>JAHRHJ020001122.1:0-1200000 GCA_019776745.2 Taxus chinensis | reverse complement strand
TTTTATTGTCCATGGTTCAACTTTTGATGAATCTTTGGATAATCTTGAAAAGGTATTAACTAGATGTGAGCAACACCAACTTTCCTTGAGTCATGAAAAATGTTTGATAATGGTTGATCAAGGAATTGTTTTAGGTCATCATATTTCTGTCAAAGGAATACAAGTCGACCCCAAAAAGATTGAGGTAATAACTAAGTTTCCTACGCCAAAGAAATCATAATGACATCAAGAGCTTTCTTGGACATGTTGGGTATTATAGGCAGTTCATTAAATACTTTAGTAAAATTGTTGCACCTATGTTTTCTTTGCTGACAAAATATTGTGTTTTTGAATGGTCTCCTCAATGTCAGCAAGCTTTTGAGATTATCAAAGAGAAGTTAACCACTGCTCTAGTTTTGAGAGGACCCAACTGGGGGCAACCTTTCCATATTCACATTGATGCTTCTAACACAACAATGGGAGTTGTTCTTGGACAAAAGGATGAGGAAGATCAGATGTATGCCATCTATTTTATTAGCAAGAATCTGACCCCTACGGAGAGAAATTATACCACCATGGAAAAATAATTTCTGGCTTTTGTCCTACTCTCTGAATAAATTCAGACATTACATTACTGGATACAAAATATTTGTTTATACTGATCATTCAGCCATAAGATATTTGATGAATAAATTGGTACTAGGGGGAAGGATTATTAAATGGTTACTCTTGTTGTAAGAATTTAATTTAACCATTATTGATAAGTCAGGGAAGGCTAATGTTGTTGCTGATTTTCTTTCAAGATTGAATGTTTTAGGAGATCAAGAAGTAGTCCAGGACCACTTTCTAGATGAGCACTTGTTTGCAATATCAACTCAACCTCCATGGTTTGTTGATCTTGTAAATTACCTAACTACATTTCCATCCTATTTTAATAATAAGGAATGAAGAAGATTAGTTAAAAATTGTGCAACATACAAATGGTGTAATGGAATTTTATTTAAATGATGTCCTAATATGCTTCTTTGCAAATGTGTTCAGGAGGATGAAGTATATGACATACTGAGAGCTTGTCATGATGATCCTGGAGGAGGACATTACTCAGTGAAGAGTATAATTCACAAGGTCCTTGGAGCTAGATATTACTAGCCTTCTCTTCACAATTCTATCAAGAAGTACATGTGGTCAGTGTGATGCATGTCAAAGAATGGGGAAGCCTACATTTTCCAAGGAAATGCCTCTCAATCCTCAACTGGTCTTAGGACCATTTGAGAAGTGGGGAATTGATTTTTTTGGACCTTTGATCCCCCATCCTTTGGGAAAGAGTACCTGTTGGTGTGCACTGATTATGTCATGAAATGGGTTGAGGTTCAAGCATTGGCATCTGCCAATGAGGATGTTGTAGCTGAATTTTTGTACAATAGGATTATGTTGAGATTTGGTGCACCCCTAGAGCCATTGTATCTAATCAGGGACCTCAATTTATGTCTAACATGATTGAGGCTTTCCTGGAGATCTACTAAATCAAGCATCATGAAATCATCACCATATCACCCCCAATCCAATGGGCAGGTGGAAGATCACAAATAGAGAGCTTGAGAACATTTTACCAAAGTTGTCAATGTAGACAGGAAGAACTGGGTACCAAAACTCCCAGAAGCAGTATGGGCCTACAACACAACTTGGAAGACTACTACTGGTTTCTCCCCATATGAACTTGTGTATGGAAAAAAGCCACTATTACCCGTTGAATTTGAATTGCAGGCATGGAGAACAACACTGAAATAGGAATCGACATGGATGAAGTACAACATGATAAAGTGATGCAACTGAATGAATTGGAAGAGATAAGGATGGAATCAAAACAACAAATAGAAATTCTCCAACATCAGAGGAAAACATGGAACGATGCTCGTATCAAACACAAGAAGTTTAATGAAGGAGATTGGGTCTTACTATTTGATTTCAAGTATCAAAAGTTCAAAGGCAAGTTGAGAACAAGATGGTTGGGACCCTACCAGATCAAAAAGGTGTTTGATAATGGATCTGTGAGATTACTTCGGATTTGATGGAGACAGAAGGAAACTCTTCTGGTGAATGGACATAGATTAAGGATGTATCATCGTCCTCTGGATAAAGGAAACCTTCAACAAAGATATGTTGTTATGCAGAGGAAATAGATTCAGTGGAGGATCTTCGGCTCTTCCCATCTAGAGTAGTTGTTTTTGAATTTGAATAAAGGAATATGATCATGCTTTCAATCTTCTTCCCTTAGATTGTAGATGTTTTGTTTTTTTAATCTTTCAATAAAGGTTAGGAATATTCATTGTTAGAATGTACGACTAATCACATTTTCCTTATGAGCACATGACGTGGAATTCTACAGATACTGAGAAGCTTGAGACTGGCAAGGTGTTAAGCAATAAATTGGTTTTTGTGCTGAAAACTTCAAGGCCTATATTAGATGTTTTAAGCATCTCCCTAATTGCTTCTCTCTTACTCTTGTAAATGATTTTATCAATTAATATAATCTCTCATATGCAGGCTCCTATTGTGGACTTTAATTTAAACATGCAACTCATGTCAACCTTAGTTGGTGTAATGCATACATAATAAGTAACTTTTAAACCGCTTAGGATATTCCCTTATGATGAAGGAAAATAATAAAAACATAGGAAATAAAGAAAGAATGTGTGTGACCCAATTAAACATTTCATTACAGAGTTAAATTTCATGCACATAGATAGAACTAATAGATATTAACACACAAAAAGTATAAGCAAAACTGCAGTATTTCATTGCCATCTAGATCTACAATCTTACCACAAAGTTTATAAATAGATCTTTAGACAAAACAAATCAGAAATAAAATGCACCATCGACAAAAATTTCTCCAGAAATATGCTCCTTTCTATTCCCATGCTTCAAATAGCTATAAGGGGTTTCAACATTGTTGACACTAAAATTTTCCTCCGTAATTTCTATTTCATTAATGTATGTATTAGGAATAGGATGTTGTTAAGTATAATTAGTAGTAGCGTCTGATAGAAGATAACGGCACTGCCGGTACGATGCCACCAATAATGTATAGTACGGTAATAGTCAAAAGTACAATAGGAATGTTGTGGTAAAAAGTAAATATTTGTCGTAAGTGGTCCGGTAATGTTAAAATGTCAAAGTTAGGGTAAGTAGAGAAGTAGGGTCTACATGATTAGGAATTAGAAATATTATATTGGTAATAAGGACAAGGAGTGAGGTCATAAATATTTTGTGTATTTTATTTGTAAAAAGTCTAAAAATGTGGAACCCATGTGAAATGATAAGGTTTATCTTATCTTAAAAGATAAGCTTACATGTACAGATAAGAGTTAAGGTATGGAATATGATTCGTCAGAGTAGATTTCTTATCCTATCTTAGAGATAAGATGGATAAGCCTGGAAGTTCTATAAATAGAGAGGCCACCCCCCTCATTTAGCATAGAAGGAAGTAGTGAGAAATATTGTATGAGTAAGTGTGTAAAGGAAGCCATCATTTTGAAGGTGTGTTAAAGAAGCCATTAAGAGGTGTAATTGTGAAGTTTCTCCCATAGTTATGGTTGGAAGGCAAGTGAATTCAGTAACACTTGAAGTACCTCATGGGTGAGATTGTAACAATTTCATGTTGATATTATAATTTACACTTATATTTCAGATTTATCATCATTCCTTCTTATCATAGTCTATGGTATTCTTGTGTTATGTTTGTTGTTGTGTTTCCAGATTACATCCACCAAACTAAAAGCTATGCATTAGTAAATAATCATAGCACGAGGAGTTCTTGGTGAAGAATTATCATAGTGCCGGATTGGTGATGACATTTTGGTTCCGTTGCCAGGACCATTCCTCATTGGTGGATTTTCTGGAGAGATATTCCCACTTAGTCAGAAAACATTTGGAGGGTAACCTTGTTTTTACTGTGCATAGTAGTTACCATGGTAAAGTCACTTTTTACCGTGAATAGTATTTACCGCAGTAACTTCACTTTTTACTGTGAATAGTGTTTACCACAGTAAAGTCAGTTTTTACCGCAGTAAGTCAAGTTTTACCATAGTTTACCGTGGTCATTTCTATTTTCTATTATAGTGATTCCAATTATTTGTGCACATAAGTCTTGTTGATTGTACTTGTGGGTTGGTATTTCACTGTGGTTACTTTTGAAAATGGGGAAGATTCCTATTTTTTCAGCCCAATCTAATGAAGATGCTTCCTCTTTCATTCAAGAGTTTAAACGATCTTGTATTTGTAATGGCCTTATAAGAAGGGAACAATGGACTGAATTTTTTCCTACCTTTTTGGATGGTTCAGCCCTTAGGTGGTTTGAAACACTAGGTGATAATGTGAAAAACTCATGGGATTTATTAACTGAAAGTTTTCTTGAAGAATTTGGTGAACAACAGAAATATGCAGATCTCATGATCGATATCACAAAGCTATCCCAAGGAGAGAAGGAGAAGATAAGGGATTATCATGCTCGTGTTCTAGAGCTAAGGAGGAAGCTCGATGCCCAGATCCGGAAGGAAGGATTAGTGGATGGGTTGATGAATGGCGTGGATAATCTCCTCTGTAAGCACTTCATTCTTGGGATGAAGCCAGAGATCAGACAACGAGTGAAGTATGACCGCCCAGCTACCATTGAACAAGTAAAGGAGATTGCAAGAAGGCAAGAAGAAAGCATGGAAGAGGAGCCCAAAGAAATTGTTGCTAAAGTAGAGCCTACACCAACACCTTTGGTCCAGAATCCACAACCACTCTCGGTGAGCACAAATCTTTCTCCTAGTACATCTACTGAGTATGAAGATCTACTCAGGAAGATGGGCCAGTTAACTATTAATCTTCTTCAAGGAAAAGAATTTAGTTCTCAGGGAGGAGATAGAGGTCCAAAAAGAAATATTTCTGAAGTTGTATGTTATGGTTGTCATAAAAAGGGTCATTATAAGTATAATTGTCTAGATAGAGCTTCTACATCTGGTACAAGAGATAATGATAAAGGAAAAACACCTGTGAATTCTTTTGATGTAGTAGATAAGAGCATAAATAATGAAGTAGATGTGTTTGTAACAAAAAGAAAGAAAGAAAAAGATAACCAAGATGGAAATGATCCTAAGAAGATGAAAGGAGAAACTAGTAAGAAACATAGGAGAAGAAAGTTGGGTGTGTAAGATTTTCTGATTTCACAGGGACAAGGACCATACTCCATCTTAGAAGATCTATCCAAAAGGCCTACAAATATTACATATGGTCAACTCTTGGCTATGTCTTCTGAGAAGAGGTGGGAGCTACGAAGTGGACTCAATGCTCGATGAAGGAAGGAGGTTGAGGTCCCTGTTTTGGAGGCAGAGGTGGATCCCTATGCTCCACAAGCTGAGGTATTATGTAATGTTATTTCAATTCATGATGTCTTAGTTGATGGAGGTGCTGCAGTTAATGTAATGACCGAGTCTGTAATGAATATGTTGGGTTTAAAAATTGATCGCCCCTCAACACTTATGTTAAGGTCATTAAATAAGGGAAAAACTAAACTAGAAGGTGTTGTTTCAAATGTGGCAATATCTGTTATGGGTGTTGTATGTGTGGTAGACTTTCAGGTGATGAAAAATGGTACTGTTGCATACCCAATGTTGTTGGGAAGACCATGGCTAAGGAGAGTTCATGCAAGAAACTACTGGAATGAAGGCTTCATGACACTTGGACGTGGTAGAGAGAGGGTGAAGATAAACGTGATCCCTCAGCATCATAAGACAGAACCTATGGATTCAAGTGATGAAACTGATGATTGGACATCCTCTGATTACTCTAGTACCAGTGAAGTGGACACAGAAGATGAAGAAAGTGAGGTTGATGTTTCAGTCATGGATATCCTTCCAGTCACACCGACTCATGAACCCATAAAATTATCTGAAGAAGAAATTGATGATCGTCTCCAACAAATAAAGATTGGTGATGCTGTGATGGAGAGTGAGAAGGAATCCTACCTCCAGCTCTTTCGAAGGTACATACACCTATTCACTTTTGATTACAAGGAACTCTGTCAAGTAAGTTGGGTAGAACATTCTATTGAGCTGGTAGATGGTGCTAAGCCCATAAAGTAAATGCCATATAGAATGAATCCTAATTTTTCCAAGACTGTAAAAGAAGAAATAGATAAGTTGCTTGATGTAGGATTCATATTTGCTGTGGAGAATTCAGAATGGGTTTCTCCCATTATGATCTCAATAAAAAATAATGGGAAGCTACAAATTTGTGTTGATTATAGGAAGCTCAATAAGGCAACAAAGAAGGATCATTACCCTCTTCCATTCTCAGATCAGATCTTGGACGAAGTAGCTGGCCAGGAGTGCTATAGTTTTGCTGATGGATATAGTGGATACAACCAAGTTTGTATAGTAGAGAAAGATCAGCTGAAGACCATGTTCACCACTCCTTGGGGAACATTTTCTTATAGAGTTATGCCTTTTGGGTTGTGTAATGCTCCGGCAACGTTCCAGCATTTGATGAATAGGGTGTTTGAACCCTACATTGGGAACTTCATCAGAGTATTTCTGGATTATTTTTACATCTATGGGAGCAATATAGACCACTTGCACCAGATGGAGACAACATTTCAAAGGTTAGATGAAGCACAAGCCTCACTAAACCCTACAAAGTGTGTCTTTGGATGTTCTAAAGGTGTTTTGTTAGGGCATGTTCTATCTAGAGATGGTATTGGTACTGATCCTGATAAAGTTTCAAAAATCAAAGAGTTACCATTTCTTATGACTAGAAGTAAGTTGAGATCATTTTTAGGCCATGTGGGTTACTATAGAAGGTTCATCAAGAATTTCTCAAAGATTGCACAGCCACTAACCCAGTTCTTGAAGAAGGATGTTACTTATGAACCAGGAAATAAGGCGCATGAAGCTTTTAAACAACTGAAGGAAGCCCTAGTGTCTTCACCTGTTTTAAAGAATCTAGATTGGAGCAAGCCATTCATTGTGTATACTGATGCCTTAGATGCAGCACTAGGAAGTACTCTGAGCCAAAAGGATGAAAATGGGAATGATCATCTAGTTTACTTTGGGAGCAGACAAATGAGCAGTGCTAAGGTAAATTATACTGTAACTGAAAAAGAGGCTCTAGATATCATTTTTGTCTGTAAAGAAGTTTAGAAATTACTTGCTAGGGTAGAAATTTATAGTTGTAACAGATCATCAGGCTCTAAAATATATTATAAATAAGCCTAACCCATCAAGGAGGATAACAAGATGGATAATTTTGCTACAAGAATTTGAATTTGATATTATAGATAGGCCAGGAAAGAAGCATGTCAATGCAGATGCACTCTCTCGAGCCTATGATGGTTTAGGTTCATCTTGTGATGATGATGATTTCCCAGATGCAGCATTGTTATCCCTTGACACAATCCCTAGTGAATACATAGATATTTGGAATTATCTGAATGAATTCAAGTTTCCTGATAGTGCCAATGCAAAGACTAAGAGGAAGATTACTCAAGCCAGTCATCCATATTCTATTTTGCATGGAGTATTATTTCGAATAGGACCTGATGGACAGTACAAGAGGGCAGTTGGACGTGATCAAGGGAAGGAGATGATAGAAGAATTCCACAATGGTACATGTGGAGGACACTTCTCTGGACAACTTACAGCAAGAAGGATCTTGGATGCAGGTTATCACTGGCCCACTCTTTTTAGAGATTGTTATAATTATTGTAAGACATGTGATATTTGTCAAACACATGGTAACCGTAAGAACTTCATCAGCTCCATTATGCCCTATTCTTCCACTTGGTCCCTTTGAAAAGTGGGGAATAGACATTGTAGGTCCACTTCCAACTACCCCACACCAAAATAAGTATATTGTAGTTGCCACAAATTATTTAACCAAATGGGTTGAAGCTAGGCCATTGAAAACAACTTCCATGGATGAAGTGGCAAGGTTCATATATGAACGCATTGTCACCAGATTTGGTTGTCCATTAGAAATTGTAACAGATCAAGGAAGCCACTTCATTAATGAGGTAGTAGAAGCCCTAGTCAATAAGTTTTCTATTAAGCACAAGAAGGCAACAACATACAAGCCAAGCACAAATGGACAGGTGGAATGAACAAATTTTGTGTTGTGTCAAATTCTAGCAAAAGATGCAGCCTTGCAGGTACATAAGTGGGATAAAAGGATTCATGCAACATTGTGGGCATATAGGGAAACATCAAAGTCAGCAACAGGATACTCCCCATTTCAGTTGGCTTATGGCATTGATCCAGTTCTTCCTATTGAGTTTGATATTCCCACTGTGAGAGTTATGAAAAATGAAAGGATGGATGAAAGTGATTCAGTAAAAGAAAGGTTGGTACATCTTCATTTGCTAGAGGAAATGAGGGAAATAGCAAAGGATACAAGCTATAAGAAGAAAATGAAGCAGAAGGAATACTTTGATCAAAAGATCCGTTGGTCTCCATTTCATGTGAATGACTTGGTTCTAGTATATGATTCCAGATACAAAAAAAGAAGATACAGAGAAATTTCTTCCAAAATGGATGGGGCCCTACAAAATAGCAGCTGTGCATGAAAATGGTACATACCGACTGGAGGAATTGGATGGCACTCCCATTACAAAATGGGTCAACCACGACAAGTTAAAGATTTTTCCAAGCACCGGAATAGTCTACTCCGAGGACAGAGTAGAATCTAGGAAGGGGGAAGATGTCGACACTAAAATTTTCCTCCGTAATTTCTATTTCATTAATGTATGTATTAGGAATAGGATGTTGTTAAGTATAATTAGTAGTAGCATCTGATAGAAGATAACGATGCTGTCGGTACGACGCCACTAATAATGTATAGTACAGTAATAGTCAAAAGTACAATAGGAATGTTGTGGTAAAAAGTAAATATTTGTCGTAAGTGGTCCGGTAATGTTAAAATGTCAAAGTTAGGGTAAGTAGAGAAGTAGGGTCTACATGATTAGGAATTAGAAATATTATATTGGTAATAAGGACAAGGAGTGAGGTCATAAATATTTTGTGTATTTTATTTGTAAAAAGTCTAAAAATGTGGAACCCATGTGAAATGATAAGGTTTATCTTATCTTAAAAGATAAACTTACATGTACAGATAAGAGTTAAGGTATGGAATATGATTCGTCAGAGTAGATTTCTTATCCTATCTTAGAGATAAGATGGATAAGCCTGGAAGTTCTATAAATAGAGAGGCCACCGCCCTCATTTAGCATAGAAGGAAGTAGTGAGAAATATTGTATGAGTAAGTGTGTAAAGGAATCCATTATTTTGAAGGTGTGTTAAAGAAGCCATTAAGAGGTGTAATTGTGAAGTTTCTCCCATAGTTATGGTTGGAAGGCAAGTGAAGTCAGTAACACTTGAAGTACCTCATGGGTGAGATTGTAACAATTTCATGTTGATATTATAATTTACACTTATATTTCAGATTTATCATCATTCCTTCTTATCATAGTCTATGGTATTCTTGTGTTATGTTTGTTGTTGTGTTTCCAAATTACATCCACCAAACTAAAAGTTGTGCATTAGTAAATAATCATAGCACGAGGAGTTCCTGGTGAAGAATTATCATAGTGTCGGATTGGTGATGACATGACCGATATTGTTTTTGCGGTTGATTTGATTTTTTATTGGTGTTTTTGAAGGATAATAAGAGAGGGAAGTAGAGAGGAAAAAAATTGATGGAGGAACATTTATGTGATAGAGAAACACCCAATGTGACATAGATGTAGTGACTACAAGGTTATATATGACACATGGATAAAATTGAGAAAAATTTCATAAATCTTATCCAATGAGATAAGAGAACAATTTAAGAGGGATGACCCACTTGAGGCCATACTAGTGGTGTATCTTAGTTTTTAGAATCCTAATAGTGGTAAATAAGGCATAAGAAATTTATTTTACAAATTTATGGAAACTCTCATTAAGCATTCTATTAAACTTGTATGGTTGTATAGTTCTAAGGAGTTGAAATTAAAGGCCTTCTGTATGAAGGAATTATTGACATCTCAGTCATCTCATTTCGCACTCACAATGATTGATCAATATAATTGTCTAATTGAACCAAAAGAAAATGATGTTATTACACAACTATGGAGAACTTTGTATCCTAGTAGCCTATAGGAAATATTTAGTGAATATTTCCAATTATATTAATTGTGTCAAACAATGATATTGGGATTAGTGGAAGATGAAAGGGTTTTTAGTGTACTAACATTTGTTAAGTCAAAAATCTAAAACATTTTGGATAAAAATATAGATACTTAATTAAGATTGCATGTTTCACGATATTCTGTGGAGACATTCCTATATGAAAGAGAACCTGAAATATGGAGTTCTCTTATAGATGCGAGAGGGGTCTTTAATAAAAACACTAGAAGAGAATATATGAATATTCACACGGAATATGCCTCTAAGATGTTAGATACAAAAACGAGTTACGAAGAATGAGTTAGTGAAGGTCAAAGAATGTTTCAACTACCTGATTTTAACTAATGATTTAAGAACACCGTATTTCTAGAACTAAAATTTCATATAACATTGTTATATAGTTGACATGTTGTGTTTTTAATTGAAATACAATTTCAATATCATTGTTTACTACTTTTATTTATTAACCTATGAAGTATTTAATTTTTTCCTATTAGAGTTTTAACTGTTACAACTTACTATATGAATTTTTTGACTCTTGAGGTGTGTTAAAAATAGTAATCCATCATAGCACTCATTAGTGGACATAATAAATATTAAAATGCCACTACATAAAGAACTAAATCATAATGATCATAAAATAGTTTTTCCATAAACCTTAAGCACAGAAAGAATAATACAGATAATATTCGTATAAAATGCGAATTTATTTATACAATCATATACAAATAAAATAAAAAATAACAATTTCTCCATGTACAAAAGAAATCATTTTCTTGATTTCATTTCTTACAACAAAGTTTCTCCAATAATTTCTCCAAGCTACAAAAGAAATCATTTTTCTCAATTTATATCAATACTATTAGTTTTTAATTCTTTCTCTTCTACAAAAGATACCTCCTTTCCTTAGGCTTAACTGGAATCTTCACTTAATATTCCTTATTGAATCATATCCTTCATAGCAGAATTAAATTGACAATTATTTCACATTCTACTTTTGTTGCATCCCCTGGTGAAGGTAAACTAGGATCTAAATCAGTTTTCTGCTTCAATAAAATATATGGGTCCATTCCATGCTCCTTAATAATTCTTTGTAAAGTATTATTCTGATTGTTCAAAAGAACAACCTTTTATTTCAACCCAACAAATCCATTTAAACTTTTCTTCACATTTTTCAACAACAAATTAAGCACATGCACCTCATTCTTCATATTCTAATACTTGGACTGTATATAGAAAATAAACAATAGTAAGACAAAAAATTAAAAATAACCATGATAAGTTATTATTAACATTCTAAATAGTATTGTGAATTAGAACAACTTTTTATTTTTCTACATTCACAAGCACAAAAAGGATATTATCGCTGGATCATTGATAAAAGTAGTCCTCAGATTTTGCATTTAAATGTTTTATTCTATTTAACATTGTATACACCTTAATTTTACAACCCTTTTAATAAATTTATTTCCTCACAACATTAACACAAAAATCCATGAAAATTAATTGACATTGGTCAATTAATTATTCTTGTTCACCATTTAATTAAATCTTCCACCTCATCCTCCACATCACATGACACATCTACTTTCTACCATGAACCACTTTGGAATTAAATATTTGGGTCAAACATTCCACCACCCCCCCATGTTCCCCATTGATGAATAAAATATTCATGTTTAATTTTCATCCATTATCCATGTACCCAACTCACAAAATCCCAATTACTTTTTCAAAACGTGATTAATTAAATCTACTTCACCCCCCTTTCAACAACAAATGATAACTTAAACCATTTTAGCTCTTGAATTTTCCTTGCATAAAGCATCCCCGTTACACCTCATCCTAATGCCACCATAAGTTCCTAAGTCACCCACCCCCAAATTCATTATATTTCCTTAACCGGTGCAAAGAAAAGTTGTCAGATTGTTTGTATGGTGAAGACACCTTACGTTGAGCAGCACCTACATTCTAATCCATTTTAGGCTCATCTAAGTCCTTCACCCAATATGAGGTTCAAAAGGAAAAGATGGATGATAAGGTTTGCTTATGATTTTTTTATCTTTGTGTTGTGCATTAGTTTTATGTGCTTACAAATATTATATCTAACACACCATCATGATAAGGATTAGCAACAATAATATAACTAGATACATCTTGATTCAATAATATATCAATATTTTCCATTTCATTTTGAGCTAAAGAAAATAAAGAATGTCTTTGGGAGTGGTTATGAAAATGAACACTAATTTATTTCATCAAATATTTTTCCTTGAACTCCTAATTTTTTAATGTTTCAATATATTTCAAAATAATTTATTTAATAGTGGTTAAACAATTATCACCTAAAATACTTCCCAATGAAAACATTGTTATCTCATCACCAGTTAATGGTGTTTCCCTTGGAGATGGTGTATTACACGTTTATTCTCGTTTTAGGGAATCTTGTGTTGGATAATGAATCAAATGTTGAGGATTGAAATTTGTAGGGGGTGTGTCTCTGCTTTCAAAACCAAGATATTCCTTGTCTAAATCAATTTGATTTAGAACTGATATTCCACCCATGATTTGTAAACTACCAATAGAAAAAGTGGGGAACTCAGAGGTAGAAAATGGATAGTTCCCATACTAGAAAATGGTAATCTAATATTTTCACACCTTGTGTGAACATTGGGGAGAGGCAGTCACGAGGGTGGCAAAAACTGTGGTCTAATAGTAACACTATGAGTATGAGATGGTGGAGGCACTGCAATATGAAATCAAACCATAAATGAAGAACATATAATGAATAAAATGTTTGAAATATTAAAGGTTAAATAATTGTGTAGTTTGTGTCTATATTTTTATAGTTGGCTCAATATGCTACCCTTATTGAACAATATTAAAAGTAACACCATGAGGACCAAATCCTATTAACCATAAAATTAATCAGAAACTTGATTTTAAAAATAAATAAAACTAAAATATATTAAAATGTAAAAGGTAATTGGAAACATACCTTGGGATTGATGAGGAGACACGTTTTGTAGATACTACACATCTTCAAATTCATATACATATATTTGGGGAACTAGAGGAAGTCAATGATAGCCTACACTTCCCAAGGAGGCTTCAAAATTGAACGCATACATTACAAAATTGAAAAAAAAAGCTAACATTTCTATTTTTAATTTACTACATATTGAAATGTAAAATACCTGCAAATGCCTCAAGTTATTGAGGTGTTAGAGAACTCCTCATGCATTTTCTAGATCTTCTTGATGAGGTGCTGGTAAATTCCTTTGACAGACTTTCCCCAATACTATCTCTAATTCCCTCAGGTGATAAGATTCATCTTATAATGGTGTCTTTTCGAGTGATAGCTATAGCCACAATGCCCTGTTAAATTTAAATAGAATAGTAATATTTAATATTACACTATAACAAAATAGGATAATTATTAATGTAAAAAATTAATTTGAATTAAAGAAATGTAAATTTTAAACTCATCTCACCTCCATATTTTCAATGGAAAAGTATAATGTCTTCATATTTTGGTGGCATACATTTGGAATTGGGGTGTTGCAAATTGTGATAAGTCTCAAAATATAATAAATGTATATAATTTCTAGTTGTAATTATAAAATATTATTTCCCAAGATCATTATTGATGTCATTCCTTATCTTGGTAGATAATTAGGTGCACCAATCATATTGGTGACTGTTAAAGGCATGTATAATGTAAACCAAGGCCCAGTGAGGAATGTCAATATATCTTCCCTGTAAAATAATCTTGCTCAAGAAAAATGCCACCATGGCATGCATAAACCATTGGAATGTGGATGTTGAGTTTTCATTGATGTAAAATTCATATTAATGAAAAATAATAATGTATGATAGCTAGAGGGATCTTTAAATGAGGTTGACAAGGCCATGAAAATTCATGATCATGAGAACACCTGATCAAACAATGACTTCTTGAGTATCTAGTGATTAGTACAGGAAAGGGGATGATGTGATATCATACCAAGATGATGTAATACATGTTCTAACATGTATATTATGTGGAAAAAAGATCAGAATGATGGTTACACATGTACATGAGTGGGATTGGTGAGACTAGCTTTGTTTAGTAGGCCTAACCCTTAGGCCTAGCTAGCGAAGTGACCTGAAAATGTGGAGTGAAGGCATGTGGACGATCGAAAATCATGGTAAAGTTATGAGACACATGATAGGATATTTTTAATGGGATACATGATAAATATCGGATTTGATGAGTTATGGTTCAAACTAGCTCATTTAGGTCTATTTCAAGGACCTAGAATGGGTGTATGAAGCAAATCAAGCCATAACAAGGAATTGACAGCATGGTAAGTGTGTAGGGACATTTCCAATAGTCATCATATGAGGATTTAGGTCATAAATTGACACTCAGAGGCATATTTAGGGTCATTTGTATTATAGCCTTAAGGACGAACAAGTTTAACATGCCAAAATGAGACGGGGTTAAAAGTTTAAGGGTGAACCATGAAAATGTATCTATTTTATATCATTTAGGATGTAGTAATGAAGGAATGGATATAATTTTAGGACAAGAGGATGATTTTTGGGCAAAAAATTACATTTATTTCAAAACCGGATTAAGGTATGTTAAAATAGTGCCATGACTTCTTAACATTCAATATAAATTTACAAGAATTCTTAAGATAAATCATAAGAGACGATTTTTAATATCATAGAAAGAAAGATATGTTTTAAAAATTATGAATTCAAAAGGATGAAGGACAATAAAGTTCTATCCATTTTTCTAGCACTATTCAAAACCCTCATAAACCCCAGTTGAAAGCGGTATGGAGAAAATTTCTTGGTTATGTCTCCAAATGGAATTGTTTTTCCTTGAAACTAATTTGTGTGTATATATAACTAATCATATTTCATGTTCATGGTGGTTTTAGCTTATGAATCATGGAGGATCCCACAAGAAAATAACTATTTTGTGAAGGATTCAGTGTACAGACACAATTTATAAAGGAGCTCATGCTCAAAATTTTGGTGAAATATGTTGGGGATGTGATCTTGATTTTCATGAAGTCATATGATTTGGTATTTTGGATAGATGTGATGATACAAGTGCATTTTCAGTCCTACCTCTTGAGAATGCTAAATAAGGAAAAAAACAATCTTTGTCTTTGAAAGGTAAATGTGTTTTTTCTCCATATAATCCTTGCAAGTGATGGTTTGAAAGTGAAGTATAGGTCCTTTGAGAAGTGTTTCATTCATTTTTTTAGCATGAAAGTGTAATTGAAGTGCTTGAAGCCATACAAATCAAGACCATTCTTTGGGTGTTTTGAAACCAGATTTATATGTCTTTAAAATGCAATCTTGTTGTTAGTATGTTGAGTTGGATAAGAATGAATACCTTAAATAAAATTGGTTTATAAGCCATGACTAGGTGAAGTGAAGAGAGAAAAAACTCACCATGTAAATGTAAAATTTCTGATTTTTAAGGTATTTGAATTTCATACTCAAATCATCGTGTTCTTGCTTGAATGAGAGTGATGAAGCTTCCCTTTGCATATGAAGGTTTTCTATACATCATAGTATACCTTCTTAAAGATTTAGAATGGTTCAAAATTGCAAGCATCATTGATTAGAAGAGCATCTCTATGACTTTAATTTTCAACCCTCCATGACTAAGTTTTGAAGCTCCTACACCAAGCATGAAGTTTCCTAAAGAGAGTTGAATAAATAACGACGAGTTAAGAAGGATTTGAAGAGTTTATAGAGAAAAAATGAAAATCCTTGTAATGTGCATGCATGCATAATACACTTGGTAAACATTTTCTAAGCTAGAATACAAAACCTATACATTGGAGGAAAAGACAAAATAGTGGCTAGTAGTTACAAATCATATTTACATGTGTAAGAAAAAATATTTTCTAAATTAATTAGATGTTTAGTCAGTTTAGAACTCCTCCTTGGTCCTCATGTGCATGAGGAGAATCCTAACAAGACATGAAAAGGAAACATGTATAACTGATCCTATGATAGAGATAATCTTTTCAAAATGGCAATTTTTGTTAGTTTACATTCTTCATTCCCAATTTGAGTTGTAGAGCTGAAGTTTAAAAGTTCTCTTAAAAGGATAAGTGCAAGAGGCATTGGAGAATTTTTTTGACTTGATGATATAAGAATCTAGTTGTTCATATAGACCTATTTTTGAAACTATGAGAGAAATAATGTATGAAGACTAGCTTATTAAAGTGAAAGTGTATGAAAGAGTGTGAATGATCATATTTTGTTGATGAGGTCATGTTTTTGAAGGAGCTGGGTGACATGAAAAATCTGATGTAATGTCTTCATGACAGATCTTGTTGTAGCAACATGAACCCATAAGAGTGTGAGTGCTTGAGAGGGCGATTCAAGGAGAGACTCATGGCAAGAATGAGTGTGTAAAGAGGCTTTGCATGACAAAGTTTTTGCACTAGATGAAGAGGATGAGAAGAGAGATGAAATAGGGGTAAAAAAGGATACATATGAGCTGAAGATGTGATCATAATTTGTTGTAAGATAAAACATAAGGATAATGATAAAAAAATTGGAAGAAGTCTAAGTGGATGCTTAACACACAGGGAGTTGATGTTTCCTTGTAAGTGGCAGCTTACAGAAGATCAAGTTGAAGCTTGTTTAAAATGTTGGGAGTTGAAGCTACCATGCAAGTAGAAGCTTGGTAAATTTCAAGTAGTAGCTTGACTAAAGTATTTGATTTGATACTCCAAGTAGAGAGGATGCTCAATAATGAAATCATAGTAACATTTATAAGACATTTTTTTCAAAACTAGTTCTTTGGTTTGAGTGGATTTTTCTCCCTTGAAGGGTTTCCCACATTAAATCTTGTCTCTTTGTATTTATTATCATGTTTATTTCTTGTGAATGATTTTGTGGTTTCATCATAAAAAAAATTAGAAAATTTATTTGTCTGTCAAATTTTGTATAAGCACTTATTCACGCCCCTCTAAGTGCCTAGAATTTAAAACTAAAATAGGTGTGTGAAAGCCTGAAGTGAAATCCTCCTTTTGACATATTTTCCAATGCTAGATTAATTTTCAAGCCAAATTGAAACTCCAAGTACTTGAAATATTTTTCAATCAAGGTCTTCGATGTGACAAGATCAATATTTTAAAGTGGAAGTCTTGTTAAACAATGAATATCTATAGGGGATATTCCAAAAAAAAAGTTTGTGCGATGTGAGTTGTACTTGAAAAGTATAATCCTAACTCTTGAAATTTGATACCAGATAGTTAAGTAACTTGTACTTGTAGTCTATTTCAATTTTTTTGACCATATCCAAGACAAGTAAAATTTCTTTGTTCAATCCACATAGAAAAACAATCTAGATCCTCCAGTATCCTCAGAATTTGAGGAAACATCATGATCATGTATGTGAATCTGGGAACGAGTGGTGTTTTGTTTTCATTTCCCTACTTCCTAGGTCAAACCATGGTAGTATATTTGAATTTGTAGACGAAATCAAACAATATGGATTGTTGGTTTGACTTTGTAAATGTATGGTGAGTGGCACATATGAGAAGGGTTTGTTCTTGTTTTCTTGTGATATTTTGGCAAGAGGGATTACTAAAAGTGAAAAAATAATAAAAATGGACTATTTATAGAGGATGAGACCATGTGGCACATATCGGTTAGCTCGATAACATGCTACATACTACCGATAGGTAACATTCTAAATGCTATTGGTTGATAGCATGTTGCATGTTAGTGGTTGGTAGCATGCTACATGTTATCATCTTGTAACATTCATCATGCTACCGACCAGTAGCATTCAACATGCTACTAACTGGTAGATTTTAGAAATGCTACCAGTTGGTAGCCTTCATAAATGTTATTGGCATTCAACATTATGAAATAATTTTCCAAATGTTTGAAACCAATTTTGTTCTAATTTTCCATGATTTCGAAATCCTCTTTCAAATATTCACCAAGTAATATCTATAGGTTGTTTTGGGGGGGTCTTAATTTTTTTTGTGAGTTTAAGAATTCAGAAATGAATGATTTGGCCTAAATTATGACAACGTGAATGTCAAAATACAATACTTAAATGTGAAATAGATTAAATAATGTTTGAAAAAGTGAATTCCAAGGTAGATGACTCAATCAAAATGATTGAGCTAAAAATTTGGCAAAGTGAATGTCAAAATATAAGACATGGAGATAAAATGAATTTAAGGAGAACGATTTTGCTTACACTTGGACAAAATGAATGTAAAAAAAAAGATGCACAGATTAAATGAAGTGCTCAGACTTTGACAAAGTGAATGTCAAAATAGAATACCTAGAAATGAAAGAGATTACTCAAAGTTTAACAAAGTGAATGTTAAACTATAAGACTTAGATATGAAAAGGCATTACTTAAATTTTAACCAAGTGAATGTTAAAATATAAGACTTGAAGAAATAAAGGAAGTGCTTCAATTTTACCAAAGTGAATGGTAAAATAGAAGAATTAAGGAATTAAAAGGAATTTGATTAACTTTTAACACAATGAATGTTAAAATAGAATACTTAGACATGAAAGAGATTAATTACAGTTTAATAAAGTGAACATTAAACTATAAGACTTGGAGATGATAGAAATTGCGGATTTAAGAAGCTTGGATAAAGTAGGTACCCAAAGCAAAGACTTTTGATTAAATTTTGATCATGCTTAACCACATGATAAAGTGAATACCAATAGATAAGACTTGGATGTAAATGGAGTGCTTAAATTAGGGTATGGGTATCCAAAATTTAAGACTTAAACTTTGATTGGAATAGAATGATATACTTAAATTTTGGAAAGTGAATCTGAAGATTAAGGATTAGACACGATAAATTCATCTTGAAATGGGTATTTGAAAGAAGAGTATTTTTAAATTTTTAGAAGGGATTTAGATGTAGTAAAGTAAACAAAAATAAATATAAGTGTGTAATTCTTGTTCTAGATTTATATTAATGAGTCATTGTTGAGTATGTAAGGTATTGCACATGTTTTTGATCTTTAATTCCATATTTGTTATTTTAGTCACCCAAAAAGTGTCGTGAATAATTTGATTTTGGAAGGTGGATTGATTTTGGACTGGCATGACTTAGGAGATAGCTTCAGTTAACTCAAATGCATGGTTTGAGTTAATGAACACATCCTCTTGATTATAATAATGATTTTTAGCTTTAGTCAACTTGAGTTGAGGAGGTGAGGATATTTAATTAATTTAAATATGGAAGTGGATATATGGATTTTTTTAATAATTTGATATTAAATTAGCTAAGGGGTGATATGGTGTAATATAATGAATTAAATTAATTCTAGAGAAGGACAATCATTTAAAATTATTTATAACATTTATAATGCATAGTCATTATTTTGGGGTGTCTACAAATATATCTCCTTCTTGAATTCATTTACTCTTCTACTTGCATCTGCAAATTCTTTATATTTTACATTACTATCTTTCATATTCTCCCTCACTTATTCCTGCAATTGTAGCATGTGTTTTGTAAATGCTTTTGAATCATCACTAGTTTGATCTTCACTAGGAAGCACAATCATATATAACACTCTTTTGGGGTTCCTAGACCATAGATACTATGGAAATTATGAGACCTCATCATTGACCTAATTACTGATATATTATAAGAAAAATCATCTTGTGGCAAAGCCAAATCCCATTGTTTTGGATTTTCTTCAACTGTACATTATAGAAGATTTATCAAGATATTGTTTACTACTTTTGTCTTTCCATCAGTATGGGGGTGATATGCACTATTGAACTATAGTTTTGTTCCCATTTTCCACCACATTCTTCGAAAAGTGACTGAAAAACTTTATGTTATGATTTGAAGTAATCATTCTTGGAACTCCATAAAACCTAACCACTTCTAAAAAATAAATCTATAACTCTAAAAAAATCATTAGTTTTCCTACAAGTAATAAAATTATCCATTTTCGATAATCTATCTACCACAACAAAGATATAATCTTTTCCTCCTTGTGTGTTAGGAAGTCCTAACATGAAATCCATTCTCAAATCAACCCATTGACCTTTAGGGACATGTAATGACATATGTATCCCAGTATTATGTGCATGTATATTATCCATTTGACACACTCTACATCTTGATACGATCCTACTTATGCCCCTCTTTACCTTTGCCTAATAATACTTCTATACCACAAGAGAAGGTGTCTTACTTATACTGAATTGTTCAACCAAACCCCCACAATGTAATTCTATTTTAATATTTTCTTTACTTGAACAAACAATGTTGCATAAGTTATTTCCTCTGAATAAATAGTCATCCTCCATAAAATAATCACAAGAAGCACTACCTAATTTAGGGTCCTTACATTGTCTCAAAACATCACCAAACTATGATTTACTTTCATACATTTCCTTAACTACCTCAAACCCTACAACTTCATTTTCCATACTCAAGGCATCCATAACTTGATTTTTCTTACCCGATTTATGCTTTAAGACAAAATTATATTCTTGTAAAAATGAAACCCACTTTACAAGCATACTATTTATTTTCTTCTATGTGTTTACAGACCGCAATGCTTCATGGTAAGTAAAGAATAAATATTTCTTAGCTAAAAAGTAATGTCTCCAATTCCTTAATGTTTGAACAATAACGTAAAATTCCACATCATGTGTCAAATATTTCCTCCTTAACTCATTCATTTTTCACTGAATAATGTTATAGGTTGTCCTTCTTGACTTAGTACTGCTCAAATCCTGACATGTGAGGCATCAAAATCAACCTCAAGGACCTTTCTAAAATATGGAAATAAAAAAATAATTACACACTTTATTATTTAACATTTTAAAACTATCTTTTGCTACCTTTTTCCATACAAACTCATTTCCCTTCATGCACTCTGTTATGGGTGTAACAATGCTACTAAAATTATTGATGAACTTTCTATATAAAAAATTCAATCCATAAAAACAACAAACCTCTATCACATTTCTTGAAATAGGTCATTCCAAAATTGCCCTCGCTTTTTCCTCATCCATCCTCACCCCATCCTCTAAGATGAAAAAACTCAAATAAACTAGTCTTTTCTGAAGAAATATACACTTCTTTAAGTTTTCATTCAAACTCTCTTTTCGTAACAATCCTAACACTAATCTCAAATGCAACAAACTTACCATTGTATTCTCACAATACTCTATTCATCAACCTCATAAATTTACTAGGTATATTAGATAACCTAGATGACATAACCATCAACTTGTATGACCCATATCTTATTTTTAAATTCATTTTCTATCATCCCCTTCATGGATTAGGACTTAGTAGTACCCACTATGCAGATCAATATTACTAAAATATTGAGCTCCTACTAGCATATCCATCATATCATCCAATATTGGAATTGGAAACTAATACTTAATTATGCTTTCATTTATTTCTCTATTACCCACACACATTCTCTAGTATTAATCCTTTTTGAGATTCAATAGTACTTTATTTGCACATTGATTCATGATTTCTCCCACTAACCCTTTCTTTATTAGATCTGTCACTTACATGTTCAACTCCTCACTTCGTGTCATGATATTCCTATAGGATTCCTGATTTAGAAGGGCCGATCCTAGGATCATATCAATATGGTGTTGTATATCCTTATCTGGAGGTAACCCATCTAGTAGCTCATCTGTAATGGCATCTATGTATTCTTTTAGTACCTCTCCTGCCATAGTGAGTATACCAAAGGCCTTTATTTCCACCTTTTTTCCATCAATGCATAACAACAAACAACTTCTTCAATTTTGTAAAAAAATTATTCGTAGCCAACAAGCCATTACTCTTATCTTCTTCTTTGGAGGGTAACAAGACCACCTTTACACCATCCTTCGAAAAACTATGAGTATTCTTCCCTCCATCATATGTAACCTTCCTATCATGTTGCCAAGGCCTCCCAATAATATATGGTACACATCTATAAGGATAACATCACACCACACATTGTCCTTGTAGGTATTCCTAATCATTAACTTTATTAGGAATATTTTATCTTTGGTTACCTCATTCCCTTTCTTGGAAAATTATATGCAATAGGGATATGGGTGCTTCTTACAGTTCAGAATGAGTTTATCAACCATTAGAGTTGAGACCATTTTTTCACAATTACCACCATCAATAATAGTTTTACATACCTTCCCTCTAAAGGTGTATCTTGTTTAAAAGATATTTATCCACAGAAAAGAATCACCAATGACATCATCTTGTTCTTTCTCCTTCCTCAGGACAATCATCATCCTCCCTATCACGATCATTTCACCCAAATCTATAGAAACCTCCATTTCCTCTTCTTCTTTAGTTTCAACCAGGTTTACTCACTATTGTTCCACTGTTCGTCTATCCTATGTAGAATATTGCAGACAATCAAAACCTTTGTTCCCTTCTTTACCACATAAGTAATAAGTATGCTTCCTTTGGGTAATATTCCAACCCCATCCTCCACCATATCCTCTTCATATCTGGAACCCCTCCCTCTTTAGTAGTTATTGTGACCTTAACTATAATCATCCTTCTCTTTTATATTAGAGGATTCACCTTATAGGGAATCAAATCTACCTTTCCTCTCATTGGAGATGATGATGCTCCACTCTTCACTCCTATGCTAAAATTAATCCTCTTTTTCTTTTGTTCCTCTTTCAATGTGTGTTGATAATCATCATCTACGTGATCGATCTAGAACATACTCAATTGATCTTGTATGGTATAACTCAACCAATTTACATACCTTATAGCCTTGCATTTTTCAGACTCTCCATTTTCCAACCAAATTAATATCTAGTAAAATTCATTAGTATACTATTCAATGATGAGATCCTTCTATCTTATGTTTTACAACCTTTGAAATAGAGTTTGGGCATAATCTACAGGAAGAAAATTTTCTTTCAAATTCTTCACCATTATATTCCAATTTTGGGTCTTCTCCTTTCCTTTCCTTCATCTTTCATTTTGAGGGTGATGTCACTAGATCAATGCATGTATGACCAACTTAGTGCATGCAAAATTAGAATTCTTCTCGTCTAAAAGGGTTTTCTACTCAAATAATTTTTCCATGCAATTTAGCCAATCAATCAAATCATCTAGTCATAACCCTCCACCATAATCAAGAACATTAATCTTAATGTCATCATTCTTTCCCTTTAAAGCTTGGATCAGTCTCTCCTCAAATGGCCATTCATTCAATTCTTCTTCACGTCTCTCATTTTATTTTTAATTGTCTCCTTCATTCCTTAACATAGGTAATTATTCAATATCACTATCTAGGTCTGCATCCCTAATTACATGTCCCCATCTAAGCTGGGTAACTTCTCTTTTGATCTCAATAACTTGTCCATATATCTCCTATATATTCCTATTCATATGGCATAACCTCCTCTCTCGCATTTATCCATGTTTATATAAAATCGAGGTAATAAATCACAAACAAATTTAATTTATATTACCTTCACCATTCCCACAAGATCCAAATCATGTTCTGATACCAATTGGTGTTGATCCAAATGCAAGAGGTCAAAATGCCTCCAAAACACACACGCCCACACACACACACACACACACACACACACACACACAATTTGTAAAAACTCTAAAAGCTTAAAAAATAGTTTCCTTATTATTCCTAAATCCACACTAATATTTTATAAAATTATAATCTACCTTTTATTTCCCACCATATCTAAGAAAAACCCTAAAATGTCAAAAACCCTAAAACATAAAAAAATCCTTAAAAGTGAAACACCTAAAATGGGCCCTAAATTTTGCATAAAAAATATGCCTTCATAAATGAAGGCTTACAAAAAATATTGGTTTATTCCATAAAGCAGTGAAATATATATTAAAACTCTAAGTTCTTGATAAATCTAAAAAAGTTCTAAGCCAATTTTCGATCACTAGATGAAGGAATTTGGCCCCAAAAAATATGCCAAAATGATACCTAATTTTTTTGAAAAATATGATCATGGCATATTACTAATCAAGATCTAACTCCCTGGAAAATTTCAAAATTATCCAACTGTTGGATCAAAATTTATGGTCTCTGAAATTTATTCTCCCACACCAAACTTCGACCAAGTCCATCCTCGTAACATTTTTTTCTAATAGCTAACTATTTGATGTATATGAAAATACATATCTATGTATTTGATTTTTATAAACATGTTCACTCAAAAATTAATTCATAATAAAATATCTCAAAATTTTAATGCTAAATTTTTTTAGTTAATTTCATAAGTGTATACTATGCATAATTATAATCTCCTAACACACTTTATCTAGAGGAAGGATACTCTCGGGTGGGGTTTCTTTAACTATAAAATATTTCCTACACTATTCAAAAATATTGTGGGCATCAATCAATTGGTCCCCATCATATACAAAGATTTTTTTCTTTAATTTTTTTTTTGTGCATCTACCAACACCATCAAGTTTTCACTTCCTATGACCACTCTCAAAAATATCCACATACAAGGTATTTTGATATGACGTTGATATTGAATAAGTGATCAAATGACATGAGGATTTTAAATGTAGCACAAAACCATCATACTAAACAGAATTTTGATCCAATTATACACCTCACTGAAAAATATATTGGAAAACTGAATTAAAACAATGTTTCATAAAGTGGGTTTCATGTTCCTTATCATCACTAATATAGAAGTGGTACTCTTTAACCACTCACTTCTTAATTATACTTTCAACACCATCCAAATCCAATCATGCATGCATATATCATACATGAACCATGATGGTAATATTTTCAATATGATAGAATTGTGTTTAAATATCCATTTGATGATAAAATGAGTAATTCTCAACAAAATAAATATGAACAATACAAAACCGAGAGGTAATGTGTCACTATTGGTATTAAATTGAGTTTAATTCAAATTTTTGTACTGAGAATGTTTTATGTAAGGATTATTCAAACTTTGGAAATCCATAAATGTTATAATAGGAATTTCATCGTCTGCCAATTCCAACCTCATAACATTTATTTCCAATAGTTGAGTATTTGATGTATATAAACATACATATCTATGTATTTGAGTGTTATAAACATGTTCACTTAAAATATAAGTCACAATAAAATATATCAAAATTTAAAATATAATGTTATGAAATGATCACCTCTTACAAGTCAAGATTTGAAATGTGTATGAGTCTTTAGCTATGTTATTGGAAATCTTTTTAAGTCCCCACACGTGTCACAAACAACTTTGATTCAAGTCATTGGACCATCAACATTATCATCATATGTAGTGCAAAGAATGGAAGCTATGAATGCAACTCACATGTCTAGGGGGCATTTTATGGTCCAATAGATAATTCTCTTTACTTTCTTATACACATGATACAAAAAACGTCTTGATTACATATTAAATCACATCAAATCACACATGTTATAATGTAAGAGATAGAAATTAAATGAAACTTCAATCTATATATTATATTTTACTTGATAATGATAATGAAAGTCAACATGACATAAGCAATAACAAGTTTCAAGGACTGTCATCTACCCTAACATACCAAGGCTTCAAAATATCAAAAATCTATTACATAATCTTAACATGGTGGATGTTAGTTCATTAAATACTGATGCATACACCTATCATGTTGAGTTATTTAAATCCAATGTGTTAGATGTTCTTCATACTCATTATGACTAATCCTATATTTGAAAACATACCTTGTATTTGGAGAAGCATGATTCCTCTCATGCCAAAAATAAAGAAAATTACCTTCATGATATATGTTTTTTAATATTCATTAGAAATGAGGATTCATACACATTAAAACCTAATTTCCTTACATAATAAAATCATCTTAGGTCTTTCTTATCTTCATATATTTGTTGATAGTATTTCTAGAAATACCCAAGGCCTTGAGTACACTAATGTTGATATGTCAATTCATTTTCTGTATCTTCACTTTAAAACTAGAATTTAATATCACCTATGTGAGAAAGGCAATTGATCAATGATACCTAGTTTTTTTGTACCCAATGAAGTTATTCCTTTGGACAAAACATTTCCCACAAACTCTTATTCCAATTGTTTTGACTTTCATTGTTCAAAATTGACAATATCCAAAATTCGTAATGTGTCCTTCATATAAAAATCATTCAAGAATGAAACCAACAAATGAACTCTAATAATTATATTCAAATTAATAAATTCACTATACATTCTATCAAATATTACTCATTTTATTTCTTGACATTGGTTCATAATTGGGAATATTATTTTAATTTATTAGAAATCCATCACTATTGCCAAGTGTTTAACATTTTTGTCTTAGGAAGTAATTTCACAACTTTATGATATGAAATCTAGTATATGATTTATGAGAGGGGTGCTTCCATTTCTACATCACATGTGTGCATGACACTAGAATTTGTAATAACTATTTCAAGCATGCTAACGAATGCCTATGAAAGATTTACATATATTTCTTAACACAATCTAATAAAAGGGTGAAGCACATATTAATTAGTATGTTGGTATTTTGGTATGTATTTTGAATATTTTCCACCTCATCATGATTTATTGTGATGTCATAGCTAACAGGGGAAAAATACAAGGATTTTTTTTTTCTAAATTTTAGATGACCACAAAAAAATTAAAATGCACCCCTACACCATTCATGAACTGCTTCTATATTCCAGTTCTCAAAATAGCCTAATTAAGATTGATTTTTTATTTATACACAAATTTAGTATACCATCCTATATTCCTCCTACAATTTGATATTGATATATGTATGTTTTTAGGTATGACATCCTATATTCTTTTAGGGTTCATTATTTTATCTCTAGTTAATTAAGATTAAACTAATTATATTTTTACATGTTTATAATAGGCTATCTTGTACACCTCTTAGGGGTTATCTATAACGCTTATAATTTCTACATCTTTTTTATCTTCTACTAAGGATTATTATATTCCATCTACAAGTTCCTAGCTCCTATCAAGATTTAATTGTCTTATTATAAGATCAAGGCTACTTATTTAAAAACTATTCATATAAGATTAAATAACCTAGTGTGCAAGTATATGGTATGCAAGTTTCATTTCTACTTGTCATTTTATGATAATTTATTATCTATACATGTGTGGTTTGAATTAGGAATATTTCAAGGCTTAGTAAAAAAACCATTAAGTTATTGAAACTATTATGGTCAAATATATCAAGATTTAAAAATACGATACATTATCAAATATGTGTAAAGCATTATTTTAGTTATATAAATTATATTGTATATGAAAATAATGATGTTTGTTTTCCAATAAATAATAATGTACTTCATCCCTTAAATGATTTATTAATAACACACCATTCAATATATGCATATGCTCATGTCAAGATTAAGATATATTTTACAAGTTATCACATAAGGTACATAATCCACATATATGAATGCTCACAATATTGGGCATATTCCTAACTTCTAGAGATATAATAACTTTCAAGTCATCCTAGCCAACCTATGCCTTATTCAACTTTTCCTATAATAATTTGTCAAATTTATTATAATCCCATCAATACATAAGTTTCTCTTGGACCATATCCTTAGCACAACAATAATACAACTGTTGTAAAGTACTTAATTGAATTATATTTATTATAAATGGAAAACATCATTTCCTAGTAAAATATTTTGACAAATATATATTAAATACAATAAATTAATAACGGTCTTAGTGATGTATTAGGAAACTATTTATACTCACTTTTTTATAGAGGGAATGGAAGTTTTTTCTTATATTTCATGATAGATGGGAATGCTTCTTTCTTTCACCTATTTTATTATTTAACTAACTTTGATCCTAAAATTTAATAGTATTCAACTAGATTGAGATTTTAAAGATTTAATATGTATCAAAAACTAAATTTTGATTTCAAGGGTTTCACACATTATTTTGAAATTGTATTAAAATACAAAACAATGCATATTAATGTTTGATTATTCAAAAATATCTTTTGCTTCCTTCTTTGCCTCTTTTTCTTTCTCTACCTCTTTTTTATCTGTCCTGCTACTTAATCTTTTGACATTGAATGCTTTTAGTTGTGCATCATTATATTTTTTGCTTGTTAATCTTTTTTTGTTATGATTCTTCCCTTCCATAATTTTCACCTGTATAAAAACTTGCTCTCTCTCACATGTCTAAAACAAAGAAAGATTAAAACTACACTATACACATACTCTTATATAAAATTCTTGGTAAGTTATTTGTATTTAGTTTTTGGTTTTTCTAGTTTAAACAAAATGTTTTTTCTTACATGTTTTAATTAAATAGCTATATAACCTCTTTTAATTTTTAGATATAAATTTTTTTACAATTAAACATTTCTTTAAAACTTATTTAATAGTATACATTTTATATTATAAAAAATATTATTTATGGTTTACAATTAAATTTAGAAAATTATTTTTTACAATATATTAAAAATGAATATTTAAATTATTCGTGTAATACATAAAAATAACTTATACAATTATTTACAATTGAACTAAATATTAAAAACTATACCTAAAATATTTTGGTTAACAATTAAACATATTTGGTGGTGTTTGGGTGGTAGAGGTGGCATGACATTGAAATTAAGGAGGTTTTCCCAATATTTAAGGCGGGTTGAAGGGACCCGTTCCTTATTTACAGAAGGATGCATAGCCTTAGATAAGTCCATACAACAACCACAAAAAACCCAGGTGGCATACTAGCAAAAACCACATTTTATTCTATACCTACACATAGTCCCGAGTTATGCTTACGGTCTTATAAGATAGATAGATTAATACTCGAGTCGGGCACATCCACTACCAGCTCAGGCATTCCGAAAGACCCTTCTTCCACCGAGCAGGAGTTGATCTAGCCGTGCTAGAGGTATCCAAAGGCACCACCCGTCGAGGAATGCAACTCATCCCACTAAGACGGAACAGGAACCAGCGGATCCCATATTAGGCAGATGAATACTAATACAACCCGAATTTTTGTCCTTAGCATAAGAAGAGAGGGACTCAGAAAATTCCATTAGTACATTGAAATGGCACTCAAGATCCAGGAAATCTAGGGCAGCACCAGACGACAAACTTGGGGAGACATCCTGAGCAGACCATGAAACCATGTTTAAATTAGCCACCTCTGAAGTGAGGTTCCCGCAGAAGGTTGGGCATAACCAGTGGGCCATGACATTAACCACGTCTGCCTTCGAGGGATGTAGAGCCAGTAGGTTTTCCATAAACAGGGAGGCAATGCCACTGTTTACCCTCGACCATCCCTCCAAATTAAAAAAATCTTGCCCCAAGACTGATTTAATCACCTCCATGTCCTCCGCGCACGAGATGAGGAAAATATTCTTCAGCCTGTCATTAGTGACCCTATTTCTAAAATCCATTTCCCTCAATAACAAGAAAGAGCCAGCACAGGAGCCCGAGGGGATGCCATTTCGCATAACAAAAAAGAAGGGGGATGCGTAAAACTGCCACCTAAACAATCTTAAATAATATCCTTATGCTTCACACGTGGGGAAGTTGTCTTCGAAATCATGTTGGAAAAAGTCCCTCATGGCAATTAAATGAAATCCCTCCCATGTTGAGAAATTATTTGCCACCCTTTCCTCACATGCCTGATCAATCCCTTTATTTGCTAACCAGTCAGCACACTGATTACCTTCTCGGTAGATGTGCTTAAATACTCCAATTTTTGAATTTTAACAACCATAGAATCTTCTGAACATCAATATCTAGCTTCCATGACAGAGCTCTTTTTTTAATGATGGCATTAATAATTATCAAGGAGTCCCCTTCAATTTCTAGATTTTTTATTTTAAGGGAGACAGTGAGAAGTAGGCCTAAACCAAGGGATTGCACCTCGGCAGCATTACATGTACCCACCTTGAGTTTGTAGGAAGAAGCCATAACCAACTTACCAGCAGAGTTGCGAATGACACACCCTACACCTGAGAGCCCCGGATTGTCCCTGGAAGCCCCATAAAAATTTAATTTAAAAAAAAACCACAGGAGGGGGGCACCCAAACAATGTTTCTTCTAGCCAGGGAGGAAGACACTTTAGACTTCATAGCACCATCCATAGGTTTGATTATCAATGACCAAATTCTTTCTAGTAGTCTATCATGGGAAGCAAAGGGAAGGAGCAAAACAAATTAGAAGACACAACTTCTGAGATAGCTCTTTCCAACTGAAAGAGCATCAAATTTACTGAACTGAATTCCTCCCTAAAAATCCTTTTGTTTCTTTCCCACCAGAGGTGCCACAACAGAAGAACCAAACTACAAAGCCAAATACAATAAAGGGCCCTCGATTGAGAATTAATTTGCCAGGTTAGGATAACATCTGTGAGGGATTTAGGTTAGACCCACGGAAGATTTAACTTGGCACATAACCAATTCCAACATTCAACTGCAAAGGAGCAATGTAGTAGTAAATGATCCCTATCTTCCACATCCTTTTCACATAGGAGGCATCTAGTTGGACCTTGAAAACCAATTTTTCTTCTTCTTTCTTGAGTTAATATCTTGCCCTCAAAGGCCATCCAGGTGAAAAGACCAACTTTAGGGGGGAAGTGGGCTTTCCAGCAATCTTTCCACACTGGTTTTTCAAGGGAAATATCCTCATGAAGCAAAATATACCCAAGATGAGGGAATAATATCCCGAGGGAGATGCAGTCCAAATAATTTCATCCTGTTTATTTGAGATCAAAATTTTCCTTTCCTGCAAAATAGATAAAAAATTAGCTTCTAAATTAGGAGAGAGGTTCAGATGGTCCACTTTTTTCCATTGCAACGTGGAGGGGAGGGAATCGATCAGTTCCCCATAATTAGACACAAAAGGGCCCCAATCATCAAGAAAAATCCTCTTAATATCTGAGAAAGCAAGAGAGTCTCCAAGGGCAGGGTATCCATTCCAAGGATCATCCTAGAAGAGAGCTTTCTTTCCATTGCCCACTTTCCAGTCCGCATAAAAAACAAATAGAGATCTAAATTTAATCATGAAATTCCATATATGTGAGCCTTTGGGGGGGTTTGCCACCCAGAGGATGGACTCAGGAAGGGAGACACCCAAATATTTCTTTTTGAAGACCATGCTGAGAAGACATTTGGGGTTGGATATAAGCCTCCAGACTAATTTAGCTTCAAGGGCCATATTTTACAGACCCAAGTTTAGAACACCCGCACCACCAAGATCTTTAGGCTTAGTAAGTGTATCCCAACTAATTAGGGGGAGCTACTTTTCCCTGAATAATCCCTGCCATAGGTATTTTCACAAAATGCCCTTAATCTTACCAAGAATACCCTTAGGTATTTTAAGGACCGAAAGGAGATACATAGGGGCAGCATAAAGGACCGATTTTACCAGCAAAAGTCTCCCAGAAAGGGAGAGCCATTTACCCTTCCAGGCATTCAGTTTAACAGATAAAGAACTAAGGAGATCAAGTCCATAGAGAGTTCTTTCCTTGCACCTTTAAAAAAAGGAATACCGAGATACTTGACAGTTAGGAGCCCTTTTTTGAACTTGAAAATATTTAGGATTCTTTCTTCTATTTGTAAGGTAACATTGAAGAAAAAAATGTAGGATTTAGCCACACTTACATCTTGCCCAACTGCCCTGGAGTATATTCCCAAAGAATCCATTAACTCCTTAGCCTCCTGGATGGAGGCCCTTCTGAACAGAAAGGTGTCATTAGCGAATTGCTGATGAGTGAGAGGAGGAATACCATCCACAATCTTTAACACAAAAATCTTACCCTCCTCTAATTTATGTTTGATGAACCTGTTAAGGGCTTCAACCACTAGAATATATAAGAAAGAGGAGAGGGGATCCCCTTGCCTAATACCATGATTACTTCCAAAGAAGCCTTCAGCACTCCCATTAATAAGAATGGAGAAAGAGGGGCCAGAGATGCAACTGAGGATCCATTCACAAAAATGCTTGGAGAAGCCAAACTTTAGAAGGACCCTAATGAGAAACCTCCACTTAAGCTTATCATAAGCTTTATTGATGTCTAATTTTAGCATCATACCAGGGGTTTTAGAAGAAGAAAGAGAGTCAACCAGCTCGTGAGACAAGATGACACCATTCAAAATAGAACGACCAGGCATGAATCCAATTTTTTCATAAGAGATGAGGGGATCCAAAATATATTTCAACCGAAGGGAAATGGCTTTGGAGATGATTTTGTAGGACGCATTACAAAGGGAAATAGGCCTGAAATCCCTGAAGGAGGAGGGTTGAAAATTTTTAGGGAAAAGGTAGATGAAGGTGCTATTTAGCATTCCGAGCACCGAGCGGGACCTTCGGGAAGCCTCCACAAATGCCCATACATCATAACCCACAATACCCCAAAATTTCTGAAAAAAATCTGCAGGAAAGGCATTCGGGCCGGGAGCTTTATTCTTCTCCATGGAGAATACCACATTCTCAATTTATAGGAAGGAGAAAGCCTTCAAAAGCGTAGAGTTTTGATTTTCAGAGATAAGAGTGCGAATAACATTCAGAAGGGAGGTTTGATCAGCCTCGAAGGAGGCAACATACCTAGCTAACAAGGAGGAGAAGAAATTAATCCCTTCAGAAATGATGTCCTACTGATCCAACAAACTGACCCCCTCACTTTTTTTGATTTTTGAAATGAAATTTGAATTCCTTTTCGCTTTCATAGATTCATGAAAGAATTTAGTATTTTGATCACCGTCATTCAGCCAGAGTTCCCTAGATTTTTGCTTCCAATAGATTTCCTCCCTAAGAAGCAGTTCACCGAGCTCACTTAAGAGATATTTTTCACGAGCATAATCTTCCTAGAACATCCCATCACTGAAAATTTTTAAATTAAGGTCATGCAATTCAACTTCAACTTTGGCCTTTTTCTGAAAGATATTTTTGAAATGCTTGACGTTCCAATCCTACAAGTCCTTTTTCAATCTTTTCAGTTTTTGAGCCGACACAAACATCTTGGAACCCTCAATATTATAAGAGTTCCACCAGACAGATCAATCCATCCCTCAAGAGAAGTTTCCCCCATCCACATTAGCTCAAATTTGAATGAGGATCGAGGAGGGGAGACATTGAGATCAACAATAGATAGGGACACCGGGAAATGATCCGACCCAGACCAAGGCATAACCGAACATTCAAGCACAATGTCATTTAAATTCTAGTTGGGGCTGGCCAAAATTCGATCTGGTCTTTCGGATATATTACTAAAGCCCGTACGCTTATTACTCCAAGTAAACCAACCCTTCTTAGGTTCAATATCCACAAGGGCACCTTCCCTAATAAATGAGCATAAATATTTTTGGGATTGAAGGTTTCTAGTGATCCCCCCTTTCTTATCTTTGCAATCCGAGATAGCATTGAAGAACTCACCAAGAATGAACATTTGATCACCCATAGTGGATACTGCTTGTAGCGATTCCCCCCAAAGATTTTTTTAATCCAAAATGCTAGGAGGGGCATAGATATTAAATAAAAGAAAATTGAGCTGAGAGCGTCAGAAACTTACTTTAACAGATTGTGAGCTAAGAGATTGGGCTTGCAATTCCCCCATTACATTGCCTTCCTTCTAGACAATCACGAGCCCCCCAAAGGCACCCAACGAATCCGAAAAGACCCCTTTCCAGCCTCTAAAAGACTTATTCCAAAGGCATTCAGCTTCAACATTAGGTAACTTAGTTTCTTGAAGAATAACCAGACAAGCCTCCAAGGAGAGGATATAACACTTAAGCAAGCGTTATTTTTCAGAGGAATTAAGTCCTCTGAAATTCCAGGAGAAGATCTTCATTGAACACAGGGAAGGGTTTTCACCTTCTTGAAATCAAGAAGATCAAAATTCAGGGTTTTTTACTTCCCTGCATCGACCTCTAATTGGGCCAATTCCTGCTTTTATTTTCTCCCCCTTTTTCTTGAGGAGACAAAAATAACAGTCCCCATACCATCTTGGCATGGAGCTACTTTAGAAGGATCTGAGCCGAGAACTAAAAGATTCGGGGTAATCTCCCCCTCTTCCAAGGTTCTAGCTTCGGAGATGGGTAGTTCCACATTCCAGAAGAGGTTGTTCGAAATCCACCCGCTTAGATTTCCCATTGTGGAAGCTTGCCCCTGCACAATACCTTCCTTAATCAGGGAAATAAGAGCACTTGAATCTCTATGAACATCCACTTTTTCTTGAAGCAACGAGTGAGTACTTAAGCTATCTAGAAAGCCAACAAGGGGCAAAAGGGGGACAACCAAATCATTCAAACCATCGACAACAACTAGATATTAAGAAAGGGAAGGGCCAGAGGATTTGATCAGAGTTAAATTCAAACCATCAAAATGAGGGGAAGAGAGGGATCCAACCTTTTGATCAGGAACCTGGCAATCCTTCTTCAGATCTCCTAATGCCCTGCAAGTAAAGCACTTGATACTCAAACCCTCATAGATTGTTTCAGACGATTTGGAGCCCTTATGAGACGACAACAAGACAAAACTCAGCAAGGGGGAAGACAATTCCATATCCACACATATGTGTGCTGAAGAGCTTCTCCATTTAAGAAGAGACAGATTGGAAATGGGCACCAAGGAGCCGAGTGATCTGGCTATAGATTTAAGAGAGGCAGAGTTCCAGAACTCCACGGGAAGTTTCGGGGAATTTAACTAGAGCGGAACTTTGTGGATAACTTCCATCCTTGGATCAAAATCAGACGACCAAGGTCTCATGTATAAAATGGAGGAGTTTAGGAACCAGGGACCACCCTTAAAAAATTTTTCCACAGACGACAAAGAGTGAAACAGGACTTGAAAGAAACCGTTCTGTAAAAAGAGGATATTGAGATTTCCTTCCCTTCCCTAGAACCAATATAGCCAATTCCTAATTTTTCTCCTGGAGAACTTGGTACCAATGAATTTACAACAAATTGCTCTCTTTTCACGGATATCAACAAAGCCCTTTTTCCTCTCATGTGACATATCGACTGGAACTGAATACTTGGAAAGTTTGAATTTGATCCCGGCCACCTTGAAATATTTTAGAGGGCATGAACCGCACACCCCTAAACTGTGAACAGTAGAGGGGATCTCCTCTCTAATTGATTGGAAGCATAGGACCCTTTGCCCGGATCACTTTCCTCGAGTAAGTTTTTAACCACCGAAAACCCTAACTACGAGACGAAAAGTTTAACGACTGCCCCAGGGATGAAAGACATAAATAAAGCAGCCACCCCATCCTTCTCCAGAGCATCCACACCAGGCTAGATCCATTCCTCACCAATGCTGAAGCTGAGCGATACCTTATTTGTGCCAAAGGTGACCTCCTTCTTCTTAGGTGCTAAAAACGAATCCCGCTCAACAGTCACTTTAGGCAGCAAAAAGTTTGAATTTTTACAGGATTCACATTTTTTCGCTCTCCTCACACATTCACCTCATTTAGCTTATATATCTTATTGTTAAAGTTTTAAGAAATTAGTACTGGCCATTAAGATACAACAAAAAATAGTAAAATATTTCCAAAAAAAATAACACAAATATTTTACTATGTTTTAATATTTCTATTAGACTCATGGAAACAATCAATGTCAACACAAATATATAGATATATCACCATAAGCCTTTATACATACTTGAATAAAAAATGATATTCACTAATAAATTAATAGAATAATATTTATAAATAAAAAATTCTTAAAAAAACATGCACTTGATAGTTGAGTCTAGAACATATACCTAAAATTTCATGGTAAAAAAAAAAAGATTGACTATTTTACAGCACATCATACAAATGTCGCTCTACTATAAAATAAGAAACACATTTTGAACAAAATTGAGAAAAAGCCAAAACATCACTTAAAAAATAAAAACTCACATGCATTCTACACTCAAAACACAACATTTCATCACTTCACATCATTCTAAGATTCTATACAATCATTCTAAGAGATTCTATTTTTTTTTTCGCAATTGCCTCCACAATTTCAATGATATAAAAAATTCATGTGTTTAGGTACAAAAAGTGAAAACAAGTGGGACACACTTATCTTATTTGACAATTTGAATATATATATACTCTTTGGAAACCCCACTCACCATTTTTTTTGTGTGATGTGATGCAACAATGTAAAAAAAAATCCTTGTTCAAACCCTAAAAACGCAATAAAGGACATGAGAAAGAAACCCTAGACTTGGCTTGAGATGACCTCCCACTCCCACTGAGTGAAAGTGTTGCACTATATATTAGCATTATCAATGCCATGTAATACTCCACATGTTTAAATGAATTCTATATTCTTCATTCACGATCTTATATATTCCCAATCATTATCTACAGGCTCCAGGTTCTTCACTCTGTTTGTGCCACATTGCGGATCCTCATTGGTAATGGGATCTTGTGTCAGTGGCTGCTTGAATATGCCCATGTCCTCATTGGTGTATTGAGTCAAAAGATATGGTTGCTTGAATATGCCCATGTTGTCTCACACAATTGATGGCCATGGGGCCATCAATTTCAACCTTAGAGATGTACCCTGACACACATCCCCTTCTCATTGGTTATTGACTATCTTAACTTGAAAATGTAGATGACAATAATGAGGTTATCAAATTTAATCTAGTATTTGTCCCTGCCACTTCCCCATTTCTCATTGGTTACAGAGGCTCTAGGATCCTCACTCAGTTTGTACCAGGATTGTTGCTCCTGTATTGGTGTATGAAAGGAGTCTAGATGTCAAATGGTTATGTTCTCTGGGACTATGAATATTTCTAATAGAGTCGACCTAGACTATTCAAGGGAACTTGTCAATAGGGAAAGCCATGATCCATTACACTTCAACTCTGATGTTACCATGTGACCACTCCTCTTAAGAGATGTTAATATTCATGTAATTTCCACATGCATTGTACCAAATGTTGGTTACTACAACTAATACCCAATAGGGTATTTGTTAAGTTTTCAATAAGTCTTAACTTTTTTTGGTCTACACAGTTGTTTAACTAACCTTTTTTAACTTTATCCTAAATTTAGGCACTTGATTTGTCTCATCCCATATAATTGATGTGAACAATAAGGGAAAAGTTGTTTAACTAACCTTTTTTAACTTGAGAATTTAATTTCATCCACGCTTTTTTTAAATGAATAACAAGATTTTAGTATTATTATAAAATAAATAATTTTCAATCGAAAAACATATTATTTATACAAAACAAACATTTCATCAATTCCATATTTATTTTCACCATTATTATTTTAGCTGCATAATCTTATTAGCTTAAACACACCTTACATATGTTCCGAATTGCCCTCCATTATTATCAAACACTGACCTTATCACAGATTATTATCAAGTAGAGCTGACCTCCATGGCTTTCACAATAATTTATTCGTGATATCTTGAAAATATAAAATACAAATCTTGAATATGTCCCATGTTTCTTCAAACGAATTACTAAATAACCACACGCTTTGGAATAATATATATTTTACTAGTTTAAAATGCTTTCTGCTTTTAAAATGGAACCATTCTCAAAAATGAAGTGCACATCCAATCGTTTCCCTACAAATCAAGTTACACCTTAAAAAAATGAAGGTGGTATAGAAAAATCAGTTATGACTTTCACACTTCCTTTGTTGGGAATAAAGTGTTTAAATCTCCATGATGTAATGATTATTTTTATGATAGCACGATTAACATCACATGCCTCAACCTCATAAAATTAAAATTTAATGAGATGGTCATACAGAGATTTAGTGAGAAAAGCATACGTAAAGGTGAGTGTATATGATTCAAAGAAAATCCACTTCAAAAGATCTCTACGATTTAAAAAAAAAATTCAATCACATTCTCGAGTGGTCGGTGAATTGTGGCCGCTTTATGGGCATTAATAACTGAATGTACAATATTATGCAGTTTTTAATATCTTATTGTTGTGGCAACTTACAATTTTGTTTTCCTTAATTTATAAAAAATGAAAGGTCTTGGCAGTCTTTCTTGGAGACCTGTTTAATTATATATGATCAATCGTTTTCTAGCTTTCTAGAATTCACAGACCTTTTATATCATTCATTGAACCCATTTTATAATATTGAAGCTACCCTACAAACATTATATGGTTTAAAGTATTGGAGCTGACAAATTATACTGTTGGTTGACAGATAATATTGGAGCTAACAAATTATTTGGTTAGTTGGGCATTTGTAGAAATATTTTCAAATTTTGCGTTAAACGTAAATGGTGATATGAGTTTAGAGAGTCGATTTCATCAAAATTTAACATTACTCAAATATATATGCTCATTTGAGTGGTTTGGGGTTTTCTCTTTCTCATCTTCAACTATATTTTTTAAGAGCACTGTATTTGTCAATTTTTATATTTAATCTCAAATCAAGAATTATTTTTCACCTTTAGAGATTCATTGCGAGGGTCCTTAGAAATATTAATGATTTATGAAGATGAGAGATTCTAAGTCTTCTTCTTCAAGAAGATATTCGACCTTTGTCAATGAATTTCTAGAGCCAAATCCTCTAAAGGAGCACTTGCATTAGGGTAATTACATCTTATTTCAAATCCTGTCACACCATCAATAAGAAGAGGCTCTGTGTCAAGCTTCTATCGTCATATATAAACCCACAAGACACCATAGATCAAGTGATTCATATGCTTGAGACTAAACCATCAGCATATTCTTATCATTGATTTGTCCAAGATGTGAACCCACAAACTCTGAATTAACTCTGCAAAAACTGTTAGATATGTGCCAACAAAATTAAATTTTGGATCCCTTTGGAGTGCCGTTTGTACCTCACTTATTAAAGGGGGAGTGTGGGGAGATTGCCTCCCCACTCTTGTCGTAGGGGGGTCCAAGGAGGGTGGTGACATGTTATGGAGCCCCCAAAGCAAAAATTAAGAAGTCAATCCCTTGTTTCTAGAAAGACGAATTCTATTTTTAGAAAGAAAAATCCTAATTGCGTTTTTCCACTCTATTTTTAGGAGGAGGAATCCTAACTGTACTTCGCCAATTAGGTGTATATATTTTTGTGTAGATCTAAAGTTTCTCATAACGAGTTCACATGTAATCATGCTCATCCCGAGTTAATAAAAGCTTGATCTTGCACTGTGGATGTTTCCCCTAAACACTCAGTTAGAGTTTTACCACGTAAATCTGGTGTTAGTCTCTTGCATGTTTGGTATTTTGTATATTTGATTTATCTCTATCTCTGTAAATTGTTATTTTGTTATTCACATTTTTATGTATTCATTGCTGCATAGTCTGTAATTTCCTAACAAAAGCCTAATCGGTTACTATGTCACTATGCATATATATTAAATAATCACCCCAAAAAATATGAACTAATTATTGTTTATTTCACAACATACCAACAAAATATTAATATACTCCAATTCACATGACCTCGCACCAATCACATAATTTTTTATTTTTGGTCTTTGATATTTTGTTCTATTGAATAGGTACTCTTTAAGTGACTCTTTTTTCCTTTTAAGTTGTTCACGTTTGGGTATTCATTGAGATGTTCCTATGGGAGACGGGCCCAATCTTGACCTTTACCTGTCACCATGGGAGGCGACTTGATTATTAATTTTAGAATAGAAGACTGGTTTTCGCTTTTGTCACTCAAAAAAATAATTGTTTGATTCACCTCAAATGCTCTGGTTGCATGAGGCCCTGGTATGCAGTTGGCCAGAAATACCAAAATCTAGAGGTGGAAGTAATCTCATTGAGGAAACTAAAAAACACATCATTGCAAGATTAAAAAGTTCTAAATTTTTTTAATGTTCCACATTTTAAAAGAAACTGAAGAAATCCCAATACCATAGTGACAGCTTTTCAAATTGTGTGTAAATTGAGAAAGCACGTGAGTGACCATGGCAACAATGACAACATCTATACTGCCTCCACAGATTTATCCAAAATATACAACTAGAGACTTTTTACCAGAATGCATGACAATAATAATTAGCAAAACACTAACACACAATGTCACTCACAACTGTTATATTATATGTTACTACACATGAAATTTCTCTGACTGGTAGGTAATTATAATAATTTGATATCATGTAAAAGCTTTTGTACAGTTGTAAGGATCTTTGGGACAGTCACTGTAAGGCCCAGGGGTCCATTAAATTCTGCTAGAGGACCCCCTCTTATGATAGAGCCACTCCAGCTGTTTTGGAAGTACAATGTAAGAGTTGGAGGAATGAAGATAACAAATGTTGTTAAGATATTTATGCTTTTGTTCATCACTCTACCATGTATAAGTGAGAATAACATATCATTCTCTTATTATACGATCTGCATTTATTTCAGAACATACAAAATATTAAGATACTTGATATGTATATTTAAATGGATAGAGTGAAGATTGTTTTTTAAGTGATTTTGACAGATTGGATGTTCCTTAGTCATCATTAATTAATGAGAAAAAAGGTTTGGATACATCTGATATAGATGTACGTACACTCAACAAATATAATTGGCTATATATAAACTCCATTTGTTATGGAGTAGAGATGCCAATATCTACATAAATAATTGGTTTCCCAATTTTAAAAAAATATCACTTCACTTTACCTACATTCATCATGCATACAAAAATATATCACATCTTCAACCCACAAAGGTTTAATTTATCAATAAATAAATAAAAAAAACTAATCTCTAACAGCGTTATCATTATTAATTTGGGCAGCCTGTTTAATCTTAAGTAATAATGTAACCCTCAATCAAAACAGAATATTATTTGAGATATAATAATCTATTTTGACTACCATATTGGAACATTAAAACATGAAAAAGCAGACATTTCCTAAATGAACGGGTGTGTGTTGTGGTGGAGGCACCTATAATTAGGATTTGACCTAATTTACCGACCACTGGGAATGGATTGCAAGGCCTATCACCATCATTTAAAGCAGTGTACAAGTTCTTCTGCTGACAACATTATTGTGCCCCCACTATCCAATGATGTTGAAGAAAATGTTCCTTTTCAAAAGAGTCTCTTATTACTATGTTTATGATATGGTTATACGTAACAAAATTAATGGAAATGGAAATGGAATTGAAACATTTGGACTTTGGAATTTGCTTAAGAAGCCAGTTTAATTATTCTACTCGCTAAAATGAATATAATTGTTGTTACTCTCACTTCCTTTGCATATATCAAACACACTGATTTTACGAAGTTCACTGATTATACATAGGTTTGGGTTTCCCCAAGATTTTAGATTTTTTTGGTGTGTTTTTTTGGCATAGCATGTGTGTTGAAAATTGGTTAATTTGAATTTAATGATTTATATATTAATTCAAAGTCATCAGTTCATTTAGAAAAATAACAATTATATTCAACCAAGGAAACCAAAAACAGATCGCAGAATTTAATTGTTGCATTGAGCCATTGAATGCATGATATGGGTTGTATTTTTGGATGCAAACAACAGTTTGCTTTATTTCATGAGTCAGTTATTTAATTAAGTCTTGTTCCTATTTTTAAGAAAGCATAAATAAAACAATTAAAGATTTGCATGCTCTGTATTAAATAGCTTTAAAACAATTGTTTATTTTTAGGAGAATCTATGTTTAAATAAAAGCCTTCTATATATGAGGTGTATGTAATAGCTTTTGATAAGTAAGAAAGCAAGCAATGTAAGGCAACACATCCAGAAGGAATTGATTAATATAATTAATGCACAGCAGTGATGATTTCTGAGTTTTCTGTTTTATTTGTTTTATTATAGAAATTGGTATCAGAGCGTTTTTTAATTTGACAATAATTTAATGGCTTCCACATCAGGGGCATCCCTTTCAAGTTTGCAGCCTCCTTATAGGTAAAAATTATGACTATTGGTCTCTAACAATGAAGGCTTTATTTAGATCCTAGGGTATTTGGAAAATCGTTGAAAACTGTTACATAAAACCAGCTAATTCAACAACATATAATGGACTCTCACAAGTAGAGAAGGATATCTTGAAGGAGTAGAGAAAGAAAGATGAAAAAGCCTCTTTTTGATACATCAAGCTATGCATGAAAACATTCTTCCTAGAGTGGTAACATCCAACCAAATAAAAGAAGTATGTGATATTCTCCAGGGTGCATTTCAAGGTAAGGAGAAAGTTAAAAGTGCCAAGCTACAATTATCTAGAAGAGATTTTGAGAATATGTTTATGAAAGAATCAGACTCTGTAGAGTCATTCTTTACGCATGTTGTTGGCCTAGTAAATCAGGGTAAATATCATGGAGAAAAAATGGACGGTAAAAGAATAATTAAAAAGATGCTTAGGAGTCTACCTTCAAAATTTGATCCTTTGGTTGTAGCCATAAAAGAAACTAAGGATTTTAGTTAGATTTCAATTGATGAATTGCAATCATCTTTAATAAATCATGACAAAGTGTTCAGAGATATTTTTACTTTTCTACTCAAATTAATGCAGCGAAACAATAAAAACAAAACCGACCTCGGAAGACGTGGGGTTTACCGATACCCGTAGAAATGGATGTTAGAGCTAGTGTTCGATAAAAGTTGATCAAGTCTAAATGTATGTGTACGTCCTCCTGTCCTGCAAAGCAATCTGCACTCAAAGACACTAAACAAAAAGGATTAGATAAATGGATAGACGAGCTGCCCAGTAAAAGCCCGTTCTAGGAGTCCAGAAGGCTTCCTTGGAGGATGTCAACTTGTCTGTAACAATTACGTGAGCAGACAATAATGATATGGATGAAAATAAATATATACAATCGATATAGATATATGGATAAAAGAAGGGAAGCCCTAGAACTCCAGATGAATGGCAAGGTCTTGTGCGGCTTCGAAAGTGGCCCAAGTGAGGGAAGATTCAATCTAGACACGTTCAAAGTACTCGTACCAAAAATCCTCAGTCTCTTGTTTGATCTTCTAAAGGAATTCAAATTGATCTTCAATGTCTTGGTCGATGTCAACAAACTGTATTGCGCAAAGTGTGAGCTCGTGCAAGATATTGTATTGTTCCTAGAAAAAGGGGTGTTGGACTATCAGAAGGATGTAAATGCTGGTAATTTCATGTGATTGACTAGATATTGTCATCTAATAGAGAGCCATTCTCAAAGACATGTTAGAAGAAACAAATATGATGAAAACTGATGAATAAAGTTGACAGAAAGATGATAAAACTTGATAAAAGCCATAGATTTGACATAAATCACCGTGATTAGGCCAATCACTTGGCGATTTCAGATAATCGTATCAGTTTTAATAAAAATGAGTGTTTTGATGATGCAGAATGATGTTCCAAACTATTTTAAAGTTAAAATATGATTGATAAAGACAAGTGAAGATTTCAAGAATACCTTGAAAGTGTAGTAGAGCTAAAATATACCTCAAACCTTGTTGGAAGATGACTTGTGTTGGTTGAATGAGCTCTGGTGTAGTCTACAATTCAGGTGATGAAGATTGATCTCCAGATGTTTGAAAGCTTGAAGGCAAGACTTGATGATGTTTGATAACTTTGATAGCTTTTTGCTAGATGACAAGGTGTGAGATGCAAATGACTGAAGCAAAAGATGGGGCTTGAGATTCAAAATTGAGGATCCTGGAAGAAGGCCTGAAACCTTCTATTTATAATCGCTGGTGATTCAACAGAATCATCGGCGATCTGGATTATTCCGGATTTGAGTGGTAAAGTGGTTAAAACCACTTCTAAATGAAGTTGTTTTCCGTTTTCATAGGTCAACATAAATGTATGAAGGATGTTTTTCACATTCAAAGTGTAGGGGTCAAAAATGGTTATGAGATAGTTTGTTTTATTTCTCTTTTGGTTTTTAAAGTGGTTTTAAGTGGTTAGGTATAGACTTATGGATTTTACAGCTGTGAAAAGGTGACATTTATGCCAGGTAAATATGATGGAGGTTTTGGACTTAGGATAAGGAGTGTATAAATTAAATTATGGATTTCACTAATATATTGTAAATGATAGAGGAGTGTAAATGTTAAGTGTGAACATTTGCTCCTTTTGTCGAGTAGCTTGATGTAGGCAACGTGTGAGACAAAAATGATGATGGATTGATTTGTAAGGGTAATCCCCCCTCGAAATGGAGTGACTGCAATGCAGTGTAAGGAACACCAGTTTGACATGTTGGCTAGATAGGTTTGATGTACGTTTCGTTAAAATTTGCCCCAAGAAGGGGTACCGAAACGAGGATTGTTGTTGTTGAATCAAGTGATAGGGGATACCAAAGGGTCTGTTACCTATAGACATATGATCCATGAAGGTAGGATGAAATAATGGGGAAGTCAAGTGACGGGTGGCCAAAGGGCTTGTATCCCATAAACATACGATGTATCCTGAGATGATTTGTTTGTTTAATTTTTAATATTTCAAGGATTGGGGTCTTTTTATCATAAGACAAGGTGTTGAAAGATGGGATGAGATGATGTTGATTTTATATCAAAAAAAGGTAATGTGATAGACAAGGTGGAATCGCTAGTGACATGGAAAATCACATGTGATATGGGGATGAATCGTCGGCAATTCAAAGGATCATTGGCGATTGGCGTGATAATAATTTGGGGGCTATAAAAGCCACATAAAAGCTCAAGGGAGTGTTATCCCAAATTCACCCCCAGGAAAATTTGGTCAAGACAACTCCTGCACATAAGGAAATTATGAAGGAAACGACTCAGACCCATGAGCTCGAGTTCTAAAACCAGGAAAAGTGAAAACAGAGGCCCGAGAAAGTCAAAATTTGACCCTTCACAAGAAGAAATAGAAGAAACGGTTCTTCTGAATGTTTCCATATCTTAAATCTATTTAAAGGGTCTAGGGAGGACTAAACAATGGAATTGTAGGGTTAGAGAAGAAGGGGCAGTGCCACAGAGGAACTAAGCAAAAAAGGGGAAGACCAAACAAGCGCCAAACTAATGCTCATCCCAGAGGAAAGCAGGGCATCGGGAGAAAAGTTGATTCTTTGCCCCTTGTTATCACAAAAAGGGTAAAAGTTTCAAAATGGCCTGCAACTCCGTTGAGGAAAAATTCAGCGTTAGAACTCGAGTCAAAGCCAAGGCAGGGAGTCAGAGGGAAAAGTGAAAATTTTCCTTTCGTTCAAAGGGAAAAAGATAAATTGCGGACCCACAAGACCAATTTTTTGTTCTAATATGGCTACCACATGTCCCAAACCAAAAGGAGGCCCATTTTTCAAACTATTTTCCCCATCCATTCGTACGGACCCGATACAAACTTCGAAGGGGCATATCTTTGTCAACTCACGAAGCTCAAAATATTACAGATGTGAAGACCATTGGAAAGATCTCAGCCTCACCCATACTTGCCATGCTTTGTCTCAGAATTTATTTTTTAGGATGTTAGGTGAAGGAAATGGAGGAAACGTATTTGGGCCTTCAATGCAGGATCCATCTTTCTCAACAACCAAATCAGATTCGATCTATTTCCGTTGTTTCCTTTTCTTTCAAGGTGCCGAATCAAGGAATCATGCAGTAAAGACGGATTTGGGGCATATTTTATTAGAAGCATTAACAACAATGGTTGAGTTTCAACCCACTTCTCCCGCTTCCCTCTCTCCTTCTTCTCTCGGATCAAATCTATAAATACAGGGGCAGGATTCATTGTAAAGGTTGTTCATTCTTCTTCCCCGACCCCTCTCTTAAGTCTTCTCCAGGGTCGAATGTGGAGTTTAAGCCTCCTCCATTGGCTTTGTAATGGATATTTTCCTGAAGTCTTTCCCATTAATGGTTTACTTATGTGAAATCTGGAGCAATAATGATGGTTGTTTATTAATGTATTTTGTCCATCCTTTCCTCATTTTGTTGTCTTTTCTCACCTCTCACCATTTTGATGTAGGTATATTGTGCATATATCTGATGTCCATTGCAGGTTTTGGGAGCTGTGTTTAAGGGGTTTGAAATGGTGTTCTGTGTGAACTTTATTCTTGGTTGATTGGATGCATCTGTCCATCCTCTCCATTCTCACCTCTCTTCATTTCAGGCAGTTGGGTTTGTAATGAGTAGTTCCCTTTTCTCGGTGCTATCACCTCTGTAGTGTAGGGTTTTACTTTATTTTTATGCTCTCTCTCTCTCCTTGGTCCCTTGGAATTGTTAGATTAGGAGTAGATAGTCACATTTCCTTCCTTGAGAAGTAGTTTAGTGTAGGATTAGGAAGGGGAACAAAAGACTTCTCTAGAGGATCATTCCCATTTGCAAGTCCCACAGCTTGGGGAATGATCCAATGTTATGAAAATCACACCAAATGACCCTACCTTAGAAAAGAAGATCCATAACTCATTTGGGGGTGTTGTGATTTCACACTAACAAGGTGGTGATGAATAGTGCATTTTTGTGATTGAGTTTGTGCTATTGGGACAGGAAATCGAGTGAAAAAATAGTGTTTGAGATTCGATTTGATCAAAAAAGAGCAATGGCATCATCTAGCAGACACATGAGGCCCACTCATGCAGAGGCAAGTCCTCGATTTTTCAGTTTTTTATGATTTTTTGTTTGTTTTGGGATTCGGTTTCTATTTTATCATGTACTGAGGTATGTTTCATGAAAATACAGGAATCATCAGTGATTCCTAGAGATCACCGGTGATTCATTGAATCGTCAGTGATTCAAGTGAATCATTAGCGATTAGTATGATTTACATGCTTTGATTAAAAAATAGATGTTTTAGATAGAATTTTGGGATGTTTTTTTATTGATAATGGATTTAATGTTTGTGTTTTTTGTGTATAGGTGGATGCGAAGTTGACACTTAGAGATCAGATACTGATCATTTTAGATGAGGTGCAGACGGATATGACAGATGAGGATTGGGAGGATGTAGAGGTTGTGGGGTTTGTGGTGATGAGGTATTACAGGTGGATCCATAGATGTCAGGGATTGATGTTAGCATTGATGGAGAGATGGAATCCCAGCCACCTGTAATTTTTGGTTACCTACAGAAGAGGTGACTATTACAGTGGAGGATATTCACAGGATTATGAGATTACTAGTGCTTAGAGAGGTGATTTATACGATTGTGGAGTCTGAGAGGCAGGATGTCATGAGGAGGTTGTATGGGGACAAGGAAAATGATGTGAAGTATTCGTCAAGAGATTTTGGTTATCAGGATTTCTATTTTCCATCAAGAGATAGGTGCACATTAATGACTATGATGATGATGGTCAATTCATGTTTTTCCCTACCTGATTCTGGTGGACGTAGGTTTCCTTGGATGATGATAGGAGTGTTGGGAGAGATGATGGAGCATCAAACTATTTTTGAGTGGGCACCAAAACTATTAACATAGATATATATAGATATTTGTGGGCTTGGAAGGCCCACAAGAGGTTTGGTATTAACGTGGCTTTTGCATTACATTTTTGGGCATACAAGCACATATCTATTGTTCTTTTGCAGGGTTTTCCATGGAGTGTTTTACAGATAGACATGTTGGATTTATGAGGTGGAGAGAGGATATGTGTCGAGTGAAGAGGATGAAGAAGGTGGGTTTTTATAGAGATCTTATGACTAGTTTGTAGGTGGGTGACGTAGTATGGAGGCCTTACTTGGAGTATCATGAGTGGTCGAAGTATGCTCATGAGCTTGATGGGACACAACAAGACTTATGGGTACAATCTAGGTGAGGAGGAGAGTACGAGATGGTGAGATTTAGTCATTTTAGATGGAAATTCGGTCTTATATAGGATGTCCCTAAGGAGTCAGTGTTGTATAGACGGGAGGATAAAGATACCAAGAATCCTAAGGAAGTTGTGGATCAAAGGTTTGTGATAATGGAGGAGGAGGGGTATATGGGCTTAGATGAGGAGGGGAATTAGTTCCTATTGATGATGCTAGGAGTGAATTCTGATTATACTCCATGGTGGACCAGGGTTTATTCTAAGTTTGAGAGGAACATGATTGAATAGGAGAGGGAGATGGGTATGTGCCAAGGTGGAAGAGGGTTAGGAAGGTTGTAGATGTGAGTGATGATGATGAGGAGGATGATGAGAGGGTTTTAGCAGTTGTAGTGACACATTTGATAGCCAAGAAGGCTTTAATGGAGGCTAAGAGGGATACCTTGAGGAGATACAAAGATGATTTAGTTGGGGTGAGAGATACTCTGATTAGGGAGAGATATGGTGTGATAGTTGATCGAGATGGAATCAGAGTGCAATTGGCACATACAGTGGTTGATTGAGATTGGTACCATCATCAACGAGATAATTTGAGGAAGGCCCTGGGTATTGCGAGGTCTTCTATATCTGGTGCAAATTTGACAGCTCGTGCACAAGCTAGTAGTCAGATGGGAGCACCGGGTATGATCAGTGCAGCTTCACTATCAATCTTTACGTGTGGAGTTGGCATATTATGAGGATATGGTGATACAAAAATTGCCTAATGTTGTATTGTATGTGGATCAGGCATAACAAGTGGAAGTCCCCATTGTGAGTGCAGGGAATGTAGGGCAGCCACCCAAGGGACCATATAGAGGAGCCAGTGGTGATCAGGGTGTTCAGGGGGGTGGTGGAGGTGATGGGAGAGATATCTATGTTAGTGAGTTTCTGAGGAGATATTCATTTTATTGGATAGTGATTGTATGTATTTGGATTGTGGGTTTTGATATGTATACGACTATTTGTGAAACCTTTGATGATATAAAAAGACTCTTTTGATGATGTATTTTGGACTTTATATATATGATGATGATGATTGTGATTGTGTTTTGACTTATGTGATTTATACATGTGTTGATGATGATACATGTGTTTTAATGTTTCCTTTATGAACTTTTAAATGTGGAAAATGTGAAATCATGATTAAATGTTAAATATGTGATGATGTTATATAAAACAATTTCTCTAAATTTTTTGAAGTAGGAATAAAAAATGGAATGATTACTTAAATGTTTAGATTTGATACATACATGTTGTGTATGAATATGTGAAAGCACTTGTAATTTTATCCTTTAATAAAGTTAATGACACACTATTAGTGAGTAGTGTGACATAACACCTTAGTTATAGAGATAAAGTGATTAGATGTACCTTCCTAGGACATGAAAGAGGTTTTTTATGTATAGGTCATGTGGGAAAGAGGGTTCTCCTTTTCAATGGTTTCATAGAGGAATGCCCCAATTTACATATTTTTATTTTTGATGAAAACTGATCAATGCGGGAAGTTTTCTTTGATGGGAAAATTGATCGATGTGGGAAGCTTTCCTAGGATGCTTTTGATATTTGACTTTTTTAAAGTTGATCGATGTGGGAACCATTTTTACATACAGGTAGCCATTACTTCAAGGGAGTGGTCTACAAATTTTGAATTTTTACTTTATTTACAAGATAGTCCATCCTTCGAGGGATTGGTCTATAATTTTATGGGTAGTTGTCCTTCTAGGGATCAGTCTAATTTTTATTTTTATTCTTTTGATATATATTTTGAATTTTTTTCCTTCAAGGAATCAGTCTATTATTTCTGATAAAGAGCATCCATTGATAATTTTTTGAATTTTTGAGCTAAGGGCAAGACCTACAAGACTGTTTCAAGGAGGGGAAAAGATGTGTACAAGACCTACACATACGTGCCCTGTGTCATGTTTTTAATAGGTACAGGGTGAGATGGATGTAATGATTTCAGGCTTCCTGCTGAGGAGGACCTTGTCCATGTGAAAGATACAATGAAAATATATGTGGTGTTCATATTTAAGGATTGCAAGGATAGTGACGGAAAACCACATTCTTTCAAATCATTACGATGAAAAAATGATTGGTTTGATGGTGGAATGAGGTTTTAGGTGCAACTATTGTCATGATGTCCAAGGGTTAACAGTAGAAAGGCCATAAGTGCAAGGAATTCAAAGGTTCCTTTTCAGGTTCACCATCAAGGGAGGCTAAATGATAAGCTCCCAACCCATACTTATGAGTAATGACGTATGGACCGATCCAATTAGGGGGAAAATTTCCACGTTTACTTCAATCTAAAGTAGTGAAATTTTGATTTTCCTTGAGAACGAGATCACCACTTTTAAAGTCATGCTCTTTGAAATGTTTATTGTAGGCACGTTTGACACGTTCTTGATAGACTTGATGATGTTCAAGGGCCATCAAACATTTTTTCGTCTAATAATTCTAGTTGTGCAAGATGGTCTTATCGATATTCTTCATCAGAGATAAATTATTTGAGTGATACATGGAGTGATGGGATTTTAAATTCAAGGGGTAGAACCACCTTAGAGACGTAGACTAGAGAGAAGGGTGTAGCACCTATAGGGATATGGATGTTATTTCAATAATCCCAAAGAGAAAATGGGGTTTGGAGATGTCAATTCCTGCCTGCATCATCTAAATTTTTCATGAGAATTTTAGTAAGTGTTTTGTTAAAGGCTTATGCCTATCCCTTTTCCTGGGGATAGCATGGTGATGAAAATATGAGTTTGATGTTGAAAGCATCACAGATTTTCTTAACATCCTTGTTCTTGAAGGATTTTCCATTGTCTATGACAAGTTTATGAGGAACACCAAAACAACATATGATGTATTGATAAATGAAATTGGCAATTTGATTTGATTTAGTTGACATCAAAGGAATAGCCTTGACCCATTTTGTGAAATATTTAGTGGCTATGATGATTGAATGGTGTTGTTGTGATGATTTTGGATTGATAATTCCAATGAGGTCTAACCCCCATTGTGAGAAAGGCCATAGATTGTGAGCATGTTGCAAATCCTGACTAGGGACATGGATGAGGTCTAAGTGTTGTTGGCATTTGACACATTTATTAACATAAGCACAATAATATTGATTGATAGTAGGCCAGTAGTATCTGGGTCGTAAGAAACATTTAACGACGATGTTACCATTGAAATGTCCACCACATATGTCATCATGGACTTTTTGTATTTCTTTGATAGATTCATGATATTTGATACATATTAGCAGGAGGCCATCAAATCACCATTTATATAAGATACTGCATATGATGACATACCGAGTGCCACATTGAAGAAATGATCATTTAACATTGCATGATAAGTCAGAAGGGATTTTAGATTCAAAAATATAGTCAAATGTTTGAGAATACCATAGATCAGTTGGATGATTGTCAACAATATCGATAGGAGGGAGTTCATTTTGATGTGAGGGGTGATCTAATCTTTGAAAAACCACATATAGTTGGGGATTATTTGTTCATTCATTAGTTTGTAATGGGACGAGGACTCCTAAAGAAGCCATTGTATATACAAATTTGTTAGAAGATCATGGGATTGTTTGGATAGATGTAATGATCGAAGGCTCCAATGAGGAAATCAACGTTGGATTTATATTTTTGTAAGATTTCATTTTTACATTGATATTCTCTTTTGACTTGATTGATGACGAGTTGCGAGTCTCTATAGATTTCTAAGATATGAACACCCAATAGGATAGCAGTGGTGAGACCCATGATTAAAGCTTCATATTCTACCATGTTATTAGTACACTCGAAGTTAATTTTGAATGATAACGAGATAGGAATCCCCCAGGGGGTATGATAACAACACCGACTCTCCCCTTGCTAGCATTTAGATCCATCAAATAAGAGATTCATTTTGATAGGGATCAATTCATATTCATCGGTAGTGTTGATAGATTCATTAGGAAACTATTCATGAGGAAGATGAGTGACCGGGAAGGGGTGCTTCAACAAGATGGTTTGCGATGGATTGGCCTTTAATGGATTTTTAGGATATGAACTCAAGGTTAAAATTGGTCATAAGCATGAGCCACTGAGCTATACGGTCATTGTGGTATGGTTTAGAGTGTATGGTTTTAAGTGGCTTAAATCTGGTGACAACAAAATTTTTGTGATTGAGTAGGTAGTGTCATAGTTTAGAGGTAGCGAAGTATAAAGCACAACATAATTTTTCAACCTTGGTATAGCGGGTATCGTATTCATGGAGGACACAAATTATGTAATAAATGGCTTGTTCACGACCTTTCTCATCTCAATGAGAAAGCATAGTTCCTAAAACATGATTTTTGGTAAATATGTAGAGATAAAAGGGCTCCCCCCTCACAAGGAGGTGTAAGCATAGGTGGTGATAGGAGATATTTCTTGAGTTCTTCAAAATCCTTTTGATAATTAATATCCCATATGAAGTCAACATATTTACGAAGAAGGTGGTGAGCCTTTACTATCTTCGGTGTTCCTCTTCTTCCTCGTCTATCTCTATGGTCGTAATAGCCTTTAGAGCTTCCACATTCTCAATCGTATGTTTTCCCTTAGGTGGCCATGGTAAAAAAAATTCATTCTCCACATACTTGTTATTCTATAGCTTAGGATTGAGATGAAGATAGATTAGCGCGGCTCCACTGTCCCTAATAGCCAAAATTATTGGCTTTATACTTATAACATCTGAAATGAGCCTCTCAATGTAGGCAGACTGACCTGGATAAATATATGTTTTGTAGAGAGTATAGTAGTCACAAGTCTACCTTGTCTATGCATTGAATTTTACCGATGCGCACTGCATCAGTAAACCTGTGAACTTCTGCCTAGAAGTAGATTGATTATGAAGGCATATGGTATTTTACACCATGGACTCCATGTCCCATCCTTCATTACAAACTAAGTGATGTAAAAGTGTTTATATCACCATGAACTATACATGACCTTTCCCACTACTAAAGGTAGCTCCTTTAGAATGTGCCATTCCTCCTCAAAGGCCGTACGAAGTTAGTCATACCACAATTTCGGCCCTTTCCTTAAATGGGCTTACTCATTGATCCTTCACATAAATATTTTTCAAACCTCTCTACGAGGGACTTATTTTCCAAGTTGGGTATTCCCAAATTTTGTTCTTTGGCCCATCCAGGCACTCCAATTTCTACAAATACAAGTGATAACAGGATAACGCCAAAACTTATCTTCTCACTTATGTACGCTTCCTCAAAAATGGCTTAAATAGCCTGATATTTTGTATAAGCATTAACCCTTTGACATTTTCTTTGGAATATGCAGTACATGTCGAGTTAACCTGTGACCATTTCTGATCATTAAACTTGGTGACTCAAATTATGGGTACTGACACTACAGGATTCAATTCCTGTGTTTGTAAAGGATCACCTCCGCATTAATTGCAGACCATTGGTATACCCCAACTCCTTACTGAGGCTATAACATGTCATCAAATCATGAATTACTAAAACAATTTGATCATGTGCCCTTCAATCCTTTCAATATAGTCAAACTAGGGAACTAGTGATCCTTAACTGACCGTAACAGATCATGAACATAGAAAAGTGCCTCATTAACTCAACCATAAGGCATTGGTATAAAGGTTTAGTTTCTCTAAAGCTAGACGGGACACGGCATACACCTAGATAAACCCCTACCTGCGAAACTTCTCCCATCAATCAATAAAAGATATGCATAATCTTCCAAGACTGATTGAATCTTCTCAAAGGAGTCAATCATGGACCTCCTTTTTTCAGTTTTGCATGATTAATTCAAATCCAAATACTTCAAGGACTGTTCCTTCCATAAATCCTAATCCCATCTAATAGATAATCATTGTTTCAGTCAACATTCAATTTAGTAGATGTTAGTTATTGGGAATAACTAGTTATCTCCTAAAGAGACTAGAATTGATATTGTATAAGAGAGCTCATGTAATTGGATTTATCGGTTCAGTTTGGTTATTCGATTGATTCTACAAGCATACTCTTTCAATTCAATAAGATAGTAGATTGTAGGGGAAATTTCTACTGTGTGAATTTCAATACTAAACCTAATCAAAGGGAAGGAACAAGGGCCACTCCAAGTCAATGAAGAGGAATATTTATATTTATTTCCTTTCTTGTATGCTTGGATGCATTTACTATTTCAACATTGGTTCTATTATTTTGATGCATTTACTTTTCCATGGTTATTTATGTTAAAAACCTTTTAATTCTATTTTTGATCATATTTTTGCTTTCAAGAATCCTTGATTATGTAATCATGATCAACTCATTATTTTATTAGTTTTTTTGTTAAAGTATGTGTTGAGACACAATTCACACTATTTATTTTGTTGCAAATAGCCATGGACACCACCTTGGATTTACAAAATAATATGATTAAAGTATAAGTATCAATGACACTCACCACTTTTTGGCACTGTTTCTAGTGAATTCAAGGTGTTATCAAAGGTTACCTCGTGCTAGCTAAAGGTATTGTTTGGTTGTTTCCGGCTATGTTCTTCATTTAGGATACTTTTTCTTTCCATAGCTCTTTATTTTGAAATCACAAGACCTTGTAGTGATAACACATATAATATTTTGAGCTTGGAGTACGTTTGAATGAATAAACAATTAAGTTTAGTGTTGATAGTGTAGGGAACCATCCTCGGTATGAAAATAGGATTGTATGTTGTAGACCTAGATTCTACTGTAGAGGTAGCATTCATTAGGATAAATTTTCAAAACCCCCCTCAACAAAACCTATGGAACAACTTGTTGAAGGAAATCTTAAATATAGGCTATATAAAGTAGAGAATATTGCCTTATGGTACAGGTACCATGGAAGGACCCTCCAATTGGCATAATGGGCTTTACCTACTCCCATTAAAATTGGTATCCTGTTCCATCAAGATCTCTAACTGAAAAATACATCTCCCTCTATCTTACCAACCTTGTGAGTGATTAACATTAGAAGGTCCTTGACAAATGCAATTTTGAGTTCAAGGTTGTATGCCAAACATATGACTACACTTATGATTCCCATAAAGAAGTAAATAACTTCCCAACCTCAAATTTAAAATATTTATCTATGAGGTGGTTTCATGCCATTGAGCCTTCTATCTCCATTTCCATAATTGGGAAGAAACGTGAAAAGGAATCTCTCATGGAACAATAGTATTGTCAGGATTATTTCGTCCAGATTCATCAGGTCAGATAGGAAAGAAGACACTTTATAGGATTTAACAAAAGGTAAGATGAAAGTCTATAGGATGATTATCTAGATTCGGTGCCAAACTTCCAAGTGATAGGGGTGTGGTACTGGTATTGATATCAATCTACTTAAAACCTTATTCCTTAAAGGGTTATATAATGATACACAAGAGAAATTCAATTTATCATGGGAAAGGGAGACATTAACAACACTAGAATTCATTTTTCAAATCTGGCTGAATATCTTGTAGGAATTTCTCTCAGAACTTGCCCCAATTTTTGAGAAAACAAAGATGTAAAGTGGCCAGTGGGGCATCTATCATAAATTAAGGGAAGAATATCTTCATATCTGATTCACAAAAGTTTGTTCCCCTATCACTTGTCAATACAACTCATGGATAGAGAGATCCATACCTATATAAGAATATTGTTCATATAGAACCTTGCTGTGTAGCTCATTGAAAAATCCTTTGTAGGTGATCAAGGACTACCCACCTTAGACAAGACAAAAACATGTTGTACAAGTGATGATGTAAAGCATGCCATCTGATGTGGATTGCTTTATCCCTTACTGAAGAATAATCTAGAATATGACATACAAGATGAATTTGATTGCTTTCTCATATGGCTCAGAGGTAAGGAGGGAATTTTCAGTCCAACCAGTAATCATCATCTACATCCTAAGATTTTCACAAGGGCCCGAAATCAATGGAATGCACCATGGCCATACAATAAACTCTTGGGTTCAAAAATACCTTGTATAGGGTGGGTCCCACCATAATGTCCCAAAAAATTATTATCAACAACAGTGGCGTCACCTACAATCCAAACATTCCACCATACCATGATAATTTAATCCTCATGTAGTAAACAATACGTCAATATGCATCTCTCCTAAGGGTCTATATACAATATTATAATCAACATGAAGACCTCAAGGTCAATTACAAGCTTGTTGACTGGACCCAAATTCTAACTCCATTCAACTTTACCCATACTTAAATACCTACACAAGACTATGTAAAATACTCAAAAATGTGAGGTAGGGAAACCCAACGTATATTGTAATCCTGTAAAAATCCCATAGTGAACAGTGTATCTAAAAATATCTTGTTCCATCTCCTATTGAATTTTACTTCATAACATTCCTCTCCTGTGATAGAATAAAATTTACCTGAAGAAACAAAAAAATCAGAAGAAACAAAACCTAGTTCTATTGAATAAACTCACCCAATGACATATGCTCTTCTAAAATGGATCTCTAAACCAAGTACTTTAGTTCCTGAAATCAATAGAATCACAATTAATTCACGGTTGCTAGAAAGTTGAGTATTGAATTCCCCTATGCAGCATGTAGATCCATTAAGGAAATCACACTTAGTTAAACAAAATAATATAAAGAGATGTTTCAAGTCTTCTACTAGGAAACATGGGTAGAACCATCCTAAAATCCCCCTCTCTAAATAGGGAGACCCTAAGCCCTATTGTAACAATCTACATAGGAGATGTCCAGAGGCATCCTAACATGTACTGATTGATATATGGGTGCTTCCATCAGGGAAAACGACAAATATACTATGTCCAAATTATCTCTACCTAAAATGTGCCTTAGTCTCACATGTATAGTTTATGGTTCTCCCAATGGAATGTCCCTTTCCTGTTAGAACTCTAGTAAAGGGAAATCTTTGACGATGTCACTATTACTTCTTGAATACCCTTGTGACTATGAATGGTAGACCTCACTGATAATAAAAATCCTCCAGCATCCAAAAAGATAATATCATACCCTAGCTAATCCCTAACATGACCTTGGTTAGCCATAGATGTTTCCCTTATTGATTACAGGATAGTAGAACCTATGGTACATCACTAATGGTCACCTATTCAAAAAGTTGTCACTTATACCCTATTGCTAAACCATTTTCCATAGACAAAAAATAATTGTATATAAATGATTAAGACAATATCATATCAGATCTCATTCCATGGTAATAGTTTAAGAGCATTTCTGAAAAATATCAATGCAGTGACCATGAACCTTAGTGTTGGACACAATTTAAGTCCTACACCTATAGTGATTGTACTAGATTCAATTCGAGTCCTGCGTTCAATTCCTGCATTGGGTCTTGTTTCATGTCCAACACCACAACTTTTAGAAATATCTTATTTCATTTCATGGATGAAGAGGACAGATCCCTCTTCCCATCATTTACAAGTATTCCATTTGAAAGGAATACAGGATATGAAAGAATCATATATTTAAAACATAACTTCTGTTCACAGGTTACTACCTCTCATTTTTCAATTAATCTCACTTCACGAAATAACCTATTATAGAGAATATCCTATTGTAGATTCTAACCGTCAGTTCCTACCGGCATACAAAATAATACCTATCGCTCCTAGACGAAATAAATTGAAAATTAATAATTGGCTAATTGATTAGGAGTGAGAATAACCTATTCACTCCTATGCTACCTCATCCCCAAGCCTTTCCTCTTGGGAATATAGTTCACATGACAACCTATTCATCCTAGTATTTATCATTTTGCCATCATCTATACCACTAATTCCAGACCAATCAGATAACCTCAAATAAGGATTGGAACTCATGCTCTATCAGATATTGTGAAAATAGATATCTGAGAAACATTTGTAATGTAGGATTTATTTATCCAATCTCTAAGAGTCAATGGGTTTCTCCATTAGTCCATAATGCCTAAAAATAATGGAAAATTAGAGTTTATATGGAATATAGGGAATTAAATCCTAAGGAAAATCATAGGGATTATTCAATCCATGCTACCTTGTTATTGATCAGGTATTAGACAATTTGTCTAACCAAAAAGGTAATTTTCATTCCTTTGATGGGTTCAGTGGATACAACTAAATAATGACGACTCCTGAAGATCAAGATTTATCAAAAAAATTTCACCAGCCTCCTTGGAGTTCAAAATTTTCTTCCAAAGTGCTACCTTTTTATTTATTTACATGCTCCTACCACTTTTCAAAGAGCCATGCTGGCAATATTTTCTGATCTCAAAAATGTAGACACTAAAATTAGGTCACACTCCCTTTGGTCCCTCGACAAATAAGCACCCTTCATCACATTCACCTAGTCATGGCCCCTTTCACCTCACTAATATTAATTTAATTAAATTAATTCATTATCCTAACCATATTTATTATTTAAATATCTTAATTTAAATAATATCCACACATACAGTTCACTTAGACACCTCACCAAGCCAACTCAACCTAAGACCTATTCTTAGTAAGTTGCCATAACTAACTAAGACTTACCCAAACCCTAAAAATCAATGCCTACATTCCCTCTAACCACATTCCCGCATGCTTAAAAGAATCTCCCAGTCTAATCCATGCGGGTTAACAACATGAGATCAGAGGAAATCAAGAGGATCTCCCTAGTTTAGTAAACCTAGGAAATCCTGCCTTGACCGACGCCGGTTACCCCTAACCATCGCCGGTTAAGCCGGAACCACTGTCAGTTACCCTTTTAACCCCAAAACAACCTTATTCTCAAGGTTGGAAAATGTTGGTAGAAGGTTGGTGAGCATTAACACATTCTCAAATAAATAACACATCTTCAGCAGTGAATTCCAGTGAGAACACCACATGCAAGGAAGGAGATCAAGACATCTTTTCCTACACAACCATCCCAGCCATGATCTGATCTAACCAAGCAAAGAGGAATGTACATGTAGCCCATGCAAAGCTTTCCTTCAGTTGGTGATCACTTGTAGCCTTCAAAACCTCTCATCAGCACCTCCATCCCTCACTCACAGGCATCCAGGACCAGAAATCCAAGTAAGTATAACGTCATACTTCTCTGGTTTATTTCATTTCATCATCATTTTATCATCTATTGTTTACCTAGCCACCTATTAAACTTCTCCAACATTTCCTCCTCCATATCCCATTAAATCCTTGCCAAATCCTACACCAATCACCCAATACCTCATCCTGACCAACCAAAGTCCTTTGTGTAATCACAAAGGAGACCCAAAACTCGTTTTGTGGCATTCCCAGAACCACAGTAACCGGCACCAGTTACACCTAACCGCCATTGGTCACCCTTAACTGACATCAATGGTACTGATGTATTTTCCCATGCAACCTAGAACAGTGACCTACCCACCTAATTCCCTTTCACCCTCATTCACCTGTGATCTACCTGAGACCTCTATCAGACCTACAGAACCCAGAACCAGTTATTTGACCTTCAGATCCTATTCTAGCCTATCCTGTTAGATTAGATCTATTTCTTATTGTGTTTTAAGTGAGATACCTAAATCATTTCAAATTACAATAGGATTTACTTTGTTTACCACATTAAATTGTTTAAAATAGTGGACTGACAGCCATCTAGGAAGTATCACACTTCCCAGATCTAGCATACGCTAGGCAGTTCACTACCCATATTGTTTAATTCCTTCTGGTGGTCTTGCTTTTATTACAGGTAGTTCCTCCTAGCCAAAAGGAATCTCTCACGATCAGCTGTGGATTCGGAAGTCATACGCACGCAACAACCCATCAACCAACATTTGAACAGGTATTCCTCCTACGCCCGTTACCCTATCTATTTCGTCAACACTTCAAATAAATGATCTAAGAATCAGGTGAAACATTTTGGCACGCCCGGTGGGACCCATCCGAGGTTCCTTGCATTTCATTCATTCCTAGGAAAAATTGTGTGTTTGTTTCCCTTCTGAAAAGCGTACACATTAATTTTCTTCTTTGGTAACCCACCTCTTCTTTCTATTTTCTCTAAAGGAAACCTTTCTTTTGGTGTAATTAAAAAGAACCATTTCTTCATGTTTTCTACATTATAGTGAAAGAGCATCCCTCTTCCTCTTCATCTTATTGTGTCATCCAATTCACACTTCTTGATTTGGGCTTAAAAATAAGTGCATTACATTCTGATTTATCACATTAGCTCACATTAATTGAGGGCAACCTATACGCTGGAAGTCATGCCCAACTGATGGTTGACAAATGAATCATAGAAAAGCACTTTTTTCCTTTTCTCTTTCTCTGAGTCTTACCAAACCTCACAAAAATTGAAAATACACACATTCTTAAAAAACATCTTACCTGGAAGAAGCTGTAGGTGATCACACGATCACGGCACAGTGGGCACCCAACTCACTGCTCTATCGAGTCATACTTCAGAGTGAAGCCCACCCCCACCATAACATACCTGAAACCTCACCTTTTAGATCTCCTTCTTTGTAGGAAGCCATCCTCACCAAAAAACTCTATTTCACAATTCATGTGTCAGTCCCTAAATAGCATAAGCTAAACAAACATAATAGAAAAGGCACTCCTAGGATCACATTTTTCTTAGTGTTTCTGCTTGGCTTGCATTTTGAGGTGAGAGATCACATTCTTCATTTTTTTGTTCATCCTTGCACACTCCTCATCACAACTGGTGTATTCTGCTTCACCTGAGTGTGCCTGGGCCATATCATCATCATTCTCAGAATTCTGGGTCTGATTCCACACCATATTTTAATTCACAACCACTTTTCTTTCATCACTATTTCAATTTCATAGTAACCGTCATCGGTTACCTCTGACCGTCGTCGGTTATACCCAACCGACGTCAGTTCTAGGTCCTTTTGTTAACCTACCCAAAAGGACATTTTATTCATTTTCTTCCACTTTTCATAGTCCTTGTCACTACCATCATTCCCATTGACATTGTAAAACACCATCAGATTTGGCATACCTATCAGATTTCACCTTCTACCTCATTTTTTCACTCACTGTCCATTTTCTACAGTGACTGGTAGCGGTTACCCCTGACCGGCGTCAGTTTGTCCTTAACCAGCATCGGTTATCCTGTTTCACTTTCCAACCACCATTTGGTACCTAATCCACTTTTTATCGCCAGATTCACCTGTTCTTGCTGTTCTCTGTGTCATTTACAGAGAAGCAACCCTACTTGATCAGTACTGGTTCACATGGTGCTGACCCGAAGACAAGCAAGTGCACTTGTATTTCATGCCAGTTGTCAACCACTCCCACCTAGTCCTTCACCACCTTCCATTTTATCACCAGCCATGGATCCCATCCAACCTATCACTATCACTACCGGAGATGAGGAGTTTACACGACTCCTTGACCAAAACCCTTCCGCCTTGCAGTTTTACCTTTCCCACTCATCCACTCGAGATGCCTCGGGTCAGTTGATATATGGCATGCTTGTATCTATCCCCCCAACTCTCTCTCCCACTCCCGCATCAGCTCCATCTGGCTCTGTGTTTCCCACATCTACCTTACCCCAAGTTGTTTCATAGCTAGGTCCTATACCCATTATGACTGCCACGTCTGCTACCTTTATGGCACCCTGTTACATCCACCATACCCGTCGAAACTACCCCAAACACAACCTCATCCACCCCTAATGTCTCACACATACCTGTAGCTACATTACCACCTCCCAGTGTCAGTTCGACCCCTACCCCTTTTCAAAATGTGGTCCTTTCCATTCCACAATCATTAGCCCCCATTTCCACTAGGGTTACCATGACCCTTCCACCTCTATATACATACTACCAACAACCTCCCATTTCATCCATTATTCACACCGGGTACGTACCCCCTATTTCACTACTTTCTTCTCAATCAACCTACATGGCAAGCCAATACACTGGAGTGCCACCCCTTTTATACACCCAAAACCAACCCTCTCATGCTACAAGAGGCACCTAATCATCGCAACCCATCGACGACCTAATCAAATTGATGTTGGACAAGATGCTGACATTGGAGGCATCAGTTCTCTGGCTCCCGCAACACTCTCACCTATGACAAGATTTACAATGAGCCCATCCACCCATCCATTCCTATCCTCCCATACCCCGTGCATTGGGAAATGCCTAAATTCAATTAGTTTCAATAGCAAAGAAGACCCACAACAACATTTGCAGTCATTCAAACATGGGTGTTATCTGATCACTCATGATGATGCCTTACTCTTGAGAACCTTTCCCATGTCTCTGACTAGACCTACATTAGATTGGTATAGTGGGTTACCTAGACACTCCATATTCTCATTCAATCAAGTAGCCCAAGCCTTCTTGGATCATTTCTCTATCAATATCGTCAAGAAGGTTACCATGACCAACCTATACTCCACGTGTCAGTATGAGGATGAATCTATTGCAGATTTTGTCACTCATTGGCGTAGACTGATCAATTAACTTACCTTCCAACTACCACAAAGTGAACTCATCGAGATATTCACATGGGCTTGTGCTAGACATATCTCACTGACCTTATAGTTCCAAACCTTCCAAATGTTTGATGAAGCATTCACTATGGCACAAAAGTTAGAGATTCAGGCCATCGAAGAGAAGAAAATACAATTACGCAATAAGAATTCAGAATTCAAGTCGAATGATACCTCTTCTTCTTCCAAACCACAACAATTATTCAAAGGCTAAGGGAACCACTAACATAGTGGTACTTAAGGCCGACCTAGCTCATCCATCAAATCAGGCTACCCCCTCATCTAATCTCTCACATGTCTAAAGTTTTCAATTCAGATGAGAGTAGCAGAAAATATACCCCAATTGGGGAACCTTACTCTTCTGTCTTAGAAAAGCTTATCAAATCCAGGAGCCATCACCCTTTCACCTATAAAACCACACACTGGTTTTGACCCTACTCGCCCCATGCCTGTATGGTATAAAGAACATGACTTCTATAACTATCATCGAGTAAAGGGTCATAGTGATGAGAACTGCATCACTTTCAAAAATATTTTCCAAGAAATGCTTGAGAAAGGTGAGTTAACCATGGATAATCCTAATGCACTTGCCAACCAAAACCTACACATCTTCAAGAAACCATTTCCCAACCATGCCCCTTCGTCTGATCAAACCAGTGAGACCTCAACTCATGATACCCATACCCGTGAGGTTCACGCTATCTTTAATGATGTACCCATTACCTCCCAATTACCCCATATTCTCTCCATAGAGGATATCCTAGCCTAAAATCCTCCTTCCATGTCAGAACCAACCTTCCGTGTTCCTTCACCAATAGAGGAACACATTTCATCTCCTTCATCACCTACAGAGGAGTCTTTCGTTAACATTGAGACAATCTCACCCCTGGCTTCGCCACTTAGAGAGTCTTTACCTACAATACCTCCTCCATCCATAGAGGAGAACCCATTATCTCCTCCACCCACAGAGGAGCACCATCATCCATCCACCTCCAACATCTATCATAGACCCAGTTGAGATACCCTTTGCCTCTTGGTGAGCATTCTCCATCAGCTACCCAAAATCCTGCAGACCTACTTTTCGGCTCTCTTACCCACGGAAGCTAAAGCTAGCCAATTTCCCATCTCTAAGACACATTTTATACGGGAATTTCCATTAGGTCCTCATCAACTCCACCTATAGACATGTGTCCATTCTCATGTTTGGCCGATCACTTAGATTATGTGGATAGAGCCTTACTATGGGGGTGCCTTCTACTTCCGGTCTCAACACAGATGCAGAGGTCCCTCGCTGATACCTCCACTATCTAGCCAAAAATATTTCGACCAATCGAACCAAACACAACCACCTCTATCACAACCCCTTCCACGAAACCTGTTATAGCTCAAACCACACCCTTACCCATAACTCAACCTACACCTAAACCCAAACCCATACCTACAACATTTTCCTCGACTAAACCTATTACCACTTTAGGGGTCACCCCGACCACTAGCCTTACTCATCCACCTATCAAACTGGATTTAGCTACATCCTCCAAAGTCAACACCATACCTACTCCTACACCCAAACAGAAGAACCAAACTCATCGACCTCATACCCTGGCTATGCCAATCACACCTAGCACCTGTCCCGTCTGTCTTAGGACCTCAGCTTCCCAACATGGTCAAGCAACCTCCACCCCTCAATAAACCAAAAACACAACAACCCATTCCTTCCTCACAAACCTCTAACTTACCCAGATACCCAACATGACTTACACCCACACCTGTAGCATCTCTTACCACCCATACCTCCAATACCCTCAGTCTATTGCTTCACTACCCACTACACTTCAGTCATTGTCCCTCACACCCCAAGCATGACCCACGTCATCTACCTTCATAGCACCCCCATTATCCCCATGGGTAACTCACCCTCTTCCTCCATCTTCTTTTCCTTCTAGACCTTGTACACCCACATCACCTTTACCCAAGAAGGTGCAACCCAAAAGCAAAACTCCACTACCCCACAATAAGGTAGTCAAAATGACCACACACCCTCCTACCCGTCCATCTACTATACCCCTACCTAAACAAGCATGACCGACACCTAAAACCACACCAGCACCCAAACCCATAGCTCAATCCGCTCCTCCTCTTCCAAAGATCATTCCTCGACAATCAATCATACCTACACCCAAACCCACATTCACTTCCCATTATGATCCACTAGTAGGGTCCTATGCCAAAATTTTAACCAACCTCTTTGAGACTTCTGTCATCACATTACCACCACTCAAACCTTATGACCCCCTCAAACCCAAGCCAATAGGGTTTGACGATACTAAAATTTGCACATACCATCATGTGCCAGGGCACGATGTGGAGAACTGTAAGGCCTTAAAGACCATCCTTATCTAGTTGTGTCCTCCAAAGGCCAAATTCGATGATGACAACCTTCTCGACAAGGATCCTGCTACACCAACACCCATTCCCACACTGCCCACTCAACAACCACAACCTCCACCCTCACAGCTCCTAGAGCCACCCCCAAAATTTGAAATTAACATGGTTTGCATCAGAGAACTTGCCACGCCACCACCCAAATGTCGTTGCACCCAACTCACCTCACAAGGATTTTTCTCCTCCAGTAGGTTTTTTCCCTTCATGTTGTTATACCACTCACCCTACACCTTATCCATTTTCCAACTACCCTCAAATCAACATGATACATGTCACTACACATGCTCAGAAGGATAAGGGAAAAGAAAAGGCAACTGACCCACCAACTAATCCTATACCCAACATACCATCTACACCCATACCTAAAATCACTATCCGTGGCCCCACGTACCCCATTTCTAATGGCATCACACATCACACCATGCTCAAACAATTACACCAGTCTCCCCTCAAAATGTCCCTATATGACCTCATCCAAACCTCAGAATCCCATCGTCAAGCTCTCATGGAGGTTCTTTAATCTATTGAGGTTTTACCCAATGACCCTACACCTGTAGCCTCCATTATCACACCCCATCATGTAGCCTCTCTCACCAAATTACCACCTTCATCTTCACCCTACCTTGTTCACCAAGTAGCCTCCCTTAGCTTCTCAGAGGAAGAGATCACACCACACCAAAATGATGACCCAGTCCACCCAGCCCTCTTCATCTCTATCCACATTGATGACATACGGGTACACCATGTGATGATTGATGGGGGCACTAGCATTAATATCATTTCATCCCATGCATTCCTGACTCAAATGTACATACCTGATAATTACATGCATAAACATCCAGTCATGTTGCATTCATTCAATGACGCTATCACCTCTACACTAGGCACCCGTCATCCTCCACATTCACATGGTCCCCCACACTTTTCCATAATTATTTTATGTCTTGGAGGGGAATTCCAATATAACTTGTTGCTTGGTAGACCTTGGATTCATGTCATGGGTTATGTTCCTTCCACTTTTCATCGTTGTGTAAAGTTTGAACATGAAGGACACACCTATACCATTCCAGCTGATCCCTCACCTTTACAAAACATGTAACATGCTTTACCGACCCAATGATGTGCTCATACCTATCAAAGCCATCTACCACCGTGCAACCACTACTGCTTCACCTATATATACACCTCCACTTACCGGTATAATCACTACCCTCACTCACTAAAGCACACATAGTCCTCCATTCCTACATGAAATACCATAACCTCCACGCAGGCTGACCCATCAGCTTCCCAATCCCGGTATTAAATCAACCTCCGCTATCATACATCAAAAACTGGTCACATGCTCATCATCTCATACCATGTCTATCTCTATGTTACCAACCACTGATCCCTTGTGTAGGTGTTTTTCAACCTAACCTCACTCTGGGGAGTACTCTCCTATATAGTGTCAACACATTTGACCTTACTGTGCTGCCACAATGAGTGTGGGATCTATGTCCTTCACTAACTATGCCTGTTATGCCCTCACTCGGCATAGGAGAACATGCCTACTCTCTATGGTCCTCCATAAACGCTGCATCTAGATCTCACCTATGGGGTGCCTTGATGCTACCATCTTACACACCTGAACCACCATCACAATATTGCATCCACCTGTCATTTTCCGAAGTGACTTCCAATATCTCACCAATGCATCATTTTGCCCCACACCTTCCTACAAACATGTAATGGCATTTGGTCCTTCATGTTTTTGAATTCCTATTTTGGCACCCTCTCTCCCTCTTTCCTTCATGTTCTCCTTCTCTTTTTCTATAAACAGTGGAACTCGTGCCTCCTGGTAAAAGGAATAATATTTTGTTGTAACAGAACCATGCCAAAATGGTGGTTGACCTTTCATGATTTTCACCACCTTGAAATTTATCTCTATAATGTATCCTTTCCTTCAGCCATTATTCTAATTTAATGTGCATACTTTAAGCAGTGAAATCAGGTCCTTTGAGGATCTCTTTTTCCCTAATCTCACATTTTATGTGTTGAGGCCCTTTTTATTCTTCTTTTGGTCTGATGTGCATGTCGTATACTTATAGGTTGATTCATCTTCAATCTATCATGGATGTATGGGAAGTCTGGATCTACATGGTTATGGTATGTGGCATATTTGTCAGACACTCATATCTTGTCATGTCTTCTACCCTTTTCCTTCCCTTGTGGAGATTGTTCAACCTATTCTTTTGGATTATCATCACCCCTTAGCTTAGGATTTTCCATCCTTAAAGATCTCTCAATCTCTGCATAGATGCTCTCTCTCGGAAGCTCTCTCTCTCTCTCTCTCTCTCTCTCTCTAACTCTCTCTTCTCCCTAGTCCATGTAGAATTTTTAGTATATGATTAGCTATAGGATTAGTTTTAGCATTCGTAAAGGTAGGTTGTGCTATGCATGTTTTCAAACAATGCTATGTAATAATAAATCTATCCTTCTCTGAAGCTTGATATCACTTTTGCAAGAACCAAATTATAGATATCATCCCATGTTGCCTCAACATATTAGATCCACATTGGATTTCTAGGGACAGGTGGAATTTTCAGCTCCAACAGGGGGGACTGACAATTAGGTTAGGGATCTTCACAAGAATACTATACTAAACATATGGAATATTATTTGTACCTTGGTATAAGGGAAGAAATTTATTACAGAAAAGGTAAAGGGAAGGAAGGAATATAGTAAGGGAATCCTACATTTGTGAATAGGTATCTTGTAGATTACATAAGCATTAACTGGAGCATGTCCATATCACACTAAACAAGAAAAACATGACTATACTGAAGTAATATTTTGGAGATAAAGTAATACTTGGTGCACCCAATATCAAAAAACCTATAGACACAAATCTTCCATTGATTCATTCCTCAAAGATATAAAGTTCCTTATTAGTTATTATTGGTTTTTATCAAAAGTGCACCCACATCTCGGATCTAGAAGAAATGGGTTGTTTGAGAAAAAAATGGAACCGTCCCCAAGTTATGGGACCTTACGCACTTAGGAAAAATCTCTGCAGAAGGTCGATTCCTCTAACTATGTTTAATGCTACTGTTACTCCTAAATGCTGAAAGAAAATCCTAGACTAAATATGCCAAGGGACCAAAGATAGAATGATGTGCGGGAAGGGGAAATCCCAAGCTAAGGAAAGTGATAGAGCCAGGGAATGGGTGTTTGATCTCTATCCACGAGTGGTCGAAGTAAACAAAGAGGGAATGTGAGAAGAGGTGGATGGTGCGTAGTCCGACCATGGTCTTATCAACACATGAGCTCGGCCTTAAAACAATTGCATGTCCATAACACATGACTATATGGGGAGTCTCTATGAGTGGGAATATGCACAACATGAGAGAAAACGGAAATAGATTGAGATGCCATGAAACTGTCGAGAAAAACCCAAGAGTTCCCAAAACATGATTCTAAATCCCCGTGTCCCTTTTACCCCAGGTAGATGACCTAAACTACTCCTGGACCTCTACCCATACATTACCTATACTATTTAAGGTAAACCCATGGGAAGTCGACCATTCCTTTTTTACCCAATATCGTTACAATACCCAAATTTAAGATGGTTTTTACCCACCCACAACAAACCTGCTATTTATACCAAACAGAAACCTAAAGGATAACAAAGGGAAAATTGGATTAATATATGTAATCCACAATGTAGCAAGTAGATAAATTACCTCAACGTTGTTACCATCTGGTAATTCTGGCCGCTATCAAATGTGCTTCCCCATCTATCTCATATAGAAGAAGGATCAGGAATAAAGATCGAACCTTGACTAATATGGTCTCTCACCCTGTCCTATGGACCCGCATTGATCACCAAAAACTCCTGTTTCAAATCACACTACCAAATCCCACCTAAATTTATTTCTGAACACTTTTCTCTCTTTTCTCTCTTTTTTGTCATTTTCTCAGGAATCTGCAAATAACAAATGAATAACAAAAACATGTGGATTTTTTGTTTTTATAACCAACCTGACCTAACCGACGTCATTTACCCTTGACTAGCATCAGTCGCGTGCCCTACCTTACCATCTTCGTCTTTTCCTATACCATGTTTCAGTTATCCTTGACCGGCATCAGTCACCCTCACCTGCACATTGCCCTAAATTTTACCTCTATTTACCCTACCTCCTTTTTGTGTAGTACACCCTTTTGATGATCATTTACCCCACCCCACCTTTACCCAACCCATTTACCTCACCTTCTAGACCTCATCATTTACTATTTCCCTTTTTCCTCCTTTGGGGACTCTTATTTTACCCCTACCTTGGCCTTACCCATGCCGTGACCTAGATATTTGGACCTAGACCATCGCTAGTGACCTTTGACCTCATGTGTTCGCTATACCTTGCAAGGCATTGTTACCTAGTGTTGATTGACCTAATGACCTTACCTAGCCTATTAGAGGTACATGACCGTTTATCCTGACCCTACCTTTGGTGTACCAGAACATACCTAAATGTTCCTGGAGACCTAACCTACATTGTGTTTCCTGACCATATCCTATACCTTGGATACCATGAATCACTTCAACCTTGTTTGGATAAACCTATCGACCTTAGACGATGTAGAGTTTGAGTGCTCTTCAACCTGGTAGCATGCTGCAGTTTATACGTGTGCGTGCGTTTGATATTGCTACCTTTGACCCTGACCCATTACCTAGATTTCCCAAGTAGACCTTTTGCCCTTTTTCCCTGTTCCCACCTTCCTTTTCTCACATTTACCTTTTATCAAACCACTCACTGATTCTAGTGCTAAACTGCCTCGTCAGTTCCTGGTTTGAGGGGGATCACCTTCACCCACACATGGGGCAACCACATCTTATTTTTGTTAGCGTCACTTACCAATACAAGCTATGCAACAAAAAGGGGAAAAATGTAGACACTAAAATTAGGTCACACTCCCCTTTGGTCCCTCGACAAATAAGCACCCTTCATCACATTCACCTAGCCATGGCCCCTTTCACCCCACTAATATTAATTTAATTAAATTAATTAATCATTATCCTCACTATATTTATTATTTAAATATCTTATTTAAATAATATCCACACATACAGTTCACTTAGACACCTCACCAAGCCAACTCAACCTAAGACCTATTCTTAGTAAGTTGCCATAACTAACTAAGACTTACCCAAACCCTAAAAATCAATGCCTACATTCCCTCTAACCACATTCCCACATGCTCACAAGAATCTCCTAGTCTAATCCACGGGTTAACGACACAAGATCCGAGGAAATCAAGAGGATCTCCCTAGTTTAGTAAACCTAGGAAATCCCACCTTGACCGATGCCGGTTACCCCTAACTGTCACCGGTTAAGCCGGAACCACCGTCGGTTACCCTTTTAACCCCAAAACAACCTTATTCTCAAGGTTGGAAGTTGGAATTCGAAAGGAAAAAGTTTGGCGAGCATTATCACATCTCAGAGAGATAACACATCTTCAGAGAGTGAATTCCAGTGATACCACACATGCAAGGAAGGAGATCAAACATCTTTTCCTACACAGCCATCCCAGCCATGATCTGATCTAACCAAGCAAAGAGGAATGCACATGCAGCCCATGCAGAAGCTTTCCTTCATTTGGTGATCACTTGCAACCTTCAAACCTCTCATCAACACCTCCATCCTTCACTCACAGGCATTCAAGACCAGAATCCAAGTAAGTATAATGTCATACTTCTCTGGTTTATTTCATTTCATCATTATTTTATCATCTATTGCTTACCTAGCCACCTATTGACCTTCTCCAACGCTTCCACCTCCATATTCCCATTAAAAACCTCGCCAAATTCTACCCTAGTCACCCAATACCTCATCCTAACCAACCAAAGTCCTTTGTGCAATCACAAAGGAGACCCAAAGCTTGTTCTGTGGCATTTCCAGATTTCCACAGTAACCGGCACCAATTACACCTAACCACCGTCAGTTACCCTTAACCGACATCGGTCTCTGTATCTACCCATACAGCCCAGAACAGAGACCTACCCACCTAATTTCATCTCACCCTCATCCACCTGTGATCTACCTGAGACCTTTGTCAAACCTGCAGAGACCCAGAACTAATCACTTGACCTTTGGATCTTATTCTAGCTTAGCCTGTTAGATTAGATCTATTTCTTATTGTGTTTTAAGTGAGATACCTAAATCATTTCAAATTACAATAGGATTTACTTTGTTTACAACATTAAATTGTTTAAAATAGTGGACTGACAACCATCTAGGAAGTATCACACTTCCCGGATCTAGCATACGCTAGGCAGTTCACTGCATATATTGTTTAATTCCTTCTTGTGGTCTTGCTTTTCATTACAGGTAGTTCCTCCTAGCCAAAAGGAAGCTCTCACAATCAGCTGTGGATTCAAAATTCATATGCGTGCAACAACCCATCAACCAGCATTTGAATAGGTATTCCTCCTATGCCCGTTACCCTATTTGTTTCATCAATACTTCAAAGAAACGATATAAGAATCAGGTGAAACAAAATCATAACATGAATAAAGGTTCCACGCTTGTAAATTTTTCTTGATTATCTCTCTACTTTATATACTGTAAATAATGAAAATAATAAGGAATGAATCATCAAGAATAAGGTAGAATTAATACAAAGACTTAGGGTGTGTCAGTATCCTTCTAATAAATGGGTGTATGACAATTCTGAATTCATTATCGGGGGTGCTCTACATGGGATAGTCACCCCATTCTAATAAGAACTTGGTGGTCAATTTCTAGGAGATAACCTACATTTCTCTTCCATTTCCTAGGTGTCATGTTCTCGATGGTGTATGCTTTAATTATGTTAATACTCCTGCAAGACCATGAATGATTGAATTCCTTCAGGTGATATTATTTCTACATGATTAGGTGAAGAAGGAGTAACTCAACTCAAAGTAAGGCCATGGACAAGGGAGTAGACATCCCATTTTTTCTTTAAGAGCTGATCTCATAGGAAAACTTATCTAATTAGGATCTATGCTCATGTGAAGTCTGAAGCATATCATTGGCCTCCTTCTATACCAACCTGAGCGCTCACCAAATAGTTACAATCTTCATCAAAAAATATTAGTTCCTAAACAATTGTGGATCATTGACTATGTTCAAAGGCCCAAAAAAATTTCCTTTAATATTCTTTATATTCTGCAAAAGCATTCAAGCTCCACAATAGGTTATAAGAAGTGACCAGAATAAATAAAATTCTATCTCATTCTCTACTACAATAGTCTTTAACATAAGAAGATTGCACATGTGGCTCTCCAATGAAGTAGGAGAAGAAGTAAATCTTTTGTGAAAATGCAAGGCTTGTGGGTACTCTTCTCTGATTTTCAGGACTAAAAGTTTGTAGGATGCCAACAATAAAACAATAGGTCAATGGAGATAGAACTCAATTAGATGTAGATGGTAAAAACTTCTATTGTCCAAGGATCGTGTGACGAAAAGGTTCCTTAAAACTATTTAGAGTCTCTAACACTTTTACATGGTGTTCAAAGAATAGAAATAATTATTGGATTTCACATATTGTTATTAGTATTATATTGTTGCTAAAAAATGATAGCAGATAAATGAATCATCACTTCTATTCATCCATAATTGAAAATTCACTATTGGCTTGAACATACAAATCATTGCTATCATTATATGTATAGATCCTATCATGGTTCCTTATTTCCACTGATTTTCCTATGAGTATGATTCCATAATAAGTAGGAATTTATTCTATCCATTCTCTTGATGTACTTTGGTAAAAACTTCTACCATATCATGAACTATAGTGGCTTAATAAACACAACTTACTGTCGTATATCATTCCCAATAATTTCATAAGTTTATGTGCCCAGGAATTTCATATGAAACACTTGTAGTATTTTTGGGTATATGAATCATCCCATTGGATCAAACTTTCCTTTGATGGCTCAAGAAATTCTTGATCTCGAATGGTGCACAACTAAACTTGTTGAAGTATTCTTCACTTAAGAGGTCGACATAATGTGTAGATTTCGTATGATCTGTCAAAGGGATAATAACATTCTTCCTTATTCTAAAACTTCCCCATATATCCTTATTGAATCATAATTATTCAATATTATTTGCATAACACCTTGTGTGTGTATTCTTCAACTATTGAAGAAAATTTCAGTATCGCGATGGGTTTCTGTAAGTGCTAAGAGCTCAAAATTCCCAACTGAAAATTGGCCACATGAATAGAAATGGAAATAATTGATCATATTTAAAATCCTCAATCTGAGTGGCCTTAGTCCTCATTTTCTATAAACAAGGACATTACGAAGAAGGCCTAAATAATGGAGGTCTACCCATCTAATTTACTAGGATGCATTAAGTATATGTACATTCAATAGCCTTGTATCAATCAAAATTTTTAGTCAAAAGCAATCCTATACAACGGTAGTTTAAGTAATACATGTCATAATCTAAACTTATCTAGACCCTGGTTTTAACATAAGCCTTCTGTAGGATTTGTCTCTTCCTTTAATACCTCGACCGCAAGGTCAGTGTTTCCTTTTCCAATTTAAACATATAATATCCTCATCGTGGCCATTTGCAAACCTCCTTCAATCATTGTCTTCTAGTGGTAGCTCAGTTGCTTTATCAATGTTCTAACTTCTGTCTTCATCCTTCAAAAATTATATTTCCCCTGATAAATTTCCTTGAGGAGTGACATCATGGTTTCCTGATATAACTTCCTTCTTGCATAGGGTCTAGATAGGTATGCTTTGTAGGATGTTAAACTCATCCTTATAAATCATAGATTCTATTGCAACCAACCTAAGCTTAAGGTGATGCTCATCCTTAGCCACATGTATTTATCTTGACATGTAAACATCGGGGTTTATGATACATCCGAATAACTGATATCCATTGATTTCTCTACATGTTGTATTCAAACCATCCCTATGTCATGTATTTTCCTAGCATATGGTTAGTATCAAGACTGTTCATAAAATCGTATGGGCATAAATCTTCCATAGTTATGGTTCTTATGCAAAAAGAACACATATATTCTAAGGACATTCACACCCGTAATGATAAGGAGATTTGGCATTGTAAAACATATAAGGTAACTTATCATTGGCCTTCATTACCAAAAAATGACCAAAGATCTACCACGAAAAGGATATTCAATTCACAATGACTAGGCGATTTGAGTTCCATAGCCATGATGCTCACCCTTATCCTTAAAGGTTTTACTCAAAATTGTCTATCGCATTATAGATATCCAACTAAGGACATCATGGCACTAGACAATCAAATAATGAAAGGAAGAATATGAAACCCTAAGACCTACCTAATTAACCTCAAAAATAGGAAATAGAGGTCTTCTTATTGCATGTGCTAAAATTGGGCATCGAATTGTGTTGGAACTGTGGTCTAAATGACATATCTCACTAATCCTGAAAGTAATGAGTAACTCCATTAAAGGATAAACTATCCTGTGTGCCCTTCCTTCACAATTTGTATTCCAAATTGCCATGCATGTCTCATGTGGATGAATTTGTGTAATACTTTCTTTATTTTTTGTGATGTTATAATCCGAGCTTCCAAAAATGGGTTCACTCTGTTTCTAAATTACTTCCAATTTAAACCTCATAAGTGATAAAATATTCAATAATCCCTCACAAAATCACAACAGTAGAAACTAATATGCAGAAAATATTACAGATCTCAAATAAAAGTGCTTAGAATAAATCATTCCTCAAAGAGACATGTATTTAATGTGGTTCACCCAATTTGGGCTACGTCCACCAAGAATCACTTGTCAAGATTTTATTATAAGTCCACCACTCTCTCAATACAATACCCAGATCTGTTTAGAGCTATGCTCAACAAACTCTACATTATTCACACCCGAATTCAAAAACATCTGCAATAGTTTTATACCTATCATATGCACAAGAACCATATAAGTAGAAATTGCTTAAGCATTTTTACAAAACTATGGGTATCAAATGCTTTAACCATGGTAAACATAATAAACCTATGGGTAAAAAATCATTCCTTATGAGAATGGAACACAGTTTGGTACCTTGGCCAATAATATTGTTTCACACCATGTGGAATTTCACTTAGTCCTGAACTTCATTTAACTTCCTCATAGTTCTGGATAGGGTAAGAAAATCCAAACACATGAAGTTAGTGCAAGATCCACCAACCTAAAACCTATATTGGCCTCTTGGCATTTGCACTTCCTCTATATTCGTGATAGACTAGTGAATCCACGTGACACCCATCCTCAAATCATTAAAAACAAGGAAGTCATCAATAGTTATGTAATTTCTTGTACATCTTGTCTATTATGACAATAATTTACTAGACTAGTCACAATATGAGGTTTGAAGTCGTGCATAAACCTCTAGACATAAAGACCATGACTAATAGCTCCTACATTATTTCTTAATGATGTCATGAGATAAGCCTCAAGAAATCCTCAAATAACGTCTACATTATTCCTAGGATTTTTTTATGGTTGTTAATAGAACTCAATTAATATGACATTTTTGATTAAACTCCTATAAATTGACTACATTACTTAACCTCAAATTACTAAATTTCTACATGCTATATTCACACATCGAATACTTACTATTAAAATTATTTACAATATTGAATAATTAGGAAAATTAAGGATATGTATTCAGGAAGACATCATATGATGAGGGAAATATAACATCCACAATCCCGCATCTGAAATGACAACATACAATTAAGAATTATAAACCATGTTCCAAATAAGTATTGGTTATATTGATTCCATTAAAGCTATCCATAATAGTGAATACTATTAAAGTAGGTATTTACCTTAGCTCATGTTCACCTAGGTACTTTATTTACCTTTATTGTATTTATCCTCACCCACTTATGTGTGTGGATATTTCTTTTATCTTATTTAGATATTAGGAGATATTATCTAGTTGTTAGGTATAGTTCTTTCCTTGATCTATGGTATTGACTAGATCCTTGATGTCTAGTTCTCTCCTAAATCTATGGTCTTGACTAGTTCTTTGATGACTAGTTATTTCCTTGATTTATGGCTTGATCTATGACCTTGACTGGTTCTTAGATTGTTATTCCTTGCCTATTTAAGCAAGGCCCATTCTCAATGTATTGCATTGAGTTCCATAATAATATATGATATTGCTTCTCATTTATTTGCAAAGGTTTTATGTAAAACTATTATCTGAATTGATTTCATCTTATGTCGTGGTGTTTGATTAGCATCTGTGTTCTTGGCTTGGTACGATCTGGTTATCATTTCCTTTCATGGTATTAGAGAAGGAGATTGTTATTGACATCCATCTGTAAGTTTTATTTTGCAAATAAAATCTTTGTATATTTATATATTTCCTGGATTTGGTCATATTTTGTTTCTATGTGCATTTTTATGTAAATTTTTTGAGGCTTCCATGGGATCTAGATTCAGAATGCATGAAAACCCTAAGATCAACTGTAAACTTGACCAGGAAGCTTTGGAGGCATTCATTTTTTTGTGGTTTTTTTTGTGGTTGCAGTGAAATAGACAGGTTCATCCTCTATTTTCGGCAACGATTCATGCCACATAGTTAAGAAACCAGGAAATTTTTTTGGGGTTCCAAAAGCATATTGCGATATCAACACTAGGTATTTTTTTGGTATGGCAGATCATATTTGAGGGCTTAAAATTGTGATCTTTCCTACTAGTAGGGGTGCTTAACGCTTCAGCCCCCTTTAATTTTATTTGCTATGGTCGGCAAGCAAAGGTCAACACACATTAATTATTTTGTTTTAGTGGCAACTAAAATAAATAACAGGAGCAAAATATTGAAAAGTTTGTATCTTTTCTTGGTAACTCAGTTTTGAGTGTCATTTTTGCAAAAGTGCTTGTTTTTTCATGCTCTTTCCATTGGAAATATTTATTTTGAGACTTGCACTATAATTATAAAGTTCCAAATATGGAGGAGTGTTGTAATCAATTGTGGATGCAATTTCATGAGCCCGAACGTCCTAAACTTTTGGGAGTTGCATTTTTTATCTATCATGGATTATGAGAATGATATGGTTTTCTCTTAAGTATGTGGACTTCAAGAGGATATTGTAAAATATGTGGAAGAAAATAGATCACTGAAGAAGTGAAATTATTTTCTACAATCACTCATTCACGATAATGATACAATAATACACTTCCTGCAGCAACAAACTTGCTAGCCTACAACATCACCATCATATTGTGGACAACCATATCCATGCTCCTAGTCCACTTGCAGCTATTGCTCCTAAATACCAATAACATTGATATGCCAGTCTTTGAGCCTGTTCCTGCTCTTGATGCTTCATAAACCTATGAAGTCTTGTTACTGCATGTTCTTCCACATATATGCCTATTATAGTACCACATGTTGTGTATCCTACTTCTGCTCAGCTGTATGGCATTTTTGAGAAGCATATCACTACATTCAGATCTTGCATGCTCCATTCTATGGGTCTCACTAGCAGATTCATTGGCAGACATTCACAAGGTATTTTTTCCTCTATTCCACATGTTAAGTGGAATTCTCATCATGCCATTAGTTTTCGAGAAGATACTTCATTGAGATCACACATTGACAGAGCTCATTTTTTTGTTCGTTCACTTGACTCTTTCTGAGGATCATGAGAAACACATGAGTTCTACACCTTCACTCAGGGTTGAGAAACCTGAGATTTCAGCTGTCAGACATGATCAACCTGACACACATTCTGATGTTCTTTTGTATGCACCCATTGTGCATTTTATACCGAGTCATATGCATGCATCTTCTTCATCCATCCATGTTGATTTGGGGTGGATATCTGATCACTCGTAGTGACGACGATATAGGCATCCATTGAGAGGACTCTACAGGCGTGGCTCCTCCACCATTTGGCCTCTTGCTCCACTTTCTATACCTTCTGCATTGTGATGCTTCTTGTTTTGAGCATTTTTCTTTAGCAGGTGTAGTGTATCTCTCTTATTTGTTGAGAGATTTTGTATCTGTATTTTTGACACTTTTGGCATGTTGACAATATCTCTTGTGGGGGATCTATTCTGGTGAAGTCTAGTGTTATTTTGTTCAGTGTTCGAGTAGTTGTTTTTAGGCAACTCATACAGATTTGTAGCATCACTCCACCCATTCAACGGTATGGGAGGGTGTGGTGTTGATCCTGCTTCTTCAGGTTTTGTGTCCTTGCCTTATTACCTTGGCTTTTCTTGGATCGTGATACTCTAGATTTTGTGTCCTTGCTTTGTTTCTTTGGTTATTGTTCTTGGATCGTGGCACACCTATTTTCAGCAGTTGATCGAATTATGTTTGGTGTTTTTTTGCACTTTCGACATCACTCCGTTGACATCTCCTTGTATGGAGTTATTCTGGTGGAGCCCAATGTAAGTTATTTTTGAATTTTGTGATCGAGTAGTGGATTTAGACCATAGTGCACACCAAAATTCTTCAACATTGTATGATTTTTTTGAGTCGAGCTTCTTGGGATGCCTTGGAGCAGGTTTTTACTCTCTTTACTTTGTTGTTACTGGTTTTGGGTACCTTGCGGTGTCCCTTTTTTCCCAGTTATTGTACATGAGTACCTCATCAGGCCTAGTTGCCGGGACTCATACTATGGACATGCCACATCTATTTTGGCCCCTAGCTTCACTTGAGGGGGGGTGTTAGAGTAGGTATTTACCTTAGCTCATGTTCACCTAGGTACTTTATTTACCTTTATTGTATTTATCCTCACCCACTTATGTGTGTGGATATTTATTTTATCTTATTTAGATATTAGGAGATATTATCTAGTTGTTAGGTATAGTTCTTTCCTTGATCTATGGTATTGACTAGATCCTTGATGTCTAGTTCTCTCCTAAATCTATGGTCTTGACTAGTTCTTTGATGACTAGTTATTTCCTTGATTTATGGCTTGATCTACGACCTTGACTGGTTCTTAAATTGTTATTCCTTTCTTATTTAACCAAGGCCCATTCTCATTGTATTGCATTGAGTTCCATAATAATATATGATATTGTGACTCATTTATTTGCAAAGGTTTATGTAAAGTTATTCTGATGAATTAATTTCATCTTATATTTGAAGGGTGTTTGATTAGCATCTGCGTTCTTGGCTTGGTACGATCTGGTTATCATTCCAAACAAACTAAGAAGTTATTCTAAAATAATTAATGAGATAATCTTCTAAATATTCCTTCTAATCAAGGAAGTGTGAATTAGTCTTCCAGAAGTGAGTTTGATCTTTGCCCATGCTTGACGTGTATAATAAACCTACGATGTCGGTCTTTGAATGGTCAAATCCTTGCAAATAACAAAAAACTATGGTATTAACTTGGCCAAAAAAAGCACTTAGCCACTAATCCTATGTAAATCCTATTTCTACTAATCCCGCTTAAAGTTATCTTGATTAAATTTTGGGGCATCAAAAATGACCCTGCTACTTCCACTTTGGTTTGCACTCAGCTATATTTATCATGCGCACTCACGAGCCCATGTCATCTGTCATCCGCTCTACAATATCATGTTTCTTCTCTATCTCCCTCTCGTGCTCCTCAATATACTTAAGTCGCATTTCTTCTCTCTACCTCTCTATTGCTAGGTCTGCCATCTTTCACCACACCTGTTCCTACCCCTGCACATGGTAGGGTTTAGCTAGCCTTAGGTTTTTTTCTTCCAAGTTGAGGGTTACTATCAAGATTTTGATCGGTAGTGGAATAAGTGGAAATTGAGTACTCCAAAATATAGCTTTTCAAAACACCACGGAACCAAGTATCCATAGTGCGCATCCAAATCAGATCAAAATCATAGAGGGCCTGAAATTCTTCTTACGTCCAAAAAAATGTGTGATACCTCTAATTCCTTTTAGATGCATAAGCAACCAGCCACTCATACAACTCTACCAGAAAGATAGCAAAGAAGATCTCATACAAATAGTCATATAAATTCTGCTCCACCCACATGTGTATGTCAAATTCAGATCCAATGTTGAACCTTTAAGCATAATCTTCTTCCATATCCTTTATCCACTCCTCAACACTTGCTAAGGTCAATTGGTATTTTTTCATCACAAACCATCTTGAAAAAAAACTGAAAAAGAGATCCTGGAAACAGAACCAATGATGTAGCCTAGAATTTACTATGAATGACCCAGGCGTGCTAACACATCATCCATCCTAAGATGAGCACTCACCTGAAGTGCGCAAAGGTACCAAGTGCCTATTCAAGGTTGCTTATGCAAGATGTTAGTGCGATGAAGATAAAGCATATTCATAACCATAAATAAGCAATGACATTCCACAGAGCCTAACCAGATCTATATCTTAGCGAATCATGAATTAAACAATAACCATGATAAGATTAACCATAAAAGAACCAGTTATAGTCATGTTTAACACCATTATCCATCTAATATACTCCATTACATTAAACACAAGAAACATAGAAACTTCTTACATTACAAAGTATCTCCATAAGTAATGCACACATTAGATCCAGTAACATAACTCTATAATAACTCAATCTTAGTATTACTTCTAAACTACACAGATCAATACACATTTATAGGGGTGGGTATTTCCCTTCATTTCCTACACACTCCCCAAAATAGGTCGCGTGCTAATAATATCCATGTGCCTTTACAATAACATGTAAACATGCAAGTGCACTATTAATAGACATCATATAACTAATTAAAAGTAGACATCCTATTATGATCTCAAACTCATACATGTCACTTATAAAACACTTGTTCTGAAAATATAATTTGTGTTTCGCACAAGTATCTAGCCCAATTTATGCTCCACACACTATCTCTAAAAATAGCCCGCATCCATGAAAATGGATAAGTCCCGAATCAACTTGTCCTGATGCACATTTCCTTTCCTATCCTTCCACGCCTTCAAATACACCTTGTTCCCATGCATGAATCCAATGTGTGTATTCTACTTAGTGCAATACTATATCTTCTCAACATACACCTTCAATCATTTTCCTTTCTATGTGTAGCCACAATGTATTTACTTGTGACCACCGTTCTAGGTTATTTAACTTTATGAGGAGGTGCGCTGCTACCTGGACCACTGGGTACTTCTGTAGTCTATCAATAACCATTATGTGCCCTCCCTTAAGGTAACCCAACACCTTCCTTGTTACCATTATTGTCTCTTTATTAGTAAGGTCACTACTCACTTTAGTGCGTAAACTCCTAATTCTTGTCAAAATCCCAATTAAGGGCACAATGATCTTATTCCATTGCTCGAAAAAAATAGAAGAAGTCATCATGGACTCTATTCATTAACCAATGGTATAATTTTTCTGGTTTCCCAAAATAAGGGAGTTCATACAACTGTAAAATCCCCACCTTTTCCAACAAATTTTTGTCGGTGCCATTGTACATAAACATTTCATCCATTGTTCTCTTATTTGTCTTCACAACCAGCAACTTATCCAATTCATCCTTGGTATCCCTTGTTCTATGATTGTAATCATCTCACCTTGCACTAACAAACATGTGAGTCCTAATCGCGACCTAGGTAAACCCCTTCTAGGTATTGCATTTCAGAAAACTAGCTCTTGGGAGCGTCTTTGACTTCGATTTCAACCTCATTTTGCTTCTTCCCCCTTGTCCCTACTCCAGGTGCTCTTTTTGGTGTCATTTCAACTCTAAAGGTGTGTTCTTTTAACTGACTTGAGCTCTTCAACCCAAATTCACATTCCCTAGCTTGAAAACATGTGCCCTAGCTCAAATCCATACCCTAATTGTTAATGTTCTTCCTCTCATGCCTCTTCTTCACTCAAACACGTCTCTAAATGGAGCGGCAATCAACCTGGTGTGTAAATCTAAAAAATTCAAATGGTTTGTAGCTTTCTGCACTTCACATCTCATTCGCTAGCTCACTCGTCAAAAACTCGCTCGAATTATCTTGATCACAAGGGTGAAAATGACTTCACGACACCACCTTATATATATTTTCAAAAAAAATCTGCATTTATTGCTCACCAACTACCACCATACTTCACATTAACTTGACATTTCTTTAATTTCCCATGCTGAATTTTCCACACCATAGTCATAATTTTCTAGCACACATACTACTCCTTGGCCACATACCTCCTTCTGCCCACCTCCATGCATCAAAGTACTCCACCATTGCGTTTTTTACTAAGTAGTTTCCAATGTTGTAGCCTACCTCTCGTTACACCGTGTGTCCATCTAGACGTGGTCTTCATTCATGAGAAATCTTCCTCAATCCACACCATTACTTCAAACACCTGCACAAAATCTCTTTAGGTGTATCCATCCTCAAATAACATTAAAACTTAGTCCATGTACCTTGTATATACTCCACCCCACACTAGGGAATGTGCGGTCCTCTACGTATGATAACACTTAGATGGTAATCAGCTTCTAGCGTGCAAGTGAGATTATTACACAAAATACTGAATTGAAATTGACAAAGCATAAAACCAATGAAGGAAGAACATATAAAGGGAATGCATTAAGGAAATATAATCTAGGTGGTAATACTACCTTATTACAAACACCAAGAAGACTTATTTATAGTAGGGCTTCAAACTACTCCCGTTGAAGTAATCGGGAAACCATGTTCTATCCAATGCCTCTAACTGGAAACCACCTAAATAAAGTATATAAAATATAACATATGGTCCCAACCAATGTAATTTATGCTTTCCAAGGTGGTGCAACAACTTGGAGTCATAAAGAAGAACCATATGCTCAACTTCAAGATTTTTATCCTTAATATGTTTATTATGCCATGCCTTTTTTCTGGCATTTTCTTGCTTCTGAATCCATCTGGTTATAACACGCCTTTCATCCAACTTCATTAGTTTTTCAATACACTCTTCAAGGTATTTCTCATCAGCCAAATGTCTTGCGCATGTAATACATAGAGAAGGTAGCATGAACTCCACTGGTAGAACAACCTCTACGCCAAACACCAATTGAAAAGGTTTTGTTATATTCAACTTCTTATAGGTTATGCTTAGAGGATGATGGATCTAGATTTGTGTCATTTTGTAGCTGGGGATGGATCTCATCATCTCTTTTTCACTCGAGCTTGGAGAAGTTAGGTAGCACCGTGCTGAGGGTATGAACTACCCTCCTACTTTAGGCTCTGCCTTTTGCCAGAGTGAGAGGACTTGTTATGTAGTTTGTAATTATGATTGGGATGGATGTATCAACAATATTTGGCACTCCTTTGTAAATTAATTGAAAATAGCTCTGGGAAGACATGGTCAATTCAACAAAGGATAACTCTCATGAGTTGTCACTTCTAGACAGTGCAGATGTCTTCTAAACAAAGCTCAGACTACTAAAGACAGTATGGAACCAACTTGCTTTAGCATATTTTTGGCTTTAATGAGGCAAGCATGGGTAGTTCTGGTAGGATTAGTTGGTTTTGGTTGTATTTGATTGGGGAATTAAGCAGGATAAAGTTGATTATACCATATTTCAAGGAAAATTTTAACAAATGTTGGGAGATCTACCAAGTGCAAGACAAATACACCTCAAATAGCTCACAATGAACCTTCAACCAGAAGATTTACAATCATGGAAGCCCAAGAATGCATAGTTTCACACAATCTTTAAGGATTCAAACAAAAAAGCTCATGCTGAAGACTTAACAAAACTTTAGAGATTCATAAGTTATCACGCCTAAGATACACTCAAAGATTTACAAGAAACATTTAACAAAGTGGAGACATAGTGACTTTAAAATTGTTTATTACACAAATGAAATGAAAGCTCTTCTCAATAGTGAAATTGCAATTTCCAAAATGCTACCAAATTGATAAAGTTTTGTGTGACTTAAAGGATCTCTAAAATAAGATTGCAATGGGAGCATGAATAACTATTTTAAAGTATATCATCTTGATAGTAGATACAATAATGCTCATGATTAACACAATTAATTCAAGGCTCATCAAATTTATCAGCAAGGGAAAGTAGATTTATAGTCTCAGTGTTTGTCAATGGTTGTACACTTGCAACCATCTTGACATGATTTAATTTGAAGGCTCACAGAAAATAACATGTTTCTCCGATGAGTTCTTGGGAAATTGGTTTTCTCTTAGTTTTCCTTTCTCTTCGAAAATTCTTAGAAAATTTTAACCCCCCTTTCTGTGAGAGTATTTTCATCACATTTATACCATTCTATTCACTCATTAGCTTTCCAAATTTCCCCCCCAAAAGCATGAATCTTCAAGGGAATATTCCCCTTTACAACATATATTTTAATCCACATGTTATTCTTTGAAAATTATTTGTTTAATTTTATCAGGTGTGAGAATTACGATCCCTTTTTCATTTTTCTATGTTTATGTATGACTAGGATGTCCATGTCATCACTTTTAGGCAATTTATTTAATTATTCTTTTAACTTGGTGACTTTGATAGTCACTTTTGATGATTTTGGAGCACTTCCATGTGATTTGATTTGATGAATGATACTCTTATTTACTTTTCAAGAATCCATCTTGGGGGTTGTGTACTTCTTTTCATGTGTTTTTGGTTAATTATAACACATGGCTCTTGTCAAATAATATCAATTCATTATTTTTCTTCTCACTCCTAATTCATTTCAACTTTTAATTTCCTCTTTATGTTAGTTGAGATCATTGCAAAGGGGGATATTCCTTCATCTAATAGGATGATTTCAAAGGTTCAACTAAATAAATGCTGCACCATTCTTAATATATAAAAATCACCATCTAACCTCTCACCAATTGATTTATTTTCTTATTTGAAGGTATATAACTTTATCATAGTTCTTATGCAAAATGGCGTAGGTTCTTGTGGAAAATATTTTGAAAGAGATATCTCCAGAAGATGTTTGCATTCCAAATCTTTGACTTAAATGGTCCGGATGAAGCCTTTGTCATATGATTTGTTTGATATATCACATCTAGGGGATTAGAGGGCCTTTTATTTATTGACAGGTTCGGAATTGTAGTCACTAGGGAGGTTAATCTAGAATCAATATTGTCTTTTCATACTTTCAATTTATGTATTTTTATCTTTTTTCGGTGGTAACATCAGAAGGATCCTAAAGAATTCTAAGAGATTTTTGGATCTAAACGAGGCCTCAAGTGTAGCAAATTTGAAAACTAATTTTTAGTGCCCCTTAATTTATTTAATGAATCATTTTTATTGAAGGATATCCCCAAGGAGTGTTATGCGTTGTATGAAAATTCTTATATTGATATAATGCATGTCATTTCTTATTTAATAGATTTGAGGAAGTGGAGTATTATTCTCTAGAGGCAAAGGTCAGACAAGACTTATGCCATAAAATTGTTTCCATTTGAAAAAACACCAAGTACCATCTTTGGGTAAGAGAATGGATCAGTCATGATCCCAAGCCCCAATTATCTTTCAATAAAGTTAAATGTCTTATCTACTCATCGGTCTAGAATAGAAATTTCCTTCTACCATAACATGTACATGGGTTAGATTTTACTTTTGGTCTTCCAATCATTTAGTGCATTGCTCCTTCATCAAAGACTTCACATGAATTCTAAGGCCTCGGCCCATTCCTTCTCTAAGAGAATGCACACCCGTCACAAGGAAAGGAAAGTTGAATTAGCTCAAGATATCTTTTTCCACCCAGCCCCCAAGGTGCAATTATTTTTCTTCCAAATACCACTCTAGATGGATGAGCCTTTTTAGTCTCTTCCTAGTAAGTTACCCTTCACAATGGAAAAGGGAAGATGACATTATTTATGGGTGGTTTGAAAAATGGCTTCTAGATTTTTGTCTTCTTATCAGAATAAAATCAAGCTAAAGCTAAGGATCATGAACAGTAGAGGTTTAAATGACTCTTGAGTCATTGATGGATGTGGGGATATTCAACATATAGTGGGGTCTGTTTTGTTTTTCTAGACAACACAAGGCACAAATTTCCTTCATGTTGAAGGAAGAATAAACTATTAAACAAACTCCCTCCACTGAGGGGAAATTTCCAAGAATAAATAAATTCCACATTTGAACATTTTATTTCCTTTGGTGTCTTTACTTTCAAACATGTACACCACCTTTTCATCATGAGTTCTAGCCACTATAGAACCCCATTTTTTATTTTTTCAAAATGCAGAAATTGATGAGGTGATGACTAAATTGGCCATAAATTACCATTATTTTGTCCTTCCCCCAGTTGGCCTTTGGAAGTGGAGTTGAATGTATCTTGGAACTTATAGTTTTCTTAAGATATAATATATATGTGTGTGTATGCAGGCCATAAAGGAAAGATAATATTAGTTTTGGAAAAAAATAGAAATGATCATGTAAAATTATATCTAAACTCAAATATGATTTCATATCTGAAGATTCCTCTTGAAAAATTATGCAATTTGAAAAAAATAATCATTTCAATCCGAGATCTATGCAAAATTTATAGTTGTTTTAGTGAATGCTCCGGAATGATTGTAGTAAGCTCTGGAACCTACAACGTTCTAGCTTTGGAACCATTAGAAGAATACTTGGAGGAACCATTGGAGTTATTCTCATTCCTTGTAACATTATCTCCAGAAGCATTGGATTTGTCATACCTTCATTAAAATTTTAGTAATGATATTTTAGCTCATTGGAACCATTAGAGTTAGCTCTGGATACCTTATTGGGATCAATAGAGTAAGTTAGGTTCGGATAATTTACATAACTGGAATGAAAATTTTTTGGCACCTAAGAGGAATTTTTAATTTCCTATAAGAATAATCTAATGGGAAATATGATAGAATTTTTTATTCATATAAATAGGATGCACTTAACAAAAATTCATTTTTATATTTTCTTCAGATTTTACCAATGAAGAGAAATTTAACTTTTAGAATTTGAGCTACAGAATCCATCCAATGTCAGATGAGACTAAAAGTTCTAAACAAAATGGAAAATTGTTAAAATGGAAAATATGACTAAAGGTTTTTGTTCATTGAAATGTGTAGATAACAAAATGATTAATCCATTCATATTAATCCTGACTTATCACATAGTTTTCCAATGAAGATTAATTAACTTTCTAGTGAGTTGCAGTCAAGGATAAGTAAGTGTTTTCTCTACCTTTTGACATGTATTTCATTTAATCAAAACTTGAAATTAATAAAATCCAGGAAAGGTAAATTTTTGGATGGTCAAAAAAATATTTTGAGGAAAAACCTATAACCCAATAATTTGGAGAAATGAATCATTTGATTTTGGTCACCGAAAATCAATTCCTTTGGAGAATAATATCTTCCTAAAAATGGAAGATTTGACTGGAATAATATATCTCCCTTCCCATATAATTGGAGACAAATATCTTGCATTTGAAGGATTGGAATCAAAGATTGGAGGTGTGATCACTACTGTATTTCCTCAAAATAATTTCCTTTTTTGGATAAAAACATGAATTATAAATGCAACCTCACTTTTGGCCTTTATGTGAAAAAATAATTATTTTTTTCCCAGTCTAGATAAAGCCTTCTGTTATTACTACCTTTCATGCCTTCTAGTTTAAATTCTCAGAAGTCATGATTTAAATTCACTTCCAGTTCAATGATTCTTAGCCAACTTCATTTCAAAATAGAGGATCGGTGTATTTATGTTTTGTTTAAAGGTGGTTCATTCTATATGGGTGAATGGGTCTCTTGTTACAAGAAAATCATTGTTGTTAGTGAACCTGTAGGTGTTTCCTTGTCGTAGTTCTTATGGATGATTTCCAAATCAATGGGCATTTCACACACTGATTAGGAGACATCTATTTTTATTCAAATGCACTAGGGATTTCCTTCATGCAACATGGGCTTAGGAAAATTTAATTCTGAAAAAACTTCCTCTTTGCAAAGAGGATTATTTTAAAAGAGTTTGTGGTATTGGATGCCTAAAGTTTCTTGTTATTGTCCCATTTTTTGTGATACAACTCTTAAGGATATATGTAATCTTTCTTTTCATGGGCTAGGGCCCCTATAGATCCCCATTTTTCCTTTTTCAAAATACAGAAAGTACAAACATCTCATTAGTTTATATGCTTTTATAATGGACATAAAATTTCATCCAAGCAATATAAAAATCTAATGCATTGTATCAAATTACAATTTATATCAGAGAATAACAAGTTTTAAAAGTAATATGCATCCTTCATGAAGAAATAGTATAAAATAAAACCTCACTTATAAATGAAATATAAAAAGAAGATAAAGTTATAATAATGACAAGGCTAAGATTTTTTATCATTTTTCATCTCTACATCCTTTTCTTCTTCATCTTATTCTCTTGCTTCTTCTTCTTCTTGGAGTAGCCTTGCCACATATGCATCATACCTTCAAAAGAGCTCATTGATTTATTCTTCATCTGGCCCTGTATGGTGTTGGAAAATCAATGTCTGTCTTGCTATTGCATTCACACAGTGGCCCATTTTCTTTCTTGTATTCCAATGGCCTGGCTCTTAACTCTGTAATTTTGTTCTCAATTTTCCTCATTGCTTTAATAACTTTCATAAGAAAAGTCATCTTTCTGAATGTTTTTCTCAAAAGAACTAAACAAGAATTTATCCTTTAGATCACCATAGCTTTTCTTGAATTTTTCAAAAACTATATCTTCAAGTTTATAATCAATAGCATCTAAGGTATCATCAACCCATTTCCTGTTGGCTTCTATCTTTTCTTTGATTCCATTCAAAACTTCCACCCTGATCCTTGCTAACTCCTCCATAGCATGTTGAGTTCCCCTAAATTCCTTGTGGCACAATCCCTTATTTTTCAACCAATTCATCACTGAGTTGAGTTATACGGTTTAACTTGGGAAAAATTCCTTCAAAGTAGAAGATTTCATTATCACATTACTCAATCAGTTCATCAATTTCATTAAGCCTATTCTTGAGCTCTTCATACTTTGTCCTGGCTTCTTCAATTTCTTCTTTTCCCTTTTTTGTCAACTTCTCAACCCATGTGTCCACAACCTGAACTTTCTTAACAACCTTATCAATATTTTCCATTCCTTCAGGGGTATTGGTAGAGGTACTTTCTTGAGTTTGACTAGACTGCCCAATTAATTGTTGCAGACTAGAACTCAAAGCTTTGACTTGTTATTTCAATTGTTTCTTAGTTATCCTATCCTCATCAACCTTTTGCAACAAGTCACTTACTACCTCTGATAATCCCTATTTCAATTGGTCTCTTGAAGGATTTCCTAAGGGAATAAGTTGGACACTATAATCACTGGTTGTTATATTTTCTCTTGTCTTTCCCTCATGAGGGATTGCCACTTCTAAAGTTTAGATCCCAGTGGATCAGTATGAGTTTTGGTGAGAACTCTAGCCCTTTTGGAGGTTCTTACTAGTTTTGGAAAAGATAGAGTTGTGAGATCTATAGCCTTCATAGGGACAATTTCCTCTTCTTCCTTTGAGATCAACTCTCCTATCCATCCTTTTGTAAGAGTGGTCCCAAATTTTGTTTCCTGTCATTCTTGTTGGGGTTTCTTGGGGATAACCACCAACTGCTTGGACCCCTCTTGTACCTCTTAGACTGATGGTTCTTCACACTTTTCCTTTCAACTACCAATTTGTCTCTTTATTCTCATCTATACTAGGCACTTCCCCTGATTGTTTCCCTTCTTGATATTGAGTTTGGGGTTGATCAGACTCCTCTTGAGTTACATCAGTGATTACAATATATTATTTCTTTATTTATTTAGCTGATGCAATCTTAACTTCAGCCTTTTCCTTGGGAGTTTCTTTAGATGGTACCTCTTTTGCATGCATTCCTTTTTCTTTCATGATTTTCACCTCTTTTGGAGGTTTTTGAGTTGACACATTATCATCTTTTTTCTCTGTTGATACCTCATGTTGTAACATGGTGGGTTGGATTTCCATTACTGGTTCCTTATCTTTACCCAAATCTTGTACATCCACACTATCAACAACCTTATCCTTAATAGTTGCATCTTGTGCAACCTCTACTATCTTTTCATCTACAGATTTCCCTGTTTGAGATGGTTCACTATCCTTAGTGACCTTGACTTCATGGGAGGGATCCTTCTCATCTAATACCTATGTACTTACATTTTTCCACTAGGTACTTTTGGCTTGTTCAACTCTAGATCTGCTTGATCTATAGAGAAACCTTTCTGATGTTTGATCTTTAATTTCAATGGTTTACATATGAGTAGTTTTTTCTATTTATTCATTGATTTGAAGATCACTTACATTATTTACTATTTGTTCATCAATAGACATATGAAATGAATCTAATGTGGAAAACTCCTCACCAAGTATCAACATCCATTATCTCTACCTGACTCTTTGTTGACTCTTGCAATTGTTCAAATAAAGGTACACTGAACATTTTCAACTGACATGGTTTCAGATTTTTCACACCTTGATTCAAGACATCACTATCTACTGGATCAAATAAGACATTACCTTGAGTTGTTTGTTCCTGAGTGCTCCCAATTGTCACTCCCTCTGAAGAAAAATAAAGGCATGAAAATAAAGGCACTGATGCTACATGTTGTACTTGGGAAACATCAATTCTTTCATGTTCTAGGGGATCAATCACTACATCCATGTGCTTATGTTTCTTGTGTGTATGAGCACCTTCTCTTACCAGAATTGGCTCATACACAATTTTGTGTCTCTTGTGTGCCCTTTCAAATTTCTTAAGGTCTGGTGCCACTCTTTCTTTCAACATGTGGCTTTAGATTGTGATGGCCACTTGTTATGGCTCCTCTCATTAACTTTTTAGTACTTTGGGATTTTGGAAAAACATCTGGAGGAGTTATGTAGCCATACCCTTTCCTTTTGATTGTAGTGGAACTGCAAAAGTGATAGTAGCATTTTGCATTGATTTTAGGATCATTTCTTCAGTTTTCTGCTTTAGAATAGACATGGAAGTACCAGTTCCACTGGTATCAGAAGTCCATTCATCTACTAAGTCCTATGGTAGGCATTTTTAAAGGAAATTGAGGATCTTTCCTCCCAAGGGATCCATTCTGTCAGCTCCTTCTTTCAAGGGAGGAAGGTCATCTTTCAATTTTCCCAAATCCCTGAATTTATTAAGAACTCTTGTGCTTTGAATTGATAAATCAATGTTTTTCTGGGCTAACCAATTCAATGTTCTTCTCATTACATCAGTTATTCAGGCATATGAGTCATCTGAATCCTCTTCATTCCAATTCAAGGGGACCATTGGTTGTCCCTCCACCTTTTGATCAAGATAGTATTGACTCACAATATGTGGATCATCCACAATTCCCTTAGGGATAACAACAATCTTGAAGTCTATAATTTGGGTGAGGGTCATTCTTGAGAAGTCTCTTAGCCTGACCTCCTCCTCATCTCTACAATTCATCCAATAATCCTCAAATTGAGGCTCATGTTCAAAAGTGTTTGCAAGATTGTTGAATACCCACCTGATGTCATAATTGGTCCCTTGCCTCAAACCTTTCCATCTCAAACCTTTTCATCTCATCTTCCATTAATCTGGCCTTTATAATTGAAGGGAAGGAGTACCTTCCAATCTTGATGGGGAACTTGATGTTTGTCTTGTGTTTTCCAGTAATTAGTTTGTGAACTGGTGTCAACTGTCTTGCCAATTCACACAAGGCCATTTTTTCATCTAAATATCTGGGTAACTTACATGGTTGGCCTTCAAATCCACTAACCCTAATGTATGTAAACTTCTTGTACTAAATGAAATAACATCCATACTCCATGATTACTTGTCTAGCCTCCTCAGAAATCTTGTATTATTCCCATTCTGGCCTGAATAAGCATATGATTGGTGCAAAGAAGGCATCATTAACCAATCTCACATTCTCTTTCCAATTACCCAACTGTAATTGAGGGAAGATCTTATGCATTTGGCATTTTTTAAAGTCAAGCACATGGCACAAGGCCAGGGAACCACCTGTAGCCTGCAATATTATAAATCAAGTAGGTCATCATGTAAAATTCCAATTCTCCAGTGCCACCCATCTCCATTTTTGTTGTTAGTGCTATCATGTGGTCATGAAGTGCTTCTGCAATGAAGGTTTCCCAAAAAATGTTCCCCTTCTTCTCCAAAACTATCCACATATAGGTGCACATCCACTCCTTGAATTCATTTGTTGTCTCTAATCCAGCCATTCGACTCAACAATACAATCACATCTTCTACTTCCTCAATGAATTGTGCCCTAACAAGTCTTTTAGGGATTCGAGTGGTTTCTTTCTTCTCTATTAAAATCCATTTGGTATTTATAAGTCAGACATATTCCTTTTTCTTAGCTTCATAATCTTGTAGGGCTAAGTCGATACCCAGGGTTATTGGATTTCTAATCACAGGTAATTTTAGCATTATCCTGATGGTTGCGGGTGTCAAAGTTAATACTGCTTCACCACTTCCATCCAGTACTTCCCTCTTCTCTGGATCATAATTCATGGCACAAGTCTTACCAGTTCTGGGTAGTGTACTGAGGGTGAAATAGCACCAGCTAAAGCAATATTACTAGCTTGAATCACTTCCATTAATTCACTCTTGTTTGGGCTATTGACTCTTTGCAAGAATTCATCTAGGTCAGCATTCATCAAATCTTGTATCCATGATTTTTTCTAGATCACTAGTGATTTCAGAAGTAACATGAAAACCCGACGGCATGGTATTCATCTTTAATGCCCTATTTTTAGTTCAAATTTCCTTGCAAATGAATAAGAGTACGGGGGTATCTTAGTTCTTACCAATTTTCTAGTGAATATCCATGCAATTCAACTCTGGTTTGAGGGATTTTCAATCTCTGGTTCTCTATTCATGTTATGTAATCAACGTCACGTTGTTCTCCAAGAAATTATGCTAACAATGGCATCCAGATCTCAACAAACGATAGAAAAAATCTCAATGCATTTGAAGACTTCAAAATTCCTCCTTGATTTGTGTGAAAATGCATTAATGGTGGTAGTCATTAATGTGTTACATCATGGCCCTCCATTTTTCCTTTCCCAATTTTAAATATGAGTCATCCACGTGGAATATCCTTATGCAATGTGGGCTCAGGGAAACTTTTTTGCACTTTTGCATCATGTTTTAAATGCAGACATGTTTAGCTATTTGACCTAATCACCCACCCTTGAATTCCATCCTGAGTTTGACATGTGGTTGCATCCTAATGGTGGTGGAGCTATGGGTTATTTCTGAATATTTGTTCTCTTTCTCAATTGAACTCAAAGTTACCAATTTTCTCTGATGACCCACTTCCCCACTCTTTGCATGAGAAAGTGCCACGTGTCCTTGGCAGATCTCGGGAGCTTCTTTGCACTTTTATACTTTATCACCTTAGTGTCAAGAAATACAATCAGGGCCCGATCCCCCACATTCAACCAACTTGTGACACATGTATCTCCTCAGAGGTGGAGTCAATTTCTATTTTTTTGCATTTTTTGACTATGAATATTCAAAGAAATATTCATCGGGCCTCGGGGCCAAGTTTGCAAATTGTTAATGTTATACGATTGTTGTAACTTTGCAACTTAAATCCTTCATATCGCAACCAATTAGAGAATGCCACATATCATCAGGTGATGGAGACAAACATGAAATTTACAACATGACCAGGGAATGGTATACAAAGGCATTTTTCATGGTTTAAAACCAATTCACGATCAATTTTTTTGCAGGGATCTTCAAGAACAACATGTCTAACACAATCCTCGACTAAAAAAAGAGGCATAACATCCTAAACACGGGATTTTCAGATGGATTTAGCATGACTGTAACATTTGAACTCACATTTTCACATGGGAAAACCAAACAACATAAAAAATTTGAAGGCATGTTCTGTAGGTGATAGAATCTGCCCCTCTTTGTAAGATAATCTATACAACTTAGTAATATAGGTAGATCCTGAAAGAGGGTTTAAAACCCGCAAGCGAGGATCATGAGGGATAGACGTGCACATCAACAGATGTGCGAATGGCAGCATGAAGAGATCTCAGGAGGAGTGAGCATCAACCAAATGTGCATGCAAGGATTCGAAACACAAGCAGAACCTTGTTACAATCCACAAAAATTCTCTCAATCTTATAGATCTAAAGGGTTTTACATATATGAGGTGTTGAGTAACCCCAAGTGTTGCAATCATGACAAATCAAGTAGAGAGGGGGAGTTACATTCCCAGAATAGAAATGTAACTCCCTAATGACACATATGATACACTGACACGTAAGGGAATATCATAATGACCCCTAAATGACACATGGACCTACGATCTCACCTAAGTGAGATGACTCACCTAATGATGTGGAAAATAATACACACCAACACCCCCCCCTTCATCGTAACTTAGGATGAGGTGGCAAGTTAGAAATGAGAAATGGGTCCCAGCACAAAACCTGATGAGGTACCCACATACAAGAAAAAGGTCCCAAGAAGTGAAGGAGAAACCTAGTGGGAAAAAATCCCACTCAAAGAGAACAAAAACCACTCTCTAATCTAAGAAAGATGCCAAATATGGGTCCCAACCACAGATGATCCTGATAAAGGTACCCATGTACAAAGAGGAAATCTCTCGAAATAAAGAAGAAGAGAGAAGAAGAGGGAGATGAGAGGAATGCAGAAGATGCCATGGACGGATCTTAAACTCTGCAGCTCTAGGAGATCACCCAGAAGAATGTCGATGACGAGATCCTCTACCTCTGGACTGAAGAAGAGCCACCCACACCAAACTATGTGCCTACCCTTAGGAAGGATTGAAATGACGTGATGGAAGTCCTCCCACTCTGCAAAGGAAACCGAAGGTAACAACACAGAAGAACTCTGAGTCTGGTCCACAAAAGTGTGACATAGGTCTAGCAAGTGAGTGCCAAGGAACCGAAGGTAATGTCACGAGTGTAGAACTATGTCAGAGTATAAAGGAGGAACACTTGCAGAAAGGATGTCCAACTGATGTGAAGGAAACAAAACATCCCCCACAACAAAAAATGGATCCACAAGAAAGGGTGGATCAATGAAGGTCTCCAGAAAAGTGGAAGTGGTAAGAGTCCCAGAAGGGGCACTCCTAACAACAGAGATGATGAACTCCTTTGAAACACCTATAGATGGATGAGGAACCTGTAGAGCATCACAAGTGGACTCTGCGAAAAGATGACTAAGGTTAGGCAGATACTCGTCCCAATGAGGGGGCTCAACAAATAGAAGAGCGATGTCAGATAGGTATGAGTCATCCAATGAAGGTAGAGGAGTGGAAGGGGCCTCGCACACTGGAAGTGGAAAGGAGGTGGGTGTGATGAATGTATGAGAATAAGTAAAAGACTTCTCGATATCTTACGAGATGTGGGATATGTCAAAACTCTCTTGAAAAGTGAGAGAAAGAGGAGAAGAGTCCTCTGTAGTACTCTCGACATCAAAACTGGGTGCACAATCCTTGTCATCAGAAGTAGAACCAAACGAGTTTGTGTCAGTGGAACTGTCATCACATGAAGAAATAGAGGAGACAACTGAATCAGCAGTAGCAACAAAGGCGGCAGTATGTGAAGGGTCTCCATAGAGGGACTGAAGAATGCTCCAGACACGGTGAGGTGGATCTGATTCTGCCACATGAAACCAAAGAGATCGAGAGACATGCATCATCATGTGACCAAAAACATGGTCACAAGTGTCAAGGAAGTCCTCCAGATGATGATGATCAGTGGGTGTAGGAACTGGCCCAAGTAAGAAGGGTGAAAGACCCTCATGAGCGAAGTAACTTTCCATGGAAGCATGCCAAACTAAATAGTTCTCTCTCCCAATAAGAAGTGGCAGAGGCTATAAGGTGATCCTACTATGCTCAAGTCTAGAAAGAGTACTCTCCATGATGTAGAATCAAAAGTGCAAGGTGCATAAAAGCAAGATGTTAGACTCGGCCTAATAATGTGTCTGCGTGTGAAAACCCAAGAGTACTAGTCAACCCCCCAGAATGTGGCACTTTATAAAGTAGTGCATTTACAAAAATAACAATGTCATCACATAATTGTGCAGAAAATCATGCAACTTTGACTAAAGAAGCACTCAAAAACTGAGCACCAAGTCAAAAGTTATAGCATTAAAATGATTCCCATAACTGATGGAAAATGTCAATAGACTTTGCAAACACATTAAAAAAGTGCCTGAAATGGGTGCAAAGGGTGTCATGTGGGTACTCGTTGGAAATGACATCAAATTTTAGGTAGGGTTTGTTTTTCTTACGAGGGGGGATTAGCCTCCTGCCAACCCCGAACCTGGCCCTCCATGTCTTCGACACATCGTAGGAAGGGCATAATATAATACAAGAATCCCAAAAATTATAATGCCATGAAATAAATGGTTTACAATGCCTTAAAACATGAAAAAATAGTTTTTTTTTTTACCGCCAAAACATTATAAAAGAGGAAGGATGGGGGGGCCACGTTGTTAAGTCATGTGGTGGATCAATTTTCTCGAGAGAATGTGCTTCCCAAGCTAATGGGTGAATTGAGGTGTGAGCTGAATGACCGAGTTGTTGGGTGCACGGAGCCAAGTTAACAGTCACAAGGCCACGTTGGGGTGAAAGAAAACACATCTGAGGAGAGCTTGTGTCAGTGTTGGAGGAAGATGGCCCATGTTTTGGGTGAAACCATGACCACAGTAGGATGCCAAGTGCAGGTTGTGACCACATGTTGGGCCGAGTCTCTATATCAAGGACATCAAGGGCCAAATTTCAGTAGAGTTGTAGGTGTGGAAAAGTTCATTGTTAAGTCATGGGTTGTCCAAACTGAAGATTCTTACCACGTGCCACTGAATCAGCATGTATCGGTAGAGATACAGGTAGGTGAGTGGGAGGAAATGTCCAAAAAATATGTCGAGGAGTGGCTGAGGTAGAGTTTGTGAATCCGATCTAGACCAGACACACATATGACACAAAATGGTGACTTAAACAGGTTGAGCAACAAAAAATTCAGGATCGAGTTGTGAAGATTACAAAGGGCAACATAACCAATGCTCGTGTTTAGCAGGTGCAAGCATGTTGAAGTGCAAGTTGAGATTGTATGCAAATAGTTGCCAGTTCAACCGAGCCCAAAATTTTTAAACCAAGAGCATGGCCACATGAATGAACCCAAGTTGATTGTTACATGGTTGTATTTGATGGACCAGTTGATAATGTAACAGTCACAAATGAGTCACAAAAAACAAGGAGTAAAACATTTTGAGTTTAGGATCGAAATGGCTTGAGTGCAGCTGGTGCTATCATAGAACTGGTTGTTGGTTTCTGAGAATAAAACGAGTTGTCAAGAAATACATGAACCCGCAAAGCTGATAGCCAAGACGATGAACTGGAAACAAGTCAATGCAGCCAAGGTGATCCTGGCTGAAATTTGGATGCCAAGTGGAATTTGGGGCATTCCACCAAACGCCCATGGGAGATCCAACTCCCGACTAAAAAACAAGTGGTATAATAAAGCGTCGCTCCGATGAGATAATAAATATTGAGAGAGAGAGAGATTCCATGTCTGAATATTCATTTAAAAATAAAAAAATATAACCCAAAATGTTGTTGTAATTAGACACGAACAGCTAATCCGTAAAAACTACGATCTAGCAATCTATGGAAATTGGTTTATACATCCTTTTGAAACGGTTTATACGAAAACTCATGCTAAAACATCTTGGTCCTTTGAAAAACAAAAACGAACCATTCAATTACATGAACCTTTACACCTTCAAACCTACAAGTATTTCCCTATTCTGAACACACAAAAAAAGTAAGGAGCACACTAACAAACCACAAGAATAACCACTAGAATCTTGAAATATGCACTAGAGCACATGAAATAAGTGAGAGCTAGCATAAATGCAACTACATGGTAATGCAATGAGTGGCGAGCAACAAGATTCCAGTCCCCGAGCTCTATACCATGAAAGAGGTTTTAAAACCTGCAAGCGAGGATCACAAGGGATGACGTGCATATCAACAGACGTGCAAATGACAACGTGAAGATATCTCAGGAGGAGTGAGCATCAACTGAATGTGCATGCAAAGATTTGAAACATGGGCAGAACCTTGTTATAATCCACAAAACTATCCTCTATCTCATAGATCAAAAGGGGTGTACATATAGGAGGTGTTGAGTAACCCCCAGTGCTGCAATCATGACAACTCAAGTAGAGAGGGGGAGTTACATTCCCAGAATAGAAGTGTAACTCCCAATGATGCATATGATGCACTGACACATAAGAGAATCTCATAATGACCCCTAAATGACACGTGGACCTACGATCTCACCTAAGTGAGATGAATAACCTAATGATGTGGAAAATAATACACACCAACATATCCAATCCTGCTCATAGGCTAAAAACTAATTAAAAACACCTCAAAGTCAACAAAATCCTAGACCATATCTCTTGATAGTGTTGCTGCACTATCGCAATAGGAATTCAAAGGCATATGATACTCTATAGCCACATAGTTCAAAGCCATATTCCCAATTGGTCACATGCTTACAATATTTTTGAACAATTCCTTATACACATGTTTCACGGCACAAAAAACTTCACCATAAAAATCTTGTAGACAATCCAGTGGCAGGGGGGTCATGACAGAGTCCTATCCACCTGCGATAAGAGGTTCGTCATGAGCCATCTGTCCATAATAGCTTCATGCTCATGCTCAAGTACATACAATGAAGTAAAAATTCATCCTATATGAGATCCTAGTTTGTATAAGTCTATCATTGATCAACATATAAGGCGCAGTGCAATAGGCAAGTTATTTCTTTTCCAAGGCCTTCATTCCTTCAATGCCACACATGGATCACTCAAAGAATACCTTGCAATATCTTCATAAGTCTAGATTGGCACACACGGTTCAATCTGAAATAGTTTTGCATCCGACATTGTATCCTCAATGCTCTACACATCTCACCTATATTAATTCTTGATAAGTGATTTGGTCCATAATTACTCTTTTGCCTGGCTTTAACAAGTAAATAAAATTCCTAAAATAACTAATCCCATGGACATATGCACCCCTGTACAAACATGGGATTGTTTACCAAGTACTTTAATGCCATGTGATCTGTATAGAAGATAAAAGGTGTTTCCAGTAAGTACTGTCAAAAATTATGGAAGTCGCATAGATCATGGACAAGGCCTCACAGCTTGTAGTAGTGTAATTTTGTTTCTACTGGAGTTAACTCCTGCTTGCAAAGAAAATAAGATGATCAACAATCCCTTCTCCAAGGCTGGGCTAATACCACACCAATGGCAATGCCAGAGGTTTCCACATGCACATGAGAAATTTATCTCCATGAAGGAAAGCATAGAATAGGTGATGTAGTAAGCATTTGCTTCCATGTCTCAAATGCGTGTTGTTGCACTTTACCCCAATAGAAAATTTCCTTAACCTTTCAATAATTCCTCCAAGGGTGCAGTGAATCTTGGCATAACCTTTGATGAAGCTTCCTTAATATCCTATGTGCCCCAAGAATCCACACCTCACTCTGGTTAGTAGGCTCCTCTAATCCCAAAATAACAACAACCTTAGCAAGATCCACTAACAAGCCTTCCTTACAGATGATGTGTCCTAGAAAGTCCCAAAGGGTGTAGCAAACAATGCACTTCTTAATGTTTAAGGAGATGCTCAACTATTCAGAATCTCAAACATAAGCCTCAAATTATCACAGTGATCCTTCACAGCCCATAGATTGTCCAAATCATCCAGCTAAACCTACAAGAACTTATGTATAAAGTCCTGGAATGCATGCACAAATAATGCGCAAAAATACTTGCAGGCACATTCTTTAATCCAAAGGGCATCACCATGTATGCAAAACTTCCCCATTTAGTGGTGAAATTTTTCTTCTCTTGATCCTCTTTAGCAATCCTTACCTGATGATATCTAGAAAATCCATCAATAAAGGAGTAGATCTCACACCCTACAACATCCTTCCAAGATTTCTTCAGTAAATAGTGTGGGAAAGGGATCAATTACACATGTAGCATTTAACTCCATGTAATCTACACAAATACTAATTCTACCATATTTATTTATACTGATAACCATAGGGCTAACCCACTTTGACTCCTTAATGGGCTCAATGATTCCAGAATTCAGCATCTTATCAATTTCTTCTTTACCTTGACGTGTAGGTTAGGATTCATCCTGTAAGGCCTCTTCCTAATCAGGCATGCACCTTCCTTTAGCTTGATTCTCATCTCACCCAAAGATTCATGTACCCCTTTCAATTCATGATAGCCCCTAGGGAACAAATCTTGGAAGTCACAACAACTCAATTATCTTAGCAACCTCAGAGTCAGACCAATAATCTCTAATGATGGCCTCCTTAGGTTCAACATTTGTTCCAATGTTGACCTTCTTAGTTTTCCTTGGCTCATGGTAGGCATGTTCCTTCTCATCTACACTGTCTAAGACCTCATGCATACCCTTTGTATGCTCAACATCTAGATTCTCCACTTCTTCATCATCAATGACATAGACCATCTTACCCTTTTCTTTTTCTAGGAAGGCACGCCCAAGTTGTTCTGCATCTATCTCTTCTTCTTCAAAGCGTGCCTCCATGTTTGACTCACCTAGGAACTCTTGAATAAGTTCCCCAGCCTTTGCACTATCTCCCATAGTCAAGCACTTCATAACCTATGTAATGCCTCATTCACTGGAGGTTTAGTGGAAAAATAGTCAAAGGTCTGAATCATACCTGTAGTCAGTTCTTGCCAATTTCTAGTCTCTCTATTCAACTCTACATAGACATACCATATACGAGCACACCTCGCAAGGTGAAGTAGAGCTTGTGCACCCACAACAAAGGTGGTAAAGCTTCCTGCCCCTCTGTCCAGAGTCTCTCACACTATTGAACGTGGTGTTGAACATGATCCTTACCATGAAATTCACATATCTGAGTAGGCACATTACTCCTAAGAAATCTAGCAGAGAAGGTGATTCTCACTTCTCACCATTCCAAAATATTGTCCCTATGAACCATCCACCAGTGCGTGTTACTATCCCACACATAGTATAAACTAGCATATTCCTTCTTTCCACCTGATCTATCCACTGAACTTCCATAGCACATAGGAATACCTCAGGATTTCCTTCACCAGTGTACCTTGGTACCTGGTTACTACCCAAATGCCTAACACAATGTGGCCTACTTACACATGCGTAACTGCACTCCTCACTTCACGCCTAACCATTTCATAAGTGTCATGTGCCCAGTTGTCACATGCAACACTTGTAGTATCACTCATGGACTATGCATCATCCCATTGGAGAACTCCTTCCTTTGATGGCTCAAGTACTTCTAGATCTCTAATGGTGCACACATAAATTCTATTTAAATCCTCTTCACTTAAGGGCTCTACATAAGGTGCAACTTTTCCATCTGCCAAAGGAATAATGACACACTCTTCCTTGTTCTCAAAACTAATGTAACCCTTATTGAAGTGTAGATCAACATTGTTTGCATAACACCAAGGGTGCCCAAGTAATGCTGGAAAACTGTCTACTTCTGCAAGCACCAAAACCTCAAATTCCCTAGTAAACTTGGCCCCTTGAATAGTAATACTAACATCCTTCAGAACTCCAATAGGGTGGCTTTAGTCTATTTTTTCCATAAACAAAACATTTGAATATGGCTATAATGGTGGTCTGCCCATCTAAATCCATGTGTCCAAAGTGAGTACATTTAATTCCGCACATGTATCAATTAAAATATTACTCAAAAGCCAACCATCAACAACAACATTCAGAGTGATCTCCTTGTCATAATCCAGGCTATGAGGAGGGAGGTTAGCATGCAAAATTTGTCTTTCATGCTCAATCCTAGTAAATGGAGTGTTTCCCTTTAACCAGTTCCCCAATAAAGGAATAATGTTCTCTTATCGCAGCATCTTGTAAACCTCCTTTAAATCATCAACATCTGTCTGATGGAGCTCAAATGCCTTCTTTTGTTCTAACTTCTGTGACTATCTTTCAAACATTGTATCTCACCCTACAAATTCCTAATCACCTCCATGGTTTCTTGATAAACCTCCTTCTGATGCATAGGGTCTGGATACTTTGCATGTAGTACCTCCTCCTTTGTAATGGTAGGCTTCTATTTTGGAACTTCTCTAGTGCATGCGCAACCTCAGCGCGTGTAGTAATCTTCACAAGTACTAACTCAAGATATAGCGTTGACTTTGGCATCCACTAATCTTCCACATTACGTTGTACTCTAACCATTCCCTGTGCCCTTGTCTTGTTTGTGTTTCTTACTCAAGTGTTCATACAAGTATAGAATTCTTCATAGTTTTGGTTCTTTCCACAAAAAGAACAAATAATGTTATGAGGGCATTCACACCTGTAATGATCAGGGGATCCACATGTATAACATGTTCCATGAGGGAAATCACTTCTTCCACCACCATACCTCAGCCTCTGAATCCTCCACGGTATCCTTGACCTCTACCACGGCCTCCATCAGAGCACCCTTCATTTTGATCATGATCATGATGCTCACCTTTTTCCTTTGAATTATTTGCAACACTAGTCTAACGTACACCAATATCAATGGCATCATGAATCTGATCAATCAATCTACAATTTTTAGTATCATGAGTGGTAGACCTACAAATCTTGTATTAACAAGACACATTCTTCCTTATCGTGTGCTGCAACAAAGGGACACCTGCTTGAGTCATGATCCAAGTGAAAAATATCATAGTCAAGTAACATAGCACACACTAATTTATGAGGACAACTATCCTTAGTATGCCCTTCTACTTCACAATTTGTGCACCAAATTCCACTGTGCATCTCATGTGTTGAGTTAGCTGATAATTTCTCTAACTTTTTGCCATAGCTGCAATCTGGGCTTCCAAAAATGGGCTCACTCCTATGTCTACACTTCTCACTTCCTCAGCATGCGCAAAGCTACTTCAAGTGCCTCGCATGAATCTCTATAAGTCTTGTGTGAGAGAACCCTTCTAAAAGGCATGATTAGTCCTCAAATGAACCATTGTACATGTTGGCTCATGTGTATATCATAAGATAACTTAGACAAAATGGTTTTGAACTGAGCATCATACTCCCAAACACTCTCAGTACCCTTGCTTGATGTCCTTCAACGCACTTGATGCTCTTCTGCTCAAATTCAGGATATAAAACTCTTTCAAGAAAGCATCCCACAGTGTGGTATAATCTACACAAGTCTGGTTTGGATCAAATTTCCTATACCAACTATGTGCACACCCTTGTAATGTAGTTACAAATTAGACTTTGTCCTTGCACTCTGGAGCTGTAATCCCCTTCACGCGCCATAGTATCTCACACATATGCACGTGCTCAGCTGCATCTTCTATCCCTCTATATTCTGGAAGAGAAGAGACATCTCCATATAAATATTCTGGGGCTGGTGCAGACCATGCCCACCAGATCCAAAACCTGTATTTCCTCTTGTGTTTCCTCTGCCCCTAGAACCCCTAGATCCACCAGATCCCGAGCCACCTGATCCTCCTGATCTCCCTCCTAAAGTAGGTAATAGAATAGAGGATGCACTACCTTGTGCTCCAATAGTTGTGATAAACAAGACTCCCATAGTCTTTAAAGTTGTGCTACTTCCAGATGTTATGCTAACATTTTGTGCTGACAACGTGCCAGAAAACATACCTCCAACTGGACCTCCAAATAACATAGACGACGATTACACCACCATAGATGAATAAGCTACCTGATTAACTCCTGAACTTGACTAAAAATTAACTCTATCTACTACAACTCTACTACCCACACTAGCTTGCTTACTGTTAACTATCATAGAATCTGTAAAACCAAGTGCAAAGGCTAGGTCACCAGGTAGGATCAGATGTGCACCCACGGTCTCAATCTTTCTTCAGACGTGCCTTCATCCAAAGCCAAAGAGGGTTCTCTGCCATGCTTTCCCAAATGGGGGAGTTCCAGATGCTCTAGCTCCATGTCCTCTACGTGAGCTCCAAATCCTTCACAAGCCATCTCCCTCCACAACACCATTCTTTCCGCAATCTCTCACTGCTTCTCCAAGTCCCTCTCATGCACTTCATTAAACTTAAGCCACCTTTCTTCTCTCTTTCTCTCTACCACTAGATCTGCCATCTTTCACCACACCTGCTCCTGCCCCCGTGCGTGGTGGAGTTTAGCTAGCCATAGGTTTCTCTTCCAAATCCAGGGTCACAATCAAGATCTTAATTGCCAAAGGAATACCACACAAATAAGATCCTCTGGGCTCACACAAGAACTGGAACTCAGTAACCTCTAGACAAGAGTAAGTAGAAATTGCGTAGTCTAAAATATAGCTATTCAGAACACCACGAAACCAATGATCCACAACACGTGTCCATGTCAGATCTACATCATACAAGGCCTAGAATTCTTCCTATGTGTCCAAACAAGTGTGTGAAACCTCCAATTCCTCTTTGATGCATAAGCAACCAACCACTCATACAACTCTATAGGAAAGATATGGGAAGAATGTCTCATAAATCTTGTCATACAGGTTCTGTTCAACCCACACACACGCATTAAATTCAGGTCCAGTGCTAAATCTGTGAGCATACTCTTCCTCTAAATCATCTAACCACTCTTCAATACTGGCCAAGGTCAACCGGTACATCTTCATCATGCAACATCCTGAAAAAAACTGAAAAAGAGGTCCCAGAAATGGAACCAAAATGTAGCCTAGATTTTACCACCAAAATCCCAAGGCGCGCTGGCACATCACTCAGCCTGAACTGAGCACTCACCCAAAGCACACAAGGGTACCAGGTCCCTCTTTTATGTCATCTTGTTCAAGGAGTTAGCATGATTAAACAGATATTCCATATCCATAACAGATAACTAATATATTGTAGTGCATAAACCAAATCTAGATCCTAACCATATGCAAGAACAGTTAAACAAGAACCATAATCAACTTTACCATACAAGATCCATGCTCAGATTATGTCAAACACCAATATCTAGCCACAAAGATCCATTATATTAATTATGTAAAACACATAAGCTTCATACATACATAATAAAGTCACCATAGTCATGCACACTCATAAAATCGTGGCATAACTCTAAAAAACATAGAACTGTCTAAACTATGTAAATCAATACATATTTATAGGGGTGGGGACTTTCCCTTCATCGCCCATGCACCTTTCAAAAATAGGCTACATGCTAATAATAGCCATGCCCTTAACATAATAAATACAAGAGCGTGAAAGCTCACTAATAATAGATTATCTAATAATACAAATGTAGTATAATCCTATTAATAGCTCCAAAACTTGCATGGCACTTGATCTTCTACTCGCCAAAATAGCCTTTGTGTGCTTAGCTAAGTCTTCTGTCAAAATGTGCACTACACTCCATGTCCATATTTAGCCCCAATCTATGAAAATAACTAAGTCTTGATTTCAAACCTTCCTATGCACGCCCTGTACCATTATAGTTCCACACATGTTCATGCACCCTATGCCCACACGCCCAATCCTTATGCACCTTCATACTTAAGTAATTTTTTTTTAGATTGCGAGCATGATCATATATGGTAATTTATCTTCTATGATGAAATCCATACACTTATGAACATTGATCCTCCACTTGAGCCACATACTAAGCAGTATGCATACTAAAGTAGTACATAACAACTTGAACACATATAATTTGGCATTAGTATTTATTATTTCACATTGATTCCCTATTTCTAGATTAGGTATTTATTTATTGATGAAACACATTTCATGTGTCTGATGTCATACCTTACCTTTTTTACTATTTAAAGCCAATGACATAGGGCCATGATCATCGCATTTACCTTTAAAATATACTATTTTAAAAACAAAAAATAATATAACATTATGACAATTAGAAAATTGGGACATGTGACATGCTCATTATTTTCTTGGTTATGATCCTTATGGTCATTTTAATTAATTACTATACCATAGAACAAATCAACTAGTTGAAACCCATGAATATTTTACAATTATGTATCCTATAACCTAGTACCCAAGGGGTATTTCTACGATTGGGGGAATCCCACATACTAAGGCTACTTTGACTACATATTTTTTTACTTTATGACTTAGTACAACCTTTTATATCAAGGGATGCCTACTGTTGTCACTTTGAAATGCACCCTTTGGAGAATGGTGTAATAACTCTCCTTTCAATTGAAAAAATGGAAACACTCCTAGGTTGTGGATGACCTGTATGTTGGAGTCAGTCTTTGGAGAGGTCTGGTTCCCCTAGTGGAACACCTAAACTATTTATCTCTAATACTACTCTAACTTACCAAAACCAACAAGGAAAAATGAGAATGGAAAAACAGAAAAACTCAAAATATGGTGATACACCATAATTTTTTGAGGATCATAAGATTTTTAGAATCACACAGATAGACCATGGGAGATATACACACCATACACTAAATACAAGTGATTGTGTCAAAGGAAAAGCATCTCATAAAAGGGTTATGATTTGAGTTGTGATAGGATAAGAAGGGGAAATGAATGAATTCACCACAAAATATTACATACAACATGTTAAACACAATCTATGACCTCCAAATTGACACAAAATTGCCTGAAGGCATGAATATTAAACTGTTAAATCAAGGATAAATATGTATCACAAAGATAAACTCAATTTAAAAGAGTATGCACTAAACACATACTGCAGAAAGGTAAAAAAATAGTTCCTTTAATTCTCTAAGACATGGAATAAGCTCATAGAATCACTCATGACCCTTGCTTTCTCACCTAGAAAATTGAATTGCTTCAGAGAACATGAATGAAGAAGAAGAAAAAAATTTACAATGCATTTTGAAGTTTTATAGAAAATATGGGAGAGAGAATGAAGGAAAAGCATGGACATGCAAGTCTGGGTTGGAAAAAATAGAAAACAACGTGTGTCTTACTTTTTTGTCTTTTCTCATACTCTATAAATAGCATTTGTAGTTTTCTTTTATCCAATTATGCATTAAAAATAAAATTTGTGTCCCCAAAAATAAGAGAAATAAATTTTCTTTTGTTTTTACATGTTATGCTCTATTATTAGAACTTTTAGATGATGAGATAAAAAGGGCCTGCATGTTTTCATCTATTTTTAAATTTCCACACACTACTTTGAATTTTTTTGCTAAAAATAGAATTCTAAACTTGTAAAAAGCATAAAGAAAGCATTTCATGATTTGTTTTTGGGTCACGCGAAAACCTCTTTTATTTTGATTTCCTTTTTTCATGCTTCCTTTCACACGTGTTTTGTTTTATGTTTATGTATTTATGTTTCTCTCCCTTCGTACAGCCTTGTGCCATTATAGTGCAAAAATGTATTCCTTCATCTTTCACTTAATGCGAGACTTCACCTCTTTTCCTTGTGTCGATTTCTACGCATTTTTTCTCCATTCTTTTGTCATGTAAATTTTCACATGAGTTTAGTTCCCTTGTTATGCAAACTTGGCATTTTGTTATTTGTTCCATGGACTTTATTATTTTTTCATGCGGAATCCCACGTGGGTTTTACTCTATGGCACATGGCCTTACATGTGGCCTTGTCTTATATTTGGCTATTCTTTACACGTAACACTTTCATACTTCCATGCATCATAGGTGACCTTTTGTGTCTTCTCCACAAATTTCATCCTTTTGTGGATTCTCCTATGGAATTTCTTTGTAGGTTGCACATGGTATTTTCATTGAGTGCCACACGCATTCCTACAAGTTTTATTCTTTATCACCTGCTTCTGCATGGTCTTGTGTAACTATTTTCTTTAATTGTCTCGTGGACTTCTCTACGGGTTATCTTTTTCTCTTATGTAGATTTCCCCATAGAATCTTACGTGGCTTGGCACAATTGCATGGATGGGAGATGATGGATCCAAACATGGCCACCACGTGCATAAGGAAACTATTATCCTAGTCCATGCAGACCCATATGGACGAGCCATATTTTGACATATGCAAGGAATCTTATGTATTAAGGAGAGTAAAGAAGGCAGTCCAAAGCAGACACATGACAGTAAAGCCTACTCTAATATCTGATGAGCAGGTGATAAAATCCTTGGTTAAGGTATTTTTGGAGGTGGCACGGAGAAAAATTGATAAGGTTTCCACCATTAGAGCACTACTTGAAGACAATAAGGCAAAAATTGCAGAAATAACGCATTTAAAAGGCTATGCATTATGTGTGTACATTGGTTGATTTGGTGTTAGAAGCTGGATCGGTTCGAATGCCAACGTAATAGGATGTTACACAAGAAGTAGAAAGAGCAAGGGCCTTTGTGGTTAGGAAAATTTCAACTTATGAGTCATTACTCTAGACTTTATAGGATGAGCTACAGAAAGCAGATGAAGCTCTGAACATATGTACATCACCAGAAGCGGTAATCAGAACTATAACTATAACTAAATTAAACAAATTTCTGAAAGCAATGAAGGATGAGACTTTAGGGTGCATGAAAATATTGGTATTAGTGAAACAAAAGTGTGAAGCCCTTGCAACAGCCCAAAACCCACATAAGGAGAGACTAGATGAGATTGGAATTCTCATAGCGTAGAAGATGGATCTTCTAGAGGGAATGATGTTTGCTATGGCCAATGTTGTCCTAGCACTGTAGAATGAAAAGGAAGAGATTACCTAGGATGAGTTGGAATTCATTTCCATAGACATTCCAGAGATGACAAGGACCACACTGGATGATTGTTAGACACTGGAGGCTGAGATTAAAAAAAATATCCAGAGTTACTCCTCACGGTTGAAGAAGAGGGTGTTGTAGAGTAAAGATCAATTATTTTGTACAGTGATTCTCTACATTCTTTCCATTCTTATTCTTTATTATATGGGAACATCAGAGAGAAGCCCCATTGTTGGGATGGTAATGTACTTTAGTGTGTGGTAATGTTGAGCATATGTAGTATTGCACTCAGGAGAAGACACACATTAGATTCATGTGTGGGAACAAGGCGTATTTGAAGGTGCAGAAGGATAGGAAAGGAAACACACTCCAGGACAAGTTGATTTGGGACTTATCCATTTTCATGGATGCATGCTATTTTTGGAGATAGAGTTCAGAGCACACATTGGGATGGAGACTTGCATGACACTCAAATTTTATTTTTGGAATAATGTTTTGATAAGCACCATGCATGAGTTTGATATCATAATAGGATGAATACTTTTAGTTAGTTATAGGATGTCTATTATTAGCACACTTACATGTGTGCATGTTATTGTAAAGGTGCATGGCTATTATCAGCATGTGACCTATTTTGAGGAGTGTGTAGGCGGTGAAGAGATAGACCCCACCCCTATAAATATATATTGATCTATGTAGTTTAGAAGTAGTACTGAGATTGAGTTATTGTAGAGTTATGTTGTTGGATCTAACGCACACATTACTTTTGGAGATAATTTGTAATGTAATAAGATTCTATGTTTATTGTGTTTAATGTAATGGATTATATTGGATGGATAATGGTGTTAAACATGACTCTAATTGGTTCTTGTATGGTTAATATTATCATGGTTATTGTTTAATTCATGATTCACTAATATATAGATCTGGTTATGCACTATGGAATGTCATTACTTATTTATGAAACTGAATATGCTTTATCTTCATCATGCTACCATCCTGCATAAGCAACCCTAAAGAGAGGCCTAGTACATGTGCCCACTTCAGTTGTGCACTCATCTCAGGCTAGGTTATGTACTAGTGCACCTGGGTCATTCGTAGTAAATTCTAGGTTTCATCAGTGTAGTTTACAACATGTAGGGTTTGATTGTTGAAACCATAATTGCGGAAGCACACAAAGGTGATAAAATAAGTTTTGGCATGATCCTGTTAGCTCTTTATTTTTTAGAAATTAGAGTGTCCAATGGGCCTAAGGATAAATTTTGGCAATATCCTAAAGAAAATAATTATCTTACAGAGAGATTTAAGAAGAATACTTGTGATGGGACCATGAGTGGCCCCTTTAAACAGAGGGTAGAAATTATGGTATGAGCAACTTCGTGCCGCGTTTGAGGAAGAATGGAGAATAGCCAAGGAGTTACCTTATGTATTATATAAATAGGTACAGTTTGCAGTATATCAACACTTTTTGTATTGCACCCTTTGGGATGAAGCACATGAAGTGGAGCCCTTGGTGTAATCTCCCTTATTCCTTCACTGCGTGTTATTTCCAAGCATCTGTACATAGGTTTTCAGATGCACGCACCAATTTATTTTCAATGCAGACAAGGTAGACTGTGACTACCACACATTGAGGAAGACTTAAGTTTATCCAGGTAATTTTGTGTACATTGAAAGATTAATTTCATATGATATTCATATGAAGGCAATGAGTCTGGCCATTGGGAAAAGTGGGGCAACCCTTGTATATATCCAACTCAAGCCCAGATTGAAAAATGGAAGATATGTGGAGAATGAGTTCAAGCTCCCTAGACCACCTAAGGGGAAACATACAGTTGGCACTTTAGAAGATGAGGAACCAATCTCACCCCTTGTTGAAGAAGAAGGAGAGGAAGAATAACTGTAGGAAGAAAGTGGTGGTTTGGAGCATAGGGGCAGAAAAACACCCAACTGTAGGTGAGAAAAGAGAGAGCGGGGTAACCCCTCCATTACAAGAGTCCAGTTGATGAAGTGTTGGAGAACAGACACTATGGAGATAAATGTGGAGCAGACTACTGAAGAGCCACAATTTAAGAGAGTGCTAAGGAAGAAAAAATGTTCAAAGCGTGGGAACTTCACAGCCCCTTCAGAGGTCACCTAGGAATTCACTTGTGAAGGTAGAGCCAAAAAAGAAGAAAATACGTAGGTATGTCCCTCGAAAAGATGATGAAGATGAGAAGTCTGAGGAAAGTGCGCCAAATACTCCACTACATATTGAGGATACAGAGGATCCTTGGGAAGAGGAGATGAAAAATGATGAAGAGGAGTTGAAGGAAATAGAGTTAGAAACAGATAAGGGTGAGCCTTCAGGTGCACCCCCATACTACTCAAACGGGTAAAGGATCCAGTGTTGGATTCGGGAGTACGTACCCCTAAGGGTAAGTGCTCTAGAAAGGAAAAGGAGGATGAGACATATGAGACTTATTCCATTGGGTACATTAATGACCCAAGGAAAATCATATGCACGTGGTTCCAAAGCACTTTGGAGCCTAAGGAATTGTATGGATGGGAGCTCATGGATGCAGGAGATGGCAACCACTAACACAAGGAAACAATTATAATGGATGATGCAGACTCACATGGATGAGCCTGAATTCGATGTATGTGAGGAATCTTATGTGTCACACATATTGAAGAAGGTGCACCATTCACACCATGTAACTGTTAAGCCCACTATCATGTCCGATGAACAAGTAAATAATTTTTGACTAAAGGTATCTGCTGAAGTTGTGCGTCAGAAAAATGATAAAGTGGTAACCATTAGAGCATTTTTGGAAGATAAGAAAGGATAAGGACACTGAAATCAAGCGCCTCACAAAGGAACGAGATAAGTTTGAGGTAGAGGTGTACATAAATTCCTTAAAATGGCAGACTAAATTGGGGATGAGATTATTGAAAAGAGGCCATATCTGTAGGAAAAGGTTACAAAATAGTTTCCATCTGCCTTACACTATTTGTGCACGACAGTTCATTTACTACTGGAGGAGGGACCCCTACGCATGCCAAAACCATAAGGATATTTCAGAGGAGGCAGCAAGGGCCAAGGCCACAATTGCAAGAAAAATTGCAAGGTATGAGTCCATTTTGCATACTTTAAAGGATGAGATAAAGAAAGTCAGATCTGGTATTGACTATGTGCACAGCACCAGATGTGATAATAAAAACAAGGACTATGGCAGAAGAAGATGAATTCCTTCAAGAAGAAAATAATGAAACACTTGGGTGCATAGAGAGACTTATGCTAGTAGAACTAAAGCATGATGCGCTTGAAGCTTTCTGAGTCCCACAAAAGGAAAGAATCAAATAAATTCAGAAACTCATCATGGAAAGGATGGATATAATGTAGGGAATTGTCTTGAGAATGGATAATGTTCTCAGGGTCTTGCAGAATGAAGGTGAAAAGATGACTCTTGATGAGATGGAAGCTGTATTTATAGATATTCCATATAAAACAAATAAAGTGTTAAGTGATTGAAATGCATTGGAGGCAAAGATTAAGATTGAATATCAAGAGTTGATCTCTTCCTGTAGAAGAGCAAAGTGCCGAATAGTTTCTCATTCTTTATGTGCAGTAATTGTTTTATTCTTCTATTCATTATTCCTTATTCTTTATTTATGGAGAGATAAGTTGTGATTACCCATTGTCGGGGTGGTAATGAAATTAGTGTGGGGTAATGTTGAGCTGATGAAATATAGCTTACGTATGAAGGCGCAAAAGGATTGGGTGTGCTGGCATAGGGTGCTTGAATGCGCGTGGAACTATAATGGTACAGGGTGCGCTCATGAAGGTTTGAAAGCATGACAACTATTTTTGTAGATTGGGGCTAATTATGGACATGAGTGTAGTGCATGTTTTGAAGAAAGCTTAGGGAGCACACAAAGGCTATTTTGGATGAGTAGAAGATCAAGTGCCATGCACTTTTTTTGAGCTAATAATAGGATTATACTGTAGTTGTATTATTAGATAATCTATTATTAGCGAGCTTTCATGCTCTCGTATTTATTATGTAAATTTGCACAATTATTATTAGCATGTAGCCTATTTTTGAAAGGTGCATGGGCGATGAAGGGAAAGTCCCCACCCCTATAAATATGTATTGATTTACACGGTTTAGAAATTTCTATGTTTTGTAGAGTTATGTTGCAAGTTTATGGTGTGCAAGACTATGTTGTGAGTTATGTAAGTTATGTATGTAAGAAGCTTCCATGTTTTGCAACAATTAATATAATGGATCTTTTTGGCTGGATATTGATGTTTGACATAACTGAACATGGATCTTGCTATGGTAAATCTTATTATAGTTCTTGTTTAAGTTGTTCTTACATATGGTTAAGATCTAGATATGGTTTATGCAATTTTATATATTTGGTTATCTTTTATGGATCTAAAATGTCTATTCAATCATGTTGACTCCTTAAACAAGCTGACATAAAAGAGGGACCTGGTACCCTTGCGTGCTTCAGGTGACCGCTCAGTTCAGGTTGAGTGATGTGCTAGCATGCCTTGGGATTTTTTGGGTAAAATATAGGCTAAAATCTATGACAAACCTGAGATACAAATACTATATGAGCACTATGAAGTATCATGATTTGGAGGGAAGGGTATTGATATGATCTAATAGGTACCATGGGCATGTTTTTATTACTAAAATCCAAGAATGTGTTTTTTTCATGGTGTGCATCTCATACTTGTATTGTATTTGAAAAATATCCAATGGAATAACACTAAAGAATATTGAAAGTAATGTGTATTGGTATATGCATGATTGTACAAGGGCCTATCTAACTATGGATTAGGAAACCAATGAATTACCCAAATAAAGGTTTGATATGAATCGAAGGACTGGAAGTATGAGAAAATTAGGTGTGATGATTATATGTATTTATATATCTCCATAAAAATTTACTAATGACCTATGGATGTTAGAGGATTAAGGGATGATATCACATGGTGTAAGAATAGGATCTAGGGAATGAAGATATGTGATATCATGGAAATGGGAAGGAGGTGTATCAATGTCTTGATAAGGGTGTGTAGCAAAGGTAAGTATATGATATGGCATATGTATGTCATTTGTAGGAGTGCAAGTATTTTGGGCTATCGATAGGTAAAACTCCATGTATATAGCACAAGACTCATTAATGAAGGAAATAATGTAATCATTGATGATGTCTTGGATCTTTGTGCAGGATGTGAAACAATATTCTGTATCATGTCCGAGATATTTTTAGTAAGTGAAAAAATTATTAAGATTAAATTGGCAAATATGTTCCTTGATCATGTAAAATTGGGGAGGTTTTGGTAGTTGAATTAGATTTTTCTTAATAAATGTTGTTGGTAGAAGTAGTAGATGATATATTAGGAATAAATGTATTTTTTTCTTAGGAACTCTCACAAGTTGAGAAGTAGGTTGTAGTGGAGGCATTATTATAGTTCTAAGAGAGGTATAAAGTGATAACATGGTCAATAGATATAATTTATAATCACATGTCATATTGTTAGGATCAAGTAGGGTGACTCATTTTTTAACTCTAACAATTATTTCATTTTCGTTATGAAAATTTTGTCTTTCATAGTAGTGTAAAAGACCCAAAAAACAAATTAGGTTTTGAAGAAATTGTAAAATAGGTATGAAACTAATTATATTTTCATAGATCTAAAACCGTATGTGTGATACATGAAGCAATAGTTTCCATGTAACGTTAGATAAGTGGGTTCACCAAAATGTAATATGAACACTAGGGTTTCCCTATTTAAGATTAATTACTATATGTAATTGTGAATATAGAATCAAAAATATAGAAATGATGGTAAATTACATACCATAATTTCTTGTATTGCAATTGCAAAGATATCATATAAACTCTATAAATACATGTCTAGAATTTAGGGTCAAATTTTGGAACATATTCACTCTAATATGTGCTTAGATGATGTGATAATGATCTATTTTTTCATACAAACTATATACAGTGTCTTAGAGATGTCTTAAAAAATATGGGGATATGAAATTAAAGGGAGGAAGAATTCACTCATGCATGGAAAGTTCACATGGATAGATTTTCCATCTTTAGGAAGTTTTTTCTTATGCGGAATTTTAATGGATTATTCCTTTGGCACTGTGATCTTTTATATCTTTAGATCTATTTCATGTGTTTAAAATTCCATGATCGAATATATGTAGTGGGTTAGGGATTCTCCTTCTTAAAACCCCAACTCTCTCCTTAAATACCTAAAAATAGGTTATTCCACTTGAGCACGACTCACATGGTTAACCCTCCTAGCAAATGTTTGAAAATGTAAAATATAAATTGTATTTGTGAGATCCTAAAGAGGACCTCTGAGACTGGGAAATTATCTTTCATATAGGATATATCTCTACAAAATGGACTAGGGAAATTATATAGAATGTATGTAGAATTAGTGACACCTAAAATTAATAGGTGGCTTTTTGTGATCTCTTACGTAGTCCCAAATATGTGAGATAAGACACCCTTTGAATTGGTGGGGTAAGTGTAATATTTTATGTTAATATTTGGAAAAAATTTACCATTTAATTAACACTAGGCTAAAAGGGCTAACTTGTGCATCTGAACAAGTGATTGTTAAAAGATTATATGAGAAATTATAATCCTTAGGAAAAGACTACTAGTTAGTTTTATCCATAATTAGTGACTTTGTCATTTTAAGGTGCAAACTAAATTCTATTAGCTTGATAAGGTTTTGATACGTCAAAATATGTGTTCTATACTTAGAAAGTGGTTTTTGACTAGTCAAGAATGAGTACCACATGTGATTTAGTGGGAAAGGAAAGTTTAATTTAGTGAGATACATGTGTATGAACTAATCATTAAAGTGCACATTTATTAATGTAGTGAGATAAATGCCAAAAATAATTTACAAATTTCATTGGTCCAAATTTAAGGTACTACAATAACAAACTTTATATTGGTGATGTTTATGTTAATTTTGGTCTTAATAAACCATATTATACTTTAGCTGGGGATTTAGAATCTATTGAGAATGTTTCTTTTTTTATTTGTGTTTGTTATGGGGAAGAATTATAATAATGCTTAGTCTATGTTGATTTCTTATGATATTACAAGGACTAATATTACCTTTGTGTATGTATATTTGACAACACGGTGTATATATTATTTAATAAGTTATCACTTGGGTTCTTCATCAAAATATTATGGTTTATATGGAAACAAATAAACCTTAATTTATTTCAATTTAAGAGCACGATGCTTACTAACTTCTCAAGAGATGTTATAGTGTGCAGTGTACATATGCACATATTTCTATAGCTTAGGGTTGTACAGTACCAAATGGAAACTTTTCTTGAGGATTGGTATGTTAAAGATAACTTTGAATTTTCTCTTTGACTTTGGTGGATACCTAAAAACACGTCCATTCTCTGGATTGGAAGACTAGAAAACCTTGTGTAGGTTGGATTTTTCACACTTTTGGATGTGGTTTTGGTCATTTTCAAACCACTCAATGTTGTTTGTGTTAACACTCATTTGATTTTATTCTTATCTTTGGAGTTTGCTATTTATTCTTAGAGTAATCCCTATATGTACTTGATTTTTTTTATCCAATTTATTACAGGATTCTCCAATTTTAAGGGGTTCACGACAATCACTTAGTTGTGCAACCACCTCTGTAGCATATTTAGAGGCACTCCCATTGTATTTTACAAGGTTTAGCATATGTTATATACATTATAAGCTGAATAATATGGATATTTTATTATGGTCCATTATTTTTGCATAGTTGTTATGTTGGTTCAATGTCTTTATAGTGCATTGTATTTTGATGTGCATGTGTTTTTCATGGTTGTGGTATTATGTTGCATGTTGGAGAGATCCGGATGAGAGATTTTTGTCCACTACTATATGGTATCAAATTGATCTCCACCACCAGATGAGAGAGTGTTGTCCATAAGTATATGATATCAAAGTGATCTCCACCAGCCATTACTCATCATGGTTTCATTGATCTAATCTAAGAAGCTACTATTCCATTTACAGTCCTAGGAGCTTTCATGTATAGAAGGTAAAGTCATTGTATTGCTGGAAATATTCTACATTCTTCTCAAAAAATGGTTTTGGCCGATGTCTAGTGGTTCAAATCTAAAGGTTTTTATTCTGCAGAGGTTGTTTTATCTCCTTATTATGTACCGAGATCTTACTTTCTCATCTCGATCTCTATTTTTCCTAACTTGGCTTGATTTTAGAGCTCTTTATTTTCTTATCTCAATCTTATACTCTCAAGTTTTAAGTATACATGTGGTTTTCCCCCTATTTGGCTTAGGTTTTTCTTTGCACAAGTTCATTTCCATCTTGTTGGAGTTGTGGAGCCTGATTGCAAGTTAAAGTGGCAATTTGGTTTTTTTTGTTCTATTTTTTAGGAGGAAATCATGGCCTTGGATAAAAATAGAATTGTATTATTAATAGATTTGAGTTTTTATTTTTATAAGCATATGATATTTAGGTTGTTTGTGGTTGAAGAAAATTTTTATAAGCATGTGTTATTTAGGTTGCTTATGGTTGAAGCAAACTTTTACAAAGAGGTGCACAAGTTATATATATGTGCATGTATTTAATCTTTGTAATATGAAAAAGAGATAGAATTTTATTGTATTCCTCATGACTGAATAAAGGAGAAGGTTGACTTGTTTCTAGTGGATGTAGCCCAAATTGGGTGAACCGCGTTAAATCTTGGGTTTATCTTGTGATTGCATGCTTCTTTTATTTATGTTTTAATATTGTTTTATTTCTCATCTATGTTTCGATCCTAACAACTAGCATCAGAGTAGGATTTTGTTTTGGCATAAAAATCTCATAGAAGAGTTTCTTGTTTGAGTGGAAGCAATGACAAAAGATAGCAAGTTCAGGGTTGAGAAGTTTAATGGACATAACTTATAGCTATGGAAGATGCAAGTGGAGGACTACCTATATCATAAGGATATTTATCTACCATTGAAAGGGAAAGCTTTGAAGCCGTCAACTATGAAATATGAATAATGGGATGTTCTTGATTGGAAGGAACTGGGAACCATACGGTTGTGTATGGTAGCAACGGTAGCTTTAAATATTTCTAAGGAAAAGACAATGGTGCATCTAATGGAAAAATTGGGTAAATTGTATGAAAAACCCTCAGCCTCCAATAAGGTATTTCTCATGAAAAGTTTGTTTAATATGAAGATGTCAGAAGGTGATTCAGTAAATAGTCATTTGAATGAATTCAACATGGTTAATAATCAATTAAGATTTGTAGGAGTAAGTTTTGATGATGAAGTTAGGGCTCTTTTGATTTTGTGCTCATTGCCTAAAAGTTGGAATACTTTGGTTATAGATGTGAGTAATTATGTTTCTGGTTCAAACACTTTAAATTTTGATGATGTTATTGGTGTGATTCTTAATGAAGAGATGAGAAGAAAAAGCACAGGTGAGTCATCTGGTAATCCTTTAAATGTAGAGAACAAAGGAATACAGAAGGAAAAAGAAAAAGGTCTTGGACATCGTGGAAGGTATTGTTGATGATTCGCTTTACAGATGAATCATCAGAGTTGTAGGAAACCTTAGATTAGTGAGACATGCACTCTAAGGTCACCTCCATTTTTTAAAGAAGCTTACTCTTCTCTAGTTTTTAGGAATATGTTTAGAAAAAGCATTTAAATGACTGAAATAAACAAGTGATGCACTAAATTCTAGAAAGAAATGACAAAATATCTGAGATCTTTATCAAGAATAGTTGAAGGGCTAAATAGCACGATCTACTACTTTGATAACGTAAAAACCTGAGGAACTGAAACAAATAATAATAAACAAAACAAAGAAATTCTAAGGGCATCTAGCACGATGAATTTCCTGACTCATTTATGACTACCTTTCATAAGAGAAACAAAAGTTCAAAACATATGAAAATACAATTTGCACAGAATAAGAACTCTTTATTCATATAGAGAAAGGGTACATAAGGCCCATGAAATCACATATTACACTTCTCTTTTATGATAGAGGCTTGTTAAGGCTAGCTAAAACATACAGAACTCTCCGCTTTTCTTCTTCCTCTTTTGGCTCAGAATTTGCTCCTCTTTTTTCTTTGTTGTATCTCGCCCCCTTTTATAGGAAACGTTTCTTTCTCTGTCACTCTTAGCTACCACCCCTGCCTTCAATTTTGATAAGGCCTTACACTTATCCTTCTAGCTCCTGCCCCTAGTATTTTAAATGCAACGTCGCCACTGTCTTTCCTATTAATTCAAATATTTGACCTTCATGGTTTTGGAATAAATATTTCATCCCTTTATAGAAATTCGTGCATCTACTTCCTTATTGGTATTGTCACTGAGTCCCTGTCTGATTAGACTCCTCATTTGGACCATGTGGAGGGATCTTACTTGCCTAGGGTCTGTCATCACCAATCCGGCACTATGATAATTCTTCACCAGGAACTCCTCGTGCTATGATTATTTACTAATGCACAGCCTTTAGTTTGGTGGACGTAATCTGGAAACAAAACAACAACCAAACACAAGAATACTATTGACTATGATAAGACGGAATGATGACAAATCTGAAATATCAAAGTAAATTATAATATTAACATGAAATTGTTACAATCTCACCCATGAGGTACTTCAACAAGACTATGGGAGAAACTTTACAATTACACCTCTCGATGGCTTCTTCAACACACCTTTAACTGATGGCTTCCTTTGCACACTTCCTACAATATTTCTCACTACTTTTTTCTATGCAAAATGAGGGGGGTGGCCTCTCTATTTATAGAACTTCCAGGCTTATCCATCCTATCTCTAAGATAGGATAAGAAATCCACTCTGACGAATCATATTCCATACCTTAACTCTTATCTGTACATGTAAGCTTATCTCTTAAGATAAGATAAACCTTATCATTTTACATGGGTTCCACATTTTTAGACTTTTTACAAATAAAATACACAAAATATTTATGACCTCACTCCTTGTCCTTATTACCAATATAATATTTCTAATTCCTAATCATGTAGACCCTACTTCTCTAATTACCCAAACTTTGACATTTTAACATTACCGGACCACTTACGACAAATATTTACTTTTTACAACATTCCTATTGTACTTTGACTGTTACCGTACTCCACATTATTGGTGACACCGTACTGACGGCGCCGTTATCTTCTATCAGACGCTACTACTAATTATACTTAACAACATCCTATTCCTAATACATACATTAATGAAATAGAAATTATGGAGGAAAATTTTAGTGTCGACATCTTCCCCCTTCCTAGCTTCTACTCCGTCCTCGGAGTAGACTATTCTGGTGCTTGGAAAATCTTCAACTTGTCGTGGTTGACCCATTTCGTAATGGGAGTGCCATCCAATTCCTCCAGTCGGTACGTACCATTTTCATGCACAACTGTTATTTTGTAGGGCCCCATCCATTTTGGAAGAAATTTTATGTCTTCTTTTTTTGTATCTGGAATCATATACTAGAACCAAGTCATTCACATGAAATGGAGACCAACGGATCTTTTGATCAAAGTATTCCTTCTGCTTCATTTTCTTCTTATAGCTTGTATCCTTAGCTATTTCCCTCATTTCCTCTAGCAAATGAAGATGTACCAACCTTTCTTTTACTGAATCATTTTCATCCATCCTTTCATTTTTCCATAACTCTAACTAGTGGGAATATCAAACTCAATAGGAAGAACTGGATCAATGTCATAAGCCAACTGAAATGGGGAGTATCCTGTTGCTAACTTTGATGTTGCCCTATATGCCCACAATGCTGCATGAATCCTCTTATCCCATTTATGTACCTGCAAGGCTGCGTCTTTTGCTAGAATTTGACACAACACAAAATTTGTTCGTTCCACCTTTCCATTTGTGCTTGGCTTGTATGTTGTTGCCTTCCTGTGCTTAATAGAAAACTTATTGACTAGGGCTTCTACCACCTCATTAATGAAGTGGCTTCCTTGATCTGTTACAATTTCTAATGGAAAACCAATATCTGGTGACAATGTGTTCATATATGAACCTTTCCACTTCATCCATGGAAGCTGTTTTCAATGGCCTAGCTTCATCCCACTTGGTTAAATAATCTGTGGCAACTACAATATACTTATTTTGGCATGAGGTAGTTGGAAGTGGACCTACAATGTCTATTCCCCACTTTTCAAAGGGACCAAGTGGAAGAATATGACATAATGGAGCTGATGAAGTCTTACGGTTACCATGTGTTTGACAAATATCACATGTCTTACAATAATTATAACAATCTTTAAAAAGAGTGGGCCAGTGATAACCTCCATCCAAGATCCTTCTTGTTGTGAGTTGTCTAGAGAAGTTCCCTCCACATGTACCATTGTGGAATTCTTCTAGCAGTTCCTTTCCTTGATCACGTCCAACTGCCCTCTTATACTATCCATCAGGTCCTATTCAAAATAATACTCCATGTAGAATAGAATATGGACGAATGGCTTGAGTAATATTTCTCTTAGTCTTTGCATTGGCATCATCAGGAAACTTGAATTCATTCAGATAATTCCAAATATCTATGTATTCACTAGGGATTGTGTCAAGGGAGAACAATGCTGCATCGGGAAAATCATCATCATCACAAGATGATCCTAAACCATCATAGGCTCGAGAGAGTGCATCTGCATTGACATGCTTCTTTCCTGGCCTATCTATAATATCAAATTCAAATTCTTGTAGCAAAATTATCCATCTTGCTATCCTCCCTGATGGGTTAGGCTTATTGACAATATATTTCAGAGCCTGATGATCTGTTACAACTATAAATTTTTTCCCTAGCAAGTAATTTCTAAACTTCTTTACAGCAAAAATGATAGCTAGAGCCTCTTTTTCAGTTACAGTATAATTTACCTCAGCACTGCTCATTTGTCTGCTCCCAAAGTAAATTGGATGTTCATTCCCATTTTCATCCTTTTGGCTCAAAGTACTTCCTAGTGCTGCATCTGAGGCATCAGTGTACACAATGAATGGCTTGCTCCAATCTGGATTCTTCAAAACAGGTGAAGACACCAGGGCTTCCTTCAGTTGTCCAAAAGCTTCATGCGCCTTATTTCCTGGTTCATAAGTAACATCCTTCTTCAAGAACTGGGTTAGTGGCTGTGTAATCTTTGAGAAATTCTTGATGAACCTTCTATAGTAACCCACATGGCCTAAAAATGATCTCAACTTACTTCTATTCATAGGAAATGGTAAATCTTTGATTTTTGAAACTTTATCAGGATCAGTACCAATACCATCTCTGGATACAACATGCCCTAACAAAACGCCTTTAGAACATCCAAAGACACACTTTGTAGGGTTTAGTGAGGCTTGTGCTTCATCTAACCTTTGAAATGTTGTCTCCATCTGGTGCAGGTGGTCCAACTTGCTCCCATAGATGCAAAAATCATCCAGAAATACTCTGATGAAGGTCCCAATGTAGGGTTCGAACACCCTATTCATCAAACGCTGGAATGTTGCTGGAGCATTACACAACCCAAAAGGCATAACTCTATAAGAAAACGTTCCCCAAGGAGTGGTGAACGTGGTCTTCAGCTGATCTTTCTCTGCTATACGAACTTGGTTGTAGCCGCTATATCCATCAGCAAAACTATAACACTCCTGGCCATCTACTTCGTCCAAGATCTGATCTGAAAATGGAAGAGGGTAATGATCCTTCTTTGTTGCCTTATTGAGCTTCCTGTAATCAACACAAATGCGTAGCTTCCCATTCTTTTTTATTGAGATCACAATGGGAGAAACCCATTCTGAATTCTCCACAACAAATACTAATCCTGCATCAACCAACTTATCTATTTCTTCTTTTACAGTCTTGAAAAAATTAGGATTCATTCTATATGGCATTTGCTTTATAGGCTTAGCACCATCTACCAGCTCAATACAATGTTCTACCCAACTTACTTGACGGAGTTCCTTGTAATCAAAAGTGAATAGGTGTATGTACCTTCGAAAGAGCTGGAGGTAGGATTCCTTCTCATTCTCCATCATAGCATCACCAATCTTTATTTGTTGGAGACGATCATCAACTTCTTCTTCAGACAATTTTATGGGGTCATGAGTCGGTGTGACTGGAAGGATATCCATGACTGAAACATCAACCTCACTTTCTTCATCTTCAGTGTCCACTTCACTGGTACTAGAGTAATCATAGGATGTCCAATCATCAGTTTCATCACTTGAATCCACAGGTTCTGCTTTATGATGTCGAGGGAACATGTTTATCTTCACCCTCTCTCTACCACGTCCAAGTGTCATGAAACCTTCATTCCAGTAGTTTCTTGCATGAACTCTCCTTAGCCATGGTCTTCCCAGCAGCATTGGGTACGCAACAGTACCATTTTTCATCACCTGAAAGTCTACCACACATACAACACCCATAACAGATATTGCCACATTTGAAACTACACCTTCTGGTTTAGTTTTTCCCTTATTTAATGACCTTAACATAAGTGTTGAAGGGCGATCAATTTTTAAACCCAACATATTCATTACAGACTCAGTCATTACATTAACTGCAGCACCTCCATCAACTAAGACATCATGAATTGAAATACCATTACATAATACCTCAGCTTATGGAGCATAGGGATCTGCCTCTGCCTCCAAAACAGGGACCTCAACCTCCTTCCTTCTTCGAGCATTGAGTCCACCTCGCAACTCCTGCCTCTTCTCAGAAGACATAGCCAAGAGTTGACCATATGTAATATTTGCAGGTCTTTTGGACAGATCTTCCAAGATGGAGTATGGTCCTTGCCCCTGTGAAATCAGAAAATCCTGCACACCCAACTTTCTTCTCCTATGTTTCTTACTAGTTTCTTCTTTCATCTTCTTAGGATCATTTCCATCTTGATTATCTTTTTCTTTCTTTCTTTTTGTTACAAACACATCTACTTCATTATTTATGCTCTTATCTACTACATCAAAAGAATTCACAGGTGCTTTTCCTTTATCATTATCTCCTTTACCAGATGTAGAAGCTCTATCTGGACAATTATACTTATAATGACCCTTTTTATAACAACCATAACAAACAACTTCAGAAATATTTCTTGTTGGACCTCTATCTCCTCCCTGAGAACTAAATTCCTTTCCTTGAAGAAGATTAATAGTTAACTGACCCATCTTCTTGAGCAGATCTTCATACTCAGTAGATGTACTAGGAGAAATATTTGTGCTCACCGGGAGTGGTTGTGGATTCTGGACCAAAGGTGCTGGTGTAGGCTCTACTTTAGCAACAATTTCTTTGGGCTCCTCTTCCATGCTTTCTTCTTGCCTTCTTGCAATCTCCTTTGCTTGTTCAATGGTATCTGGGCGGTCATACTTCACTCGTTGTCTGATCTCTGGCTTCATCCCAAGAATGAAGTGCTTACAGAGGAGATTATCCATGCCATTCATCAACCCATCCGCTAGTCCTTCCTTCCAGATCTGGGCATCGAGCTTCCTCCTTAGCTCTAGAACACGAGCATGATAATCCCTTATCTTCTCCTTCTCTCCTTGGGTTAGCTTTGTGATATCGATCATGAGATCTGCATATCTCTGTTGTTCACCAAATTCTTCAAGAAAACTTTCAGTTAATAAATCCCATGAATTTTTCACATTATCACCTAGTGTTTCAAACCACCTAAGTGCTGAACCATCCAAAAAGGTAGGAAAAAATTCAGTCCATTGTTCCCTTCTTATAAGGCCATTACAAATACAAGATCGTTTAAACTCTTGAATGAAAGAAGAAGCATCTTCATTAGATTGAGCTGAAAAAACAGGAATCTTTCCCATTTTCAAAAGTAACCACCGTGAAATACCAACCCACAAGTACAATCAACAAGACTTATGTGCACAAATAATTGGAATCACTATACTAGAAAGTGACTTTACACCTTTCTACAGTAAAATAGAAATGACCACGGTAAACTATGGTAAAACTTGACTTACTGCGGTAAAAACTGACTTTACTGTGGTAAACACTATTCACAGTAAAAAGTGAAGTTACTGTGGTAAATACTATTCACGGTAAAAAGTGACTTTACTGCGGTAAATACTATTCACGGCAAAAAGTGACTTTACTGCGGTAAATACTATTCATGGCAAAAATGAAACATGGTAACTACTATTCATGGTAAAAATGACTTTACCATGGTAACTACTATGCACAGTAAAAACAAGGTTACCCTCCAATTGATTTTTGACTAAGTGGGAATATCTCTCCAGAAAATCCACCAACGAGGAATGGTCCCGGCAACGGAACCAAAATGTCATCACCAATCCGGCACTATGATAATTCTTCACCGGGAACTCCTCGTGCTATGATTATTTACTAATGCACAGCCTTTAGTTTGGTGGATGTAATCTGGAAACAAAACAACAACATAACACAAGAATACCATCGACTATGATAAGACAGAATGATGACAAATCTGAAATATCAAAATAAATTATAATATTAACATGAAACTGTTACAATCTCACCCATGAGTTACTTCACTTGCCTTCTACCAAGACTATGGGAGAAACTTTACAATTACACCTCTCGATGGCTTCTTCAACACACCTTTAAACTGATGGCTTCCTTTACACACTTCATACAAATATTTCTCACTACTTCTTTCTATGCTAAATGAGGGGGGTGGCCTCTCTATTTATAGAACTTCCAGGCTTATCCATCTTATCTCTAAGATAGGATAAGAAATCCACTCTGACGAATCATATTCCATACCTTAACTCTTATCTGTACATGTAAGCTTATCTGTTAAGATAAGATAAACCTTATCATTTTACATGGGTTCCACATTTTTAGACTTTTTACAAATAAAATACACAAAATATTTATGACCTCACTCCTTGTCCTTATTACCAATATAATATTTCTAATTCCTAATCATGTAGACCCTACTTCTCTAATTACCCAAACTTTGACATTTTAACATTACCGGACCACTTACGACAAATATTTACTTTTTACAACATTCCTATTGTACTTTGACTGTTACCGTACTCCACATTATTGGCGGCACCGTACTGACGGCGCCGTTATCTTCTATCGGACGCTACTACTAATTATACTTAACAACATCCTATTCCTAATATATACATTAATGAAATAGAAATTATGGAGGAAAATTTTAGTGTCGACAGGTCTTCGTTGTCAAGTGCACATGAAAAGCTTGATCTCTTTCTAAGTGGTCTCATGATTGAAACTCTCAAAATGTAACTCCACCCCCTCCAAATGTTTGGGACCACTTTTGCACTTTACTACATGAAAATGGCCACCTTGGTGGACTTAGCACATTTTGATTTTTAGGATGGGATATGAGGACCTTTTGTGAAAAGGCCACCTGGATGTCTCTTTTAAATACCTTGATAGACAGTGCTATATCTTGTTGCCACCTTTGTCAAACAAGACCATGTTGAATACGTTGTCAGCTTTTGCATTTGGACTAACACGTAGAGTTTATAGTAGGGAAACCTTATCTTTTGGGAAGATCATATTGAAATAATTTTGGTCAGATACTTTACATTATTTCTTTAATACAGTTAGAATTAGCAAGTCAAAATATTATGGCATTGTTTAAAGCATGATGTTTTGCCCCCATCTTGTAATATGACTCGTTGATCTTCATAATTTGTTAGTGGCACTATTAATCCTGGGTTTTGAGTTTTCTTTGATATTGATGATGAGCTCTGGTCGTTGAGTTCAAAAAATCATAATCAATTTCTTGAATCCCGTAGTTAGGGTGATTCTAACCTGGCTTTAAAGATGGTCGGTGACAACTAACCTGATGGTTAGGTTGTGGTTTCCATCATTAAGCATAATCTATGGCTTCTGATCTTTTTCCTTTCGATAAATCACTAATTTATGGTTCATGATTCCTTAGTTAGGTGGCAATTCTCAAGTTCATGAACAAGAGGCATATAGCTCAACCCTACATGCATATTTCATTTGATTTTTACTATGTGAGAAAATCCCTGGAAAATTTTTTGTTCGATGGGCCTTGTTTTTGAGAAATTTTACACAAATGGTAAATTTTTTTTGTTCTCTTGACCTACATTCTGTGCCTATACAAATCATTTCTGAGCTTTTAAATGATTATCTGGGAGTGCCATTATTTATTCTTCTAGCTCTAAGCTCCATGACATTTATGTGTTATTTTTGGATGACCGCCTTGCGTGGTCCACTCGGAGCTCGATTTATTGTATTATTCCTCCTGATAGAGGGATCCTTTCTCACTATCAGTGTTTTCAATTTCCTATGTCTTCACCTTCAGCAGAGTTGTGACGAGCTTATCTTCTAGACTCTATCGTTGGCTTCTAGCCTGGGATTTACCCAAAGGAATTCTTTTTGAGGATCTGCCTTTTCAGGGACTCCTGTACGAGGCTTATGTCGATTTTTTTTCCTTTGTGATTTAATCCATCTTATTGAGCTTGGCCATTTCGACTCTTCCAAAAGTGTTATGGATTTCATGCCTTAATTGTCTTGAAATCTGAACTGAGCTTCTAGTATCACTTTTAATAATGACTACAGCATCATGATTCTGATTTTCATTATGCTTGATTGTTATCCTTTTTACCGAAACTCTATTGATATAAATCACAATAGTACTGATAGAATAATCATCAGGTTTTCATCTACTCTGTGGGTTTGGACACTTCAGTTGTAAAACATCGATGGTCTAAGGTTGATTACTCTTGATGGTTGAAATCGATGACATCTACTTGAGGGTTTTCTTAGCTTCGACTTTAACCAATGACATTTCCTTCTTCCTTTATCTATAGATACCCATTTAATGGTCTTGATGACTACCTAGAAACTGTAACATTCCCTCAACTTGGATCTTAATATTCACTACTCAGAATTTCTAAGGGATAGATCCCGCCTGGCTATCTGGGAACCCATTTTTAATTTGAGGATATGAGACAATGCAACCCATATTTGGGTTGTGAAGTTACCTTAGCCAATATGAAGTATTCGGATTTCACCTTCTTGATTCTACCAAGTTGTTTTGAGGAATATAATGACTTTCAGGGATATTGAGATCCACTTCTTATTACTTAAAAATTTGAGATTCCCTGATGGGGTCACTTAGACTAAGCACTACCCCCTAGAGGGGATTTCATCTTTGGAGTAGATTCCTTCACTTCAAGGGACTTAACACACAAGGGGTTTCGGATCAACTTTGAAATGTAGTGTCCTTTACTAGGGACTCTAGAATCGAAACCTCCAGTCAACTTTCTTACCCTTACTTTCATCTTTTTGTGAGTTGCAGCCATGGGTGCCAACTAAAATACATTGCTAAGAATCCTTTGTACTAGAAATTGTTGTTGGGGACTAGAGGACTTTACGGTTAATCATTGAATCTTCCTTTGAATTGATTGTCAAGTATCCTCACTAGCCACATCAAACCTGATTTATCATCCCAAATTTCCTCTCAAGGTTCAATCATTATGATACTTCACTCAAAGTTGAGGGTGGTTTGCACTTGATCTCCTGCCTGTACTTCCTATATTTATTTTTTCCATTGATTTTTCTATTCTTTTCCTTATGTTGAAATCTTGGTCTTCCATTTCATCTTTGAGATAGGGATCAATACCTATGACGGACTTGATGGAACAACTCCCAGTATAGTATTGGAATGTCTTGGAGTTCGATGAAGTTTTTCAAGTAAGGTGACTTGTATGATTCTTGAGGGGATTACAAACAGTCCATGTTTTTAAACTAATGCATCTTGATTCATGCTTGTTAACAGTCTCTAAACTTTTTTCTAATCGTAAAGGGAGGCAATTATTTATCATTTCTAGTATCATACCTCCATGAAATGTTGATCAGGCGAAGCCCTTAGGAGGCCAACTTTTGTTCCAGCATATGCTCCACCTTTATTTTAATTACAGTAATTCCTCCCTTTCTTCAAATAGAGGTCATAAATAGACTTTCTTCTTTTGGCTGAGCTAAATTCAAATCTAAACATCATAACTGCCTATCTTGATCATCAAGACCCATTTTCCTACCCATGTTACTGAGGATCCTTGGGAGAATGAAGGATTCATCTCTGAAAACCATGTAATCGAATCATAGAATGTCAACTCGAGAAAAGAAGTAGTCAATGGGTCCATGGAATTTACATGAAGCGATTAGAATGTCAGAGTTTATCCATTTTTTTTTTGATCCCTTTAGGATTAAGCTCTGTCCAGCCAGAGTGCTCCACAAAAGCAGTTGAAAAATTCATAGACTTCCGTTTAGTTATACATGAGTCCAAACAGACACTGTGATTCTATTTGGGGGTTTACCTCCACATCCCATAGGTTCCATTAGGGAATGTATTGAGCTTGAGTTACTAATTCATTCTGATACAAAAAAGGTGTACTTAAATACAATGAATACCTGAAAAGTGGAAGTTGTACTGGGAACATGGCTTAAGAAAACAATTAGAAAAATTAATTTGAAATGACTTCTTGTGTGAATGTTGAAGCAGTATTTATATCTTTTTTATTCTGATGTAGACCTCATTCTGAATATAGCGACCATCTTCAATCCTAACATTATTTCTCCGAATCCTTGGCCAAAAATAAATGCTAATATGGAGCTAGGACATCTTGAGAATAGGCATTGAGGGACTTCAAGGGGAATGGGGAAACTGATAGTTCCCTTGATGCCTATTATCTTTTACAACTCCTTCTACTAAGGAATGAATGGCATTTGTTTGACATAGAACCCAAATTCTTGGAGCTTGGCTATATCATAGAAACTATCTGAATGAAAACATAGTTCAGGGTTAACATGTCTTAATAGGCCTTGAGTGTGATTGTACCACCTAAATTTCAGCCCTTGATGGTATTGGTTTCCTAGTTGAAATAGCCCACGGCAAATTTGGGAAGCTTTGGGCATGGGTGCATGTGAGGGAACCATGTATTGGGAAAGAGTAGTGCTCTATATTCTTAAGCCATTTGATCCTTGAGTATCCAGAAGTGTAAGAAATCTGGCAACAGGCCACTTCTCTCAATAGCTTTAGAATTTTGTTGAGAACTGGGCTAAAGATATCATCGGCAACATTCAGAAACCAATGAAGGGTCACTATTTCTATATCCCCAGATAATGAGTCCTAGGGTACCTCAACTTTGGTTGGTGTTGAATGTGAGGAGGAATGGGTTGTCTTACATAAGATTTGTTATCCTGTAGCAAAGCTAGAGGTTGCACCATGGCATGATTTGAGATATCATGATCTTTGAATGACTCTGTGACTTAAAACTTTGATATTTAACAATAAAACTAAACTATGCTTTAGAAATTAATCATTGAATCATCCTCAATTGCCTTTAATAGTCTACCTTAATTTAATATTAAAAATTGTACGTACCCATAGAGTCACTTCATCATAATGCCTTCCTTTAAGAAAGATACCCAAGGTGCCAAACTTGGCACATTTTCTGAAGATTGTGCATTGATGTGGATCTTTTATTTAGGAAAGCTTATCTTAGTGCTTTGATGATCATTAATTTAATGTGAAAATTGGTAACATTTGCACTTTCCTCCAAAATATCAAAAGTGATGGGAAAATGGGTGGCCCGAAGGGACATGTTGAAAAGACACCAATGAAAGAGGAGGCTAAAAATAACTAAAAAACTACAAAACATGGGAACAATATATACATATGATACAATACTTAACAATCACTGAAGATACCTCAACGGCAAAGGTTTTAGATGAATCCCATTTACTGGAATCACCAAAGGATCTCCTTCCATGGTTTGAGCTTAGAAAGAGTTATGCTTCTTGCATGCACTGATTATGAATGGTCTAGTCCATAAGGGGTCAAACTTTCCATGGTTCCCAGGCTTTAGGATGCTCTAGCATCCCACTTTAAAATGATAGTTCCAATTCGGAAGTTTAGCTCTGATGTCTTTTGATCGAACCATGTCTTAACTATTTGTTGGCAATTAATCATGGCCTCATGGGTGAGCCTCATCTCTTTTCTTAGAATTCTTACCAAATCGGTGAGCCTTACTGTGCATTTCCCCATTCTCTCTATCTCAAATCCTTTCAGCAAGTTGTAATGCAGGAATCTCCAAAGAAATTGGCATCACAACACTTTTCCCATAGACCATTTCATATGGTGAAGGCTTTTAGGATCTTTTTGGAGTGATCTATCAGCCCATAAGGTTGTTTTAACATGCTCATGCCACAGCCTTTTATGCTCATGTCCCATCCTTTTAATGAGTCTTATCAGATTCTTATTTGTAGACTCTGTCAGACCCATTCCCTTGTGGGTAATAATTAGAGGATGTCTTTAAATATATCATGTGTTTGACCACAAAATCAGATACCTTAGCTCCCAAGAAATAGCTTTAGCATTATCTGATATAATGGTGTGGGGGGAACCAAAATGAGTATTGATATCCTGCAAGAGTCCTAGGATCACATCTTCAGTAGCCTCCTTAAGTGGGACTGCTTCCATCCATCGGGTGAAATAATCAGTTGTGTGAGAATCCACCAGTGTCTAGGAACTTGAAAGTCTGGGTTAACCATTCCAATGAAATCAAGACCCCATTGTGTGAAAGGTTCCTCAATTAAAATGGGGTTAAGGGGAAATGCTGCATTTCTTCGGAAACCTACATAAAACTTGACAAACCTTACATTTGTTTATTTCTATCCTTGACTATCAGTGAACAAGCTAGGCCAAAAGTATCCTTCCTGTACAAATATTTATAGCAGTGGTTTGGGCTGAAAAATGACCTCCCGAGTCTCCCATGATGCAATTCTCTTAAGACTCTTTTGGCCTCTTCATCTTCAAGGCATCTCAACATCAACCCATTAAAATTCCTCTTAAAAAGGAAACCATTGATTATAGTGAAATGAGTCCCTTGTTGCCTATAATACCTTCTCTTTTTCAAGAGGAAGTGCCATGGCTAGGATACTCTCCAGTTTGAATAAAATGAATTCTGAGTAGAGACCCATTTTACTCTTGAACCTATCCTCCTGTATAGTACATTATCTTTTTTGACTCGTCAATTGTTTCAGGACTGTTGTTCCTATGTCAAATATTGACATAGTCCCTTTCCTCTTACGAGATTCGTGGGATTTATCTCAACTATGTCATATTCCAAGATTTTTTTATCCAATTTTCCATTTATTTAAATTATCTAACCCTCCATAATATACTCTTTGACACTGGGGTGAGCTACCATGACCAAAATTTTATTGTGTGTGACCAAGTGTTTGAATTTATTCAAACCTTTGACTATGGCATAGGCTTTCCTTTCCACAAAATTGTACCTTGTTTCATAGTTGTGAAGTGTTTTGAAAAGAAGGCAATGGGGTGTTCCTCCCCCTGTCACTCTCCCTTTTGGGTTAGCACAGATGCTATGCTATTTTCCCCCTCGTATACATACATAATGAAATTATTTAAGAAGTCAGGGTTGTGGAGTACTAGGGGCCGATGCGATAGCCTCTTTGATCAATTCAAAAGAATTCTGACCTTCCTCAGTCCATTTGAAAACTAAGATATTTCTTTAGCATGAGAGTAATGGGGTGGAAGGTCCCTAAAAATTCTGATATAAACCTGTTGATGAAGTTGATCTTTCCTAAAAAGGATTGAATAACCTTCTTGGTGACTGGTAGGGGCAGCTCCAAGATGGCTCTAACTCTCTCAGGATCAATGGAAACTCCTTCCTTTGACACCACATGCCCCAGGAGTTTTCCTTAGGGAATGCCAAAAATACATTTTTTGGGATTCAGAGAGATCCCAAATTCTTGGGCATTTTTTAAACACGGCTTCCAAAGCATCAAAATTCTCCTCCATCCATTCTGGTAAACACAGTGAGATCATCAAGGTATATGAGGATTACCTTGTTTATCAATGCCCCAAATGTGGTGTCCATGGCTCTTTGAAAAGTATCCCCTACATTTGTGAGTCTAAAAGGCATCTTTGCATAGGCGAAAGTTCCCCATTTAGTCATGAAAGTAGTTTTATGTTGATCCCCTTCTGCGAGCCATATTTGGTTATAACCTAAGAAGCCATCCAATAGGGAAAACATCTTTAAATCCCGCAACCGTCTATAAAATCTGTTCCATAGAGGGCAAGGGATAATGGTCTTTTAGGGAGGCTCTGTTTAGATCCCTCAAATCTACATAGAGTTGAATTTCACCATTTTTATTTCTTACTAGAACCAGGTTAGAGACCCACGTTGTGTGCTTGATTAGAAAAATGATGTTAGCTTCCAAGAATTTTCTCAACTCCTTGGCCATGAGGGCCTCCACTTTAGGATTCATAGGTCTCTGTTTCTGGTACACAGGCTTAGCCCCTTCCTCCAGATCAATGGTGTGTTGGATAATATCTTTATCATAGCCATGAAGATCATCATATGCCTAGGCCATCACCTTGTCATACCTGTGACACAAAGCCATGAGTCGGTCTTTATCCTTTTGGGTTACTGACTTTCCCGAGACTTTCAGTCATTTATCCCTGGTATTTCCAGCTCTACATAATCCTCTTTTACTACTTCAAACCTCCTTCGATCTGAGCTAGCATCATCTGATAATCAAAAAGGTTTTATAAGCATAATTATTCCTCTTGGGAGCTTGTTCATCTGTAACTGTATTACCTAGTCTCCATATGCTTCTTCAACCTTGGACTGGAGTTGATTCACAAACTGATCAAACTGCTGGAGGAAATGTATGACTTGTCAGTCATTATCAAACACCTGTCAATGATGGAGGTTGTTAGGGATCGAGGGGAAAATGATTACATTTATGGAGTCTTTATTTTCTAGAAGGTCCTGGGATGGGTCAAACTAAGACCCAATGGTATCCATTTTTTCTGCCTCTGCATTCTACTCACGGGGAACTACCTTAATGTTGAAAGCTCCAAAATCATCTATTAGATACCAGACCCGGTGCTCAGTAGGATCTCATCCTTGGGTTCTTAGTGATGGTGGTATTCCTTACTTGTGTGACCACTAATTCTGAATCACCAAATACCCTTAGCTACTTGATACCTTCCTTTCAGGTGGTGCATAAACCATGCACCAAGGCCTCATATTCTACTTTGTTACTAGTATAAGAGAACTAGAAATGTACCAACTAGAGAATCTTCCTACTGGTTGGAGGGGTGAGGCAAACTCTGGCTCTTGAGCAGTTCTTACTTCTAGCCCCATCAAAATATAAGCTCCATATTGGAGGGTCATCAGGAGAGCTTGTCCCTAGTGTGTCACCCTCACTTTTTACCTTTGGGATTGTGGGGTTTTCATTTGAAATGACGTAAGTGCCTAGGTAGTTGAATCAAATTTTCCAAACGGATCTACAGGGGGAATATTAGATAGATGGTCACCCTCTTAGGGTTCTCCACCCTCTATATATAGTTCTTCTTCTCTTGTGATCATAGCATGGGAGGCCTCAAAACTAGAAGGTACTTGGTCTATTATATGTTCCTTGGAGAGTGGTCCGGACAAGACCTTCCTCTTGGACCCATACTTGGTGCTTAGGATTAAGTGGAACCAATCCAAAGACATGTACCCACTGATTTTATCTATGAAGTCTCAATAGAGGAACATCCCAAAGATTGGTGGGACATTAACCACCATGATATCTTGTTGAACTCTTATATTTGGATATGAATAGAGTTGCAATGAGAGTCCCTTGATAATTCCTATGGTTGGAACCGAATTCCCATCCAACTACATAACCCCCTTCTTCAAGGGCTCATATTGGACTCCTAAAGCATCTACTATTACCTGAGGCATGACAGTAGTGCTTGCATCAGAATCTATCATGGAATTATGTAGTAACTTCTTTCCTATAATAAGAGTAAAAAAGAATGGGTTGGGCCTTGGTTTACTCACTTCTTCCTTTTGATTTAGCAATATGGCTTCTGAAGGCACCCATGCATCTTTGACTTGTCCTTTCATGGGACCTGCCACATTGCATCCTCCTCTAATCTTAACACCCCTTGGAGCAGCTCCTTCTACTTGGGAATGCTTAAGAGATCCCACAAGGATGTGTTGGCTAGGTGCCTTTTTCAGCTATTGGACTACGTTGATGGGTCCAGTTAGCAATGGTTTAAGAGGTAGTTGATGTTTCATCCTTTCCTTCTCAAGGTGATGGACCTTTTTCTCCTCTATAGTTGGTTGGGGGACTTCTTTCATCTTTAGCAACAACACACTTATAATAATCGAGGCTCTTTATACACCTTGTCGACTAAACTGGAAGCTAGGTGTGTCTACTTCAATAATCCTTTTCTTGAAGTGAGTATTGTAGTTGAATTGACACAAGTTTTGAAACAGATGCCTCATTTATAAAAATGAACTCCTCCCCCTCTACCCAGGAGAAAAGGGCATGCTCTAGTGTAATCTCAACCTCTTGTTCTAAAGACATTCCTTGCATTTGGGTGGTGAAAGTAGCACTTTGGGCTCCCTCAGATTGATGAGGTCCAACTGTGCATGCATCATAACCCTCTCTTGCTCATTGCTCAGCTATCCTTAGCTATAAGTTCCCTTGGGAACATTCTTTTGGCATATGATGATTATTGCAAGGGAAGCACCAGGCGTTGGGTTCCTCGGCCAGATGATTTTATCTGTGGATGAGCTCTCTACTGCTATTTGGGGGAGCGTTTAGAATTGACATGGGCATAGAGAATATTTGATTTGATGGCTGAGTGGTTGGTGGCCTTTGAGAATTCTGGTATGTAGAAGGGTAAGCGGGTCGGCTACTTTGGACATTCAAATAATTTTGCTTTGGATAAGCGGCCTGATTTCTCTTAAGGTTTACTATTTCGTTTGAGAGACTTCTCAGGATGTTTCTCATCTCGTCCATCTCGGGGAACAAAGATGAGGCGGTAGTGGTAGGAGCAGGAGCCAACAACTGTTGGGGGTAATTATATAGAGAAACAACGGATTGAGGTTGAACTCTGGGCTTGTACTTGTAGAAGGGGGGCTATCTCAGGATTTATGGGAAAAAGAGTTCTGGGAGGAAGCTTCCCTGCATCTATTAGATTGTTCTCAGCTTGGACCACAAGGCTATAGGATTGCGGAAAATAATCCCCTCCTAATGACTGAATCATTACCAAAATATCTAAATTTAAGGCTTTTAAGTAGAAAACAATAGCCATACCTACAGGTGGTCTAGCCAAGACTGGAATCCTTTGCCAAGTTTTATGGAACCGGGTGTTGAAATCTGTCATCAACTCTTGCCGACTCTTTTTTATACCAATTAATTGTTGTAGGAGTGATGATCGGTCTCCTTTCTCACTGAACCTTGCTACAAATGGTGTTCCCAACTAGTCCCAAGTACCGATAGTGTTAGGGGTCAAGGATCAGTACCATTCTAGGTCCCTCCCCTTGAAAGAAGCAGCTAGTAATCGTAAGGCAACATCCTACTACCTTATATAATGTACTACACATATCTTTGCTACATCTTGAAGATGTTCCTTAGGGTTTTTATAGTCTTCACCACTGAACTTAGGAAACACTTTCAATGCATTGGATATGGAATAGGATTCCATACCACCAGGGGTGTAGGTAAAATGAGTGGGCTTCCCTGATCCCATGAAAGAAATGGTCTTGGAAATAGGAGGCTGAAGGTGCACCATGGTGATAGGTATAAGGGTCCTTATTGACTGAGTGAAGGGCCTACCTAGTGGAGGGGTTGAGAGAGTCCGGTCTGGGGGGACAAGAGACCTCTGAACCTGTCTTCCTCTTCTATTTCGTGGAGGGGATAACTGCAAATAGTCAATGAGACCTTCTTCCCTCGCTTTTGATATCGTTCGCATTCGTTGATAAATATTGGGTGATTTTTTAACCTATAGGAAAGATTAATGTCCCACTGGGAGTGCTAGGAAAACTATTGATGATGATCTTTACAGATGAACTGTCAGAGTTCGTAGGAAACCTTAGGTTGGAGAGATGTGTGCCCTAAGGTGACCTCCAGATTTTAAAGAAGTTAGCTCTTCTCTATTTTTAGGAGTAGGTTTAGAAAAAGCATGTAAATGACTTGGAATAAATAGGTGATGCACCAAATCTAAAAGAGAAATGACAAAATATCATAGATATTTATCAAGAATAGTTGAAGGGCTAAACAACACAATCTACTACTCTGATAATGCAAAAATCTGAGGAACTAAAAATATTAATAATAAACGAAACAAGGAAATTCTAAGGGCATCAAGCACGATGAATTTCCTGACTCATTTAGAACTACCTTTCATGAAAGAAACAAAAGTTCAGAACATATGAAAATCCAATTTGCACAAAATAAGAACTCTTTATTCATATAGAGAAAGGGTACATAAGGCCCAGGAAAGCATAGATTACACTTCTCTTTTATGACAGAGGCTTGCTAAGGCTAGATAAAACATACATAACTCTTTTCTTTTCTTTCTTCCTTTTCATTGGCTCAAAATTCCCTCCTTGTTTTTTTTATCTTTTCTTGTATCTCACCTCCTTTTATAGGAAATGTTTTTTCCTCTATCACTTTCAGCTACCACCCTTTTCCTTCAATTTTGATAAGGCCTTGCACTTATCCTTTTGGCTCCTGCCCCTAGTATTTTAAATGCAATGCCGCCACTTCCTTCCCTATTAATTTGGATATTTGACCTTCATGGTTTTGGAATAAATATTTCATCCCTTTATAGAAATCCATGCATCTACTCCCTTCTTGGTATTACCACTGAGTCCCTGTCTGATTAGACTCCTCATTTGGGCCATGTGGAGGGCTCATGTTCGCTTAGGGTCCTCCTTCCTTTTGGGCTATATCAAACATGTGTTGGATAGACACGTGGAGTTCCTATGCAAGTTTGAGAACCCACTTGAATGCTCAAAGTTGGGGATGCACCTATGAGACACGTGGAGACCACGAGCATTTCATACTTAGTCGTTACTAGATTTTGATCAACCAAGGGCATCTAGAGTCTGGGGACAAAATACTTAACAAAAGAGTCATAACAAAATAATATAAGGTATAAGAAGGGCATATTTAAATCTAGAAGTAGGATGGTATGCTGGAATTATGGAAAAGTAGGACATGCAAAGAAATATTGTTGGTCTTTAAAATCATGGAAAGATCAACAACAAGGGAACAAAGAGGCAAACATAACATGTGATGTGTTACAAGATGCTCTTATTCTTTCTTTGGATAGTAAATTAGAATCTTTGGTTTTAGATTCTGGTGCTTCATTTCATTCAACTCTTCATAGAAAATATTTTCAAGATTATATTTAAGGGAATTTTGGGCTGGTACATCTTGGTGATGATGAGCCATTTAACATTGTTGGAAAAGACAATTTACTCATGTCAAATTATTAAATGGTAACACTTGGGTGTTGAATAATGTCAGAAATGTTCATATCCTGAGGAAGAACTAGATTTTTTTAGGGTACTTAGGAGATGAGGGTTGTATGGTTATATTTACAGCAGATTATTAGAAATTTACCAAGGATTTTCTTGTGGTTGTAAGAGGTAAGAAAGTAGGTACTTTTTATTTATCCATTGTTAGTACTGATACCTCTTATATTAGCTACTACAGGTATAAACACAAAACTATGGCATCAAAATCTTGGCCACATGTGTGAGAAGGGGGTGCAAATTTTATATTCATAGGGAAAGTTTTAAAATTTGAAAAACATAGACCTAGAATTTTGTGAGCATTGTGTGTATGGGAAACAAAAGTGTGTGAGATTTGTCAAGGTTGGATTAACCAAGAAGGAGCACAAGTTAGAGCTTGTTTATACAGATGTGTGGGGGTTGGCTTAGGTATATTATCTTAGTGGATCAAGGTATTATGTTACTTTTATTGACGATTCTACTAGGAAGGTTCAGGTTTACTGTGTAAAAAAGAAATCTGATGTATTTAATACTTTCAAGAAATGGAAAGCTTTGGTTGAAAATGAAATAGGTTTGAAGTTGAAGTGTCTTAGATCAGATAATGGTGGAGATTACTGCAACAATGAATTTAATAACTATTATTCACAAAAATGGAATCTGTATGGTGAAGACAGTTCCTAGAACACCACAACATAATGGTGTGTCAGAAAGAATGAACATGACCATCATGGAACGTGCAAGGAGCATGAGATTGCATGTTGGATTGCCCTTACAACTTTGAATGGATGTTGTAGATAACTTTGTTTACATAATAAATAAAGGACCTTCAAGCGCTTTGGAAGGTGGAATACTAGAGGAGGCTTGGACTGGTAAGGAGGTAAACTATTCTTTTTTCAAAGTTTTTGGTTGTAAATCATTTGTTTACATTAATAAAGAGAATATGACCAAGATAGAATTTAAGTGAAAGAAATTTACTTTGATTGGGTATGAAACTAATTATTTTGGATTCCGGTTATGGAGTTTGGATGATAATAAAATCATTAGGAGTAGGGATGTTATTTTCAATGAAAGATTTATGTACATGGAACAACTATATGATAAAAAGCTAGAAACATTTGAGTAGGTAACACTTGATGAGATAAAAGATAGAGAAGTACTCAAAGGGATGAAAAATCAACAAGTTGGCATCAATCCTGGCACAGTCAGTATTGCTTATGTAGATTAAAATCAGCAAGAACAACAAGAGCCTCAAAATCTAGAAAATATCATGAGATGTTCTACTAGGGTAGGTAGACCTCCTACAAGATTATCTTCGTATCATCTTTACTATTGTTTATTGACGGATGGTGGAGAACTAGAAATTTTTTAAGAAGCAATGCAGATAGAAACACGGAAAAACTGGGAGCAAAGAATGGATGGGGAGATGACTCCTTTGAACACAACCAAACTTGGGATTTGTTTCAGTTACCTGAACAAAAGAGAGCATTGTAGAACAAGTGGGTTTACAAGTTGAAAGAAGAAGAATGTGGCAAAAAGAGGTACAAGGCAAGACTTGTTGTGAAGGGATTTGCACAGGAAAAAGGTATAGATTTTGATTAAATTTTCTCTCTGTTATTATAATGACTTCCATTAGAACTGTTTTGCATATCATGGAAGATTTGCATCCTGAAAAATTATATGTAAAAACTAGTTTTATTTATGGTGATTTAGAGGAAGAAATTTATATGGAGAAGCCACAAGGATATGAAGTCAGGGGGAAAGAGAAATTCGTGTGCATATTGAAAAAGAGCTTATACTGCCTTAAGTAAACTCCAAGACAAATGGTATTTGAGATTTGACAAGTTCATGATAGAAGAAGGTTACTCTAGATGTCATTCTGATCACTGTGTTTATTTTAAAATACTAGATAATGTCACTTATATTATCTTGTTGTTGTATGTGGATGAAATACTTTTGGTAGGATAAAAAATGTAGGATATAAATGATTTAAAATAGATAGTTAGCCAATACATTTTCCATGAAGGGTTTAGGTGCAACAAAGAAAATTCTTGGCATGAGAATCAATAGAGATAGGAAGAGTAGAATATTTAATTTATCTCAAGAAGAGTATGTGAACAAGGTGTTGGATGAGTTTAGGATGTAGGATGTAAAACAAGTGAGTACACTGTTGGTAGGGAACTTCAAGTTGAGTAAAGAACAGTTTCCTAGAACACATGAAGAGATTGAATATATGTTCAGAGTTCTATATGCTTCAATAGTTAGAAGTTTGAAGTATGTTATGGTATACACAATGATAAGAAATAAGGGATAAAATATGCGGAATAATCCCTCACAGAATCGCAATAGTAGAAACTAATATGTAGAAAATATTACAAATCTCAAATAAAAGTGCAGAATAAAATAACACAACACAAAGAGACAGTATTTAATGTGGTTCACCCAATTTGGGCTACATCCACCAAAAATCACTTGCTCATATTTTATTATAAGCCACCACTCTCTCAATACAATACCCAGATCTATTTGGAGCTATGCTCAACAAACTCTACAGAATTCACAACCGAATTCAAAATACATCTATAATGTTACATTATCCTACCATATGCATAAAACTATATACATAGACAACTGCTTAAACAGTTTTACAAAACCATGGGTATTAAAACCATGGGCCAAAACCTTCCCATAAACCTATGGGTCAAAAATCCCACCCATATGATAAAATCATGTTTCCCGGTATATCGGGCACGTTTTAAGGCCAAAAAAAATTTGGGGGTTGTTGCCCCCAAACCCCGTAGAGACAACTATGGAAAGTGTACAGTACTCGTAGTGTATAGTATTCAACACTTTCTCACATGAAAATAGACTCCACAACCTAACAACTACTATACATTTCCCATAAATGGGAGTTTTTCAATAGATACATGAGTAATCTAGGAAAGGAGCGTTGGAATGCAGTCAAATGGATTCTCAGATACTTGAGAGAGACCAGTAGTAGACAGTTGTGTTATGGAGGGTCAGAGGTTTCGTTAATGGATATGTTGATGCATACATGGTTGGAGATTTGGATGGTAGAAGGAGCACGACGGGTTATGTATTCACTATTGGTGGCATGATAGTTTGTTAGATTTCTAAACTACAAAATATTGTTGTCTTATTTACTACATAGGCATAGTATGTTGTTGCTACAAAATAAAGCAAGGAGATGATATGGATGCAATAGTTCATGGAAATTTTAGGAAAGAAACAAGAGGATTACATTTTATTCAGTGATCTCAAAAGTGCAATTCATTAAGTAAAGAACTCAACATTTAATTTGAGAACCAAACATATACAACTCAGGTACCACTCTATTAGATCAATTTCAGAGGATGGATAGCTGAAGTTGGAGAAGATCCATACAAGTCAGAATTCCGTAGATATGTTAAAAAAGGTAGTGACAAAAGAGAAGCTAGAAGGTTGTTTGACTTTGGTAGGTCTTCAAGATTGGTTTTGAAGAAGAGGAACAAGTCAAAGAATATTCTGAGGATGAGTTGTAATAGTGGGTTGCAACAGTCATTCTCCAAGTGGGAGATTGTTGAAGTTGTAGAGCCTGATTGCAAGTTAAAGTGGTAGTTTGGTTTTCTTTGTTCTATTTTTGGGAGGAAATCATGGTCATGGATAAAAATATTAATTATCCTTTTAATAGACTAGATTTGTTATTTTTATAATCATGTGATATTTAGGTTGCTCGTGGTTGAATCAAACTTTTACAAAAAGGTGTAAAAGCTATATATATGTGCACGGATTTATTCTTTGGAATATGATAGAAAGAGAAAGAGAGTGTGAGAATTGTATTATATTCCTCAGGACTGAATAAAGGAGAAAGTTGGCCTGTTTTGGTGGATGCAGCCCAAATTGGGTGAAACACGTTAAATCTTGGGTTTATCTTGTGATTGAATGCTTCTTTTATTTCTATTCTAATTCCATTTTATTTCTCATCTGTGTTTCGATCCTAACATAACTCTACTTGACCTTTGCGTGGTCATTTGACCCTAGCCACTCAGGTTGGATTTACTCCACTTTTGAGATATGTGGGTTGGCCCTAATCAAAGGCCTTGACTTTTTTTTCTCCACTTCTCAAATATGAACAATTTTTTTTTTTATGTGTTTATCCACATCATACTCATGCCTAGCTCTTTTTTTCTTAGCTTGAGATCATTCCACCATCATCTTAGTGACTTCAACACTCACAGGTTATTCTTGCATGACACATTTCCCTTCTCAACTATTCTTATTACATCCTTTGGTCATCTTGTCTCTACAGGAATTTGTACATTGTTTCCTACTCAAATCATTCCCATCCTTTCTTGGCTTGATCATAGAGGCCCATCTTTTTTCCATGGTATTTTGACATATGTTTGGTCAGCTTCACTTATTTTTTATATGTCTATTTTGAATTATTTAATAGCTTGGATATCATACCCTAATCAATCGTAATTTGTTCATCCTATTATCCATTTTTAATATCCTCACATTCTCTCCTAGATTCTCTTCACCCTCTAGATCAATCAATCTTAGTTTTAATTTTCCTTGCATAACCATAAATCATTTTGATCAGATCATGCTCTTCATTATCCAAGATCTAGTTTTTGCCTCACGTAGTCGAGTTGTTTTTATTTGATTTGGCTTGGTCTTCCTCTCCTGGATCAGTCTACCTCTACCTACTTGGAAATTTTGTGAAGGCACAGATCAGTTGTCTTTTTATCTCATACTATAAAGGCATTGCTTTGGCCTCTTATCATGAATATTTGTGTGGAGGTAGCAGATGTGCTTTGTAGAGGTCAGCTTCCTACTAAGGAAGAATAAAAAATTGTGGCACATTTTATTTTTCATTTGGGGCCAACTCCAAGATAATTTAGGGTTTAAATCCTATTAAAATCCAAGTCCTCTTTGATCTTTCTAACTCGACAGGTATTTTTGATTTTTTTCCTCCTAAATCAAAAACTATAAATTATTTTCCTCCATGTTATATCACACCAATGTGGTGCAGAATTTTTGGTTGCTGTGTGAAAGTATTAAACCATCAATATCATGGGTTCAAGGCTATTGATAAGTGGATTAGTGTATACCTCGTCATGGACTCTATTTCCTATCTTATTGATCTTTACTCACTACTCTCCAAGCTTATATCTTGGATCGAGTTCCTCTTACGGATAAATTATATTTTTTTAAAGGGATAAAAAAATATTATAAAGAGGGCAGATATTTTTTTGAATAGGGGAAAAAATATTGTAAAAAGGGGGTGTAATTATTGTAAAGTAGGAGTTACTTTTTAAAAAAAAAATTGGGCCATTTAAAAAAAAAAACTCATGTGTTGAACCAGAAGGTGGTGCCCCTCAACTCCTCTAGGGATTTCCCCCTAGACCCCCACTTTATGGTTCATTATTCAGTATTTCTGAGGTACCCTCCCTACTTGGAGGCATATTACTCTCATGTGTCAAACTGTCATCACCAATCCGGCACTATGATAATTCTTCACCGGGAACTCCTTGTGCTATGATTATTTACTAATGCATAGCCTTTAGTTTGGTGGATGTAATCTGGAAACAAAACAACAACAGAACACAAGAATACCATCGACTATGATAAGACGGAATGATGACAAATCTGAAATATCAAAGTAAATTATAATATTAACATGAATTGTTACAATCTCACCCATGAGGTACTTCAAGTGTTATTGACTTCACTTGCCTTTCACCAAGACTATGGGAGAAACTTTACAATTACACCTCTTAATGGCTTCTTCAACACACCTTTAACTGATGGCTTCCTTCGCACACTTCCTACAATATTTCTCACTACTTCTTTCTATGCTAAATGAGGGGGGTAGCCTCTCTATTTATAGAACTTACAGGCTTATCCATCTTATCTCTAAGATAGGATAAGAAATCCACTCTGACGAATCATATTCCATACCTTAACTCTTATCTGTACATGTAAGCTTATCTTTTAAGATAAGATAAACCTTATCATTTTACATGGGTTCCACATTTTTAGACTTTTTACAAATAAAATACACAAAATATTTATGACCTCACTCCTTGTCCTTATTACCAATATAATATTTCTAATTCCTAATCATGTAGACCCTACTTCTCTAATTATCTAAACTTTGACATTTTCATATTACCAGACCACTTACGACAAATATTTACTTTTTACAACATTCCTATTGTACTTTGACTGTTACCGTACTCCACATTATTGGCGGCGTCGTACTGGCAGCGCCGTTATCTTCTATCGAACGCTACTACTAATTACACTTAACAACATCCTATTCCTAATACATACATTAATGAAATAGAAATTATGGAGGAAAATTTTAGTGTCGACAGAACCAGAAGGTAAGGTTCGATTTGACAGGTTGTCAAAGTGATGGTACATGGAATCTACTAGGTACTCTCCGAGCTTGTCATTTTCAGAGTCTAACACAGTGTATCAGGAACTATTTATGTTCCGTCTATTACTTATAATGGCCATACAAAATCTACAATATTTTCCCTCCAAGAAATATACAATTACTAGTGCCTCCTAAGGCTAACCAGACTTACTACTCACTTCAGATCTATAGCTGATCCCATCTTTTGTCTCTTGGCCCCTGTAACAACTAGGCCTCTCTTCTATAACCACAACCAACAACAACCTTCTCATTGGATATCTTCCTCCTATTTATAGTTGTGTGTGCCTGATCTTCCCACTTCTCTCTCCTCTTTGTTAGCTCCGCTAAAATTGCCACTCAAAATTTGAATTTTAATATGGTGTCTTTACTTCCCTAATCTATGTAATCTTCCTTTGACCAGTCCCCTCATGCCATGTCATTTGATGGTTGGTTCCACTTTACTAACCATTCCATCATCTGGTTGTCATCCACCATGTGTCCATGCAGATCCGTTGTGTATGTCCTTTCCTCTGCTAGTTGTCACTGCATTCTTAGCTTCTTGGGCTTCATTCTTCGTGCCTTGTCACTTTTATCTCCTAACACTTCCACTCACTTCCTTATAATTTCTTGCGCCTCTCTTATCCACTTGGCTTCATGCTTTGTCATCTCCTTTGCAATTGTTCTCATGATTTTTGGCACTTTAGTTCTCTCTTTGTGCCCTTCTAGTCTTTCATGCACTTCCTACCTCGTGTTTGGTCCCCGCACCCTTCTTTCGACCTTTTTTTTCTTGTGTGGTTTTCTCACCACCTTTTTTTTTCTATGCCCTTGGATTGCACTCTTCTTCTTTTGCTATTGGTTGTGCCCATATTTTTTTGCATCTCTCTTCCTCATTGTCCTTTCTTCCATTCCTTGATCTCTTTTATACTCTCTTGTTTATCCCTACTTTTTATGATTATGGATTTTCCTTGTCATGTGAACCCTAACTTCCTTCTGTGTATCCTTGTTTTTCCAAATCACTGCACCTTCTGAATGGCCAGAATGTGAACAAGATGTTTGGTTTGATTGGGAAACATGGAATCAACTCTCAATTTGTGGGACTTGGGCTTGAGGTGAACCTCCAGAGAATGTCGGATTCCTCTTCCTAAACTAAGTGTTGTACTACTCCTAGTGTAATAAAATGGTTATCTAGTCCTATGCTAAAATTTTCATGGGTTTTAGGGAAAGAGGTTTGCAGAAATGAAACTATACTAGGGATGGTGATGCACCAAATAAAGGGTGTTTCCAGAATCAGGAAGGGTTGATTTGAAGAGGGTGTGTGCACCACAAGTCAACTTCACCTACTACAACTTAGAGAGGGTAGCAGAATACCACAAGCTAGGACACATGCATTCCCTTTGTTAAAATTCAATCAGACAAAGATATATGTGTCTTCCAGTGAAGAAGGATTAACTTGAGAAGGGTGAACAAGAACCATAACAAAAATGCATGCAATGCTCCACCACTTGATAAGCACAAAACTTCAATAACCTGCAATAGAAACTTGAACTTGCACAATTTACCTGCAAGCATGAGAAAGACAGAAAGAAGTATAGAAGGATGAAAGGACCAAGATCATTTTTTCAGCCTATGGGTAATGCTATAAGCCATAGGGATAGTTATGCCTCCCATGGAATGAATCAACATAGAAATATCAAAATTTAGAGCTTTGAGATAATAGAGAAAAGCACCTTCTGCTGTTGGCCTGATTACCACTCGAATTCTCTCCCAAGTCTTTTGAAATCTGAAGTTGAAATCGGTCAGCTGTTCATTGGGAGCTCTCTTGATGGTTGTCATCTGCTCCAAAAGAGACAAGTTGTCTTCCTTCTCTCCAAATTGCTCATGAAGTGCTATACACAGTTGATTCCAATTTGTGATAGAACCAGCTCCAAGGCTTCTAAACCATTGCAATGCTTTCCCCTTGAATGAAGATGCCAGCATCTTGACAGCCACTTGCATCTCATTGATTTCATGAATTGCACAAAGGTTAGCAATATCCTTAACATGATCACCTGGAGTAGTTTGATTTTCTCCAGTGAAGTATGGAATGTTCTTCAAGGATGCAATAGGAATTGGATGTTGTGCATTGAGGGCAAGTGGGCTGCTACCTGTGAAGTTGACATAGGGGTTGTTTTGTGCCATTCTAATTGGTCTTAAAACCCTTGTTGACTGAATGAAAGTCCTACCAGGTGGAGGAGTTGAAAGAGTTCTGTTTGGTGGAGATGGAGACCTTTGAATCCTTCTTCCTCTTTTCCTTCTTCTTGGAGATAACTGTAGGTATTAAAACAACACTTCTTCTTCTCCAACTCTTGACCTTGTGGTGATTCTTCTCATGAGTTTTCATGCCTGTACTGCTAAAACCAGTTGATTCTTCCCTTTGGAGTAGCCAGATATGAAACTTATAGCTCTTTTCAAGCAAGAAAATTGCAGCAGATGCACATCAAATTTTCTACAATAAAAATGAGACCTCTAAGGTGCCACCGGGCATGCCAAAACTGTTGTTGCAAATCAGCAGCACCCCTGGATGCAAATCAGGTTTCTAAGTTGACTCTAGAGCATCCAGTGTGATTTCACAACATGGAAACCTCTCTCCAAGTGTGGGACTTGTGAAAATGAGAGAGGAATATCCAGATTAGAGGCTGGTTCCTCAAACTCCTCTAATTTATATCTATATTTTGCACAACTACATAGGTTCTAATCCTAATTCTACCCTAGATTGCAAGGAGACAGGGATAAAAATGCAAAAAATGAAAATAAACTAAAGATGGTGATGCACCAAAAGGAGTGGTGAAACATTTCTTGCCATATAAATAGACACAAATTCATGAAATGCAACAAGGGAAAACATACACAAGCTGATAGATGTAATTAGAGGTCTTGAAATGAAGTAAAACAATACAAACAGAGGACTGAAAGCATTCATAGAGTTTGCACTATCAATTTCATGAAAAAATATCTTGCATTCCACCATCAAAGAGGTATAAACCTATTAAAAACCATGAAAAAGGTATGATTCTTACAACTATCACTTGCTGGAGGTGAAAGAAGAAGTTTGCAATGCCAAAAAGTGTTCAACCCTCAAGAAATGAGCCAAATCTGGCTTTTACAATGCATGGGTCGATCCCAGGAGAGAGAAAACATAAAAAATGTGGAAGCCCATTCCTCATTGATGGAAAATGCATTAAAACAGCATGGAGGACCTTACAAACCCATACCCTATCATTTTTGACCATATTGGAGAAGAATGAGACCCATTCTGTATTAAATTTGGTTGTTGAAATGTCATTTCTGGCCATGGACACGTAACAGAACCATTTTTGAATTTTCTCTCTCCAAACTAAACCAAAATTATAAATTGACCATGGAATCATGTAGATAATTTTAACATATTTCCAATGATATAAAGAACGTGAAAATCCAAGCTCTAGATCAAAAGATATGATCGTTTGAATATTTAGGGCAAAAACAGTCCAAAAACGGATCGGCGGAATTTTTTTTCAAATTTTACCTTTTTTTTGTCTTTGGAAAAAATTTCAAAAATTCCCCACGCTCCACTGGTCGGATGCCACATGGCAAGCTCTGATTCATCGCTTAATTCTCTCTCCTTTCTTCTCCGTGGGTTTTTCTTTGAAAATTTGACCTTTTTATACTTTGGGAAAATTTCCCATTTTCTCCCCGCGCCCCACCACTTGGGACACGTGGCATCATTTGGTTCGTCGACAGGGGCGTGGGGAGAACCTTTACCTTTTAGTTTTTTGGCCAAAACTTTTGCTAAATTTTCTAATTCCTCCCCGAGCTCTGCACTCCCCTTCTCCTTAGGACATGTGTCCTCCTCCGGTTGGCTCGGGCCAACCCTCCAACTCACTCCTTTTAAAAAACTCAGCCAAAAAACACTTAGTCAAAATTTCCACCCTCTCCTCCGCTACTTTGATCCATGAAGACACGTGGCTCACTGCCATTGGACACGGGCTATGTGGGCTGGTTTTGGCCTTTGAAACTTTTACAAAAACTTAGCAAAAATTTCCATTTCGCCCCCGACGCCCGCGAGCCTCCCTCGACACGTGTCGAGTTCCTATTGGCCGCAGGCCAAAATTCAAAAATTCACCCATGGAAAACACTTATCCAAATTTTTTATTGTGCCTGCCCTTGTGACACGTGTTGCACTGTGATTGGTCCGCGGGCCCCACGGGAAAAATTTTCCGCTTGAACCTTTGACCAAAACTTGGAAAAATTTCCAAATTGCCTCCGACCCCCGAACTCCTCTACCACGTGGCAGCTTCCTATTGGCTGCGGGCCTCAAATGTGAAATTTTTCCACAAAAACTCTGCCGAGCCATAACTTGAAAAATATAAGGAGTTAGGAGTAAAACTTTACCTTTCTGGAAAGCTGAGAGAGAGCTCTATCTGATGGTGCCATTTCCAGAAAGCCTTGAGTGCCTTAAAATAAAAAAATGTGGACTGAGGCACAAGAGAGGCAAGAACACAAGGAGTTAGCCACAAAAAATGAGTTGGGGCACATTTTGGATAACAGGTTGTGTACATTTTTTACGTGTATGTTACACATTGTTGGGTTGTAAAGGTATATGATACCCTACTATAAATTGGCCATTTATAGACCCTACATTTTTAGGTGCGCTCTTTGTCTTAGGAGAGGGGGTTGGTAGAATTTTTCTGTACAAGGGTGTATGTATATCCCCACATCCTATCTAAGGATATTTATATAGCATTAATACGGTCACCACATTGGGTGAGATGCACTAGAAGTCCATCATATGGTGGGAAATAGGAAGAATATGAATTAGAATACATACATATATGAAGTCTATATAAGACTCGTGGATAAAAACAATGTTCTCCTATAAATGTCATGTTGTTGGAATTTGAGCACTCTGGTTGTGCATTGTAGTTAGGTTGATCTATCTCCTCAATTATAACTATTGAATTGGTGTTGGATCTTTGAGGAGGAGGTGTGTGAGGAGGTAGAAAGTGTTTTGAGTAGTTTTCAGCCCACCCAGACAATGAGGGTGACTGTTGTATATTCATCTGGTTGTAATAGGCGTCTAGACCCAAAATGGGTGTATCATACTCCTGACTTGACATATTCGTGGGTGTATAAATACCCACAAAATAATGGGATAGGTGGAAGGTGGATGAAAGAAATGAAAATAAAGAGGATACAAAAATGAACTAGTCCATAACGTTGGGTTGACAAATTTTGTACGACTGAAAATCAACATGTGATCTTAGATGCACGTGACCTCTCGATGTCTTTCTGGGACATCCAGAAATCGATGGATGTGATGGTATTATAATGAGCCAATAATATATAGGTGGGATAGATGGGATGAGTGATAAGAAGTCAAGGAATATGAAAGTTTTCAACTGGAAATATGGGGATTTGTTTGTTGAGAGAAATGAATGATTGTCTAACTTGTTTAGGAGTGAGGCTATGATCAAGGATAATCATTGTACATATAAATCATAGTCAATACCGATATAACTGGATCTAAACCAAATTGGTTGTGAGATACATAGAAATTTCCCTTCTTCTTGTAGATATTCCTCTCTAAAAAGGGTCATAAAGCACAAGAGTAAATGTGAAAGAACAAGTCAAGGATCATGAAATATAGTATCTTCCTAATTGTTTTGACCAGAATTCTTCGATAGTATCGACATCATTAGTTAAAGTAAGGAGATGGTGAAAAATATCAGGTGGGATTGGGGTAGTGCTAAAGATAAGATGACGTAAGCCTTGGTTAATTTCTTTCAGGGGTGTGTTAATGTTTGGTTGTTTCACACTTGGCTCAGAAAATCTAAGTCGTGGTTGTCATGGACCTTGAATGATCATGTGGTTAAAAAATGAATAACTATAGAAACAAACAATCAAGATGGAAACCAAAGGAACTAAATCTAAGATTTAGTAGCCTAATCTGCTATGAAAACAATGGTACTTTTTTCATTCCAAATCTAAATTAATCTAAATTCCTACTTTAAAGTAAATAACGAAAACAAATCTAAATTAAATAAAAGTTGATGGATTTCCCCTTTTAATTCAATAATATCATATTGATAGTATTTAATTAAAGAAACATAAAAAAAAACTATATAATTATTTTTGGTATTTTTAGAGAAGATTTTAAATGCAATAAAAAATCTAATTAATCTTCTAATCTTTGTTTTTTGTGTTTTTCTGTTAAGTGGAAATAAAATAAAACTAAATATATAGACAAAATAAATTGCTTCTAAATTAAATAAATCCTACTACACTTAAATAAAAGAAACATGGAATATTTGGATTTGGCTATTCCTCTATTGCAAGATATGGGAATTGAATCTACCTTAAAGAATAATTATTCTAATTTTTAGTTATGGATATCTACTTCTTCTAACTGCTTCACCTCAGAGTAACGGGAAGAAATAAATCTTCTCAGAAGTAATATACTCTTTCTCCTAAGAATTCCTCAGTAAAACAAATAAATTACATAGGTTATTAATAATTTAGTAATAAAATAACAAGCGTAGATTCAGAATATTCCTCAAGTTATTTCCATTGCAAATACACAAGGATAAGATGGGAATAATTTATGAATGGAATTTTTCTCATACACACATAAATTTATTAATGAAGAAATTGAAATCTAAAGATACTTTAAAACAAAGAAGTGAAGAAATTTGTACACAAAAATTTCCTCCAAATCTTTCCCAAGAAAATCCATAGGGATAAGCCAACAATAATATATCAATGGAAGGTTTTTACATATGAATAAAGAAACTATGAATTCTACCTTTTAAATTTTTTTTATTGCTTCTATTGATTTAACAACAATATTCTGGAATAAAGATTTGATGAAATTATAAGTACACCCTAACCCGCTTATTATAGAACTGTGAAAAATTCCAAGTGTGGTGATGGTTCAGCTATCTCCTCAGCTTCCTTTCCAGATATGAGATTCCAAGTGATCCAAGGAACAATGTTGGTTGTAGAAGAAATCAAAAATTAAGAAGACGTTGGAGTAGCTTGGTTGTGGGTAGACTAGTCACAAATGCAAGTTAGAAGTAAAAGAGAAATGATATGTGTTATTTGTTTACTTCTTGGTAGGATTTTAGTAGAGTAATAGTGTAATTTAAATAAAAAAATATCCAACCCATGCTACAGGTAAAATTCTGGGTTTTATAGAAAAATGACAGGGAAGAAGTTTGGCATACTTGGAAATAAAAAATTGCCAAACCATCTTAAGAAGGGGTAGTCAACATTATAATAATAGTAAACAAATAATAAGATTTCATTACCTATCCAACAAGATTGAAATGAGGAGAAATGATTCATAAACATGCAAGAAAGACACTCAAAATCTTGCAACATGCATTTAGAACACTCAGTTTCAAGTCTCAGATTAATGTATATGGAACCTTTTGTCTACACAAACTGTCAGTTAGACAAACTCCAATCTAGGCATACAAACGGTTACGTAACATCGTAAACTCTGTGGAGGTTACGTAACTGTCATGGTGGTTATGCGACTTAAAGTCAAGAAAACCAATAAATGAGTAGAAAATGACTCAAATAGAAATCAAACTTGGAGATGAGGATAAATAAATCAAAATAGGCATGCTAAAAGATAAAGGATAGGATATGGACTTCATCATTGTCCTGGAAAAGATATATATCATCATAGGATATTTTTATCATATCCGTCAATGTAGAACCATGTAATTTTGGGTGTCTACAGGGACAACCTATGGTAGATGAGACCCTTATCTAAAAACTCATGTGACTAAATCTTAAGCTCATGAAGCTCAAGATTTTTCATTGTGTAGGGTTCTCATAAAAATGGAGTGGTACCCAGTACCAAGTCTTTCATGAAATACACCTCTTTGAGTTGTGGAAAAATAGAAAGCTCGATGAGAAATATATTTGTTAACTCTCTCAAATTAGGATGATCATCAAGTGGTGAACTAGCTGGAACCTCCTCTGACCTATCACTCATCATGATAACATACATATTACATACTTTAGGCATGATCCACTTGAGTTGCATAGAAAAAATCATATGTAATGAGACATGCCTCTAAAATTTGGAAATAACTACCAAATTCATCTTGTCACTCAATGATCTTATTTCAAAAATCTACTTTATCTCGATGAGAATCAAGATATTCCATACCCAAAAATACATTATAGGATCCCAAAGGAAAGATGCAAAGGTTTAATGTAGTGGAAAACACACCAAGATCTATTATTCAAATCTCCACATAGGTGTCCACAATGAGTTTGGCTCAAGTAGCCAAATCTACCTACGATATATCAAATTACCTATAAGCTGTCAAACCACACCGTTACTTCATAGAAGGTGATATAAATGAATAATAAGAACCAAAATAAAATAATAAAAAATGGAAATACCCTTGATGATACATGTAGTCTTAATAAATATGGCATAGTGCTCAACCTGTCAGTTCTCCATCACAACATAGACATGATGAACATGTCATATGTCACCCATTATCTATTCTAATGTTGGTGCCTTTTTCCTAATAGAAAAATAAGGTATCTGAAGATGCACGTTGTAGTGCCCACTTCCCTTTGACACCTTTTGATACTTATGTTGACACTGTTGATCACATTATGGACATTATTATGTTTTGATTAAGTATGTTGTTAGACAATTGATCATGGATTATTGTTGATCTTAATTTGATTTTGATGCATGATGATTAATAGAGACACCTCATATGTGGATGGTGATATATTATTTGACATGGATGTGTTATGGATGTTGTTCAGACATGTGATTTGGATATTATGTGTTGATCTAGAAAGTGGATATTATTTGATGATGATAGAGTTGTTGATTAAAAATGCAATTGATGTAGTTGTTACTTCGATGTTGTTGTGATTCATTTATATAGTTGGTTTTGTGATTTCATTTATATCATGTTGGATGTTTTGATATGGCCATGAATCCGAATGAGGTTTTTATATTTTTCAAGTTAAAAATATCACAAAAAAAACATCGGGGGATCGAAGACCAACCACAATGGAATTCTAGGTGAATTCGACAAGGTCACCATGGCAACTTGTTTTGTATGTGTGTTGTTTTGTTAGGGATTCCCATGGAGGGATCACCTTTACATGTGACCATGGGGTTGTGTATTTTATTAATGTGGTTAATTTTTATTATTGTTGTATGTTTTTTATTTATGATGTGTTTATTTTAATTAATTAAAATTGTGATAGAATTAATGTGAGAATCATTGGATTAAAACTTAAATAAATTAAATTGCGATATAGGAAAGTAATTATAAGAGTTGTTGGCTATTGTGTTAATTATGTAAGGGATGTGTAAGTTGTGTAAGAGCTTATGTAAGCCAGTTTTAGAGTATGAAATACTCCACCTCCATGACAAATTCGAATTTTTCCTTGTGGCTGTTTTTGAACTTGAGAGACTGTTTGATTCATGCCACAGAAATCTTCTGCTTGTCAGTTTACCAATGTGGTGTCATTTGGGGCTAATTGCTATTGGAATGTTTCTTGTTGTTGGTTGTTTCCTTGACTGCCTTCACCCTCCACACCAGTACTTGTCACCATTAATGCTTGATTCAAAGCACCATTGAAGCACATAGATTGGTTATGAGGTTCATTGCATGGAAAACACCAATCATACTCCTGAGCAACGTTGTTTTGTGTTGGCACCAATGCCTTAGAGGCAGATATGGCATTAGGATTATAGGGCTGAAATGGTCTATTAGCGGGAGGCCTTACTTGGCTTTGATTTATGATTTGTAGCCTGGATGTTGGTGACCTATTGTGGTTGGTATGGCTGCCTGGTAGGCTGAGCTTGGGGCTGATAAGAAGGTCTAAAACCTTGGGCTTGCTGTCTTTTGAGAGTAACCAGCTCATTGCCTAGGTTTTGCAATTGCTTCATGACCTCTTGAAGCTCATTTGGGGCACTTGGAGATGAAGTAGAAGCTTCATTTGAACTCTGATTTCTAGGAGTGGGAGATAGGAGCCAAATTAGGTGCTTGACTAGTGTTTGGACTCTCTAAACTTGGAAACAATGGCATGGGAGGTCTAGGGGCCAAGTTTGCCAGCTTGGATTAAACAATTTTCAGCCCTAATGGCAATGCTATAAGCCATAGGGATAGTTATGCCTCCCATGGATTGAATCAACATAGAAATATCAGAATTTAAAGCTTTGAGATAGTAGAGGAAAGCACCTTCTGCTGTTGGCCCGACTGCCACTGGAATCCTCTCCCAATTTTTTTGAAATCTGAAGTTGAAGTCGGTCAGCTGCTCATTGGGAGCTCTCTTGATGGTTGTCAGCTGCTCCAAAAGAGACAAGTTGTCTCCCTTCTCTCCAAATTGCTCATGAAGTGCAATACATAGCTGATTCCAGTTTGTGATAGAACCAGCTCCAAGGCTCCTAAACCATTGCAATGCTTTACCCTTGAATGAAGATGCCAGTAACTTGACAGCCACTTGCATCTCATTGATTTCATGAATTGCACAAAGGTTAGCAATATCTTTAACATGATCACCTGGAGTAGTCTGATTTTCTCCAATGAAGTACGGGAATGTTCTTCAAGATGCAATTGGAATTGGATGTTGTGCATTGAGAGCAAGTGGGCTGCTGCCTGTGAAGTTGACATAGGGGTTGTTTTGGTGCCATTCTAATTGGTCTTAAAACCCTTGTTGACTTGAATGAAAGGCCTACCAGGTGGAGGAGTTGAGAGAGTTCTGTTTGGTGGAGATGGAGACCTTTGAATCCTTCTTCCTCTTTGCCTTCTTCTTGGAGATAATTAGCAGGTATTCAAACAGCACTTCTTCTTCTCCAACTCTTGACCTTGTGGTGATTCTTCTCATGAGTTTTCAGGCCTGCACTGCTGGAACCAGTTGATTCTCCCCTTGGAGTCGCCAGATATGCAAATAATAGCTCTTTTCAAGAAAGAAAATTGCAGTAGATGCACATCAACCCTGCTGCAATAAAAATGAGACCTCTAAGGTCCCACCGGGCGTGCCAAAACTGTTGTTGCAAATCACAGCACCCCTGGATGCAAATCAGGTTTCTAGGTTGATGTTCTAGAGCATCCAGTGTGATTGCACAACATGGAAACCTCTCTCCAAGTGTGGGACTTGTGAAACTGAGAGAGGAATCTCCAGATTAGAGGCTGGTTCCTCAAACTCCTCTGATTTAGATCTAATGCTTGCACAACTACAGAGGTTCAGATCCTAATCCTACTCTAACTTGCAAGGAGACAGGGGTAGAAATGCAAAAATTGAAACTAAACTAAAGATGGTGATGCACCAAAAGGAGTGGTGAAACATATTTGCCATGTAGATAGACACAGATTTCATGAAATTCAACAAGGGAGAACATACACAGACTGATAAGGTATGCAATTTAGAGATCTTAAAATGAAGTAAAAAACAATACAAATAGAGGACTGAAAGCATTCACAGAGCTTGCATTATCATTTCCAAATAAAATCTCATGCATTACACCATCAAAGAGGTAAAATAAAACTATTACAATCTTTGGAGAGGTCTGATCCTTACAACTCAATCACTTGCTGGAGGTGAAAGAAGAATTTTGCTAATGCCCAAAAGTGTTCAACCTGAGAAATGAGCCAAATCTGGCTTTTACAGTGCATGGGTCGAGCCTAGGAGAGAGAAAGCACACGTAAAAAACGTGAGAGCCCATTCCTCATTGAAGTCTGGAAAATGCATTAAAACAGACATTGGAGGACCTTACAAAACCCATACCTTGTCATTTTTTATCGATATTACAGGAGAATGCGACCCATTCTGCATTAAATTTAGTTGCTGAAATGTCACTTCTGGCCATGGACACGTACATCAGATCTGTTTTTTGAATTTTCTCTCTCCAAACCAACCAAAATTTAATATTAACCATGGAATCATGTATTTAATTTCATAAGCTTTTCGTTGATATAAAGAACGTGCAAATCCGAGCTCTGGATCAAAAGATATGGATCGATCTGAAGATTTAGGGCACAAAACAGGTGAAAAAACGGATTTTTGAAATTTCCTTCTCGTGCATTTGCCAAATGGATGACAAAAACCCCATGGCATGCCATCTGATTGGTTGTTCACGTGGCAAGATTTAATTGGGGCGGGCCCCTTGAATTACTTTCCCTAGCTTTTGGCCTTGGAACTTCTTTACAAATTCTCTAACTCCTCCGTGAGCTCCGCATTCCTTGCTCCATAGGACACGTGGCAGTCTTTCATTGGTTGCTTGCAAGGGGGGCGACCTTTCCTTTTAAAACTTTGCGCTTTTTCTTTGGGAAAAAAATTCTTTTTCCCTCACACCCCGCCGGTCTGACACGTGGCACCCTGATTTGGGATTGGCTAACGGGGCTACGGGCTTTTCATGTCCATTTGTCCATTTGTGACAAAAAACTTTCCCAAAAGTTTTTACAAAAACTTCCGATCCACTTCTGAACCTTCCCTATCCCTTTCCTTGGTGACACTTGTCCACTGATTCTGCGATTGGCTCTCGGGCTTTTTGCTATCCATTTCCACGTCCCTTTGAAAACTTGTACCAGACAGTTTGGGAAAAATTCTCCTGATCTCAGCCAGCCACGTATCCTCATGGCCCAAATGTCCTAAACACTTAGTGCGAAAGTTCTCATTTTGGTCGATCCGGGTGGTTCCAAAATTCGCGTCTTCTGTCCCAAATGTCCCAGAGTACTTAGTCAAAATTTTCATCACCTTCGGCCAAACACGTGTCTTTCTGCGATTGGTCCGTGGACCCTGCGGGTAAGATTTTCCTTTGCTCCTGTATACTAAAACTGGGAAAATTTCCAATTTCGGCCGATCCATGCCCAGATGTCCTCTACACATGGCCTTCGAATTGTTGCGGGACTAATGGGACTTAGCCATTTTTCATGATTTTTCCTTGGCCCAAGCTTGTAACTCTGCAAATATTCAGGATATTTCTCAGAACTTTACTCTTTTTTCTTCAGCTGAGGGGAGTTAGAAAGAAATATGAGGGTGCCATTTTCAGAAACATTGATTTTTTGCCCTGAATCAATCAATTTAGACTAGGCACAAGAGAATAACAATGCATGTTATCCAAAATTTGAGCTGGGGGGTGACATTTTGGATAACAATGGTAACTTCTTCATCTTGAGTCACTATATTACTTAAGGATTAGCCTCCTTGCCATAAACCCGAAATTAGACCGATCTATTGATCATTTTCAAACTACTTTCTAATTTGTTCATGTATCTGGTATGGAAGGCCTATGCTATCACCATGATATGATGCTTAGCTATTTTCTCTCTTCTTCCTCATAGTAATTCTTAGCATTGGCGATCCCATTATCTCACTTTGCCCAAGTGAGCCTGCCAACAACTTTGATTTTATTTCCATGCAATGTATAGCTAGATGTTAAATTTGCCCACCACCTTCTAGATGATCCCATTCTTTCTTTAGATTTTCCTATGTATGCAAGTCATTCTTAATGGCTGCATTTGATCCTCTTCCTTGCATCACATATGGTTTACATGGTTCTAACGATCTACAAGTTGTTGATGTTCTTCTACCTTGAGCATCATTTTGCAACGCCTCTGGATCCATGAATCAGTCACTCTGGGATTGTAAACCTTTGGATTAGTCCTTGAATTAAAACATGTCTTCGAGTAATACTTTAACCATGTAGGAGATATAAGGAATACAATCACTGACTACATTGATCTTCGTTCTAGGCTTGATCTTCATCAAATAACATTTTCCAATTCAGAGTTTTATGCTAAGAATCACCTTTGACTTAAGAATTCTAAACAAAGAGATGACATTCAGCAGCTCCTGTCATAGAAAATTACCAAGACCACTCTCTTCACCCTATGAATAAGCATCTATCACCCACTAGCCATCATCAGGAGCTCGATTTCAAGAATACACCTGCAATAAGTGTTTTCTGTAATTTTGGATGACTTGGACCTAACTTAAGCTTGATCAAAGATGGTATGAAGTTTATCTTTTCCTTGGACCTCCATAGCTTCAACAAACTACAACATTTTATGGCATATGAATATGTAGCAATAAATATCGTTCTAGGATTCCTCCCCATAGTATCCCCAGTTCTCATAGCTAGTTTTCGGAAGACCATCTGAGACCTCTTCTTATGTGTGGAATTTTGGATTACAATTTGGATTTCCATAAAGAAATCCTCAGTGGTAATTAGATCAATTTCTCCAACTCAATAATTCCCATTATGGAATTCAGAGGTTTTAGGCATGCATGGTGATGATTTTCATGATCTTTGCAAACTCAAATAGTTGGTACTTGGTTCCTATCCAACGTTTACCACATGGAAAAATCTTCATCACCTGAGATTTAGCTAGTTCTGCCTAATATGCTTGGGTTTGACTGCACTCCTTCCAGCCTACTAAAATGGCAATCATAAATTTATGCCCTGAATTTTTCCAATGATAAAGGTAGTAATCTTTGAGGCTTCAATTTCCTATTTGAATGATCCTCCTTATAGCTCAAGTTATCATTGGTGAGCAAGCATTTTTTATTCTTTGATGAATCCATGGGTGAGATTACTATGGTCCATAATTGGTTGCAATAGGTTAATTTGTCCTAAATTTATTGAATGATTCCGAGCATAGATCCATGATAACATCTCATTTCAATCATTTTTTATGACAAGTTGAAACCGGAGACCGAACTTATATTTCTAATGCACCTTACTTATAACAATATTTTCTATGTAGTTGAGCTCATGATGGAGCTCCCCTTTCCTCATGCTTAAACAAGTGAGCTCTTCAATTTGACTCTCCTCAAGCGTCACCCGATTTTCCACCAAATATCTGCCTACGAGTAGTGACCATCCTGTCTCAATCGAGCCATCTCTTGAGATTTATCGAGCTAATACAACAACTCAGGACCTATGAGCTTATCAATTTTGTACTTCCTTGTGTAATCTACCTGGTGAGTCATCCTTTGAGCTCTTAGTACCTATGATGAGCCCAAGCCATCACGTTCTCCTATGAAGTGCCCTGCATCCTTAGTGAGTAAATGACTCTTCACAATCTAAAATTTTATCCATTTCAAGCGTTGATTGAAAATGAGAGCTCCGAGCTTATATCAAACTTTAAATATTTTGATACGACACCATCAATTGATCTCGAGCTCAGCTGAAGTCACACACATTACCTTATTCGTTAAGCTATGTTATCTCACCATTACACTTCAATGCTGAGTCATCCTGATTTTTCCCTAAAGATCACATAGATCCTTTAACAAGCTAGCTATTGTACCCCATGTCGTGATTGATTTGAAATTCCTTAGTTCCTCCTAAAGTTGAACTTTTCCCATATACCTTGAGATTTTTCATGTTCATCCAAGTACTTGCACTTGGTGACATGACCCAATCCATATGATCAAGCTATTTGCTATCCATTTGGATCTTAGGAGCCATCCTTCAGCTTGGTGTCGAGCAAGGTCTCAAGCTCCTTACCAATTCACCTAGTTTAGATTTCTAACTAGATGAGGCTTCTACCGTGCTTTCATTGAAACTCCTCAATCCCACTTATGCTTCTTTGTGATGTTGTAACTCCCATAGTAATCATGAGCCACTCTTCCTATTCAAACCGAGGAGTCCACCTTGTCAAGAATTTACGTAATGTCAATCGAGCTATTACACTTGTGACCTTACTCTTCAACCACTTAAAATCCCATGTTAAGTTTCATTATATTAACTCGGTGATTTGATTCCCAGTCCATTAATCACTAACTCGCCACTTATAGGTCGACTCATCTGTAGTAGCTCATCGAGTTACTCAGTGAGTTGAATTTTAAGCTCGATGCCTCCTTAGCTCACTGAATTGGTCTTTGCTCTAAGTTGTAACTTCATTATGTTTTATTGAAATTGATGAGATAATAGGAGTATCATAGGACTTTTAAACATAATTTCTCAATTTTAATGGATTTCTCACAATCCTTGGTGGAAAGTGGGCCCAGTGGAGGCCAACCTCATACACTAGACAAACTCATTAACCCATTAAGACCTAAAATGGGGAGAACACTGTTAAAACTGATCCCAAAATTCCCTTTAATTTTCCAAGATGTTCCTTAAAAAACTATTGCCTATGATGTCAACAAAATCCTATCAAGAAGTAGAGAGAACTTTGTTCAGTGGTGATGGTGACCTCATGTTGTCTACATTTCTTCTACCCTGTGGTGAAAATTGAATAACATAAAATCCTTCTTATGCTACTTCTAGACCTTCGTCTGAATCCTTCTTATGAAACTGAGGCACTAGTTACTACTTTGCGGACTAGTAGATACAATGTTTGTGAGTCACTAGACTTAGTGTTTCTACAAAGCATCTAAAGGATAAAGCTCATCCAGATACACACAAATTTTAATGTCCCATAGGTTTTAAGAAAGGGGAAATATGTCAACATACTAAACTATCCCACTAGCCATGCTTAGAACTTTTATCACCAAAATTGGAGTACACCCTGCTTATTTTTGCATAGATAAACGAATAAGAAATCCGGGATTTTGAGGTAACATGGGATTGTCTCCAAGTGTGGGACTTGTGGATTGATACAGACCTCCAAAGAAGGTCATCTTCCATGTTGTGTGGATTTGGAAAACCTGCGCAACACAACCTACTTCTAATGCTATAATAATCTTATAGCTAATCCTATTCTAATAATTCTAAGGGACCACGGGGGTGGGGGGGGGGGGAGAGAGAGAGAGAGAGAGAGAGAGAGAGAGAGAGAGAGAGAGAGAGAGAGAGAGAGAGAGATGTAAGAAATCAAACTTAAGCTAACAAGGGTAGTGATAGCACCAAAAGAAGGTTGGACTTTCCCAAATCTAAATGACACAGATGCAAGTTTACGAGAATGGGATCGTGAAGATGCACGCAGTTTAGATGTAAACAAAAGGAAAAACATGAAATATGCGAGAGGGTGAAATATTCACATCAAACACAATGTATTCGAAGGAAAGAGCTAAAACACACTTACATTAACCAATGTTCAACATCTTACACACAGAGTCGAGGCAAGGAAATCACCAATCATGAGTTACAGAGGTTGACAACATGAAGTTTTGAGTTTCACATAGAAGAGCTCAAAAATATGCTAAGGAAAAGGGACCATAACCCTTATAAAGTGCGCAAGCACTTATATGTATACAAATTGTGGAATGGAGAAAGAGGAGGAGAAAGGAGAAAGGGTTGTCGAGCTAGAATTTGTCCCCTGAAGATGTGCTAAATGAGCATGGGCGTCATGGTTTCTTATACAATTTTCTTGTAATACATGCATGATCACCCCAGATAAATGCCAACAACCACAACATGACCCCTTGAGTATATCGCACACCATCAGACTGCACAGAATGACACCATACTTCATTAAATTCTCATGGTTGGGGTGGTTGGCTCTCTGGTTCAAAGATCGACGCGACTTTGGCATTTTCCCGTCTTTTGATATATCATGTAGTTGTTTCCTTAGTTTTGTGGGTTTGATGAAAGCTATGAAATGTTACAAATTAGTGAACCCGCAGAACACTAGGTTCATGTTTTGCAGCTTTGGAACTTAGCCAATTTCTTAACTACCCACAGATATGGAACTCTGCGGTACTCTGTTTGACTTCAACCCATAAGGAACTTAATTTTCTTAGTGTCACGAATGTTGAAAAGATGTCGTGTAACACTAATTTTACCAAATCCTACCTAAGTCCCCGCACCACTCATTCCTTTGTTATGCGGGTTTGGGAAAACCTATGGAACACTAAGTTCCTACATTCCGCGGTAAACCAAATTAGTCTCTCACAAATTTTCTAGAGCACAAAAATGGTTGAAATTCCTTTGATGGGTTGTTCAAAATTACATGCAGTATGATTTTGGACAACATAAGCCATCCAATCTGTTTCATTTACTGCAGTCTCCAAAGTCTACAATTCTCAGTAAGCTTGTTGTTTGCTTTCATTTTAGCTCGTGCCACTTTACAAACTCATTGGAGAATGAATCAAATTCCTTCTCACATGTTGCTTTAGTAATTAACAGTCATTACAACGAGGTTGCTTCTTGTAATTGCACTAGGAGGACATTGGCCATGTTGTCCTCTGTCTATTTCATTGGGTAGTGTGGGACATATGGTTGATAAAAAAACTTCAGGAAATTCAGTGTTATTCGGGGCAGGGATCAACAATTTTGATAAATGCAAATAAATACAAAGTTAGACCATTCAATTTATGTTGTTGTGATTTTCCCACCATTGGATTGTTGACTACAAGCTACAGTACCAACCTGCCTCCATCCACTATAAAGAACACCTGTCAGCGTAACTAGAGGTTACAATACCATGATAAAATAAAATATTTGATTAATTTTAAAATATAACACTAAAGTTAAAAGTGGTATATACATTCGCTATTCTTCTAACTTAGTGTTTGCATATTTTAAGTAGGTCTCTATGCCTTATAATTATTATCAAAAGTATATATAAATAAAAAATGGTTAAAGAAAACTGTGGTTGTATTTTAGACGCACGAAACTCTGACACAAGACAAATCCCTCTATAATTTTTAGGTAGGCAAAATCATGTCTTAATAAAAATATAAAAGAATATATTGTTAGAATGATACTTCTTCATATAATTCATTTAAATAGTTCTTAAAATATAAAATAAAATCCCACAAATATCAATATGTTTTCTAAAAGACATCTCTAAGAGGAGACACTTCCAAATAATCTTGTGTACACACACAATATATATAATCCCACATAAAAGAACCTCTCTAGAGTCTTAACATGGTACATCAAGCAAGGGGTGCCTCTAACCCCAAATGCTTCAAAAATAACAAAAGATTATCCATGTGGTGCTTGGCTTTACCGTGTAGGGTTTATCCATCAGCCTTTTCTTGACGTTTCCAGTAGAAATGCAAGGACATGGATAATATTGATTTGAAATGGGTATGGCGATGCAATTAAATCATCTGCAAGTATTTCTTCCTTATTCGACGAGGAAAAGATACATTTCTTCCCAGAATGCCATTCTTGTCAAGTTCACATCCCAAAAATGTTGTGCAGAGCGCAATCAATCTCAATCCGAAACCCAATCAGAGCAGCAGCAAGAAGAGAAGACAAATAACAATGCGGAGAGGAAAGAGAGCAGGCGAAGAATGCAAGCAGACTCCACAGACTGGATTGCCTCTTCTCTAACAAGGAGGTTTGGCATTGGTGCAGGGCTTGCTTGGTTCGCTTTTCTAGCCTTTGGTGTTATCTCTGAGCAAATTAAGACGCGCCTTGAGGTTTCTCAGGAACAACAAAATATCAGGTGCCTTCTTGTCTTTCTTATAATTTGTTCCCAATTTTAACTTATTCTTGGTTTCCCAAACCGAGAATAGGAGGAATCCCATCTGGAATTCAAAATCCTATTGGCCCCATATTCTTCGGATGACATTACAGCCTACAGGAGTGCTAGGACTATTCTCAGATAACCTTAAAGCTTAGAATACATTTTACCCATATGACAATTTGCCCTATTGAAGGCATCCAGAGATGAAAATTCAGCTCTGGCAAGTGTGTTTCTGTTTGGTCAGTGCAAAGAATGTGCTATTCAAGGGCTTTTGATTTACCATTAGAAAATCTTCTTAATGGAATCCACAGTGGAATAGATTAAGTGCAAAGAATGTGCTATTCAAGGGCTTTTGATTTACCATTAGAAAATCTTCTTAATGGAATCCACAGTGGAATAGATTATAGATTCTTCCTTGAATTTGCCCTAATTTATATAGCTCTGTGAAGTGGCCTCAAGATGCATATAAAGAATGTCCTATTCAAGGGCTTTTGATTTAACATTAGGTTCTAGATTGTTACTTGAATTTGCCCTAATTTTTATAGCTATGTAAAGTGGCCTCAGGATGCACATACTTTAGTTTTATGTTTGCATTGGGTGACAAAAGTTGAGACATTGCTCACCAAATTTTGCACTCACATGAAGAGGTCCAGTGAGCTGAATTTGGTCTAGTGTTAACTAGTAGAAATTTCATACTGCCATGATACTTGTCCAAGAAGGATCATCAATGGATCCATTACTTAAGGGGGGATGTAACTGGGCATAAACTTCCACCATCAAGTTGGCCTAAGACAGTTCCTTCTAGTTGAAAATTACGTAACTAGGTATGCCTGTACAGGCCTGTAATTATGTTATTAAATACGGTAAAATCATAAAGATTTTCATATTTTTTCATATTTTTTATTGAACTGTATAAAATTTCTTATTTTTCAGTTGTAAAATCTTAAAATATAGGATCTAGAAAATGTATATTATTTTATAAAATAAATGTTTAAATCATGAACACCTTCAAGATTTTATAGTCAACAGTTAAAAGGATTTTCATTTTTCAGTATTGTTTAGAAGGCTTTCAGCAGTTTGAGGAAGATTAATGAGACTGTATTTCTTTCCATATTTATCGTATTTTTTTGACTGACCGTCTTTTTTCCATATTTGAAATCCATCACTTAATACTCTCCATACGAAAGTTGCTACCTTAATTATGGGTATGGTGTGTACCCTGTTCAGCTATATCACTGGCTTTGTCACACAGGGTACGTGAGGGCATACCCGGGTATATCTTATGTCCTGCCATACCGAATGCAAACCCACAATATACCCCGCACAAATAAAAGTCAAATAAGACTTTTAAAATACTAAAAAAAAACTTAAAACTCTAAAAGACACTCCCAAACTCTTTTTAAACATCACTACATTTATCTCACATTGCATAATTTCCTCATTGTACATTTGTTCTTTCACCGTCAGATTTGCAGTTGTTTAGAACTGAACTCCATTCTTTTGCTAATACAGCGATATGCTTATTTGTGTTGATTTTTGTGTATGCATCATAACATTTGCACAATGTACTTCTTCTAAATTCAAGCAATGAATATCATGACATTTGTCAATGAATTATCAGTATGTTTTGTAGTTATTTAGCTTATTTTGTTTACTCTATCAATATTATATGGTTAATTTTGGTTATTTGATTATATAATTTATGAACACAGAATGTTTAGATAGAAAACTGTATAAAAAATCTTTTTGTTTATGTTTCATGTTAAAGAAAAACAAAAATATATTTTACACAGTTTTCTACCCAAAAATTCCATATCCGTCTATAAACTGTGAAAGCATTAAATGTCTTATATATTTTAATATTTTATATCATTTTGGTACTGGATACCTAGGTTGAAAATGTAAAATCAGTGCTTCCAAGACTTAATGTGGCTACATTAAAATGGTTTGCATTCATGGTTTCATGCATCACTGATAACAGTTTTATCAATTTTCAGAGATGTGGAGAACACCCAAGAAGTCGTACTTTCCAATGGGATCAAGTATGTGGATCTCCGTGTAGGTGGAGGTTCTTCACCAAAAACAGGGGATTTGGTTGTGATTGGTTTACAAGGGAAAGTTAAAAGCACTGGAAATGTGTTTGTGGACACATTCTCCGGCCGAAAGAGCTCTCTGGCCTTTCTGTTTGGTATTAGACCTTACACTAAAGGCATATGTGAGGGACTTGAATATGTTATAAAAACAATGAAAACTGGTGGAAAAAGAAAAGCTGTAATCCCACCAGAACTTGGATTCGGAAAGACAGGTGCTGATTTGGATGGTGATATTCTGATACCACCAGAAGCCACCCTTGAATATGTAGTGGAACTTCAGAAAGTTTCAATTCCACCTTCTTAATGTGTACAAAGACTCATTTTCTTCTATAAGTCTTTGCCCTCCAAAAGCTCTGGTAGTAATGTCTTTATATCAACAGAATCATTTTTTTTTTTCTCCCTGAGATGGGATATGCATGTGTTACAGCTCCGGATACTGTCTCCCATTTTTTCGTATCTGTTGTGTTTGTGTTTATTTCTGATTTAATCTTCTTATTTAATTTTTTGTTCATTTTGTTTCAAATCAATCCTAGTTTGTGGCATTCGTAGAGAGAATTTGGTCTGTTGATAGGTAAAATAAAGCTATTCTTGACAAACATACATACCAGTGCCCAAGGATATCTGTAGGAAGGATTTTCTTTCACTGTAAGAAAGATAAGTTCTTCTTGGCAAGAAAGTCTTTTGATGACTTTTGACATTACTTTGGCATAAGTTGTATGGGATTCATTTATGTTCAGAAAAAGTCATCTACATTCCAACAATTTCCAAATAATTCATCGGTCTGCAAAATTTAATTATGCTTCAGTTCATGTTAACTTATAAGAGTATGTCATATGTTATAGTATGTTTTTCGCTCTTCTAGGGTTTTATGTTTTGTATGGCTACCACCGACTCAGTGTTCGGGCCCTTGTCATATCGCACTTTCTGTGGGCTATTTTTTTCCGCATCGCGCTTGCACATGTCATTGGCTTGAGTAATTTTTGCATGATAGGCTATTTTGTTGGAAGGTTTCCCTCTGAAAAGCATGTTTCGCTCTTGGGTTCAAACGAGCCTGGTCCTAGTTTAGCATCAAAAATCTGTGAAGAATATGGCCAAATATTTTTTCTTATTCACTTTCACCGACTCAACCAATGTGGATGCGGTGTTGCATAAATCCTCCACCTAATATGTCCACAAGTTCCCTCCTTATTGTATGTCCCATTGGACTCACAAGTTTTATTGGTTTATGAGCATACGAACTCTTAAATTCCTATTTTGGGTGGAGTTTCAAAGGCCTTCCCATGTCATGTTATTATGTTTTGGACCTCATTGCTTCCTCTATAGGATGGGTCATAACCAAAGAACCTCTTTAGTTTTATGCTACCAGACCACACCGGCGAGTTCGTGTTGAGGTTGACCTTTCTTGGGAGCTCAAAGAAACCATTGACATCCAGGTGGGGGAATCCCGGTACACTCAAAGAGTGGTCTACATTAACCTCCCCAACACCTATTTTTCAATGCCAATTTGTAAACCATAAGATTTGGGATTTCCCTTTGTTAGTTGAGCGTAACAAAACATTTTCAAACCCCAATGTTGCACCTTCTCAGGCCTCTGGAAAAGATGGTTGGACCATTGTGGGTCACAAAAATAACTCATAACAAAACCCCATTCTCCACCCTACTTACGCCAACAGCTTCCAAGGCCATTAAACCATAAGCTAGCCAATTTTTAGTTGCACAGACCCTTCCTAAGCCCATTGGAGCTTCTATCTCCAAGCCTTTTATGGCTTCCATCTCACCGTCTCAGGAGATGTCGTCCACTACTACACCACACTGTTCTCCTCCTTTTAGGGCATCTGTGGAGTTAAAAGGTTTTCAAATTGTTTTACAAGATAAGGGTGGTTTTCCTTCCGTGTCTCAACTTCCAGTTTCTCCCTACAAAATAGTAACAATGCACTCTAAATCTTAAAGCCCTCCTCACCACCTCAAGGAAGAAAAGTTTGCACCTTCTACCAGAATAGAAATCATAATCTAGTGAATTTTTGCTTTCTAACCAAGCAACAATTTTTGTAGAACAATTATGACACCCTTTTGGGCTTGAATTTGGAGGATATGTCTTTAGATGCTCATTTTCAATGAATTGCTTCTCCTAGAATGTCAAGGTCTAACAGACTCCACTCACAAATACATTGTGCAAGATTTTAGGAAGTGATTTCTAGAGATGGACATTCTTTGTTTACAATAAAGTTAAGGTGGCAGGATTTAACTATCCACGATCACTAAAGTTATTGGCCAGATAGTTTAGCTCTGACTAATAATCATGAGCCTGGATGTGGAGGAATTACAACCTTTATCACCCCTAAATGATGGCCTCATTATGTTATTCATGGATGTGACCCAAAAATCACTTCCTACGGGTGTTATTCAACATTGATAATCACTTTTTTAGAGTATTTATTGTTTATGCATCCCATGACGCAACTTGAAAGGACAATGCTCTAGCGATGGATTGCCGACAAGATCCCTTGATGCCCATTGGGTGTTATGTGGTGACTTTAATATGGTTGAGCTTGACTATTGACAAGATAGGTCCTCTACCCATGCGATGGATTGTTGGCGAAAGGGCAGTCTAGATATATATGTGTAGTAAATTTGGGTTTTATGACCCCAATGTTTCTCTTCATTCTGACTTCGTCATTTGGCACACTTGGTCTTATTTAATGCCAAGGATATAATCACATATTTAAGTGCCTCAATCATGTCATGCTATCAACACAACCTTTTTTCTCCTTCACTAGTGGTTTTTAGTTACCGGTAGAAGTCTTGCCAGATATGGTCCTTTCCAACCACTTTCCTATCTTCTTTAGGATCGAATGGAACTTCTAGCAGCCATGTGTTCACACCACTTAGTTTTATCTCAATACTTGATCTTTTACATCACGGGCCCACCCTTCACCATATTAAGAGGGTTTGGGGCCTAATGGCCTTGCCCAATAGCAAAATAAGATGGATTGCATGGTGGACATATGTCATTCGGTAGTTGACATGTTTTTTGTGCACACTTTGGCATGACAACTGGCCCAAATTTGGTGCAACTCTTACTCTGCCACCACCTCTGAGTTGAGCCACTCCTTAGCCACTCTAGAGAAAACTCCCTTTCATAAAACTTTGCAAAGATATGTGACAAATCTTAGGTAGTGCATCCAAATTGTTGATGCCTATAATATAAGAGGAGCTCAGATCAAAGCTAGATTACATTGGCTCAAAGTGGGTGATTGTGTTTCCAAAGAATTTTTTCACTCTCAAAGTTAAACATGTACACCAACAAATCAAAGCCATCTAGGAAGGCTCACTTCATTTCTGTCTGAAGTGTTAGAGATGGTACAAGATTTTGTGTGCCATTATCAACAAGTTTTCAAAGCTCAAGATCTTTCTCTTAAGTGATAAGTGGCTCTTAATCAATGCATAGTTGTTGTCCCTTATAAGCTCTCTCGATCACAAAGGATTGTTTGTGATAGAATGTCAACTACCACAGATGGATCTTTATGAGGTAGTTTCTCAAATGGATAATGATAAGGCCCCAGAGAATGATGGCATTACTTGTTAATTTTTTAAAACCGTTTAGGATGTGGTTGGTAATGACCTTTTCAGATCTATTTGGAAGCCTTTCATTCCAATTCACTTGGTCAGTTCATCAACCAATGGCACATCAAATTCATTCCCAAGATGGGGGATTAGGAGCTCATTTCTAATTGGTGGCCAATTACTCTACTCAATGTCTCATACAAAATCATTTCCAAAGCCCTAGTGGCTTGCACATCCGCAACATGTTACCCATAATTGTTAGTCCAAAGAAAACAAGGTTTATCCAAAGTAGATACATTTTGGATAATATTATTGTAGTATGGGAAGGTATGGAATGGGCTCAACAGGTCACAAAAAAAAGCCATTATTTGTTAAAATTGATTTTGAGAAAGCTTATGACAGGATTGAATGGACACTTCATTTTGGCCATGCTCAAAGGTCTTGGTTTTGGACCCTCCTTTATCAGCTTGTGTCCATGTTTTTTTATGCCTCTACCTATCTCTTTGTTCAATGGCATTCTCACTTGAACCTTTTGGGATTTTTTGATCTATTCGTCAAGGTTTCCCTCTTGGCTCTTGCTACTCTATATGTGTTAGTAGACAAAGGATTTTCCTATCTTCTCACCAATGCCACTCAACATGGCTTGGTGAAAGGCATTATGCTCTAGTTACCTCCTACTTAGCTTGTCAATGGCCATTTTGCGAATGATTCCTTTCTCACCTTAATTGAAGATGAGGTTGATGTTCATAAGCTTTATCCTGTCTTGATGTGTATTTCCTCACCTCAGGTTCGAGCATTCAATGGAAAAAGACACAACGCTACAGACAATTTATTCTACCTCCACCCCCATGGTTATCACTCTTCCAATGGAAGTGGATTCAACATGGAGAAATCTTCCAATTTCTGGGCATCCCTTTTGCATTCCTAACAACCCCATCCTAGCTCTGGTAGTATGTCGTGGATCGAGTTGAAAAGAAGTTATCATATTGGATCACGAAGCCTCTCCCGTTAGCAGGTCAATTTTTAGATTTGTTCCAAAGTGCTTATGGCCATACATGTTTATTATTCTCCTTATTGGGCCGCTTCTCAAGCTTCTTACAAAAAACTTGAGAAACTTCTCAAGAGATTTCTTATGGGCTAACTTAGAGCATGGAAAGGGTTTTCATCAGGTTGTTTGGGAGTATTGATATCTACCCAAAGAATTTGGGGGCATAGGATTGTTAGATGTTGGATGCCAGGGAATTTCCCTTTGTGCCAAATGGATTGTTCGTGTCAGTGATGGTCTAGAGAAATGGAAAATTCTTTTGTGCAAATGCATTTCTATGGGTTCACCTCAAGTTCGTAAGACTTGGAAGGGGTTGGATTTCCCAAACTTACTTTTTATTAAAGCTCTAGTGAAATTAGTTGACTCTTTATTATCCAAAGTATTTGGAAAGCTTGGGAGAAAATCAAACCATGGCTGGTTTGGAATGGAGATGAGTTCAAAATTGTGTTATTTGTTAATTCCCACTCAGTGTGGTGGTCACTAGTCATTACCTTCCACAATGTGCCTCTTGCAGAGGTTCCTTAAGTTCATGCCCTCAAGCTTTTTAGGCGAGGGATTCACACATTGCAAGACATCTTTAGTCCATCCATGTCAACAACTTCTTGACCTGGCCAAAAGCTAAGGTTAAATTCTCACTAGACAATAACAACTGTACCTCATATCAGGCCATTCTAACATCTATTCACAATGATATGTTACATTAAATTGGGATTTTGTCCTCTAGGCCTTAGTGGAAGGAGTGGAAATGGTTTCCAGATACACCATTTTCTCAATTATTCACCCAACAAAGGTTATGATTTGTTGTCTCCCAAGCTTCCAATGGTGGATAAACTCAACTTTCATTGGTCCCTTCATTCTTCTGCTTGGTGTTGGCAACACAAATTCTCTACTATTCTGGTATGCCACTCTTGAGCCCAAGCTTGCCCGTTTTGCATGGTGTATTTTTTATCAAGGGTCACCGATTGGCTGCAAGATCATTCACTTAGGCATTCTTCCCCATTGCCCATTTTGTGGGTGAATTGAAACCCTTATGCACCTTTTCTAGTTTTGTCAAAAAGCTCAAACCATTTGGGCTTGGATTCATGAATTCTTTCACTGATTTCAGCGAGAACCCTTCTTCTGGAAACACATTTTATTAGGGGATTGGTCCGGTTTTCCCATGACCTTCACCCAAGTTTAGCATGCTTTCAATGTGGAAATCTTTTTCTTCCTCTGGAAAGAGAAAATTCATCTCTTTTTTCTCATTCTGGTTGTAGATTGCAATCTTTCAAGATTTTAACAAAGTGATGATTGTCTAATGCTTTCTTGTAGATTCAAGTTCAAGCTCAAAAGGTAGCACTAGAAGTGGCCCACCTCCAGACTCATATGGATTACTAGGGCAATGCCCCTTGCATAGTTGTTTGATGTTCCGTCACCCCTACCATTTGGGATCCCTCTCCAAGGGGTCGAGGCCGTCCAGTATAGTCACTCTCGTTGCCACTCACGCAACTATTTTCTAGGGTGGGGCTCACCTCCTCACCATCCACTCTCCTCCTTTGACTCAACGGAGAGGGTGGGGCTCGTTGCCACCTCCTCACCATCACAACTTGCTACCACCATCCATATATTAGCAAGTTCCCTTCGCTGGCATTGGCCATTTTGCCACCCTGAGGGTAGTAAAATCAAATAAAGAACACAAGGAGGGCACCGATGTCCACTGCCACTAGTTGGGAGCCCATTCCTCGACAAGTAGGGCCTTCTAGGTAGTAGGTGGGGCAAGCCCTGACTTCGCCTTCAGCTCTCTTTGTGGCTGCAATCTAATTGTTTTGTGATTTTGTAGTTGGTTTTTTGCTGGAGGACTCTTGTTTCATTTTTTTATTGTTCCATGAGTGAATTTGAACTTGACGCATGCTTCCATTGTACATGCTACCTTTTTTTTGTAAATAGTTGTACTATCTTATTTTTTGGTAATATAGGTCGTTTTCATGTATATTTCATAAAAAAAATTCAAGGCTAGAGGGAGTTTTCCCTCCCTTTCTACCCTTGTTTTGTCACATCCATGTAAGGGATGTGGATTTGTGTGTTTTTCAAAAGTGCAACTAGTTTTGTCTTGCTAACATTTGAGGAAATTTGGGAGAAGAGGGTAAAAAGATAATTTTACCCTTTTTCTCTTTTGTCTTAGCATCTTTGACCATGAGGAGGGAGAGGGGTGACACATGTCACCCCCTCATTTGTGAGGATGTTTGGTCCCTCCTCTTCATATTCTCATTCATGGAGAAAAAAAATGGACTTTTTGCTTGGATTTTCTTGCTTGGATGCTTGGGTGAATTGGAGCTTGGAATTTGCTTGGAGCTAGGGGTGGAAATCTTGAAGTTAGGAAGCTTTTTGGAGAGCTTTCCTTGAGGTAGGCTCTTGGATCTTGTAGTGTGTTGCTTTATTTTAGTTATTAGATTGATTGTTGAAAATCGTGATTTTTGTATGAAGTTTTAGTGTTGTTTGTGTGTTTTTACTCCCTCCATCATATGGCATGGTGGAGTTTGGAGTGTGGGGGAAGAGAGAGGGAATTTTCCCTCTCAACCCTCAAGGTTTGATGGCCAAGCCTTGTAGGGTCTTATTATTTTTCCCCTCAATCGTTGAGGTGGGGAAGTGGATTCATTTGGCTTGAATCTCCTTCCCCATCCTTGGTAAGGAAACCCCCTTTTGGGGTTTGAAAATCCTTCCAAGGAGGACATGGAGAAAGGGGGAGGAATAAGGAGGGTTTGTTTTGACTAAGGAGCAATAAGGAGGTTAAGAAGATGTGTTATGTGCATATAATATTGATGTTGTATTTTGGAGAACTTTCTCCTCTCTTCCCCATTTTTGGGGGATGAACATGGGTTCTCCTCCTTGTGGCTTTCTTTTGGAGTCTTGTTTGTTTGTCTTATTTTTCTTTGCATGTTTTGTATTAATGTTAGTGCATCATTTCCCTTGTGCAAGTGTTGGTTAGCTATCCTCTTTCCCATGGGCTTGGGGGAGGCTAGCATGCATCCCAACCTTGGGATAGGCATGTGATGATGCCTAAAGGTTGGGTGGTTAAACAAGCCCCTTTCTCATTGTGTTGGCCTTGAAAAGAATTTTGGAGTTGGGAAGCCTTTGGACGATGTATGAAGACCCTTGTCTACTTGGATGTTCTTCTTGTCTCCTTCACCATTTCTTGGACTTCTTCTTTTGCTCATTGTATCTTTGATAAGAATGACTTGTGAGAGCTTCTTTTGTCTTGAAAAGATAGTGTATTAGACCCCTTTTTGGGTGGATATGTATTGTGACATATGTGAATTTGAACAAGATAAAGTATTGTAATGGTTGGTTTCTTAAGCATGAAACATGTAGGTAACTTCTTTTTGAAATGGAAGAGTTGTTAGTTGATGGGCTTTATTTTGAAGAATTTTTACCTTTAGTTTTCCCTTACTATAGCTTCTTGGAAATCATAACATGTAGAGAAGTTTTAAAGTTGTGTTCTTAGGAGGCCACACTATTTGTTTGTTAAATTATTCCTTTAAAAATAAGTCTTCCATTATATTGAAAAATCGTTTTCATGTATGATGAAGATGAAGCTTGGATCAACCAGAAAATCTTGGAGTGTCCTTCATACCAGGCAATGACGGGTTTCTTCTTCCTTACATGTTCCATTTTCCATTTTCCATTTATGTGCATCATTTACTTTGATAACCATATCCCACGGCCTGTGTGGGATGAACTGTACTATTTTTACGAATACATAAAATTATCTTATGTTATGAGCTATATAATTTTTTTTGTTCTAGTTGATTAGGGTTAGTAACCAAAAAGAATACAAGAATAATATACCTTTTTTCATTTCTTTTCCATAATCATGATGCGGAATGAACTTATGAAACACAATACACAATGTAATTTCATTTAACCATAAGGAAGTAATTTGAATTAATTATACCTGTACTTGTTTTAATTTCCAGAACACAAGTAACACCACTGATGTAAACTGAACTATTATGCAAATCAAAATAATGAAACCGTTGTTTCAGAATGTAATTTTTGGAATATGTAGTCTTTACAGTCTTCATCAATATAAGTTTGCGACGGTCTTTCAAGGTTTCTGCACTATTTTGTTGAAGATGACATCTCGAAGAGACTGTAACAATATGTAAGGCATATCTGTCCTGGAACAACACTTTAAGCTATTGTTTTGCTGCATGTCACCCTTAAACCTTTCAAAAGAAGCTGATCTTATGCAACTGAAAAACTTCTTGTACCCCCCTCTAATAATTGACCATAAAGCATCCCAAGGTTCAAAACAAGGGAAAAAAATGAATACATTTCAGAAGTCACCATAACCTCAAGCTGAGACACTGCAATCTTGTGTAGCTAGTGGGATTTGTGCACATGAAAAGTGTCAGCTACTTCTTGTTTACGACTATCTTCCAAAGGGAAGCTTGGACAACATTTATTTGGGGAGTAGCGAAGGAGACATCTTGATTGAAATCGAAGATTCAAGATTACTTGCAACATAGCCTCATGATCTTGTTTATCTTCATGAAGAATGTGGAATACATACTAAAATTATATGTTGCGCACAATAGACATCAAGGCCAACAACGTAAAGTGTGAGAAAATAGCTATATTGTCAATTGTAAAGCTAGGAGATTTTTGGTCTGTGTGAGAGCCATGGAGTGAAATTGCACAACCTCCCACACAATGGTGGTTATAACAACCACAATAGACTTTTGGGTATGTTGCGCTAGAGTATGTCATCACGGGAAATGCCAGCTTAGAATCGAATGTGTTAAGATCCTATCACCGTTGACTTTAGAAATTAAATGCGGGAGGCGTCTTGTGGATCAAAGCTTGGACGACCGCAATTTTCATGTTCAGATTAGTCAAATGGGTTTTGCCATCTTTTTGGAGAGGGAAATATTTTTGATGTTGTAGAAAGAAAACTTGGCCATAATTTCAATGCTAAAGAAATGGAACGAGTGATACCAATTAGTTGGATTGTCGTGTTCTCATCCACATCCGTAGGCCAGACTCACCATTAGACAGGTGAAACCAACCGATATTCTTAAATTGGAAGCTCACAGTTCCACATGTTCCTCCCAATTTTCAAAGCGTCGCCTTGTATAGTTTTGCACCCACTCCTTAGGTTTTCCTCGTCCAAATGCACCGAATGAAATTATGCTATATACTACACAAAATTTTGCCTCAAAAATTAAGGGTGCATGATCTAATAATTAGAAACCTTTGTTTCTTTAGAACTATTCAGCACTCACCGATTGTCACAATTGTTTTACCCTTCCCTAGTGTGCATTCATTATTTGTGTTTGTGTGAATAGTTGCTCCCCAAATATGTTGGCTTGATTTAGATTCAATTGTTTTTGCAAATGTATTTTTTATTTCCTTTACTTTTTACAATACTCTCGAAGGTAATGGCTTTTTATATTCCTGAATTATTTAAATTTTCAATTATTTTGATATTGATCGATTTTAGAGGGACATGTAGGGGTAATTGCTCCCTTAAAGGTTCCACTGGTGGTTAAATGGGTTTCGTACAAAATTCAAACATGGATTTTGAGCACGTTTGAGTGTGAAAATAATTGCAACTTTCTTCCTTATGATTTACGCATGAACCAATTTTGTATGCAGATTAAGTGCTAGTTACAACATCCTTCTCTCCATTTATCTTATTATGCAGAAGTTGTTTACAATGGGGTTGAGGCTTGTTGTGTCTGACAATCATTAGGAATGCAAACATTTCTGAAATGTTGTAAGGTCACATATGCAGCGTTTAGCAGGAGTTCTCAATAGATGAAATCTTATCCGTCCACATATATGCACAGTGGAATCATTACCACAAACGTAAAAACTAAGCTAACTATACAATGATGACATGGTTGTATATATATGAAGAAATGATAAAAGTTGTAAACATTGTCGCTTATATATACAAAGGTGAAAAGTTCAGGGGGCTATGAATTATCCACAAAATATTACAAGATCCTAGTTGTTCCCCATTTATTTGTAATTCTAAACAAGTAATTACAACAATTTTATGGCGGCGGTTTCCCCTATCATTGTATTAGACCAATGTCATGGCAAAAATTTGATACAACACAGATATTGGATGGCTTTGGGTTCTTATGGTCACTTCTTTAGGGCCATATCAATGTTATCAACGGTTTTAGAGAGCTTTTCATTTAGGAAAGAAGATCCCAATAATAAGGGTCGCGAGTTCCTCTTTACACCTGTAGGAATGTACCTTTTAGATGTTATCTTCCCTGGCTCGTTCTTCTCTGCAAACTAATTTAAAATGAATGTGTCATCATCGCCCCTTTGCTTCACTATGGGTTCATATTTGGAATCGCATATTATGGTTTCTGATTGGGTTCACCTAGTTCTATTGAATCCAATTTGTATTGGATTTGCAATTTGGATCCAGGATCAACAAGTCAACTACACATTTCATATATGGTTTGTTCTCATAACATTTAGCAATTTTATTTTGGAAAGTGTAGCTTCCACCAACGTTTCACATACCCCTCGACTTCCCCTCTCTCAATCTCCATCTTTATCGCCTCTCTTTCTCCTCTAATATTTATCCCCTTTGGCGTTTTTATTGCACATTTCAACATGTAATATGGGGCTAGTTTTAAAAATTCTTGTTTATTGCATAATTTTAATTAAATTACGCTAAAATCAAATATTTTAATAATAAATAAATTCAAACATTTAAATTACAACTCGGTTCAACGTTGAAGTTGTTCTACGCATTTGATATAGCCCACCAGGGATGAAGTCCTCGGTGAGTGCAAGGCCTAGAGATATCGACCCGGATAGTTTGAAACGGTTAAGGCCAAGATCGTTCCTTGGAAAGTGACTTTGACGGTGTGGATTGCCCCTTACTCGTAGTTTGCTTGCAATAAGCAAAAGGTGATCACGTAGTTTAGTTGTATAAGTACTATGTAATTGTAAATTTGTCGTCGTGGTGCCCCATACTTAGTAGTTGCTTAGGTTGAAGGCGATCACTAGTTTAGTTATACGATTACTTGTAATTGTAAATTTGCTAGGATACTTCCTCTTTAGAGTAGTGAGCAGAGATGCCGAAGAATCTATGTAATCTAGTGCCCAATGAATGCATTACTCATCAAAAATTGTAAACAAGCCATAAATTGTAAGTGATTTTTTTCAAAACCAAAACCAATTCATTCCTCCAAAAATCAATTTAGACCTCAACATATATTTTGGACCTATGGAATATTAGCCGCACAATTAGCCTCAAATAAAAATCTGTAATATTCTGAACCTTTTGTAGTGAAAAACCTCTAATGCAAACTCTATTGTCCACACTTGTGTCACTAGATCAAATGGCTCTCCACTATAGTATAACCCTGACTTCTTACATAAACACTTGCCAGCTAAAAGTAATGTTCCCATCATAATGATGTGGAAAGGTTCCATGCATGTCAGGAAGAGTCTAATCCATTTGTCTTCCTCTATATTATAAAATGTAGGTAGTGCCTGATATTTTTGAAACTGCATACTCTCTTGCTATGTGAACACGGTTCTTTAGGGAGATTGCACCCAAGCTTCCATGTAGAAGAGATGAAGCATCAAAAATCAGAAATGCTTGTCGTTTGCCATACCATGTTACAGTCTTAGACCGTAACTCAAATATTGTTTTCTCTCTAAGCAAAGAAATGGGTATGATGTATAGGCATACCAGTGGTCGGACCAACCCCATGTGTTGATGGCAACTATTCTATCACCTCCTACAACATCCCTCCAGAAAACACTAAATTCTCTTATGGTCTTTGGCTACTCTTGTTTCTATAGAATTCTAAACTTTCCAATACAATCTAAGCTTGTGGATAGTATAAGTATGAAACCATTACGAAAATCTATCTCTCTTGCATTCGGTAGTGAATCAAAATACTTCATTCTCGTCGTTTCTCAACTTCTCTTATTCTATCCTCAATTGAACTGATTAGTCATAATATTTGGATGATAAATGATATATATATATATATGATAATCATGTAATTTTGTTTAATTTATTAAATTTCATATATTTAATGTAAAATGATAGTAAGTAATTACACCAGAGGCGTGGCTACCATTCCGTTGCAATATTTACGATGACGATGTGCAATGCTTTTAGGGAGGATTTGCTGTAATTACGGTAAAGGAATTGTTGTTTTTTTATGAAACTACAGTTAAAAAAAAACTGAGTGCATAGATACGTTATGTTGTATTGTTTTGACTGAAGGCCACCCAAAAATGAAGCATATACATTTTGAGTGTCCTTCTCATTTGAGGTCAATTTAAACCTTAGGTATGTGAAAAAGGCCTCCATTCCATCAATGGTCCACAATACTTTTCAAAAATGATTTCTATTAAATCTATGAAAAGCCTTTTTGGGTCGGTCCATCGATAATGCAAGCACTTAAACATATTTTCAAATTGAAGTTTTAGCCCTAAACCCTTTTTAAACTCTTGCAAAATAATCCTAATCACAAACCCCATTTTCTTTCTGGTTTCTGTAGCATGGCGATCTTATACTAGCAATCCATTGAGCCATCAAATGGAGGTTTTCCCGCAAAATGGTAATGTTCTTTTTCAGCAAGCAAGTAAGGTAAAACAATTAGGAGAGAGCAAGACAAAATATATGCAAATAAAACTGCTTGTATTAAAATTTTGTCAAAGCTTCATTGCTCAATTTTTTCCTTACAAAATGCATACAAATGCCTCAAATATATAGAGGTCTTTCAAAAAGATAGCTTCATGAGCAATATAGAAAACATTAAATGTGCTTGGGTGGGAGAGAAGATTTTACAATCAATTGGAAATATTCTCTAATTTTTCCTGTTGACAAAATTTGTCAGACTTAAATACAAGTAGTTGAGATTACACAAATCCCAACGCTCCCCCTTAATCTTAACTACCATGCAACTACACCAAGACATTCTCTAAGATACACAAAAGTATCCTTTGGTAAAGGCTTCGTGAAAATGTCGACAAACTAGTCTTCAGACCTACAAAATTCCAGATATATCTCACCATTGTTGACAAGTTCCCTGATGAAGTGATATCTGGTGTCGATGTGCTTGCTCCACATGTAGAACACATGATTCTTTGACAGTTAAATTGTTGAATTTTTATCACAAATGATCTATGTTGGTTCTTCTTGATAGTGTTCCAAATCTGCTAGAACTCTCCTCATCCATACTGCTTGACAGGTTGTTGTTGTGGCTGCTACATACTCTGCTTCTGTGGATGAGAGAGTGACAATGGGTTGTTTCTTAGATGCCCATGAGACTGCACCAGAGACAAAATTAAATACATAACCAGATGTTCTTTTCCTGTCATCAATGCTACCTACATAGTCACTTTCCATGTATCCAATTAATCTAAAATCATCATATGGTGCATACCAAATTCCATAATTTGTAGTTCTGACAACATATCTTAGTATCCTCTTTCTTGCAATCCAGTGTGATTCCTTAGGAGTGTCCATGAACCTTGAGACAAGACTAACTCCATACATGATGTTTGGCCTTGTTGTCATCAAATACATCAGACTTCCAACAAGTCTTTTGTACAATGTTGGATCAACATTGGATCCCTTTATCTTCTTTTTCTTAATTTGAGACCCATAGCAACTAGTGTTGTTGTTGGATTGCTTTTCAGCATATTGAATCTCTTCAACACATCATTTGCATACTTGGATTGACATATGAATATGCCTTCTTCAGATTGAGTCACTTATATGCCTAAAAAGTATTTCATCAACCCTAAATCTGTCATTTCAAATTCCTTCTTCATGGCTGACTTAAACAAGTCAATAGACAGATTTCCAGTGAATATGAGATCATCAACATACAAATAAACTATTAGAATTTGACCTTTATTGTTCATCTTGATGTATAGGTTTGGCTCACTGTTGATTTTGTTGAATCCATTTTGTAGAAAATATGAATATTTTCTATTGTACCAAGCTCTCGGAGCTTGCTTTAGGCCATACAATGCCTTTTTCAGTCTACAAACTTTATGCTCTTGTCCATAAACTTCATATCCAAGTGGTTGTTGAACATAAACTTCTTCTTCCAGAAAACCATTCAAGAATGTTGACTTGACATCCATTTGATATAATTTCCAGTTGTTCTGAGCTGTTATGGCTAAGACAGTTCTAACTGTGTCAAGTCTAGCCACCGGTGCAAAAGTTTCATTGTAATCAATTCCAGGTTGTTGTGAGAATCCCTTTGCCACTAACCTTGCCTTGTGTTTTTCCACATTGCCATTCTGCATTGAATTTGGTCTTATAGACCCACTTAACACCAATAACATCCTTGCCTTCTGGCAAATTGACTAAGTCCCAAGTTTGATTCTTCTCAATAGAATCAATTTCTTCATCCATAGCTTTTATCCATTCTTCATTTTCTACAACATCTTCAAAATAAATAAGGATCACCTTGTGAAAACAATGCAAAATCAGAATATAGCTCTTCATCTTGTTCATCTTGATCATATATCTCCCTCAAACTTCTTGTCTTCTTGGAAGCATTTATGAAACGAGATCTGAGTTCTGCCAATGTTGGGTTGGATGAATCACTATTATGTGGACTTGTAGTTCCTGCATGCCCTGAGGCTTCACCAGTCTAAACATTTGTTCTAGGTCTCCATAATGTTTGTGAAGTAGGTATCCTGAAATTTTCTCTTAAGTGAGTTATTTGAGGGTTGTAAGTTGTTGGTGCATTCTAAGGAGTTACTATTGAACTCTGTTGACCAGAAGGGCCGTGAACTGAAGTTGCTGCTGGAGCAAACCCTTGTGGAACTGGTTGATTAACTTGTGCACCATTTTCTTCAACTTCATATTCTTCATGAGATACCTCTACAAAGATACATGTCTCTTTATCAATACTTCCATCCCAGGCTTCATTCTCTATAAAATCAACATCTCTACTGATAATAGCCTTCTTGGTGATGGGATTATACAACTTATAGGCCTTTGACTGCTCACTGTAACCTACAAAAATACATTTTTCACCTCTATCATCTAGTTTATTTCTCAATTCTTTAGGTACTAGTGCATATACAACACATCCAAATACTCTTAAGTGTGCAACACTATGTTTTCTTCTGCTCCATGATTCTTGAGGAACCTTTTCCTTGACACTTTTCGTTGGGCACCTATGTTCGATAGGTAGGCTGCACATGCAACCACTTCTGCCCAATACTCATTTTTTAAGTGTTTTTCCTTCAATAGACTCCTAGCCATGTCCATGAGAGTCCTATTTTTTCTTTTTGCTAGACCATTTTGTTGAAGTGTATACCTAGTTGTCAGCTGCTTGTGTATTCCATTTAATTTGAGAAAATTTAAAAATTCGTTTGAGATATACTCGTCACATTAGTCTGTTCTCAACACCTTAATAAAATAACCACTCTGCTTCTCTACAAGGGCCTTGAATTCCCTAAAGTCTCAAAAACATATTATTTATGCTTTAGGAAGTATACCCATGTCTTCCTATTGAAGTCATCAATGAAGGTCAAAAAATAAATGCTTCTGCCTATTGAGGGTGTCTGCATTGGTCCACATAAGTTTGGGTGGATGATTTCGAGGGGATCCTGAGCTCTATATGCCTTTCCAACTAAAAATCTTTCCTGTGCTGCTTTGTGAGAATGCAACTTTGGACATGACATTTCAGGCGGATTGATCAATGGTATTCCATTCACCTTGTTCTTTTTGTGGAGCATATTTATGCCATTAAAATGTAAGTGTTTAAGCCTTAAATGACAAAAGCCAAGGCTGATTTTGCTGATTGAGTTGGAGTGTATATGGAGATGTCATGCTTGAAAATCCTCTTTCAGTGAGGTCTTGACATTCCATGGGTGATTTAGAATTAGCACTCACTAGGCTTAAAAATCCTTCTTGAAAATATTTTTCTTCACCCTTAGGTGGTTGGGAGCTAGGTGCTCATATAGGAAACATCCTTCTTGAATTTCATATTCACTTTTTCAATTAACTGATCTAGGAGATTTTTCGAAAATCATGCACTCATTTTCCTCGCATATAAAATCTGTAATCCTTTCTGTACCAGAAAATTTTTGCACATCTTGACTTGGGGGAACCTTAGCATATTGCTAGTTTAGTTAAGGAACACCCTTGAGATTTTTTTTTGAACTTCTTGGCTTCACACAATTACAACAGTAAAATACCAGGATAATTTTTTTTTGACTTACATTGCTCACTACACACAACACAACAAGGGCTCCAAGTACAGAAACTCGACTCGCATACGACAATCACATAAGTCATCGACTCACATAGACACATGAAAACAACATAGGCATGTCGATGCCACACTTTTCCCAATGACTGGTTACTAGTATTTGACCCAACCACAAGAAACATGACTTCAGGAATGGTGAACCCACAACACATCATTACTTTAATTGTATTTTAGTTACGATTAACATTCCAAGAACATTATTGTGCAAGGATAAATTTCTCGTTTGTCCACCTATAATTATTTTTTTAGTTCATTCCGCGGTTAAATTACAGTTCGACCATCTTATGTTGGCTTCTTATACTTTATAAAAATTTCCATAACTAACATACTTATTTGGCATAAATCAAATTACATACAAAGTACTTAATTATCTTATTATTATGTTAAGAATATTCTTCTCCAACATTTATTCGATGTCTACAGTTTTACCCTTACAACTCAAGCGAAAGTGACTTGATGTCCAGAACACAATAAAAGGATTTAACATAGATTTAGATACAAGATAGCTTTTTTCCAAAAATATTCCTCGATCACGGTATAGTTATTTCCCTACCATATTTATTCTAATTCAATGACTTGTGAAATTCCATTTTGTTTTGTATATGTATTTTGTTTTCTCGAAGGTTGATCACACCAAGGCAAATTTATATTCTTTGAAACAAAAGAGTATATTTAATTGAGTTATAAGGTCTCCAAGAGTGGCATTATTCCGAACCTCAAATCTCATTTTTACTCTTATATGCTTTATTTTCTACGTCACATTATGGCCTTATTATTAGCATTGTCTTGTAAAAGGAGTTACGAAATGTTTGTCTAACCTCTTGAAGACATATATGATAAGGAGACTTGAATCTACACACGAACCCTAAGCCAACATCCAAATCAACCGAGGTTTAGATTAATTCCAACTTCACCTAAGGGTCTACCCCTCAACTAAATACAAGTTTTATGCGAGAGGACAAATTTATGTTAGACCACCTTCCAGAAAGGACCAAGGTGTTACGTTGAGAGAACCCAGGGTAACACATTTAGCTGCGCGGAACTAAGGAGTTCATTAACAAGAGTTTAAGACCTAGAACAACTAAGTCACAACCTCCATCTATGTCGTCTGGATCCAACAGGGATTTCATTCGATGAAGAAACCTTAATTTTTAATTCTATCTTCGGATGACAAGGTAGTCCGCTAGGCTACGAAGGAGGAGTTAGCTCTACACACTCCAAGAAAAGTTTGACTGTGTCACTCCTATCAGACGGGTTTAAGACAATGTCACTAAACATACTGACTAAGATGATAAGCCCATTCTTGGGCTCTTGTTTACTCAAACTAGGAGATTTCCATCGAGTGCAGGGTTTAAGTTCACTCTACGGTTTTCAATGTCTTCTACGGTAAGGAGTATCACACATGAAAAACAAGTTATGCTCCGATATTGAACAAGGGTAGAGTGTTTCGATTAAATCTCTTTATTACATTTACAAAGTATGAATGCACAAGATGACTCGTTAATCATTTATTGAACACTAAATATGCACTACAAGATATTACTTCAAATTCATTTACCTTATATAAATATCAAACCCTTTTTACCAGGTGTACTATAAATCAAAATTGAACCTAAGATTAAATGCACATTTTCTAGATGTCCTTGAAACCAGCATCTCATACATATCAACAAATTATCAAATATAACAGTCTGTAACATGAGACAACATTAAACATTTATTCATTTAACAATTAACTATGTCAATTACAAAGATAAATGAATGAATTACACATCGCCTTTTTGTCGTCATTCTTTCATCCTGCAAAACCACGTGAGCATGATATCAGTGATAATTCGCTGGCATGGCATCCACCCTAATCTAACATAATTATCATTTTTCAGTTTCCCATTTACATATGATAATAATTACAATTTGCAATCGAAAAAAAAGGTTTAGAGACATGTATTCATTACATTTCATTTTGCTTCATTTTGTAACCCAGGAGAGAGAAAGAGAAGGGAAGAGAGAGAAAACACCATTTTGTCAGAAGTTCTAATTCACACAAAAAGTTACACTATAGTGTTTTAAACAGTTATTTACATGTGTCAAAAGTATCTACGGTGGTTTGGCAACCCGACGAGGGTCTCACAGCTTTCTATTATTACATTTTCTTACTAGCTACAAAAACGTTCAAAACGGGCTCGGAGGCTAAGAAACCACTTCCAAAAGTTATCTTCCGATGAGAACACATACCACGATTAAATTTCTACGTGTCCCCAGATATACCAAGAGTTCATAGCAACTGACAGAATTGGGAAAAAGTGAACGGTTTGCGTTTGGCGGCTAGTTTTCCGGGGCCACTGGTCGTAGTTGGCCCAGTGCAAATTGAACAAAAGTTAGCTCGAGGGCTCAGAAAACCACGTCCAAAACTGACGTTCGATGGATGAGCATGCAACGAGACACTTCCTACAAGTTCCCCTATATAAGGAGAATTCATCAGAGTCGACGGGACTGAGAACTAGAAAACCATTTTCAAACGGTGACAAGTTTTCTGGAGCGACAAGTCAAAATTGGTCCAGTTTGACCTCGTCAAACTGCGACCGGAGGCCTACAAAATGGCTTTGCCAAACTATCCAGAAAAGTGTTTTTCCCTAAACTGAATGTTCCATGCAATTGTCTAGTATAAACACTAGAGGTTTGCGAAGACGGGAAATAATTTCTCTATCCAGGTTTCAAATGGCGGTTCAAAATGAAAGCCAACTTTCTAGATTTAACAGCTTTCTACTACTGTAAAACAGTGTAACAGGGCTCCTATAAGAGCGTCAAAAAGATCTCATATGTTCGTTCGGGGTCAATCCAAAGGTCAAGGTGACTCCTCGCATACCAAGGTACACGAATGAAGCTTAACATCTCATTTTCAGAGTTACGAAGGGTACTTAATGAGTCTCCGAAAAATGTAAAAATTAACTATTTAAACAGGGAGATTATCAACTTTATTACTGGGAAGTCAATTTCATCTGGTCGATAAAACAATATTGCAGCGATCTAGTTGGGTAAGAAGTTTTCTAAATCACCTCAGAAAGAGGGTGGGAGTTCTTGGTTTAATGCAAATGAGTTATTTTGACTTCGTGAGTTATGATACGACATTTCATTGTTTTGCAACGAGTTGAAAAAAACATTTAACTGTATTAAAATCCTAATATTTTAAAATTCTATTAAGTTGCAAAAGAGAACTAAAACACGAGAATTATGAGAGGTAAGGGAAGATGAACCATGCCTGGAAATGAACTGGCGAGGCAGAAGTCGAGGAGTTGACATTGCACCATTGATTTCACTTGCTTGCAGCCACGGAAGGAAAACCCAAAAAAAATAGCATCCACAATAATGTCAAAATCAGCGGCCAGTTCTATTGGAAAATCCTCTAGTGGAAAGAAAGGAACAACAAGTGCCTCCAGCTGAGTAACAAGCCCACGATAAAGAGGCTTATCAGTGTGTTTGGGATAGCAAACAAATGCCATGTGTACTATGAATCCATTATGTGCATATCCTGCAATCATGGCATTCCATGAGACAACATTTCTTTGAGGCATTCTATCAAACAGTTCATGCGCCTTCTCAACAAATCCATTTTGTGCATAAACTGTAACTACAACTGTCTACGTGGGAAATTGCTTTTTTTGTTCAAATGTATATTTTGACAGCCAGATCCAACACCCATTTCGGTCCAATAGTCCATGCTCTAAGAGAAATTTTGACAAAAAATTACGTGATTGTAAACATTGCCATAACCAATACCAAAAGAAACTCCCTGATCCTCACTTTTTGAAGCACCCTTGTTTGGGAATGTTAATAGAGGCACACACCTTTCCTCCACTAACTGCACAAATAAAAGTGAATAAAACAAAAATGAAGCTTACAGGATCGTGATGCGTCCCAAGATCCTTCCTTGGACAAAACTCTGCTCCCTTTTCCCTAGTAAACCTCTAAAAACATTTTCACTCTCTTCCTCTGGTACAAGCATGGAGAATGATGGAAGGAAAAAACAGAGGTTGTGGATAATGGCTTGGCTCTTGTTGTTAACATCTACCTAAAAACTTCATAAACTCCATGTGAAGTTGTCTCGTTCTTTCATTTGGTCAAACACGGTAGCAGCGTCCACAAAGGCATTTACAACTTCAACATCTGACAAAAACCTTCTGTCTTTTATGCGCTGGCTGGGAAAACGCGTGGATGTCCAAACCCTGTTTCAGAACTCGTATTTTGGCACAGGCTGGAAGTATTCTAGCAAATGCAAACTGATTGGGTTGGAGAAAAGGGCCTATGAATGGCGCAGACTCATACCCGTCCCCCAAGCGTTTGCAACTACAAAATCTGTCAAAATCCCTCTCAGAGATCATTTAACCTGCTTCAGTACAGATATAAACCCATTTCAATCGATTTGTAGATAGAAATATGAGGAGATATTGGGTACGATTCATTTCTATCTATAGGGATGAATAAAAAATGATTTTAGGTGACTATTCTAGAGAGCTTCGTTCATCATAGTTCCCTATTTTTTTTTGCTTTTTTTGAAACTATCCACTTGCTGCTGAATGACCAACATTAACCTGCATTACCACGTGATCCGCGCCTTGGATTCCAAATAAAGTTCTTGGATTCGTGTGCATGGAAAATGACACGTCGAAAAAAAAATAAAGGTTACTCATGCGTTTTCCAAGCGGACCACGTGTCTTCACGTGAAGTCCAACAGGTCTTCCAGCCGTTTATAGCTAGATTTGAGGGGCACTTTCTTGAAAAAAAAATTGATCTTCTTTTTTTCTTGTAGGAACCTTGGCACCCGCTAGGGTGTAGGAACCTCATTGAAAATATTTTTTGTTCCTCTTAACTTGGAGAATGTCTAGCATCTACTAGGCTTGAGAAACCTTCTTGAGAATTTTTTTTGCAATCCATATTTTTTTGAGAGCTAGCGACCACTAGGCTCCGAGATGCTCCTTCGGTGAGATCTCCATGACCTATACAAGAATAAGAGCTAACACCCACTAAGCTCAAATCAATTTGTATTTTCATTGGGAACATTTTGTTTCTTGTCATTTCCACCTTGGCTATCAACCTATTACTTGGATTTTGATCCAAAATAGTACATACTCCTTTTTCAAAATACATTTTGTAGCCTTTTTGTATCAACTGACCTATGCTCATGAGGTTGTGTTTCAGTCCAGGGACATAATAAACATCAAGTATGAACTTCTTTTCTCCTTGTTTTGTCTTAATATTTATGGTCCATTTTCCAATTACTGAAACTTTGTTTTCATTATGTAGTTTTACTTCTGAATGGACAGATTCGTCCATTCTAGAAAATAATTATTTTGAACCTATCATGTGGTTACTACAACCAGAATCCAAGAACCATACATCTTTTGTGCTCTCTTGAGCAACATAACAAGTAATAAACATAGAACTATGATTTGAACTTTCCAGAATTACATTCTTTTGAAAAATTTGCACTTTGTTTTCTTAAATCATACTATTTTTTTTACAATCAGTAGCATAATGCCCATACTTTTTGCAATAATGACATTATATATTAGATTTTTCATACCTTTCTTCCTACGACTGGTTGTGATAATGATCGTGAGAGGAACTTCTTCCTCTGCATCTACTTGAAAAATCACTTGAGCTAGATCTAGAGCTATCTTCATCATTTGAATGTGGAGATCTACCTCCTCTTGAATGAAATCTTCCTCTTCCTCTTCTGTTCGCAAATCTTCCTCTACCTCTACTAACTGAAACTTGGCTCTTAAAGGCATGCTAAAGAGGAACTTCCAGATCTGTTAAGTCTTTGTTCATGGGATAACAAAGATCCCATTAGCTCATCTACAGAGAGCTGAGTCAAATCCTTTGACTCTTCAATGGAAACAAAAATAGAGTCAAACTTGGTTGGTAGGCTCGTAAGGATTTTTTCTATGATCCTCTGATCTTCTAAGGTCTCTCCATATGACCTAATCTAATTTACTACATCTGTCACATGGGTAGAAAATGAGTCAACACTATCAGACTCTCTCATTTGAGTATTCTTAAAATATCTCCTCAACATTTGCAATTTTGCAAGTTTTATCTTACTGGCGTCTTGATAGGCAGTTTCTAAGATATCACATGTTTGCTTAGACCTAGTGGTTATGACTACTCTAGAAAATATAGACATGTCTAGACCTTGTATAAAAACTAGAGCTTTTGTGTCCCTTTTCCTATTTTCCTTAAGCAAATCCTTGTCTTCTTGTTACAAAACATTATATACATCTTGATCTTGTGGTTCAGGGAACCCATTTTCGACAAGCTTCCAGGTATCTTGACTACAGAAAAGGGTTTTCATTCTAACAACCCAATAATCATAGTTTTGCCATTAAAAATAGGGATTTAAGGCTATAGTAGACTGTTGCTAGTGCCAACCATGGCTAAAAAATGAAAAGCATAGATTTAACAAGAGAAATCACACAGATTTAAAAGGGAAAAATTGGAACATGTGAAAAAATGTGAACAACACTTTTTGTTGGTCCGAAATCGCGCGCCCAAACTAAGGATTTTTGCTCTGATACCAATTGAAGGAAATGTGATGCAAGCAAGGTAAAATAAAGGAGAGAGACAAAAAAATATAAAACAAATTGCTTCTATTATAATTTTTCTAGAGCTTCGCTGCTCAATTTATTCCTTACAAAATGCATACAAATGCCTCAAATTTATAGAGGAATTTCAAAGAGATAGCTTCATGAGCAAGCTAGAAAATATTAAATGTGCATGGGTAGAAGAAAATATTTTCCAATAAATTGGAATTATTTTCCAAATCCTTTTCGCTGACAAAATTTGTCAGACTAATTCGATAGTTGAGATTACACAAATCCCAACAGAAGGTGCCTCTACAGAAATCCAAGTGGGAAAGGTTCTTCTGCATTTACAAAATAACCTTCATAATGAGGCTAAGGTTGTTTTGTAGCCATTGAGTATCATCTCGTGGGTGTTGGTTTTCTTCAAAGAATGATATGTGCTTGTTGTGGGCTATGGAATGTTGGTCACCATCTGGGTTTTTTCCCTCTTCACATTTCTTCATACTTGTCATTTTCATAACATGGCTACAAAATGCCTTGCAAATTTATGCAATTCTTTCTATACCAATAATAGGAAATATAGAACATGCTCTAGTTTACTATCAATCTGAATTTATTACAAAGTCTATGGGCAACACACTAAAATGTGGGAACCTATATGTGTTATGAGTGAAAGAAATCAATTACAACAATTATAATATAATGATACCTCTAAAATTGTAGCTAGGAAGAAAGATACACAAAATAGGAAATAATTGATGAAGGAGCTATGTATATGACTTCAAAGAAATGATTGATGATAGAACTAAGTATATGGCTTCAAGGATTATTGAGAAGATCCATGTTAGTTATTATTACTCTCTAAAGATTACAAGAAGTTTGAAATATTTAGAAGAGCTAGGAAGCCACCACACTCAGGTTGGAAGGGAATGATTATGGACCTTATTCTTTGCTCTCTTGTGTGATTGCATGCATAGTTGTATCCCACTCATGAGTGTTAGATGTCACTCATATAGGAATAATTGTAGATTCATATGTCAGAGGATAAAGAAGACATATGGATACACCCTTGAACTATGAGTGTGTGCTTCACTTAGTACAACATAGTGGATCTCCAACATTATAGTAATATTTTGACACCCTATAATGTTTAAAAGTTTCAGCCTGGTGTGGACTAGAATTCAGAGAGATGGTGAGGATATTCCTCAACCTCTGAAAATTGACTAGGAGAAGGAGAAGGTGGTTCTAATATTTCTAATCTCATAATTTTAACTGGAAGAAGAATCCTCAATCATCATTAATATTATTTATTTGATATCAATTCTATAGGTAACCTTCATCAAATTATAGTGATTTGCATCTTAGGGACTAAGTGTCCTAGACTCAATTACTCATAGAACCCTTAACATAGGAAATGTCATTCAAGGCGAGAAATCCATCATACCCAATAAACAAATCATGTGTGGTAGGATGAATAATCTTAATATCCTTTGACAACCATATAGATATCCTAAGAATTCATGTAAGAATTTGAATCATATTAGTTCCATTTCCTTACATTTATTCTTAGGAATAAGGGTCCTAGTTGGATATCTAAAACCCCAAAGTGTTCAAAATACGGATTTCTTACCATTCAAAAATTGGATAGATGATGTCAATACCTTTAACAATGCTCAAGTGAGAGTAGTTGCATGATTAGTGGACATGTAACACACACAATGTAATGGCATTTTCCTAGTACTAAAAAGCAATTGATTCCTGGAGTTTTGCATATGAATTTTAGGGAAGTTCAGTACCATGTGTTAAACCCTTACATGTCTACCACACTCTATTTTATTGAGGATCATGTATTGAATTGTACATTTTAAGCATTAAATCTCCTCCTGAAATGTCTCCAATGCTCAAAACAATACTCGAGCATTCATTTTTGCAAGCATAAGAATTGCCTTCAATGAGGGCTTTCCTTGATTGTTTCTCCAAAATAAATCATCACATAAATTCCATTGTAAATTAAGCTATTAGGTAAATACAATCACATCATCTTGTGTAGTGTATAATTGAAATTAATGGAGAACCCTAAGTGATATCTACATAAAGTCATCACATAAACGTAAGAAGGTCATTTGGTACTACTAAATGAAGGATGTGGTAATGGACCTGAAATATACTATGAACTATGCTGTCAAAACTTGTGTAGCTCTCTATGATTTTACTAATTTACCTATCAAAATTATCTTTGGGATGTTTACCTCTAATATCGATGGCAAATGGTTATAATGAACACCGTTTAACATGAAATTAAGAACCATGGGGCAACCAAAAAAATCATGTTGATAACCTATCAAAATGCACCCAAATTCTTGTCACTCAGATGATTGATTTACTCCAAGTAGTGGTTATTAAGATGGCTAAACCACTCATGATACTCACCCCATATATGTGAATTGATAGAAGTCAGTAGTATAAATCAGTATCAATTGAGACAAGCGTGTGAGAAGTTTTACAACCATAACTTGTGATATACTTTCCCCACTATCACCATAGAATCATGTGTGAAACTCCTTCAATAACCATTAAATCAATGGTAACCTAATTAATATGCCGCCACCATGAATTAATGTGAAATTGCATATCTTGGCACAACAATTCAGATAGGAGATTATTTGCATAGTGAGGGAACATAGAGACAACATATCGATAATGTTCCATACACTCACTTTAACAAACTGGATGAAATCCTCTTGAATTTCATTGCATAATCATCCAAACAAAGCTATAAAATATAGAAGGCTAGTGGTGCATGGCTCTCAATTAAAAAGACCGAGTGCAATTGCAAAGATTGTCAGTGTCTTAGCCATGTTGTGAAGCACCTACGCATCAATTACACATAAGTATTTGGTTACAATGTTTGTACTCTAAGTCAAGAATCCCTTTTCTTCATCCTTACCACCATATTTTTTCCTTAGAAGACATCCTGAGTTGATAAACTTTAAATTGTGTATGCAAAACTGGCTAACCAGTTTCAGATTAGTAGTTATTTTAACATAGATATTTGCTTAGGATGATTAACAATATCAGTTTTGTCAACTACATTTCCTGATATCATCATGCCTACTGATTGCTACAAATAGGAACATTTTACCCAATCATCGATTTCTTAGGTACCAACTCTGACATACATGTAAAGAGGAGAGTCTCATTTGTGGGAGGTTTATGGTCCTTTTTCTACTGTGTCCTTTTTTCTATTTAGTCGTCATTTTTATTTGAAAAACTTGCTATTTTTCTTATTTTGTAAATTATAACATGTGACTTTGACTCAATTCAATTCTACACCATAATAAATGGATCGTCAGTCTTTCTCCCTATTCAAGGAGGTAGATCCCAAATTCATCTAGGGAAGGAATTTTGGCATGCCCCCTGGCTTTGCATGGTACTTGTAGCAGCATGAAAGGTAGAAACAAAAATGATATAGTTAGGACCCAACTTATGCCACTAGAATATAAATAATTAAATTGGTCATCTATCTAAAATATGCCCATATTCTTTCAACTACAATATAAGTCCGTCTATTTGAGCCTCTTAGTGGTAGATAGGGCTTGTATAGTGTCAAAGTTTCATGGACTCAAACTAATGCAAAATACCAACATTCTCTGATGGCATGACCCGTCCATATGACATCATGCTTACTCAACTGAGGTGATTCTCAAAATGGTCATGACATCATTAATTGTGCTAGTATATTCTATGTGAAATATCAATTCAAGTATATATAGAAACACATAGTCTTGACCATAGGCATTTCATCACCCTCCAGTCCTCACAACCATCTGGAACACTTGCCGTCTAATCTATCATCTTTCACATATGGTTTAACCGTTGCAAGACCCCATATTTGATCCAATGTAAATGTACCGCTCAAGAATATTTAGCAAACTTTGATTTTTTCCACTCATTGGATGGAGCTACATAACTTCTATGGTTAAGACTCCAGATTGGAGCAGGCCACATTTTAATATATAATTTATAAAGCATATATTTGCATAAAGTGCTCAGTGCAAAATGATAACACAAGATAACCCCCCCTACAACTTATCAGCAATAGTGTGACCCCCTAGCATTTTGTACATTAGCACTTTATAACTTCACTAGTTGTAATACATTCTTTAAGGCCTAAAATTTTGTCTCATAAAATAGTATAGATATCTTAAATATAACCATCTAAAAATACGCCCAAGAGATATCAATCACGAGGCACCTATCTAACTATGCAAGTGTAGTATAAGTATACCGAAAAAAGTAACAATTAAAAATAAATATAATATAATAAGTATATTATAATAAATGTATCTATATGAAATACATCAATAGATATCAATTTCAAGGTTCTTAAGTTTGATTTTTTACATACCCCTTTAATCAACAACTTCATTAAATTCTCTATCAATTTCACATTGATTTGTGGCAAATGGAATCATTTAGCTACGCGATTGTGTCGGTCTCGAAAATATCTATTCAAGAAAAAAAGACCCAAACATTACTACATGACCAAGATATTACTATTTTTTTATTGATTTCTCCAAGAAAAAGAAAAAACATTATTTAAGTGAGAGTCCAATAGAAGTCAAATTTATGAATGAATTGTCACATGACTGTCAAATAAACGTCAAATTGAATGTGGAAAATAAAAATGTACAGCACACTCCATTACAGCCTTGCCTGCCATTGTAGAACACCTTCGACATAATTAAATCAACCAGCGACAAGTCCATAGTATTAAAAAATAAATAAAAGTAACATGAGAAGTTGTGGAGGTATTTCACTCATTGAATGTCTATATAGAACAACCATTAAAATTGAGAAGAACTTGTATAAACAAGTCAATTTAAAGAGGTTGTATCATTTTCAACATTCTCATTCATGTCTTGAATGAAAGTTGAAATATTTTCCTTATCAAGTTATTATAGCATTTTCCAGGATGCTATAATGAGATATAAATCCAAAAAACATTTAAGACCATGGTATTACAAAGGTGATGATATGTTGGTTTTATTATTCCACTCCATACAAATTTAGAATTGCATCATGTGCAGAATTTCTAGTTTATTATTATTATTATTAAATTATCAAATTTTAAAATTGGTTTCATCCATATAGATATCACATGCTAGGTGGAGTGCTATGTGTAGTGTTATATCTCTTTGGAGTAATGCCAATATAATACGCATTTCATGGATTTCACTTCAACCCAAAAAGTAATCTTTATGTAGGTTATCCTACCCATGGTTAGGGTCTGAAGTTGTTTTACGTCATAATGAGGGTTTTATAAATATCTAATACCTAGATTTACAATTTGAAGGTCATCATAGGTACACAAAAATTTACATAACGCTAATATACTCCCACTAAAAATTCTACATTATAGGATAAGACCATACCATACTTATGTATTTGCCACATGGTCCCATACTTTCCCAAATTTACATTTTATTTTTAGGAATGAAGAAGTTTCATGTTATTTCTAGTTTACATAGTCACCATGTACTGTTAGCTAAATCTTCTACCTTCATGATCAGTTAAGTGTATCCACTTCTTTTTGTTTTAGAAATTATTTCCATGTTCGATCTTAAAATTTTCTACTGAGTGCACATTATGATTTAAATATTATTTTTCATTCCTTAATTTGAACATACAATCCTATTCTTAACCATTTAGTCCTTATATAAATAAACTCGTATTCACTTCCACCACCTTATTTGTGTATTTTTAGGGTTGAATCAAATGTGCGAGATTACATTATTTCCTTGAAATTTAAATAATATATTTCTAATATCTGTTGGAGCTGTTATCAATTTTTCCCCTTGGGAAAAATGGAGAACGGGGACCTAATAGGACTCGAGCACCGAAATGGACTTCACAGGCCAATCTGGGAATTACAGGTGAAAATCATGTTTTCGAGAGCATTCGGGAACATTTTGGGAGTTTGAACCATTTGAGGAATTTTTCCTCTTCTGTGTTTTGAAAGATACTCAGGTTTCTCTTGAAATGAAGTGGATCCCAACGGGCCCACATCCAACCAGTAACGGGCTTAGATGAGAAAAATTGGAAAACCTAGTTTTCATACATTTCAATAAGCCTCCATGGCTCCTAACATTGAGAAATATTCCAAAAGATCCCAAAACATAGGAGGCCCAGGTCAAAAATGCTCAAACAGGGCCATATTGAGGAATCGAGCTAGAACTAGCCCACTAAGTAACGAGGTGAGGTGAGGCATCACATTGAGGGGACCAAGTTTTGGGGAGCTCAGGAGAGCTCATATTGGCTTGGCCGAGCTGTGTAATCAGATCGACACATATTTGTTTATACTCGAAACAAAACATGTCCCCACTTTGAAGAGATGTCGAGAGTTTGGAGTGAACATTGGTTCTGGAGAAGATTTGGGCCCGCTCCCGAGCCATATCACAAGGAATTACAAGTCGAGTCTCACCCCAAACCTCATCACAATACTACCCGGAATTTCCTTCACTTGACCAGTCATTCTAATCTTCTTTCTCATTCTCATTATTTTGTATACTGATTTAATTACTCTATATAATTATTTATGTACTCATTGTATTTGCAACTACCAGTGGCTTATCGTATTTGCAACTACCAGTGGCCTTATCACATACATTCTTTTCCTGTGTAAATGGAAACGTATACATAATGAGTGTGTTGAGAGTTCTCACCATACATTTAATTCAATTAGTGTAATGGTACAAGAGAGAATGTTAAATCCAAAAAAATAAGAAGAGAGGAGTTTGTAATTTAATGGTGCAAAAGTGTTGAGATTATGATCCACTCCCAAGTGTATTAGATTAAGTGAAGAGCCTTCAAATACAATGTGTTTTTTGTATTTGAATATGTTTAGTTTTGAGTTAAAAAATTACTGAAAATTAGATGTGTTATTTTAGAACGGTTATGGTTATTAATTTTAAAATATCACTTTCAATACATTTCAGATATAATACATGCATCTAATGTTTGTCCACATTAGATTATTTGAATGTTTTAATATTTGAAAATGTGGTATTTAAAATTGTCTATTTCAACTATGTTATAAGCCATTTGTATATTTTTATTCTTGAATATTGATATGTTTACAATGTTGTGAGGAGTATTGATAGGACAAGGTGTAGCTTTAAAATGGAAAAGATTTAAGATTTTCCCTTTTAAGTACAAAGTTTTTTTTTTATTTGATACGTTTATAGTCTTTAGTTCAAGATTTATAATATTTATTTTTCTAGTTCTAATTTCTTTTGTTTTAATACTCTCTATGATACTTATTTTTGAGTCATAAATGATGCTTGTATTATCAAAACCATTTATCATTATTTAGATTGATAAAAGATGTTGATCATAGTTTTGGATTATGGAGATCATTCAATTTATTTAAATTTTTAAAACCCAAGTATAAAGGCTTATATAATTATATACAAAATTTGGAATTCATCAAAAGTATGTTTTGATTAAATATTTGGGTCCTCTTGAAAAATGAACACATTAAATATATATGGCCCTCGATTTCAAGTTCATGTGCAAGAGTTATGGCTTTCAAAAGATTAAATAGTTTTTAGGGTAGTCAAAGCTCATTTGGCAATTTCTCAACTTGATCATCATCAGGAAAATCACATGTATTGGTTCTTATCCACTGTTGAACCCTGTCTTTGCGTCTGTTGACAAGGGAAACCAGGAAGGACTCAAACACAGTATGCCACTGTTCACCATTAATCCCTTTTCATGGGAAAAATATCCCTAGATTTGAACTAAGAAGGCACATAATGTCTCCCCAATTGCTTGTATATTCCAAAGGTGACTAATTTGAAGCATGTTTCTTTCAATTCAACTATGAGATTCTTAACAAGTACAAGTAGATCCTAAATTTCTTCAAGTGTATAAAAATTGGCAAGTAACTTGCTTCTATTTGCATCATCTAAGAAGCCTTGATTGATTGTAGGACACCATGTTATTCTGTATTATGTCAACTTTAAGAGCCACTCATTTGCTAGTCGACAGGGGTGACCAATCTATTGGCCGCTAATTGAGCAATTACAAGTTTCAAGATCTCTTAAGAAGGAAGACCCATTATCGTAGAAATAATCCATTTCTTCAATAGTGTGTCCAATTTCACCCATGCTTTTCTGATACTCAAGTCTACTGAAATGAAGCATTATTTTCTATCTCATCCTGTCCACCACACATTTTGGATATGAAGTTCTCTCTAGGACTTGTTACATATTCCAAGAATATTTTGAGAGAATTCTTGCTTCACACCTTCAACATATGAAATATCAACATCCTTGATCACAATATAAAATAAGCCTTTTAAAACCCTTTCATCTTTCTTGATTAAGTTGATTCCATTCTAAAAAATAGTTAAACACAACTTCCGTTTCCATGTCCAAATGAAAGTCTTGTTAAATTATACATACAAAAATTAGCATACTGGAAAAAGAATATGGAAAATATTAGGTGTGATTGACGCATAAAATTCTCAATGCCAACTAAGTATTTTATAGACAACTTTGACATAAGAAACTATCACTTACCTTCTTGTTCAATAGTTTTATATTGTTGATGGCAACATTCAGAACAGAAAGTAACATATCTTCTTGCTCTATTTGCTCAAAATTGCCAAGTCCCTTAAAGTCCGGTAGGACATACATGCACTCACTGCTTTGTCTCATAGTCATCCACACACCATCGGTACACCTGCCACCTGCTACATCAAGAAGAGAACCAGAGATATGATTTAACAAATATGATTTTCCACTACTCTGCTTTCCCATGGATGATATCACCTTGACCTTACCCTCCCAATTCTTAAGAACAGTATCATAGAAACCAAAGCGCATTAAATTAGCTAGTGATATGCTATCTGCATAATGCATATGAAGAGGAATCCCAAGTCCGTCTCTAAGAGCTACCATTCCATTCTTCTCTGCACGAGCTATTTGACTAGGCACAAGGCAAACTAGTTTTCGTATCCATAGTCCCATTGGAACCTCTGCTCTTAATTCCAGAGAACTAGATTCAGTTCTCTTAGATACCCATTCAACAAAATTCTCCACCTTAACTTGCACACTAAAAGATGAAAAATCCTTTCCTTTATCCAAATTTAGCCTTTGAAGAAGAGTCATCAAATATTGCATGCACTCATTTTTATTGCAACTTCCAGTGGCATCCGTCACCTGCACCAAAATGTTGAATAAAACATCCTTTTTGAAGTCAGTTGACAGCACAGGATGTGTCGCAAATTTGTCAAATATATGATATATATACTCCAACGTTGCACATGACCGAGGAATGTCAGTTTCTTCATAGGACATAGAAGCACTCTTTCCAATTTCTTGCAGCTGTACAATTTCCTTAGCCGAGGTAGTTGTCAAGACATTGGAAAAAACTAAATCAGGGTCAACTATGTGATGAAAAACAAGATGACTCTGTGCTGAACCAAAGTTAACAATTTTCCCTTGAATATCATCCAAACTTCTAATTGACACATTCAGGCAGATGCTCTTAAGATAGGACATAGAATTTGCCAAGACATACACTTCCAACATAACATGAGAACTTTCTTTCATATTCACTGTCACAGAATTGCATTTTACAATCCCATGGTCTCTTGTTTCTGAACACACATGAAATACAATTAAGAAATATCCGTCACTTGAAATACATGCTTTTGTTGTGGGGCAAGATAGGGAAATGTGTCTTGGTTTCATCATTGGCTTCAGGTGGAGTTCAACCACTCTGACCCTGTTGGTGTCATCCGCTAAAAGTATTTCCTTCTTTCCAGGAATTAAATGGATCCACACAATGTTTCTGCTTCCAGAATATTCTTCCAAACCCATCTCAACACCTGTCCAATCTATATTACGAAATGCCTCGTCAAATCTATACAATTTAATTCGGGAAACAGTTCTATCATAGAGGGCAACAAATCGAGTAAGTTCATCCATGGCCAACAGATCAAAACCCCTCCTAAATGTATGAATAGGATTCTTATTATAAGGATTTGAACCAATGCATGGACAATTATACACATATAAAATTGAATCTTTGAATTTCTGAATGAAAATTAGCAACTCCCCTGATCTCAAAGCTACCCACTTTCTCTAGTTTTTCTAAGTGGAGATTGATAGTCACTAATTTAAATGAATCGCCATATCTCGGTTTTATTTTGGTGTGCAGAGTTGAAACTTAATTCATCCAGGTCTTTCTTCATTGGCACGATCTCTGAAATGTTCCACACAATACTCGACTGTTCTCTTTCCTTTGTCGAAAACACTAATTTGATGTTTTGATCAGATTTTCTGAGAAAATGCCGTTTGTAAAATGTGTGAACTTCTTCAATATACCGAACTAAGCGCTTGTCTGTATTCACTGATATTCTTTGTTTTATTTTTGAAACAAAGGCATCCCTCTTCTTCTTTAAACAGTTTCTTAAAATCAAACTTTTTGCTTCTATATTTACTTATCTTTTCCCCAAGAAAGCACAACTCTTTCTGGAAAATACCTGCAAGTTTTCTTTCAAATTCCTGCAGACCATTCTCATAAGAGGAACAAAACAAATCACTGCCAAACTGATGGTGGAGTAAGACATTGCAGGAATCTTTTTGGATTGTGCGGGGCTGGTGTCGGAATTGTTTGCAGAGACTGTGCATCTCTTTCGGTAGATATCTCTCAATAGAGCACAGGTCATGACCAATCAAAAGATCATATATAATGGAATTGCTCGATTTACTTAGTTGGTGAACATCTCCGTTCTTCAGTACGAAAGATAAGAAGCCAATATTTCTTTCTAGATTAACTAACCTTGCTGGAATCACAGATCCCAGCCAAGTTTCTATGTTTGAACTCTTATGATCCATGACTTCCACAGTCCCCCTGATCTCTTTACCATCACTGGAAAGCCTTAGCAATAACCTATCTCCTGAGAGTATCAAACCTTCCTTCTGATTCTCTTGGAAGAATATTCCTTTGTATTCACTGGCTATTGGGTTTGAGAACATAAGTACAACTTTTTCTCCGTATATTATGGGCCCTATCGGCTTCTCAGGCCTTCCAATTGTAAATTTAAAAATGCTATTGTCAGCAGTAAGCGTGATCTCTGACCCAATAAACAATGGCTTAAGATTTTTCTCCATGTCTGAAAAAGCCAGACACACTTCCTGGTGCAGTTGATCTAGCTTATCTATGCAACAATATGACTCTTGTTCAATGCTGGATGTACTACATCCCAAAGGGAAACTGGCATTGTTCGGGCATGACTTGCTGGCACCTCTCTTGCACATTGAGTCCCACAAATAAACTATGTTGGGGCAGAACTTGGGTAGAATTTTCAGAAAACATGAAATGACACGTTCTTGAGTGCCTTCTAACTCTGAGAATGATGTTTTTTTTTTCCTGTTATCTTGCATTTGAACAATGCAATTTTCCTTCCACTTGCAGTAATCATCATACGCTGATGACTGGACAATTTTCAGAAGGCACAGGAAATCTTCATTGCTCAGCATGTTGAAGTCAACATCAGATGACTTCATCCAGTTCTCTAGTAAACTTTTAAGCATTTCTGAATTAGTCGTCAATTCCTCGCGTCTGCTTGCTTTTGAAACACTGTAGTCTCTTGTCAGAAGAACACAACGATAAAATCCTTCGGAGAAGATATAGTTGTCACTTACCGTAGATACAGTTGTAGGTGGCAGGATCTGTATGTCTCTGTTTCTTTGTACACTAAATCCATTAGAAAGATTGCAACCATCCTCAGTGTTCTTCAAATGATTAATCTGAAGCCTCTTTGTTCTTTTCCTCTTCAAGGCTGCAGTTTTAGCAACAGCAGCTAAGGCTCCAAACTGGGGCTCCCCTCCAACACAAACATGTATGCTATCACAGAGCTCAACCAAGTATCGAATAAAATTGCATGACACATCGTTTCGAGATGCATTCTTGAGATGCTCGCCTTCATGCCAGTAGAATATCAAAAGCACTTTCTCTAGGACCTGTACATAAAGTCCAGGCTCAAACTTCCCATCTTGTAAGTTGGAAAGAACCACATCTTTTATCAGACCCTCATTCTGAAATATTTCTACCATCATCCTCTTATCTCCATAGAATCCCACTACAGGCAGACAACGCTCATTCAATGCAGTGAAGTTGATCTTAGTCTCTGAGTGCTGACCCGTGATAGCAGCACCATCTGGAACAAGCTTATTACATAGGAAAAATACTTGATCCTCAGGAACCAGTATCTTTTCAACAAAGCCCAAGTCCTGCTTGTCAGAAACAATACCAATCACCTTGAAAATATCAGGCTTTTGCGAAGCTGCCATAAGTCTTTTTGCATCACAAGTAATTATGTTGTGCCGTTGATCATCTCTCACATTCCTAGTCTTCCTTCGCAAATTTCGGCCTTCACAACAGTTAGCATCGGACATCCTTTTGGTTGATCCTAAAAGAATCCTTTCTGGGGGAGACACTGAAGAGTCTAGCTCTAATACATGGGAAAAGGGGGTCCGTTCATCTTTTTCATTTATAGCATGGACATCATCATATTCTGAAAGAAGTATAATTTCTTGTCGTTCTTCATCTTTAAGACAGAAGCAATCCTTCACAGCAGATAATGGGAATTATATATGTTAATGAGAGACCAATTGAGTGGCAATTTCTGGCCACCCTCCAAGGGCAAGCTTTAATGCTTCAGCTCTTCCTACCCATATTCCAATAGATAGCCAACTTCAATTCATTTGAATCACTGAATATTTCTTTCTAACAAAATATGCAGGAACTTCTTCACCTCAAGATATTCATTTCTCCTTTTACTCAAATGCCTGAAAACGCAATACAACAAATATTAGATTGGATTAGGGCCCTTGGCATATTAGGTCTTCCTATCTATATTCCATTAAATAGCCACCTTAAGTTCATTTGAATCACTCGCTATTTCTTTGTAAAAAAAAAAACTATGCAGAAAATATTCTTCAGGTCAAACCATTCATTTTGCAATGCCTGTTAACATACAATACAGCTGTGTGCCTGAATGCAGTAAAACCTTTGATAAACCCCACTCTGTATGAGTTATGATGAACTGTACGGCCAGCGTTAGGGTAAGGAGAAGCCGTGATTATGACAGTGGCCATGATTAGTTTTATCACTTTTCAACATAGCACAGTTCAGGGGTTTGGAAGTGGCAATAGCTTTAGGAAACCAATTTTAGCAAAAGTTAAGTTACCCTTGTAGCATACATCTTAGCCAGAGTTATCAAACTGGAATAAATAATTATATCACTGCGAGAAACCTGTAGTAGGGGTTATCATCTGCATTGATTTTCTTGAGCCCCTGTGGCAGGGTTAGCTTGCTTTCATCGAACTTTTGGTACCCTGTAGGAGGATTTCTTAATTTTATTGATGTTATATTCACCCTGTAATAGGGTTAGTGTATTATATTGATAGTGTTTTCACCCTATATTAGGGTTTATATTTAAGCTCTTTAGCAGAGCAGGAACTAAAACTGACTGGACCCAAAACCTATTAAACTGGGTCTGCGAGACATGGGCAGGCTTATTTACTTCACCACACTCATTTTCACCTTCCGGTGATCACTAAACAACAGGTCTGTGTCTCACATATTGTGTACAAAAGGGCACCCTGTGTAATATGTGTCATGAAAAACTAGCAGCTCTTATTTCTATTGGGAGCCCTGGAGGAGCAGGGGTAATTGATGTTTTGGCAATCATCCGATGGATGAAGTGGGAAAGGACCACCATGGATGGGACACTCAAGTGCATTCTTCATCGGACTTAGCAATTGAACTTGTCTGGTAATTTGTAAATGAACATGGTGTCTGTAGTGACTTGTCCATCTGACTTCATAGCGAGTTCATGTGGAAACAAAAAATAGTGCTTTCTTGATCATTATCTGTTCAGAGATGGTCCACTTGAGAACATTGGCAAACATAGTTTGCTGCAATATTTTGTGAACTAATGACAATTTGGTCCTTGGCGTCTACGCTCTTTTTATCGCTCTGTGTATTGTAGCCGTCGTTGTTATATGACCTTGGATTTGATCAATGTGCTAAGGATTAGTAGCAGAATTTACAAAAATAAATAGGCAACGTAACAAACTTCTTGTGTTATAGATTTTACCTTGAATCTCCTAATGACATTGATATAGATGTACTACCTCTTATTAATTTGATGGACGTGAATAGAATAAGAGCTTTATGTTTATGATTCATTTAGTGTATTATGTGTTAGGAAAACACAGACTTTGTAACAATGAATAAGAAGAAAGTTGAATAACAAAAACAATTTACAGAGATAGAGATACAATAAATATACAGATTACCAAACATGCAAGAGACAAACACCAGATTTACGTTATAAAAACTCCAACTGAGTACTTAGGGATACATCCACGGTGCAACATATCAAGCTTTTATTAACTCAAAATGAATAGATTACATACGAATATGAGTTACTTTGGCTCTCCACAAAGATAAATACACCTAATTGGCAAAGTGGAGTTAGGATTCCTCCTCCTAATTTTTTTGCTTTGCTGACCCTGGGACCCCCCTACAACAGTAGTGGGGGACAAGCTCACCCACACCCCACTTTGGAAAGTGAGCTACAAACCCCACCACAAAGAGATTCAACATATAACTTTATTGTCACATATCTAACATTATGATGGAAGGAAATATTCTTATTGATAACTGCAATGATGGTCCTCTAGATCTAAGTAAAGATTCATGTATACACAGCTGTGACTAGTAGTAGTGCTGTGAGAGATGTTCTTAAAGCCTTAATCATTTTATGAAAGAGGCAAAGGGTAAATAACGCTCTCAATCTGCTGCCAGCTTATGTATTGTATTCCAATCTCTGTATTCAGAAGAGAAGGTATTCCATGTTAGCTTGAAATGATGTTTCCTTCCGTGTCTGTTTTGGAATGCCTTGAACAAGAGATGATATACTGATGTGAATGTAACTGTTCAAAAAGAGCTCGGATTCATTCATGGAGCAGGGCAGTAGCCCCTTTTAATGATTAGGCTGCTCTAAGAAGGAATTTGACGCATACGTGTCTAAATAGTTCAAGGCTCATAAGAAAACCGTTTACTCTGTAATGTTCTAGTTATCTTGTCATTCAGTGAAATGCTACAGAATTTTCTGTTATAATTGTGACAACTATGGGTTCGTACACAGTGACGAGTATTCCTTAAAGCAAACTTTTACCGTCAAGACTGGAATCGGGTGTCTGTAATAAGATCATTAATGGGATCACGATGTGTAGATAATTTGGATGAAACATTTTTCTCAATGTGATTAGCCCTAAGCATCTTTTCTAGGAAACATATCCAAGTTTGTCCGTCTCCTGTGGATACAATAGCATTTTAAGTTGGTTTTAAAGAAGTAAGAATATGAAACAGAGCTGCTTATTCTAATATAAGTATTATATGGTCTCTAGTCGATTGGTTGATAAATTGAGGAGAGAAATCCTCAGTATAAAAGAAACTTGCGAACCAACTGTGACATCTCACCTTATGAAGCCTATAATTCTGACCAAGGTAGCAACTTCCGTATGGAGAGTATTAAGTGATGGTTTTCAAATATGGAAAAAAAGATGGTCGATAAATAAAATACAATAAATACAGAAAAAAATATGGTCTCGCTAATCTTAGAGGGATTGATAAAAACATTCTAAACAATACTGAAAAATGAAAATCTTTTTGGATGCTGACTATAAAATCATGGATGTGTTCATAATTTTAATATTTATAGTATGAAATAATAATAAATAACATAATTTTCATTAGATCCTGCATTTTAATATCTTACCACTGAAAGTACGGAGTTCAATACAATTGAATGAAAAATACGGAAAATCTTTCAGATTTCACCGTATTTGGTAACTATGATTCTGATCTTAAAAGAGGTACGGGGTTAGCTTATTAAGGAAGCAAGAAAAGGCAATCATTAAATAAATAGAGCTCAAATTAACTCTTTTATCTGGTAACTTATACCCACATATATATTTTGGAAAATGAATGCAAGGATAATATAATTGTTACGAAGATTTGACGGTTGAGCTATGTAACTGGTTAGGTACATCAAGGATTGTTCTTACCTACCATGGATCCTTGTAGTGTTAACATGAAAATTTCAATTAGATAGATAATTTTACTAAAAAGTAAAAATTGCAATTAGAAGGATAATCTTACTAATAATAATGATAGAAATAGCACAACCATTCTCAAGATTTTTGGTTATTTAATTTCGTGAGAGGTCTTCGTAATGTAAAGTTGTAAAGATCTCATAATTATCTCATTCATTTCAACTATGAAGAAAATCCCTTGAACTTTTGTAAAGCGGCTAATTTTTACAAGAAAACTCTCTTTGAAAAAATAGCTTATTGTTAATCAACTCTGAAATTATGAGTTAATAATAAGGATAAAATATAGACTTCAAATTTAAAAATACAACTATGATAAAGAGTTAGTGCAAAATTGACTGTCGTATTAAAGCTTTGTTTAGCACATTGTTTCATTAAATGTATGAGAGATCATTAATGGGACCACAAAGTATAGATGCTTTAGACATAACATTCTTCTCATCCTAAATAACATTAATTAACATTGCTAGTGGTTTTGCAGTCATGCCTTGCAGTTGTCTCTATGATGCTTTGCAAGTTTTTATCACTTCTACCTACAAACAAAGTGGCATATCCCATATAAGTTGGGGATTGTGTGCATGTGGTTTATAAGGTACTCTTAATAGCAAATGCTTTACTAATATGGTAAGAGGCTAGAGGATAAAAAGCCTTAAGCAGAAGATTAGACTCACTGTAACTACCCTTACTAACATCACTTGGATTTCGTTCTATTATAATATTTTCAAATAATGTGGCATGTCCCTACTAACATCGTTTAAAGTGAGGATTCCATTTTATTATGGATTCTGTTTCATTATTATTATCCGCAAAGATATAAAAGGATAAGACTATCTGCCTCCTAAACAAGAGGCTATATACTTCACCTAATTCTCACCCTACAGAAATAAGTAAGAAGTATAATTATTGAGAACGTTAGAAGGTTGAGGTATGTCAGTAGTATGGTACACCACGAGATGTTCTTATCAACCATATTAAGATAAGGTTTACAATTAGAAAGATAATTTTACTATGAATAAAGATACAATTATCATAACTGTGCTCTTTAATTTCGTGAGAGTTCTAGTAATGGAAAGCTCCAAAGATCTCAGAATTTGTCTGATTCATCGCCCTAAAGTTGTGTAAAGTAACTAGTTTTAGAAGCAAAATTCTCTTGGAAAGATGTGTTGATTGTTTAATGATAAAATTAAAAGTCGAGCCTTCAAAAAGAAAATGATAGAAACAGAGTCAGTGGAATATTAAAAAGTGGACTCCATGCTTTCTTAAGTATGTGAGGGAGGATGTTGGAATTAGACATTCAAGAGAGGACCGTGTTTTGGAGTCTTTAAAAGGGCAGTTCTATGTTGGGGGCCATTGCTCTTATTTGTATGGGAAATGTGGTTCTATGTTTAAAAATATTATTGCTGCTACTAAAACCCAACAAAATCTTTAAAATTTCTCAGTAGCTATATTTTCTAGCCCCATTAAACAGTTGGGGGCACAAAAAAAAGTCTGCTGCTTATAAATTTTACAGAGCTTTTGAGACACTTTCGTTTCAATTTAAGTTTACCTCTTAATTTTTTTTTCTAATAATTCATTCAGGATTCATGGGATCATATTTCTGCTAATGCTAGAGAAAAATAAAAATTCATGGAACTCTATTAATACTACAGAGGATCTATCCCTAGCAAATCCCATCTTCCTCCTTCTACACCCAAGTGCTCCGCCCATGTTCAAGACATTGAAGAACTAGGCATTGAAAACCCTAGCTCACAGATGATCTTGACTTCTCCATGCGCTTTCAGACTTGCTTCTCATTTCGTCGCCAAGTATTTCTCTAATAGCTCTTCAGCTTCCTCATTTTAACCCAAAAAAAAAAAAATCAAAATGATACCCTTCCTTTAATGTAAAATCTTGCGGAGCCTTTAAACAATCGTGACCTGATCAAGTTGTGGATTTCTGCCACATCAAAGTGCGCATCAAACACAATGATCAAATGAAGCTCTGGTTGAAGAGAGGATGCCTGGTGCTTCCTCTACCAAAAAAAAAACCAGTGAAATTTAATCCTGGTGTTTGAAGCGTAATTTCGTAAACATAGGAATTTCGGTAATAGAATTACCTCGTGGAAGTCTAAAAGTTGCAAACACTGCTTTTAATTTCAGTATTTTAAAGATTGTCCGGGCACAACTCTTAATGTTTTTAGTGAGAACATTATGCATAACAATACAGCCTTTTATTTGACCTCGAATGATAAAACAAGTTTTTTTTCTGATAGTTTCAATGCTTCTTTCTGATGAAATGAAACTTATAATACACCTTTCACATACTTATCTGTGATGACTCCCCCTGTTAACAAACAATAAAAATACATAACCAGGCCACAATTTAAGCATAACACAGAACCAAATTAAATTTAGAAAAATACGAGCCATTTTGCAGAAGTCCGGGCTAGCACAATTATTTACATTCAAATTACAAATATCTTTATAAATCTCTACAAAAACAGCACTACAAAAAGAATTGTGAAGAAAAATTTGAGTACTAGGGGAGGAATTCGGCCATACGGTCATAAGCATTGCACTATGTGAACAAGCTGCCAACGCCATGTTATTGTTTCCTTCCCTTCAGTGGCAGAAGAACAGAGGATATATAAACAATATTTAACTAGGAGACGAATATCGTCGGGACTCGGAAGTCGCTTCACGCACTACAAACCAGAAATAAGTAAATGCGTTAAAGGCATCACAATACGGTGAAAAATATCAGAGGAAATCGCTTCGTGCATCATAAATCAGAGATTATGGATGTATTAAATACCTTAAATGTAGATTACTGGTGCATTAATGTATACAGTCTGCACTGCAACTCATGCTTATCCACCGAAGGAAATGCAAATTATTTACAGTTGAAATTTTGTTTTTCTAAATCATAATGTGACGGGAAAGATGTTTGCTTTTCGCATTAATTCAGGTCGCCGCCAAAGTTATTTGGCAGCAAATTTTGTGCAAAGTAATTACATGTTAATTGGCAGGGTTAAGATTTGACGTCACTGAATACCCGCAGTGGCTGTTCTCCCTAGCAACTTTGGACACATAATATAGAAAAAACACGGTCTATAGAAAAATTACTATAAATAATTTTAACAAAGCCATGAAATGGCAAATCCTGCGATGAAGGTGCATCTTAGTGGAGTAAGAGGTTATGGTGTTGCTTGTGGACCACGCGGTTGATTGCATTTACGTTGGCAAGTATCCGTAAAGAGTCGGGCGAGAAGTTATGACAGAACAATTGGTTATATAATATAGTTAAGTCCCTAGTTCGTTTCTTCACAGTTGCAAATTATATGTTGATGTATGGTGGGAGGCTTATAACCACACTTTCATTTTGTGAAGACTACTATGTAAATTGTAGTAGCATGTCAATATTTGCAACAATTTGGAATGCATGTAGAGTAAATATAGTAATAAATAAAAATTGGAAGCAAAAAATATCATAAAGTGATGTTATAATGTTTAAAGTATAGTATATAAAAAACTTGAAAATTCTTGTTTTTTATTAATAAAAAAAACTTGAGATGCTTATAATTTATTTTCAGCCAATAGAAAAATAGAATCTACTTTTTGAAAAAATCAAATAAATACATATTTAAAAAAAAAAAACTATATACAAATGATCTAAAATGTAATATGCTTTATTGTGATTGGTCATTAAAAAAGTGAAAATTTAATGTTGTACTTGATTAATTACAATAATTTAATATTTTTGTAATTATAATGTTAAAGTATAGTATATAAAAAAATTGAAAAATCTTGTTTTTATTAATCAAAAAAACTTGAGATGCTTATAATTTATTTTCAACCAATAGAAAAATAGAATCTACTTTTTGAAAAAATCAAATAAATACATATTTTTTAAAAAACATATACAAATGATGTAAAATGTAATATGCTTTATTGTGATTGGTCATTAAAAAAATGAAAATTTAATGTTGTACTTGATACATTAATTACAATAATTTAATATTTTTGTAATTATAATGTTTAAAGTATGGTATATAAAAAACTTGAAAATTCTTGTTTTTATTAATAAAAAAAACTTGAGATGCTTATAATTTATTTTCAGCCAATATGTTTTAGAGGGATAGTTATTACTTTTGTAGTTGACTTTAATAACGGGTGTGATTGATTTTGTCAGTGTATGATATAGAGGTGAAACATTACATTTAAAGTTTCTATCTCTACATTTCAAATTTGTTACAAATTCGTATATATACATTTGCAAATCTTATATCATGAGTGGTAGTTTTTCGTACATTTGCGGACTATTTTATTTGAACTAAACATGAATACATGAAGACTTCCATACATTTGCAAATTTTATATTATGAGTGGTAGCCTTTTACTTATGCTTTGCCCATCTTCGAGATATATGAACCTATCCCTCTTATTGTTCTTAATCATTAAAGGCCCTCTGGAAGATCCATCAAATGCACATTGAACTTATCTATCACGGACCACTAAATGTGCAATTAGAGCTCTCTCATAGTCTACCAAATGTCCATTGAGATCCTTTGTAAGTTCAAATCATATTCTTAATTCCAGGTCTTTAATCAAGGGTATTTTTTATGTTTAATCTGAATGTGCTGCAGAGAAATACTATTGAGAAAAGGGGTTTGTGAATCAACCATATTGGTCTTTTGAGCTAACCGACAAGAACATGAGAGACAATACCTTCCATGTCTCACGCATGACAAAAGTATATGGAATAATGTCAATACGTTACAGGGTTTTCCACCCATAGATAGTGGAGGACACGTTCTTTGAAGAATTATCATCAAATAAAGACCTAGAATTAGACTCCTCCAGTAATGCAAAATCAATAAATTACCTTCCTGGCTTCTAATGTTATGTCTCCATTTGGACGAAATGTTTTGAAATGCAGCATAACAAAATGTAGCTTTCCCTCATCTTTGTTTGTGTTTATTCTAAAAGATTGCTTGAGCTTGTGAATGTAGATCTATATTTTAGTTTATGAATATTCATCTTCTTTGACTGAAATAACCTTTTGAATTTGTGGAGAAAACTTGATAATTGAAATTCTTTGATCAAATTCATGCACTGATATAAAGTCTAGTTGTTCTGGTTGATATTGTGATGATGTGCTTGTGAAGGAACACAACTTTTCATTGACAATTCCATCAAAAATTTACTTGAAGTTCCTCTCCATACACTCTATCCATTGTCTAGGAACATTTTGTCATACATTCCTTAGACTGTGTTGTTTCTCTAGTTGTCTTTCACATTTAAAATTTGAGAATAAGTAGATTCGTTGAGAAGATTGCAACACAACTATCTGCAATGGTCAAATTGGAAGCAAAGATAACACATTAGGTTGAGAAAAAATCAAAGTTGGTGCCAAATTTATTAATAATGAGAGGTGGAATAAGAAAGGAGACTGGTTATGCTGATGGTCCACATTAAGGAGACTGACAACAGTACGATTGTGGGTCTGATACCAATGAAGCATGTTGATGCTGCTCAAATTGTAGACCAGCAATGGTAGCTATTAAATAGATGTTTTGAAATCAACAAATCTATTAGCAAATTTGAATTAGAAACTGGAATATAATAATTCTCAAATGAAAAATATTTATATATTTTCTAAGTTGGAAAACAGAAATATATCTAAAATCATTTACAATTAAAAGTCCTCCAGTAGTAATATGGCTTAGTAACTGTTTTCAAATACTTATGTTGTTTAACTTGCAAGGTATGCCTGTTGCATATTAATTTAGCTAACGAGTTATTTTCACTTGACTAATTTTGTTGTGTTACAGTTGTTCCAATATGTCAAGATTGGATTTGATCCTTCATTATTGACTACCTGGGAAGTTTCTATCCCAACTTGTTAGAAGGTCATCTAAGGCCATAATATGTCTCCTCTTAGCATTTTGATTATATTCCTAAATTTGAAAACAGATATGACATTTGAGTGAGAGAACCCAAGTACGATATGACTGGAAAGGCCTACAGGATTTAGATAAGTTAATCAAGAAGGATGGTGAAACACTTCTTGATAACTTGTAAGAGAGATACCAATAACAAGGATTTGCATAGAGGTTACACGATCTTACAAGAGCAAATTAAGAGATGAAAATGAATGGAGAAATCACAGGTAATTACCTCCTCATGAATCCAACATGCAAAGACTGGTTTATTGCATCAAAGAGGATAAAAGCATGTAGGCAAAGGCTCATGTTGAGGGCTAAATGCCTTACCAATGTTGCTTATAATTTTCATTTGGAATATGATGGAACCATATGATATGAGGTCACCTAAGACTATAGCAGGTAAAAAATAATTTTACTGGTTGAGTGGAAGAATTCGGCCTTCATAATCCATGTCTTATATTTTCACCTGGATTTAATAGGGGTTTGGGCTATGAAAGCTTCAAGATTTATTTAATCAATTGTAAGAAAGCCTATTTACTATTATTGTCTAAATACTAAATTATCTCTTACAAGTTGATTACTATGTAATGCTATGATAATTTGACTATAAGTAATCATAAGCTAAATTATGCTTGCAATAATGATATTAGGATTTTTTTTCCCTTGAGTAAGATGGCAAATATTTGAAAGCTTGAGTGAAAAGGGGATAACTTGTAAAGAGAGAAAATAACATGATTTTTGCTTTGGATTCACTTGTAGAAGTTATAGAACAATTGTGGACTTCCAAATAAATCTTTTATCATGTACTAATGGAAGAAGGAAAAATTTTACCAATGACACCCTTGAATATAGGAAAAGATATGAGTACCACCTAAGTTAGAAAATTATTTCATTATGTGAGTTGAGGCTTTGGTCATGGTTATACATTAAATAAAGAGAAAAGAATAATGATATAACTAGTCAACCTGGTATTGCAAGTCCATGACTTGGATCTTAAGTTCTGTTGCAACTGAACCATTGCATTTTAGAAAACTTACATAGGTGACAATATCATGGTTCTTGGTGAATCTACATGAATTATGTCAACGATTTAGTCTCAAAATGGAACACTTAATGGCCTAACTTTTCAACATTTATGCAATGATTTATTCCTGTGTCCTTCATATTGGTGATGTATTTTGTAAAAAATTAAATATCATTATAGCCGAAAGCTAAAGAAAGATTAATATGCAAAAAAACTTCTAATCCTCTATTTCTAATGACCACTTGTGATCAAGAGTGGGGTACCAAAATTCTAAATGTTAATAAAATCAAACTCATGAGATAAATCTTGTAAAAAATTTTACATGAAGAAGTAATTTCCTTCAAAAACCACACCTGTAAATGAGCCCTTCAAACATGTGCAATAACAAATAGATCTGGTCCCAAAAGGGGTGTTGCTAATTGTCAAGCTATGGTGTCATGCACTGGTTCTAACTTTCCCTCCTTTTTTTCTCTACATGATAGTAAATTATCATTACTCATTTTTATGAAAAACATATGTGATATTACCCTATGCGAATTTAATTTTCATGTGGAAAAAATCCAAGGGTGCCTTAAAATTGGAGATAAAGGGCATGTTACCATTCCACTGAGGGTATACAACCATGAGTTTATGTCTCAATTTAATTTCTAAGTAAATTGAACAACAATCTCAAAATGGCAGTTGTTTAATCTGTTTGGGTTCACTATTGTGCATAAATATAGCTCTGGACCATTCAAATTATCCAAAGGCATTTACATGGGTAGACATGATTTCATATTGTATGGATTATCAGACAACAAATTAGAAATAAATCTTTGTAAACTATTGAATCCGATCTCCTTCTCAGTTATGATGTTGGATTAAACTTGGAAAGGTTCTACAATAAGATGAGAACATTATATGTGACATCGACATGTGAGCACAGATACTATAAAAAGCAGACAACAACACAGTCATGGAAATTGTTGATACATAAGTTGCAACAACCTGCAGGGATCTTGGGATTGTAAGAAAAATCTTTTAGTTTCCCTTGCTTTGCACTAAGAAATGACCCTCTGATCGACCCGCCATGCATGAAGTTGCTAGAGTATACCAATGTCAAAGACAACTGCATCCATATACAAAAAACCTTAATGCTTAAATGGTACACTGTAAACTGAAAGATTAACAGAAAAAATTTACCAACTCATACCAATTTCAAAAAAGTAATATAGATTTAACTTGTTATAGATATGATGTCACTAAATTTGAATGAAGTCACCTTATGAAGCAAACAATTTGTTATATCCCCAAGTTGTAGATAATCTTAAGTACAAAATCCTTAAAACTCAAATTAAGCTCAATTACATCAGTGTATATTGCATAGCATTGATTCTTGTTCCAACACCACTTCCACTCAACTCATTTCCTACTCCACCACAAGTTTTGACTCCTCTCAAATTCCAAGAAATAAGGGAATATTATATTATCATAAAGTTTCGAACATCAAAAATTATCCCAAAGCAAAAAGGGCTTATTCTACAATGTACAAGGGCTTTGAATTCCTTTCAATAGGGACTCCAGGAGTTCAGTTAATTATTCACACTTTCAGACCAACATCAAGCCACATAGCTATTGTAGGTGAATCAAATAGCAAAGGAAACGCACGCTTCAGCACAAGGTGAAAGTGGGACATACCTTTCATTTACTCCTATATTCCCAAATATTTAAACAACGGCGCTTGGAATGTCATTGACGGAGATCTGCTTCCGTGATGAATCTGGTTTTGGGAAAGAACTTGGAATAGTGGAGAACAGATTTTAAGGGGAATGGATTCAAGAACCCACAGTTAACTATAAGTGGATGGTAGCGCACAAGGGAGTATGTGGCTGACAGACAGTTAATGTAAGGAGAGCACAAAAAAAAAACAAAACCCCATTTATGGAAATGGGTAGGTGACCCTAAGTAAGACCCTTGCTATCCAAATTCCTTTTGTTGTGAAGGAACCGTACAGTTGGATTAAAAATGAAAGCTCGCCGCTGTCCGCTTGTAGATCCCCTGCGCATTTTTTGGGTGGATTTCTGTTCACATCTGCAAAGAAATCGTGTAAAGCTTTTGTCACAATCCTCTAAGTTGAATTCAGACGAAAATTGGTTTAATGGTTCGCAACCATGAGGCTAATTGGGTGCTCCCCGGCTCCGCCAATCATCAACAAAACAAAACCGTCGAGAATCATTGACTCTTAAAAATAGCCACAAAAAGCTCTGTGGAACGTCATGGTTAGATGGCCATCAAACTGTCAAATTTAACATAGTCCCAGAAACATCCGCAAGGGCCTTTCCCATAGGGGGAACACCTTCAACATGATAATAAAATGCTCAGCTCAGGCTGGGTTTAATGTGCCAATAAACAATAGGTTATAATCGTGATAATAGAATTTAAAATATGTTTTGCTAGCATTTTTATTGGTTCCCAATATATGTCGAGACCTCTTTTTCAATTGTTTTCAGGATGGTTAAAGATTGAAATACTCAATATCAGTGGATGGGAAAAAACACACTAGCAAAAAATGTTGAAGAGTGGATCCACATCCACTGATCTGGAAGAAGATGCTACGCATGAAGGTTCAACCTAATGACGTCATAAAATATATACATGCACATGCATGGGTGGCCCCCGCACTCACCTATTATATTATAGGTAGTTTTTTTAATAATAAACAATTTTATTAGTTAACTAAATAGTAAATATTCAATATTATTATTACTAACAAGGTGCCCTACAAATGTCGAAGGTAATATAGAAGGTCAGAATGAAAAAATTGAATGTAAAGAAGTGTTTTTAGGTCCCTAATAATTGCCTCTCTTATTTGGCTCATTCTTCTAGAACCCGTTTATTGATAAAAAGAGTTGTATTGAAGATATTTTTTAAATATTAAATCCCTAGAATAATAGAAGTCAAACTATAGATTGGCACAAGGAGGAAGGAAAGCATTGGAGAAACCGTAACATAATTCTGAAAGAAAAAATTGCAATAGCAAAGGAAATCAACAATCCTAATCCAATTCACATATGAATTCTTGGCATTGATGAGGAGGAGGTCAATAGATTATCCCAATTGTAAGCTCCTTATTTTTAAGAGGAAAGGTTCAAGTGTCGTATGATCAAAGTAGTCTTTGAAAAATAATTGAATAAATAAATCATAGTTGAATTCAATGCTCATTCTAAATTATCGTGTTTACGAATTAGATGCTTTATATGCAGAGCATGCATATTGTTCTTGTGACATTGAGGGAATGAGTATAGGCATACTAATCACATATAAGGCAACAACTTTTGAGAGCCATAAACAGGGTTTATTACTAGTTTTTTGTGAAGAAATCAACAAAGATCTTTCCTTCCCAATTAGTATACGTTCATGTGGGTATATTTGTTTGTTTTTATCAGACAACTAAGCAAAAAATAATAGCCCAAACCGTGTGCTTTTGTCAGCACAAGGCCTACACACTCAAGTAAACGCCGCCAGAATATTATTAAAACAATAAATGGATGCAATTTCATTTTCCTAAAAATTGGCTAAAAAATGTAACATTTCTACCTAATCATATCAAATTATAAGAATGTTCTATCTTCTGGACGTTTGAGGCACTTCCTTTATCATTGTATTTCATATACACATGATCTTGTTGACAAGGTTACATCAAAGTTATAAGGCCATCTAAAACTTCAAATTAAAACATATTTCATTTAGGGTTCAAAGAGAACAAGAAAAGAAGGGAATAACAAATAGGTCCATTAATTCAGTAGCATGTTTCATTTAGCTCCTTGCATAACTTCAAAGCCCAACACATAAATGCAATAAGATATAAAATTTGTTATATCACATCTTTTTCTTATCATGTGGGAGTTACAAAGTGTGCCACTTGAATCGTTGGATAGTGTACAAATCTATGTTCATCTAGTTTGTTTACCAACATAGTTGTGCTTTGGATTTATCCAACATATACTTACTTAAAAAGTGTCCTTCCCCTATCCATGTAACCCATAATTAATTAAACCCCTACCCATAGAGGTCTTTATCATTTGATTTGTAAGGAAGTAAGTGTTTTTTATGGAACGGAATAGGGACAAAGCAACTGTAATGTGAAATCATGGGAGGCATAATTTTGCGATTTAACTATACAGGAAAAGAAGTTATTTTTTCAATCTTTGCCGATAAAACAATCTACCCAAAAACTAACAAGGAGAAAAATCGTTTACAATGTAATGAAGGCATTAGGTACATGAAATGCAACAACGGAAAATATGTAGTGAAGGCATTAATTGTAGATAATGTAACAATGAAAACTTTGACCAAATCACTGGAAGAACTTTTGAGAGCCATAACCATTCTTTATTAGTAGTTTTTCATGGAGATATCAACATATATCTTTCGTCCTCTGTTACTATACGATGTTTTGGACCAAACACATTATATCATTTGGCTATTGTTTATCAGACAACAAACCAAAAAAAAATGATAGTCAAAACCATGTGTTGTTGTCAACACATGGCCTAAACACTTAAGTAAACACCAACACAATACTATTAAAAATTACATTGACGCAATACATTTCCCTAAAAGGCTCAATAATGTGACAATTCTAGCTAATGATATCACAATCTTGCTTTCATATTTACATCAAAGCTATAAGCCCATTAAAAACTTCAAATCAAAACAACTTATATTCAATGTTCATAAAGAATAAAAAAAGAAGGGAATAACAAACATATTCATTAATTTCAATAGCAATTATCGTTTAGTTCCTTGCATAAATTTAGTGCCCAACTTGAAAACACAAAAGGATAAAAAAGCTATTATATTACCTCCTCTTCTTCTTCTCGTGCAGGTGATATAAAGTGTTATGGTCAAATTTTTGGATATTGCACAAGTCTTTGTCCATCTAGTTTGTGGAGCACCATAGTTATGCTTTAGATTTGTTCAATGTATACTTCTAAAATGTTCAAAACCTTCTTCTCGATCAAATGCCCCTTTCCACATGACCCATAGTTCATCAAACCCTACCCACAGAAGTCTTTGTCATTTCTTTTGTCGAAGGAAGTGTTTTCATGGAGTGGAATAGGGATAAGATAGGTGTAACCTGAAATCCCATTGTTATGTGTTTTAAGAATGTAAGTGTGGAAGATAAATCAAAAGACAATGGTAAACAAATATGACTTGGAGGCATGGCATGTGATTTTGTCCTGCCATTTTCATACGTGCATTGAAACCCTCCTTGTTGTGCCAAAGTGGGAGTTTAGAGTAGAGCAAAGGCAACTGTCGAAACATAATTTAAGGTGGATTTTGTAGATGTTGTTTCCAACGCTAGTGGGGGCAAGACCCCAGGTGTCAATCTTTTGTCCTGCACAGAGTACAAGGTTATGAAGGGAGCAGGAAAAGGTGTCACCAACCTCCCACTTACCATAAAATAGTAGAAACAAAATTTTCTTAATGGAAAAGGAACACCGAAAACAAGATTTTTCTTTAAAATTTTGCAAAGCTTTTGGGGGTGTAGGTCAACCTCAACAATAATACATTATACTGGGTTCATTCATTGCAGTATTTTAGGGATGAGAGATGATGTTTGGACTTTTACAACACAGTATTGGAGTTATTTTAAAAAGTTATCAATGAATGTGGGCATGAAATATCCGTCAAGAGATAAATTTGATGGTCGTTTAGACATTTTTCAACAATCTCTCAGTAAAATACTTGCAAATATTTAAAATAATTATTTCATACGACTTATATATTTAAAATACGATCATCATTTTAATATAGATTTATATAAAATATATATAAATACACACACATATACAATAACTAAATAAACATAGAATAATGTTCTATATGTTTTGTTAATAATATATAAATAACATTATTTTATATTTCCAAAGGGTAATATTAAAACTTACTTTGACTTAAAAATTGAAAAAAATAGCTAAATAGATAGAATAATCTTCTATGTGTTTTGTTAACAATGTATAAATAACATTATTTTATATTTCCAAAGGGTAATATTAAAACTTACTTTGACTTAAAAATTGAAAAAAATAGCTAAATAGATAGAATAATCTTCTATGTGTTTTGTTAACAATGTATAAATAACATTATTTTATATTTCCAAAGGGTAATATTAAAACTTACTTTGACTTAAAAATTGAAAAAAATAGCTAAATAGATAGAATAATCTTCTATGTGTTTTGTTAACAATGTATAAATAACATTATTTTATATTTCCAAAGGGTAATATTAAAACTTACTTTGACTTAAAAATTGTTTGTTAGGTAAAGGCGTCCGTTAAATTTAAACTATATTATCTACGTTGCACCAAATAGATTTTTTCCCACAATCTAAGAATATGAGATGACAAACATAAAAAAATATCTAAAGGGACTCATAAGTCATTTGTAAAAGAGGACTTATTTAGGAGGTGTGATTAAAATATTTTTATTTGGATGACAAAATAAATAATCTTTCATGGGTGGAAATGATGAAATAGCTATAGAGTAACATGTGTCCACTTAATCAAAATAAACATATGCCTACTTAATGAAAAATAATATGAAGTTTATGAATAAGTTGTGCCACATCTTTCTTTTTTATGTTTGGCAATGTCGTCAACTTGTCTGTCAGTTTCAGCTCGTCGATAATTGATACTTTATCCAAGTGAAAGAAATGATTTGTTTTAATTATTGGCTATCAAAAGGTTATTAATAATTAATTTTTCTGTGTTATTAAATGAACCATAAGTTTATTTAACCAGATAGTAAATATTCAATATTATTAAAAGGAAGATAATAATAATGATAATATTTGTTATTATTGAAATGCTAATAATATTTAACATTTAATATTGAAAAATGATATTTATTGGCTACCTATGATTGGAAGATGCTTAACCATGGAGAAATGTTTAAGTTTCTTGGTATTCCCTTTGCCTTTCAAGCTTCTCCTATGGAGATTTGGCAATATGTTGTGCAATGGGTGGCTTAGAAGATGGAATACTAGATCACCAAGCCACTTTCCTTAGTAGGAAAATTTCATATTTGCTCAAAATTTCTTGAAGACGCACATGTTTACTACTCCTCCTGTTGGGTCCCATCTAAGAAGTGTGTGTAAAAGCTAGAGAAACTGCTCAAAGACTACCTCTGTAACAATGCTTCCACCAGTAAAGGTTTTCACAAAGTTGTATGGGAAACATGTTGCCTTCCAAGAGCTTCAGGCGGCTTAGGCCTCATTGAAATTATATGCCAAGGGCAAGAAATTTATGCCAAATGGATAATCTGAAGCATGGAAGGTGCTCCTGTGAAATGGTATCGTAGAAGGCTCCCCATATGAGTGTACTACCTCGAAAGGTATTGGCTTCATCAATATTATCATTACCCCTATTCTAGTCAAAGTGATTAGTACCTTTGTGATCAAAAGCATTTGGAAATCCTGGGCACAAATCAAGTAATGGCTACGGTGGAACGAGAATGACTTCCATGATGACCTTTCATTTAATTTTCACTTTTTGTGGTGGTATTTTGTCATTCAATGTTAGGATCATTATCTAGTCAAGGTGCCTTAGATTCTTGTACTCTTCCTTTTCAAGCACGACATTCACACCATCCAAGACCTCTTCTGCAAGTGCACCTAATCTTGGATATCTTGGAAAGAGTTCAAAGTGCAATTCAAATTAGCTCTTCTAGATAAAGCTCTCATCAATGACATCATTTTCTTCGTGCTAGAACACATGATCCATAATATTGTTATTCTTCCATCTCATCCTTAGTGGACGAACTAGAAATGGTATGTGGACACGCCGTTCTGGAATTACTCAGCTGGCCAAGGATATGGATGGCTTTCACCTCATTTTCCCATGGTGGGAAAGCTCAATGCACAGTGAGGAATTTAGTCTTCACCATCTATCTAGTAAAGGATATTTTGTACAGTTTTCTTTACCTGTGTAGAACCCAAAATGTATCATTTCCTGTGATGTGCTCTACACTAAGGCCATATGCTTGGTGCTCATATGGGTGCACCTAGGAATGTCTTCCCCCAAATGCCCCTTATGTGGTCATATGGAACCCCTATCTCATCTGTTTTGGTATTACCACAAAACCTAGATGGCTTGGAATTGGATTCATTCTTTCTTCCTTCCTTTTTGACCAGAGTGTTTTACTTGGGAGCATGTGCTTTTAGGAGAAAATCATCGAATGCCTCACAAATTTTCCCAGATTTGGCATGATTTTAGAGGGAAAATATTATTCTTGCTTTGGAAAGAAAGGAATTCTTTTTTATTTACTAATGTTGACGTTGATCAACATTTCTCTATTCATAACAAAGTTGTGGTTATCGTGAATGTCTTGCTGTGGATTCAAGTTCAACCTAATAAAGTGGTGATCAAGGTGGAACATCTTTAGACACTCCTTCATCACTAGGGTGACACCCCTTGCAATGTTTCTCAAGAACCACCACCCCGTCTCATTTCTCCTCATCGCATGGCAGTGCTAGTGGGTGACCTAAAGGTGGTGGTAGTCATAGTCACTCTCAATGTCACTCCTTTAGTCAGTCCTGTGCGGTCCCTAGACAGATAACCTCCTAAGAGGAGCTTCTACTCTTCTCCTTTAGTCTGCCATCAAGGATGGGATGCCCCCAGCCACATAGAAAACTCGGTTGGGGCTTGCTGGCTACCCCTGAGTCGTGCACTCAAAATAGTTGGGGCCTCCTACCTCTTCCAGAAAAGTTTCCCAGATTGTCTCTCGCCATCTCACCCTCTCGGGCCCTTTCTAAAGATATTGAAGATGGAATCCATCTTGGCTCTAGTTAGGATGTGTCGGATAGTGGCAAAGGCCTAGCTGGATTTGGTTAGCATGATCAAAATCCACCCTAAGAGGTATTTCATTTCTTTTTTTTCACAAAATTTTTAAATTGTTTTCGTTCAAGGAATGATACACTCATACAAGGGATAAAACATAGTTATTTTTGGCGAGTTCATCCATTTAGGACATGTTCAACAAAGTGTGTTATATATGGTATATAACCAAGATAAATACTAAGAACACATGGAGTGCACATGAAGGTTGAGGATCAAAAAAATTGGCTAGCATAATCAATGGTTCATTTTATTAGTTGCAACACTAAGATAAAGAAGAATTTGTTTCCTATGCACATAAGAAATATTTCCCATTGAAGAGATAAATGGCATGGCAAAGGACCATGGATGCAAAAAAAAACAAGGGGAGGAGAGGTGAAGATGGAGACGTTAAAAATTAACTTCAAATTAGGCACAATATAATGCAAATTTGTGTGAAATGAATGGTGTGTCTGACCCCATAATCCTAGCATGGAAATAATCCGTACCTAGATGTTGACATCACTTATAAGGGAGAGATAAGTGGGAAAATAAAAAATTATGCTTTCAATGTTGAATGGGTTTGGAATAACTCCCTAGTTGGATTTATTGATATGAATAGCTCATATGGTAGTGATGTGTTCCAAAAACAAACATTAAATGCCATCTAAAAATTCAGGGAGAATTCATTATGCATATTTCAACTTGAGAAAAATAGAGGAGAAGAAGAAATAACAAAATAATTCCTATGGAGTTCATATCTAAGAAAAACTAGAACTATTTGATCGACCAAGGAGAAATGAAACTAGAGATGGTGGCTGGGAAGATATTGGAGCTAGAGAAGGGGAATAAAATGTAATGTTTTCATTAAGGAAAACAAGTTTTCCATTGAAAAATAGTGAAGCTCATAGAGATAATAAGTTAACCCTCGTGTAGTCAAGATTATAGCTTACCTTCCTACAATGGGGAAGTGGAAGGAAACATATGCTAGCCTAATCCAATTAAAAAAGATAATATGTGGGATTGACTAATTTTTGTTATAGGAGACATAGGAGAAGAAACCACCATTTAAGGAATAGTTAATAATTTGAGTGATATAATTCCTAGAACAATGCATCATCATAAAATATTTGGAAATAAAATTATTAAATGTGGAGATGAAAGAGAAAAACCACAATAAGAACTTACAAAATATGGAAGATGAATATATCATCAAATGAGAAGTGAGAATGGAAGGAAAGTTAGAGTTGAACATTAAGTGATACATGGATCTAGAATATATCAAATTGTATAAACAATTTATGTTGCCTCACTTTAGCAAGGCCACCCTACTCATTTACTTATTACTTTCATGCCTCCATAGGAATTGTTTTTTATTTTTCAAGGAACAAGAAAATCTTAGCCAATTTAATTTACATATTGATAAGAATCTCCATGTAGGATGCAAGTATTAAGAAGGTTCTTGGAGAAAATGTTGTCATAGATAACCTTAAAAATATGATAGACCATTAAATGAGTAAGTATAACATGCCCATTGGTGACATCCCTGATCTATAAATGAGAATTATCATGCATCTACTTAGTTCCAAGATATACCACTTTAGTAAATGAGAGAATATTAATAAAATGTTCTTGTACGTAGTGCAAAATATTGTTATGTTGAAGGTTGAGTATAACCTGGCATAAAATAATGTGAATAAAATCATTAAAAGTGCATACATATATCACCACAAATGAGATCTATTCAGGTTACGAGTAATTCTTATAATGATTATGTTTGAAAACATGGATGTTCGTATTGATTTAATAGAATTTAAATCTTATCAAAGGATTGAGATAAAATAAATATAACAGTAATAAACAATATCTACCAAGAAATGACAAGCAAGTGTGAACAATAAAGAGATAAAAGTGATTTATCTTGTATTTGACTTCCCAGACTGATTCTGTGCTAGAAACTGGGTTGAACAAGTTGGATCTGGACCGAGTATGCTTCATCTGGAAAACTGAGACATGCAAGGCTTTTAGAAAGAACCTCATGATATCATAACATGGGACCATATCTCAAGTTTTGGTACTTGCTACTTGATATGGACCTCTATTGAAGGTTGGTTCCTCTACCTAATCCTAATGCTAAACTACTCCTAAGAAGGAAAATGCAACTAAATAATCCTAAACTAACCATGCCAAGGGACCAAGGAGAGAGAGAGGGTTAGAAATATGCATGAAAATGAAATCCTACACTAACAGAGGTGATAACACCAGAAAAAGTGGGTTTAGGACACTCTTAAATGGATGAAAATGGGATAAAATGGAGATGGAGAGGGTGGACAGATTGTGACCACAGACCACAACAACATTCAATACACTGATTTCATAAGCACAACATCATTTAACCTGCAATGAGAAAAAAAAATGCACAACCATACCTGCAAGTGTGAAGGAGAGGCAAGAGAATACAATAAACAAAGTATAGGATAGTGAAATAATCACAAAACTTAATTTTATTGCTTTAGAAGTTGCACAATCCATTACATTGAGAAACGAGGAAAGATTCATCATTACAATGCCCAAAAATGAGGCTTAGAACTCTAACATTCACCCAATAGCTGAGAAAAGAGAGGTTCAACATTTAAAAATGTCCAACAACCTTTACAAATGAGCTCTCTTTACAATATATAGAAGAAATTGAGAAGAGAGAGAGAAGAGAAATCCTGAAATTCCCCTTCAACCACCAATCAAAGTCATTAATTGACTGAAAAAGTATGGGATGGCCCTGCAAAACCCATCCCTTCATGTCCTTTTGCTTGTTGGAGAATAAAATTTTCTCCTAATGTTTTATCCTCCATTAATGCGTTTTTGCTCACTTATGATGTTGATTTGCATCTAAGAGAGTTTCCTTTTATTTTCCCCATCAACTCCACCTACTTCCATTTTTTATTGATTTCATGATGATAAAGAGGGTCTTGAATTATGAATCCAACAAGTACAATTTTCATGGAAATTTGTGATCTAGGGGAGTGAGATACATCAATGCGGGTCATAGAGTCTTTATAATCCGCTAACATTGCTTACATTTGCAAATACTCCCTGTGCCTTATTGCCTCTTGTTTACCTTTTCCAAAGCACTAGAAACACTCCATCTCACGCCCTCCTTTGCCCTTTTTCTTTTTAATGCCTTGGATCAGATTTAGGGTTTAAGGGACCCAAGAACAAGTATCTCTACTTTGGACTCCTTATAACTCCTCCAAATTGCATTGTCGGCGAGCTAAGTCACTGTGGAGCCCAATACTTGGAGGTCCATGAATTGTAGGAATTTTGTGCCCACAAACGCACGCCCCCGCAGCTCTTTTCTGTGGTTTTAGGGATTGCAACCCCTAGCATCCCCAAAAGCAATGTGGGCAATTGAGCCCATGCGGAGAACTTGTGACCCATGGAGGAACTTATTTCCCCAGTCCTTAATACCTAAAACCCTTCCACCTTCCACAATACACAGAACCCAATTCATTTTAGTACAATGTGGTAATTGTGGCCACTGAGGGAACCAAGCCCCTAAGGCACTTTCCTTCTGTACCCCAAATTCTCTTGTCCGCATTACACTGAAATAGGAATTTTTTTCCATTTTCTCAACTTTTTAACTAACTTTTTGGATTTTTTTTAGATCTAGGGAGTTAGGAAAAATAGAGTGGAGTACCTCTAAAGCCAATTTTTCTCAATATTCATCCATTTTTTTCTCCAAATTTGGCTAAGTATTGAACCTTATGAAGCCTCTATAGACAAGGAAATGCACTCTAAATGATTCACAAATGCTCCAAAAACTCCAAATGAAAAACATGACATTTACCTATTTTCTCCAGATTCAACCATTAAAATCCTATCAGCTTCCCAAGTCTAATTTTTCCAAGTTGTCCATTTTTTCCAGGGGTAAAAATGGATAACAATTTGGCAACTCACGAGAGACATCTTCCTGCTAGATGCATTGATCAATGGCCTTGAAGCATTCATTGGGCATGGAGTTGGCCTGATAATCTGAAACTGATTTGAAACTTGAAATTCAACCCCTTGAATCCACTTGAAGTGTTATTTGGACCTTGAAACTAATCTTTATTTGCTAGAATTGACCACTCACATCATAGAAATTCTTCTAAATAAGGTTTTATGCAAGTGAAAAATTATTTTGAATCTGAAAATCTCACTTTTCTCTATAATTGATCTGATGGGATGAAAGATGAACATTTGAAGCTTTCCCAAAATCTGATTTTTTCCCAATATTTGAAGACTGAAACTAAAACTAGAATTTATTAAAAAGATGAAGCATTGTAGAGTTTTGTGGGATACATGTTGATTTGGAATGCACTTGGAACTTGTTAAAACTGATGATTTCCCCATGAACACTTCCTCCAATGAACTATGTATTGTGAAAGAGAAAAAAAAACACACAAAATCTATGTAAAAAGGTGAAAAAATCATACATGCCCCAAGTGGAAGCATGTAGAGTGTGCACAAACACTTCTTTTTCTGAAAGCAAACTTGCCTACTCTACTCTAACCAGAGGAAAAGGAGGCTAAACAAACCTGCAACTGACAGGGAGAAGTAGCTTCCTTTTCTCACAAATTGAGACCATGTGACTAATTTGAAACTAAACATGGTCTATAGAAAGAGTGAAAAAATGACTATGGAGCTAGTTTTCTCCCCCAATTCATCAAGGTATAGAACTGAAAATAGAATAAATACCTCTTTTAGTTGCTATACATTTTGATTTAAGAGGTATTACAATTGATATTTCTTACACTTGTGAAGCTCATCCTCATGCTACGAAGTGAGCATGACTAGTTGTGACTCTAATTTTGGCTCTAATTTATCCATATATTTGATTGGGCATGGTCTGGAAACCTTGAATTTTTTTCCCATTGCTTTGAAGCTCAATCCCACAATGGATCCATCCTACAGAATTTTCCTTGAAGCAGGAGCTACCTAAAAGTTGATTTGGATTTCCTTGGTCTTCATCTAAAAACAACTCAGTCTCTCCCTTGAATTTTTTTGGTCTGTTTATCATCCTCTCTTCTTTTCTTGATGGAACTCCTCATGACTGTTTCAACATCTAATCCTTTCTTCCTGAATCATTGCAACTAGTTGAAGCTTGTTAAAACTCACTTGGGTTTCTCACTCCTTAGCTTAAAGACCAAACTAATCTGCATCCCTAATTTCCTCATCCAACATAAATCTTGAAAGATCATACTCTTCCATTTGCTTCTCTTGAGGACTGTTATGGAAATAGGGTCTTCCTTACAATTTCCTCCATGATAGGTTCATCAATGAAATTAGATTCCACAAATGAAAGAAATAATCCTTCTATGATGTCATATTCATTAAAGTCTCTGAATCTGATTTGGTTTCCTCTACATGCTCCTATTAATTTGGATTTGGAGTTTCTATTGATTCCTTCTCTTCTATTGATTTTGCAAGCTTATGATGAATCAACAACTTCATAAGAATATGGTGCCAACATACACACTACACTCGAGAAAAGAATGATATTGGTCATCTTCTTCCTTGTCTTGTTCTACTACAATATCAGTTTTCACCTTGTGTTCTTCAACTCCAAACTCTTTTGAAGGCCTAGTCAGCAGTGGAATTTGATTGAATTCAAAATTTGCAGCCCAATTCTTTAAATTTTTCACAATTTCTTCTCTGTTGGGATCTTCACTTGTTGTCCTCCTTAACTATTTTTATATTTTGTTCCTCCCAAAATGGGTTTGGGATTGCAAGAGGAGGGGTGGGTTGGGTCTCAAATTATTTTTGTAATGTTACTTGTGGTGGAAGGGAATATTTTGTACTTTCTTCCTTATGGAGGGGATGAGAATTTGGAAGGAAAGAGGGTAGAATAATTGAAGGTGGGATGGAAGGGAAGAAGATGGAGAAGTGGAATTCTCAATGGGGGCAGCAAACACGTAGAAAGCTAGGAACATTTTATCCTTAGGTTGGGTGGTTGATAAGGGGAATGATTGAGGGCTATGAGATGGTAGTGTAGGAACATCCCATTGACAGGGCTATTCTAACACTTAGATTCATTAGCCTCCATCTTTTTAAATGAAGAAATGAAACTTGAGTCATTTGAATGAGAGATTAACTCAACCTCAACTTTTGTTCGAGGATTGAAATTACTTTGTATAGGATCTCCCCATGGATAAGGAATCCTAAAACCAATCTTGGTTGCCTCCAATATCTTGTCAACCGTCATTAAACATGTTCAACTCTATCTCTTTGATCTTTATCTTCAAATCAACATCTCCAAGTGTAGAATGGCCTCCAAAATCTGCATACTCCTACCTTGAACAAATCCATAGTTTGGTGAATGAACAAACTAATTTTCATCTTGCTCATATGGACATGCATATTGATTCTAATTTTGATTATAAAACTGATATGGAGGTGGATTTGTAATAGCTTGAAGATGGATTTGCTAATGGAATTTTAGTAGTACTGCTACAAATGGAATTCTAAGAAGGAAATGAAGTCATGATTGCACAACTTCATGAATGAAGAAGGAAAGATATGGAAAGAAAATAGATGGATTGAATGGAAAGGAATGGAAAGGGCTTTGGAACTCATAAAATGGGTTTTTAGATCAGTGGAGTCACCAAATGTGTTTAAAAATTCCTCCAAAGGCTGAAATATCCACCAAGAGCACATTAAACTTGGTGAAGTGAAGTGGTAAGGTTTTTGAAACTTGTCCCATTGAGGCGTGTTAGAATTATTATCACCAAAAAAAACACCCTCTGATATGTTATGTATGTGGATGAGAAATTAGTGTTTTTGGGTAACATGGACCATCTCTCAAGTTGTGGGACTTGCTACTTGAGATGGACCTCCAGAGAAGGTTGGTTCCTCTACCTAATCCTAATGCTAAACTACTCCTAAGGAAGGAAATGCAACTAACTAATCCTAAACTAATAATTCCAAGGGACCAGGGAGAGAGAGAAGGGTTAGAAAGATGCATGAAAATGAAATCCTATGCTAACAGAGGTGATAACACCAAAAAAGGGGGTTGGGACACTCTTAAATGGATGAAAATGGGATAAAATGGAGATGGAGAGGGTGGACAAAGTACCACAGACCACAACAACACTCAATACACCAGTTTCATAAGCACAACATCATTGAAGTTTACAATGAGAACAAAATATGCACAACTATTCCTGCAAGTGTGAAGGAGAAGCAAGAGAATACAATAAATACAACCAATATAACAATACAATCACATAACTGAAATTTTATTGCTCTATGAAGATGCATAGACCATTACACTAATAAAGAGAGGCATGATTCATCATTGTAATGCTAAAAAAAGAGGCTTGGAACTCAAACATTCACTCAATAGCTGAGAAAAAGGGAGAGCAACATCTAAAAATGTTCCAACAACCCTTACAAAATGAGCTGTCATTACAATATATAGAACTTTCCTTGAAGGAAGAGGGGAAAGAAATCCAAAAACGTGATATCCACCCACCAAAAAATGTCATTAAATGCTCTAAAATTGGTACGGATGACCCTACAAACCCATCCCTTCGTGTACTTTTACTTGTTGGATAAGAAGTTTTTCTCTCATGCCTCCATTAATTCCTTTTAGCTCACTTGGGACATCACATCTTGAATCGAGAAATTTTCCTATCTTTTTCTCTACCAACCCCACCTACCTTCCATTTTTTATGATTTCATGATGTAGTGCTCTGAATTATGAATCCAATGAGTATAATTTTATTGGATTTGGTGCCCTGGGGAGTGAGTTATACCAATGTGGGTTTATGGGGTAGCTCTTCTCAGAGAACTAAGCTCCCCATTGCTTTAAGCTCCTCTGAGATCAAATCCCACTTACTCCCTCTATCACCTTTACTTTGTGGGGTTTCAAGACAAATTTACCCAGGATCTTAAGCCTCCATTACTTCAAAGTCAACATGAGCTCCATCCCCACATCACTCTTTTGATTTTGTTTCACGGGTATTGGGGATGTCTTTGCTCAGGGATCTGAGCTCTCATGACTTTAGCTCACCCGAGCCTATTTCCTGCGTTACTCGCCAACTCAACAAGTTTCTCTGTCATGAGCTCGCCAAGCTCTTCTTCAACCTTTGCTCATTTTTGAACTTTATCATTTTCTCCAAAATTTCACTAACTGTTTGTTATTTTTTGGATGTAGTGAGTTAGGAAATATAGAGTGGTGCCTCCAAATCAAAATTTCTCCATTTTACCATTTTTTCTCAAAATTTAGCTAAGTATTAAATTTTGAAGCTAGGAGAAAGGAAATCACAAAAAACAATTCGAAGTGCCCAAAAATCATAAAAAATACTTGAAATCTCTAGATTCTTCATTGAATCCCCATCAACCACTCAAGTCCATTTTTTTCAAGTTGCCCATTTTTTCCAGGGGAAAAATTGGATAACACCTCCCAAAGGAGGACAAGACTTCCCCGAGCATGAGTGTCGTAATTGGGTGCTAGTGTCTTGGCAATAGCTATGGATCTTATTATTTTCAGGGTTTGAAATTATCTTCTTCCTTTTTATCTTTGTCACTCTGGCTTCACTGTAGGTTTTTTAATGTCACACCTGAACCTGTAAAATAAAGCAAAGCTATGGCCTATACAAGGCTTAAACACACATTAGATGGAATAAATAATGTATATGCTTGAGTTAGATTGACCCTGATAGTGGTCACCCCAATGTGATTTTCATTAAGCGGTGCACTACATTTGAGACTCAATATAGTTATTGTGTGTGTGTGTGTGTGTGTGTGTGTGTGCGCGTGCGCACACGATAGAATTGTGTCCCTTGTAAATCTATGATGCCCTTATGCTAATCGCACCAAGATAGTGGGCTACAACTACTTTGTCCCTCAAGATGAATGTGTGAGATTGAAATTCAATAAATAACCCTTTCCTATATGCAGTGAATGATGTAGCCCAAATGCATTACTTGAATGTTTCTCTTTTTCCCAAGTAGTAGATAGGAAGTAATAACCCAAATTTCCTAGCCCCTAAAAAATAGTGAGTAAGTCATGTATATATATGATTCCCTTATTTGAATTTCATCATTAACAACTAAAAATAGGATAACCCAGAGTGATAGGTAGTAATTTAGAAAATATAATAGTCGACGTGGCATTTCAAATTTGAGAAAAGGAGGGAAAAGGACATAAGTGTCCAAAAGGGGACTAGTAACACCTGGGCACTGCTATTGTCCCTAATGGGAAGTAGTGTCTAGGATGCTTAGAAGATAGAACTATGAAATATAGAAGTCAGGTCACATGTTGTCCAATTTCCAAAAGTAAAGTAGTCATTCTAGAAAAAACAAATGATAGAAATATAAAAAGGGTAAAGCAATGTAAAACTAAAACACAAGTATTATTAATGTCTAGTTTTCTTGCTTAGGAATCATGGATATAATGACGTACTTAGAGACATGATGTGAATATTAAGTGCATTTTTTTGATTTCACGTCTACATTTTCCTCTCACGTTATGTTGGTGAATGAATATTTGGTAGCATAAAACAGATAGGAAGAGTATACCTTGTGAAGAGCCGAAGGATTGTTATGGTCAATGGCGTGTTAGATGGAAATTGATAACGTTTGTCGAATGGAGTTTGTAACGTATGTATCATAGAATCTAAGAGGGGATGAGGAACCTAGGGGTGACCTTGTGTGCATAGTAGAAATGATGCATGTGTTTGTTCCTTGAATATTGTCTTTACCTGAGCGTCTTGTGCTTGAGATTGCTCCTTGTTTCATTTATGTTGCCTTTTTCGGGATAAGGACAAACCTGAAACATAACATAAGTTTAGTTAATGCTCATTGGCATATGAAATTGAAGCTTTAACTTAGATAAAGCAACATATAAGTATGTATGAAAATAAATGAGTCAAGAATAGAATACACCTGAATATTCAGAAGAGAAGAGAAAGAATTGTTTTTGTGTGTTTTTTGCTTTAGATATGGTTAGAAGAATTATTGAGGTTTTAAGAAATCTTGTCCACCATACTAAGGATTTAGGCATCTTGTCGCCATACTAAGGATTTAGGCATCTTGTTTATTGAGGATTTAGGCATCCTGTCGCCAAGGGAAGAGTATTAGGAGAGTTATATGATTTTCCCTCCAACCGTTAACGCTTCCCTACATGGATAAGTGCCACCGTAGATGGTCACAAACTCAATATAAATTTAGCCTTAGATGACACATTGGTCCAAGCATATCATTGTCCTGCATATACTCTAGGTGCCACTTCTTATTTGATAATGGTAGAGAAAATGTAAACTAAGAAAGAAGAGTAATTAATTACCTTGCTCAAAGTATGAAACTTGTTCATTGATTTTTGTTCATGTTGTTCCTGATAGTAACATGTAACTGAGTATGTACTGCTAGAAATTGAAAAATCAATGTCACTGAAAACTTGTTGAACCCATGTATTGTACACATGAATCTACCCCCTAGGATAGAACCATCTCAGGTGGAAACACTAGCACCCACTATTCCTGTCTGTATTGGGTGCTTCTTGATCCCTTCTCTTTTTTTGGCTGAAGATATGATTCTAAAAACCATTTTATTCATCTTCATATTTGGTCATATTTTGATGTGTACCAATCTATGTATGGTTGCTATCCTACTAAAAGGGATGAAATAATCACTCGATGATTTCCCCCACTCATTTGAGGTGTGTGAGATGAACCAAGGCAAGCACGACCCAATTGAGGAAAGTTAAAGGTGATGTGCATATATGAAATTGATTTCTTACAGGGGAATATGGAATGCACATGTTAAGAACCATGACACATATAATATAATGGGAAAAATTCAACACAAAGTGATAGTGATAAATAAACATGACATGATGTAATAGAAACAAGTCAAAACACGTAGTAATATAGTGAAGAACAAATAGCTAGTGGAATACATGGGACAATAATCAGGGATGTCATAAGACACCAAAGGCCTTCAAGTCCATACAAGAAAATGAGAAATAAATCATATGGAATAGCCACAAAATAAATCATAATTATAGAAAAAAGACATGAGAAACTAGTATGATTAGATAAACATGGTGGAAGTAGGATTGAAATACAAATGATATACATGAAGCACTTGTTAGCATGTTAGAATGATTGATAGTATATGACACCATATATAGCTAAAAATAGTAATGAAGTAATGGATATCAAAATGATAACACATGAATATAGAGAAATAGAAAAGGTAGATACCCCTAGGATCCTTAGTGGGTGGTAGAGAGCAATGTTGAGCATCATGAATCATGTGATAACTGGTAAGTAGCCTACATTAAAATTAAAATTACCATGTGAATGTGCATGTGTGTATTGAAAAAAAGATAGAGCATACTATACATCAAAGTAACATGATAAGTGATGTGTAACATAGAATAATATAACCAAGCAAGGATACATCTGATCAAGATCTAAGATAATATTATATTTTTTACAAATATTTGAATGTTTTTGAATTAATAGAATATGAAATAATATGCACATGAGAGGGGAGAATGGTTTTCCACCAGTGTATGTGTTCAAATTGAGTTCCATGTAGGTAAGTGTTCCCTCAATAGTTGTGTTTTAACTTAGAAAATGAGTGCATGATTAGGTAACGAGGGGGAAACGGTATACCCCCAAGTCTAGATTCCATTGTGGTCTATCCAATGAGGATATAATGAAAGGGTCCATTATATACTAATGTAAGTGAGGAACACATGTGAATGTAATATAAGGACCTAGTGCAATATGAAAGTGCATGTGTCAAGATGTTTGGAGTAGGACTATGAAAAGCATGCGAGGATCACACAATAGTCATGGGCATAATCCTGTCCTTTGTGTGTATGGGGAGGATACCATTATTAAATGTAAAGTATCCTAATTATGTGGGGTGGTCAATATGCCAGAGATCACATAGGAATACTTTACTGAACCTACAGAAAATTCTTTCAGCTAGTGCAAGGGAGGAATTTTCAATGATGAGGGATAAAATAGAGTTGGGGAAATTAGGAAAGAGGGGGTTATTGTTGTGAGTAGGCACTAGTAGAGTTCACACATAATAAGTAGAGTAGGTTCACATTAATTTAGAAGAAAACAACAATGTAAGAAATTAGCAAGACTAACAAACTAGAGACAAAGTTATTTAGATTCATCAATCAAGGACACTAAGTTCCTTTTTGGTTATTCAAGATCACCATGCTTGCAAAGTTGCAGTGTAGAGATAAAATAGAGAAAAGCATAAGAAAATGGAATGGAAGAAATGCAGCTATTATTTCTTGTGTAATGGTGATACAAAGCTCAAAAACCATATAACAATCCACAATTGCTATAGAAAAACTAACTTTCAAGTTCCTTTGGAATGGAGAATCCATTCCAAGTTATAGCATTGCAAATTGTCTTCTCATCTACCCCTCACATGACTCTTCATGTCCCATCACTTTTGACTTTTCAATTACCCTTAGAAGAGACAAAATAAGTACTTCTCTTATAATTTCAAAGAGTACTACAACATTTTACAAATATTTTATTGTCACTTAAGTGAATAGGAAAAAATGACAAAAGTAAATTCTTGATTGAAAATTAGAGTATGGAGAGTGACAAAGAGAAGTGAGAAAGAGAATGGGTTGAATGATATTTTGGTAATGAAGAACTTGCTGATTTGAGGCATGGTGATCACAATATTCTCCTTTTGTAAGATACACAGATACTTCAGACTTCTGAATGAGTGTTTAGGAACACTGTTGTGAGATCTCCTGATGTGAGCCTAAGAGGACTATGGGAATCACTCACGATGGTTCCTTCTTGATCTCATAACACAAGATTGAGGGTCCCTCTCTTAATCCTTAGGATTTTACAATAACTCCAATGATCATGAGCGACAAATCCATGATGCTCAAACCTCTTAATGTTTGTCCTTCAATTACTGAAATATGCCTTTATTATGCGGGTGAAAGGGATGGCCCCTGAATGGAATTCTTAAGAAATGGCCACTGGTTGGAATGATGTGAGGAGATGGAAATGACCATGCCAAAATATTTGAAGTGAGTGTTTAGGAACACTACTAAGTGGATGGAAGCTAATGGAACAGAGCTGATTTATTGAAGGTCATACCTTTTTTTCCATTTTTAACTCTAGAAAACTCCTTGAATGAGATCAATTCATGCACCTCCTATGCACATGTTTCTCACACAAGCAGGTGATATTTTCTTGATAGAAATATTGATACCGAGTGGAACTTGAAGGAACGAGAGATAATTAATCCCATGTTCTTGTCCTGCACACTACACTAAAACACTACAAACTCCACCTTTACTGACTTGTAAGATGTGATCTCCTTATCAAGCATAGATCAAGTGTTTAGAAACAATTCACGAGGTATGCATTGCCAAAGATGACCTCTTCCCTTAATCATGGAGAATCATTCTAATCATGCTTATAATGACCACCATCTTGATGAATTGAATTGAAATGAATCCCTTGATATCCTCCTCAACCTCTTTGTTAGCCTTACAATGTTCTTGATTTTCACCCGCAACGCATTAATATGCTCTGTCTTGTTCCTTGACATAATTCTGGTTAAAATGATGCTTCAGGATCCTTTTGGAGGGTTTATTTCATTGTATGAGATATAAGACAACTTTATAACCCTGTGAGGATGTAAAAAAGTAGAGAGATGAGTGGAAATGAAGCCGACAACAACTTTCTACACTGAAAACTGAAACTTTCTATTTTTGGCAGGTGGGACCAAGAGCTGCTATTTTAGGAAAAAAATGCCTTTTTGCTCAATTTTTTTATTTTTAATCTCTTAGAACACTCAATTCACTTATATTCATGATGCTTTACCATTTTAAAAAGTTTCTATTTTTAGTAAGTTACTTTTTTAGAAATTACTATTTTGGGAAAATACCCTATTTTGCCTTACTTGTTGCCCCTTAATGGTTCTAGATGTTCTAAGTGGTTGGAGCTTGAAATTTTGATACATTTACTATCTATAGCATGTGATTGTATAGAGAATACAATATTTTTAGTAAATGGTCATACTGATGTTAGTTTGTAACAAAAACACCATTGTTGGATTTCACTCTACACTGGGGTCACATGCTCCAATTTTCATCATGATCCACCTATTATAAATCTTACAAATAAAAAAGGAAAATTTATGGAGGATTTCAAGTCTACTACTGTGTGATGGCATCCATTAATGAAGGCTTGGAGATTCAGTGATCACAAGGTTTCTAGGGAGAAGAGCAACAAGTTAAAACATTGGTGTAATCAATTTTTTGGGTGAGGAGTGATGGGAAAAGCTTCATTTTTGCAGTCATGGATGATATAGAACATGTTGGGAAACATGGATGATGTGTTAAAATTTCATTTGAAGCTTTTGCATGTGAAAAATTGGAGGATGGATGAAAAATTCCAATGAGATAACTTTAAAACACCTTACCTTGTTGAGCATTGTGTCTATGGTTGTCATTGATGTAGAGTGGCACATTGATGTCAAGGGTTTCTAGTTGATTTAGGTGTCTCCATGAGGTATCATTCATGTTTGAGCTTGAAGGTTTATTAGTAGTGTCCAATCTTGTAGTCTTGTCATGGTGTCTTGTTATGGTGTCTTGGCATGGTCCTGAGCATAGTGCAAGCTTATATAGTCATGATATGCATTTCAAAGGTTGGTGTGAGGTCTAACATGGTTAGAGTGATGTGTAAGAGGTGTAAATTAGTTTGTAATATGTCATTATGGTTTGTTCATAAGAATTTTATGTTGATTCAGGTCATTCTAGGCCTATTCCTAGACCTAGTGCATGGGGTTTGGCATGGTGACATGAGATATGGAGTAGGGAAGTATGCTATGAGCATGGAAAAGGTGTTATGACATGGCATAACATGTGTAGGAGGAGTATCAAGTCATATCTTAGATGGTAAGTGCATATTTATGGTCCTTGAAAAGCAAGGCATTGAGAACAAGACATGTATACATAGGTAAGTCTTAGTGGTTGGAGAGTTTTAGATACATTTATGCATGGATGAGAATAGGGAAAATTTGAGGAGGTCATCATGGTGATTTAGGTCAAATTTTAGGTCAAGGAAGCAAAGACAAAGCAATAAAATGAGATTTTTGGAAAAACCAAGCTCTTGAGAAGGGAAATCCATCTCAATAGGTAAAGTTCATTTGCTCACCCACACGTGTGGGTTTTACATGGGAGCTTGAGGCTATGGGGTATATTTTTTCACTGAGCTAATATCATTTTGCAAAAAATAATGATTTTATTTGATCGTTCCATATTTATGAACAATCATTAAGAAGCTAAGTTGGTATTAAACCCTTGTTAAACCCTCATAACAAAGAAATATAGAAGAAATGAATTGGTATGGGATCTGAATTTTGCAAGAAATTTTTATGATGCATTAGGGTTGTATAGGTTTCTCCAGGGCTCATTGTTGGTGGTGGTTTCATGTTCCAGGTGTTTCAACAAGATGGAGAAAAACCATATTTTGTGGAGATTTATTGTTTCAGGGATCTAGATGAAGTTTCATGATGAGAAGTGAATTGATCCATAGATATTTAGAGGTATGTTAGATGACCATGAATAGTTTTAGACAAGTTTTTTGAATAATTTTTGAGTCATAGGTCCTCTAAAGTCTCCCTACCGCTTTTGGCCTTGAAGGGCTAAAACCTAGTAATGGAGGTTTGAGATGAGTTTGGTTGTTTTACATGCAATTGAGTAAGATATTTTGATCTTGGATAACTTACAAAGGTCCTTTATGATGTGTTTGAATCCTTGGTTTTATCTTGAGAGTTGTTTTCTTGTCTTAAGCCCTAATCACCTAAGTGGTTATATTAGGCTTTCCAAGAAGGTGAGTTGGACATGTGTGCTTGGTTAGTTTAATCCCCAAATGAAATATTCTTGTTAGTGCTTGAGCATGTTGTGTTTAAGTGTCCCCTTGAATTTTTATAGGTGGTTTTTGATGCTTTTAAGTTTCAATGGTTGAAGGTGATTGATCAGCTTGATTCCTCAAGAGTGATTCTTGAGTCCTTGGAGTAGGTTTGAGCAGTTCTAAAGATTGAGCTATTTGATAGCTGTAAGCCTAAATTTGGAGGATGGTGTGAGTTATTTAAGAAATTATACTTGGAGACCTTTCCAATGGTATGTTACTTGAGTCTTGATGATTTTTTTGATGTGCCAAGTTACTTGTTCTTGGTGACCTATTTTTGGGCATGATCAACATACTTAAGTGAGTTAGAAGAAATGAAGGTTTTGGTGTATGTTGTATTGTTTGGTGGTGTCTCATAGACCTAGATAATGATTTGGAGTCATGGTGAATACATTCATGTGGAAAATTAATCTTGATAGGTAGTTTTTCTATGTGAATTTATTCACTCTTATGAACTATTAATTGGTGCTTGAAGACCTTGTTGGAATTGCCCGATTCTTGATGTGCTTCATGGAGGAGATAACTGATGCAGATGTTACTGAGATGGTTGGTGATGCTGAGAGGTTTTTCCTAGGTTGTGTGAATATTTTGAATCCTTGACAAAGATGTAGTGTGCCCTTGAAGAACCTTCGACATTCATTGGAGGTATATGATTATGTTTTAGGCCTATTTGAGATGCCTTATGTTAGTTCTTGTGGTGTGACCCTTTCCAACCTACTTGGGTATCTTGGAGTGATTTATATGATGGTGTAAGAATGTTTTATTATTTTCCTTGACTGTACTTATTCCTTCCTTGACATATCTCTTGATAAACATTTTGTTGAATTGAATTCTCTTACAGCTATCAGACATCTTGCTTTGACAAAATCTTGTTATCTGACTTGGTTCATGTTGAAAACACAAGCATTGAGAGGGGAGGGGTGAATCAATGCTTCTTAAAAATTTGAAAAAAAAAATTAAGCCTTGGAAAACCATTGAATCTTGATCAACCTTTATCATGAGGAAACCATGATATTCAAACATAGGCACATAACAAGCAACCACACATGAAGACAATAATTAATGTGGGAAACTCTTAAAGGGAGAAAACCCCACTAAAATAAATGAACTAGTGTGGAAAATTGAACCATAAGAGATTACAAGGATTTATATTTTTTGATCACCCACTCAACTTGAAGCACCAAATCTAATAATTTAATCAAGAACCTAGTTGACATTGAAGCACCAACTCCCTAATTTTGCAAGCTATAACTTGCATGGAAGCACCAACTCCCTACATTGCTAAGCACCCACTTAGTCTTTACAAGGTTTTGATCACATTCATACCTAGTTGCTTGAAACAAAAAATTGTGATCTCTTATTCAATTTCTCCATGTTCATCCTCCTTCTTCACTCACCTTGATTCACCTCTTTTCATCATATTCTTCATACTGCTGCCAATACATATTCTTAAATCCTCTTTCATCATGCAAATTTTGTCCCTCATTCACACAAGAATGAAACTCATACCTATCCTCTTCACACATCATTTCTCATACATCTCATCTTCAATTACTATAGTCTTTCAATAATCTTTTTTACATACCTTCATTTTTACCTCACACATGCACAAGGATGAACTCTATCTAACACTTCATCTCCTCATCAACTCATTTTTTCAATATAGTCATCAAAATCTAATTTTCATTCACATTGAGTCATTCATATACATAAGGAATTCATTCTTACACCTCTTAAACTTCAACTTCTGACCCCTTCAACTTCTAACTTCTCCAACTCGTACTAAAGATTCTAGAGTGACATCACTAGAATTGTGCATAATGAATCATTACTTCTATAGGGTGTGTCAGTACAATAATTTCCTTTCCATAACTATCAATGATTCTTCTAACACATTATGGAACCAATTAAAAACATTCTAAACTCACTGCATTTCTGAAACCACTGAAGGATTCCATTTTCATATCTGACAACTGCAAGCTCATTTGTAACAGGTTTGCTTCCTTTTTGTCTTCTTCTTAACGTAGGAATATTTGTCTTTTAGCTAATCATAGACAATGCATTATAGTGTGTAGGAAGGTTTTCACGTTACTAATTCCTTCCTCTTCTTTCCTTATATAACCTTGAAAACCTCTTCAACTTGCCATTTTATCACAAGACTCCTTCATTAGGACTGATATGCTCTACTAGGTGTATAAGACTTCAAAACACAGTCTTCAACTTAGGTGTATGAGACACACTTTCAGCTCATGTCATGCACTGAAAAAAGATGGATAAATTTTCAATATATCCAAGACATAATCAAGTGCTTGGAATGCTATAGGTCAGAGATTAGGAACTTCATTTCACTCTTCTTCTCAGCTAGGTCTCATAGTCATGGCATCTTAAAATACAGTCACAATTTTACTTCATCAACACCAAAGTATGAACTTTCAAAACCTTTGTGATGCTTGGAGAGTTTTTTTTAGGGACCTCTATTTCACATTCAAATACATTGGAGTCAACTCAACCATATTCATTCTCACCAATGACCACTGATTAGGACAAGGTCCTAATGGACTTTACATACGCAGAAAACTAGTCTTCACAAAAGCTATGAGCAAGTTCACTCATCTAAATATTTTATTCATGCCTCACATGGAACCCTTTTAGAAATATAATATCCTTGTCCTAAAAACATTCAAACCCATATCATGCATCATTTTAGGACATATAACTTCAATAAGCTTACATTTCTGAGAGTGTTCACACTAGGTCTTAAGACACAAAAACAGTCTTGTCCTAGATGGCTTCCAACACTCCAAAATTGACTTTCATGTGCCAAAAAAATTAAACACTTCATAGAGACCTCTACTCCATATTCAAAACACTTACTTGTATGGGTTATGTGGATAAATTCACATTTGCACTTCCATTCCTCAGACCTTCTTGATAGGGCTAATGAGGTAGTTTAGACCATTTAAAATTAGACCTAAAATCACTTAACCAAATCAAATCATGAAGCTCAAACATGTCATATTGGACCTCTATCAACTGTCCATGCTCACATTTTTCTTCAACACCATGCCTTTACATCATCATACCTTCAAACCAACATAACTACTTTTGGATCTTATAACCCTTAAGTGGTAGGTCATCTTAGTTAACTTGTTTCACAAAAATGCTTGGAAAGAACCTACCTCAAAATTCTCATGAACACTTGGGGCACTCACAAGATTTATTCTACATCAAGGAATTTCACCATGAAACCTGCATCACATGAATGTACACATGCAAATATCTTCAAAACATTGATTTTGATATACCTTACCTCACTCGTGAGAATGATACCACCACCAAAATGAAGCTACAATGAATCCGATATACATTCCTAATCATCAACTCAGCTTCCCAATCCATTTCATGACCAAAATATTCAATTCTTCTCTATCACTCTTAAGGAGGGGTTTTAGGAGGGTTTAGAACCCACTTGACTTCTTAAGGATAATTCATAAAGCATAGGGCGTCATTCTACCTAATTCCAATTGCAAAATGATTTTGACTCCATGCCCCAGCATTGATGAAAGAACCAAGTCACATGAAAAGATTTAATTTGTACCATGAGCACATCAAACTACCCATCATGGCCATTTTGAGAAATCGATAGCATAAAACTCATTTTTCTTACTTCTCCTTTGGAATTTTGACTTGGAAGTTTGTCCACAGTGTTATACTGACCTCATTCACATGTCCCAATTCTCATTTAAGTATACACCAATCTGAAACTCATCATCCACCATGAATTGTACATGCATACCTAGTTTGTCCTCAAGAATATGCCTTCAAAATACCTTGAACATACTTATAATAGCTGAAATGTGACCTAAAACACCTTCCACATCATCTCTACCATATCACAACACACTCCTTTCATGCTTGTACTGCCTTTCCTTTAACTTTCTTTACTCATACTCCAAGCCATGCTTGTACTAGTTCTTAGAATTAGGCCTAGTTGAGCTTATTTAAACCTTTGTTAATGATCTCCATGCCTCAATATCTTCTTAAATCACTCTCTTCATGCTAATCATGCATTGCACCATTCTTCTCTATCTACCACACCATCATTCCATGCCTTCATTCCATCATACTAACTCATCCTGCTGACTAGGCCTCATGATTTATTAGGCCTACTCATGAACCAAGAATAATATCACTAATGTGACTCATGACATCATCCTCACCATGCACACCATGCTGACTGTATATCATCATCACAAACTTCCTCTTGCACTCCTTCATCCTCATTTTTCTTTAATGATCCTTTTACATCAATGACAACTCTTAACAATCACTCACATGCCAACAATCTCCCCCTTTGTCATTGATGGAAAACAACCTAGTTCTTCTCCCCCTTTTTACATTAATGACAAAGTACATACCTATAGCACATGGTATTCATCTTCATCAACTTATTATGACCCCTTCTTGGTTGGAAACATCAACCAAACTCATCATTCAAGCTCACAAACTTGTTTCTCCTTCCTTGACTCTATTTTTGTCTTCATCATAGCATTGAAATCACTATAGCTCCCCTTGAGTAGATGTATTCATAGCATATACACATGCCAACTATCTGATCGTTGGGTGATAACATCCTCTTGACTCATAAATATGCCTTTCTCAGCTAAATATACTCAAAAAAATCTTAACTCTACCATATAATGATTCCAAGAACTATCTAGGACTTAGATCCCTAAACCAAACTTTCAGAGAAAATTAGCCCAACTTTACCCTTGCTATAAAAGTCCACATATAACATGAACAACCCCTTATAGCTCCCCCTAGGTTATACCATCTATCTAACTGAAAATGCAATACAAACACATACCTTGATTCATGTCATATAGATGGATCAAATCATATCAACACTTCTTGAGTTACCTTTTTAGTGTTCTTTGCCTTCATTTCATGTCAATTCAACTTATTGAGCCATAAACTTTCTCCCCCTTCAAGTAGACATGTAAACATCAACTATTCTTCCTATTCTAGCCTCTTTAACACCTAAATCACCTGCTTATAAGTTATATATCATGTCCTCCTTCTTCAAGAAACCTTCTCAGACCTGTAGCTCACTATTTTAGAGCCCCAACAACCTACAACACCCTGAGACGACAATATTTACTCATGTCAGTCCTGCAACCTTTCAAGCATCACTTCCTAGGGATAATGATCACTCTATGCTCCCCCTCAACCTCATTGATCAACACACATCACCATGATCCTTCAAGATCAAATTGAGAATAGTCAATCTTGCTCATTACATACCCAACAACCATCAAAGACCAAACTCAAAACATACCTCATCTTCTTGAAATATACTCTATAGGCCCTCATCAATATGCATATCTTCATTCAAGGATTTGTATATATTACACACTCTCTTGGACACTCTAACCTCCTATTTGAGAAAATGATACAAACCTCCTACAGAACATATGCATATACAATGATTGACAAATATACAAACTTATCCTCCTTGGATCTTCACATATTTATAGTCTTGCAATGCCTTAACTTGTGCCTCTTGACAACCTCTTCCATGATGCATAACCAAAGGGAATATCAAGCATTCTCATGAAGAATAAGAACTTTAGCATGGGCACCACATTAACTCATTCACAAATTCTGCAATGAGCATAAGAAACTCATCATTTTGTCTTGCACAAAATTGGTTTTGATGATCTTATCACAATTCAAGAATTAACACCTTTGCACCATGACACTTTGAAACCACTTTTAATTCATGAACAAGGATCATTTTACACCCTTGGTGACACAACTCTTATCTCAACATATGTGACTGATGAACTATAATCTTTTACAAGCTTTTCAATTTTCTTAAGTTGAAGATGAACACCTACACATATGACCATTTGCAACACCCTTTTGAAGACCAAAAGTCTTATGAATGATCAACCAAAGTAACAACATGAATTCACTTTTCACAGTGTTGTTATCACATTTGAAAATCTCATGTAGACCTTTAGATATGGCTCAACACATATTTTGACTGAGACAAGCTTATGGGTTTGACAATCAAACTAGACTTGATAAGCTGATCTCAAGACCTAACCATGAACTCCTAAGACTCACACAATATAGACATTTTTTGACCATCTTACTGACTTGAATCAACATGAAAAAACATTATTACCATGTTTCCTTCATACTCAGACTGAGAGCACACTTGACTTCTTCATGGATTGATATGAGACAATGAATTACACAACCATACATTGTGACTAATTGAAATCTCATGCACAAAATTCAATGAACCCAAGACACTTTGAGTGACATCATGACCTTATTATTCTTCATTCTTGCACGAAAGAGCTTGAAATAACAATCATTTTGTGATTAACCTTCACTTTATATTTCACAGAGCTTTGATTGTATACTTTTCTTCATAAGACCTGATAGAATTTGATGAATTAATGATCATAGGAACCTTCTTGAGAAGACTCAACCTTGTTCACTAATCCCCTAAGATATTTACTTATCCTTATTGATGGAATATACCTTCAACACCTTATAATAGTCATATAGAAATCTCATAACATTTTCATTTTATTCACATCTGATTAACATGCAACTTGACACTTTCTTCTTGAACTATCAATCAGACCATGGACCGTTTATTTTTAAAGACTACCATAACCTTTGTACAATCAAAACAAGTACACAAACACTATCTTAATATCTAGTACAATTAATTAAGACTCAAACATACCTCATTGCAGACCTTGACACCTTTTAATGTTCACTTCTTTCATGATTCTATACTAAAGACTTGACTGATTCATCACAAACCACTAACACACTTGATTAGAGCTAATGGACTAATTGAGAAAACCTAATGATCTCAAGAAACTTTTTCACAACCTTATAACCCTTTTGAAGATTTCTCATAACCTCTATATAGTCTAGACATGCACACAGGCCTTATGGAAGGAGCTAAACAAACATACCTTTTGATTATTCACACATTTTCAACATCGTGAAGACTTTGATCAGAAGACTGATGGTAATGTACCATTCAAGAACACACCATGCTTCCTTTAGATGATAAATGTACTTCTAGAAATCCTAGAGAAGACACACAATGCTTATTAGATCACTAAAACAATATATAGTCATCAAAAGAGCTCAAAGACTCTATATTCTTTCTTTCTTCCTTCGAGATCCTCTCATTCTTCTTGGATGTCCTTTTAGATATGATAATTTCATCTCTATATCTCCATATTTTGATTGAAGTCCTTGAAAAACATATATGATACACCTCATTCACTTGCTCTCTCTTAGTTATGGCTAAATTCTTCATGACTTGGATTAGGAATTGTCTTCTTCCTTCTTATATTTATCAACAATTTTTGATATCTTGTTTGAACTAGGATCTCCTATGAATATCTATGATTCCTTGTTATTTCTATCATATGAACATATTGTCTTCTTATCATGATTTTCCTCTTCAGACCTAGAATCTTTCCTTGACCTTGTATTTATACTTCATCCATTTTTTAGTGACTATCTCAGACCTGATTTATTTTTACTCACTCTTAGGTTTGATGGTTTCATTTTTAACACTTATTACCTTTCCCTTTGAATTCTTGAAACCTATCTTGACCTAAGATATTTATTTTGATATCAATACTTTACTTGCATTTCCATGTTATGACAATTGTAACACAAAACACCTTCTTGCTTCTATATTGATGTGAACTGAGACTCCAACCATACTTAGTAGCTTATGAACATAAAAATTGCTTTGTCCTTGTTGATATTATAACAAACATTTGTTTTTTATCTTAGGGCCTTCATTTTTGTACTCAAAATCTTTGATTTTGACAGCAATACTTTGTAAAAATTCCAAGTCAGACAAGTGTAACACAAAACACCTTTCTTGCTTCTAGATTGATTGAAATTTCATTTTTAGCCTTATCACCATTTTTACAGCTTTCCAACCTTTTGAATGCAACAAGTGTATTTTTACCTCTAGGGTCTTCATACCTAATCTTTGATTTTGATAGCAATATCTTGCAAAATGTCCAAGTTCATGATAATTGTAACACATAACATAGTTCTTGCTTCTAGATTGATGTGAAATGAGATTCCAACCATAATTAACATCCTTATGACCATAAAAATTCCTAGTAACATGTCCAACCTTGTTGCAGTTATAACACACAATTTCATTCTTACCTCTAGGACCTTCATTTCTCCAAATTTGACTAGATGGTTCATATAGAAAATACCTAGTAGTATGACCCTTCTCTTGATAGTTGAAACAAGTGATATTCCTTGATTTCTCATCTCTACAATCCCTCCATGGATGGTCATCTTTGAAAATATTCCTACACTCCTTAGCTCTATGCCCAAAATCATTACAAGTATAACAATAGCCATTAAAATATCTTTCATACCTTGATGCATTAGGTTTCCTAACTGGGTTATACCTTCTTGAATTTGTCTCCTTGTCTTCCTTCATGTTTTTTTTTACTACTTGGACCATCCTTGTTATCTTCATACTTCTCCATATGCTCTCCTTTGAAACCTAGACATGTATTATCACTTGTTTCTCTTTGAATCTCCAAAATTCCATCAAGAACTTCAGAGCTCTTCTCCAACTTTCCATACATCTTCAACCTATATTTACTTCTTCTAATTCAAGTTTCAAGGAATCTCAATTCTTCTTCATACTGAGGTAAGAATATTATTTTTCCTTTAGGTATTTTGACACACTCTATCAACTTGAGATTCCAGCTCTTTGAGGGCTTTACCATGCTCAAATTCCATACAACTGATTTTCTCTCTCAATCCATGAATTAGGGATTCAACAATCTCAAACTTCCTTTTCAGAACTACTTCAGATAATTTACCCATGCTTGTGCTTCAAGGATCTCCTCCAAGTTGTCAAACTTACTTCACAAGGACCTTGATCTGATACCAATTGTTGGAAACACAAGCACTGAGAGGGGAGGGGTGAATCAGTGCTTCTTCAATATTTGAAAACCAATTTTAAACCTCAGCAAGCCATTCAATCTTGATCAACCTCTACATGAGGAAACAATGACATTCAAACATAAGAAAATAACAAGCAATCACCACATGAATACAATAGTTGATGTGGGAAACCATTAAAGAAAGAAAAAACCACTGAAATTAATGCACTATGTGGACAATTGTCCCATAAGAGATTACAAAATATTTAAATTTGTTGAGCACCCACTCAACTTGAAGCACCAACTCAAAAATTTAGTTAAGAACCTACTTAACATGGAGGCATCAATTCCCTACTTTTGCAAGATACAACTTGCATGGAAGCACCAACTCCCTAATTTTAATAAGCACCACTTAGATTTACAAGGTTTTGATCACATTCATCCTATTTTCTTGAACCAACAAATTGTGATCTTCTTATTCAGCTCCTCTATGTTCATCCTTCTTCTTCATTCACATTGATTCACCTCTTTTCTCATATGCTTCATACTGTTGCCAATATAGTCTTCAAAGCCTCTTTTTCATCACACATTTTTTCATACATACATACTTGGATGAACTCATTTCATACCTCTCACTACTTCATTAGCTCATACAACTGATACTTTAGTCTAATACAACTTTCTACACATCCTTCACTTATACACATTGCTTGGATAAATCACTCTTTTCACCTCTCAAACTTCATTCCTCATTAACTCATTCTCTTTCAATATTTATCATCAAAAAAATTTTCATACACATTGAGACATAAATATACATGAGGATAACATTCTTCTTACACCTCTTTTACTTCATACTTCTTACCCTTCAACTTCTAACCTCTTCAACTCGTACCAAAGGTTCTAGGTGACATCATCTAAAAATTACAAAATGTCATAATTACTTTTGCAGGTGTGTCAATTAAAAGTATTGACCTTTCCATTTATATTTCATGACATTCTAACACCTATGTAGGAAATTTAAAACATTTTTGAAATCACGTACACCTTATGAAAAACTGAAGGATTCCATTTTAGACTGACAACTACAACTTCATTTGTAATGGTTTTATCCTTATTTATCTTCTTCTTAACATAGGAATATTTGCCTTCTAGCTAATATAACTCATGCCAAGTGTTATGAAGGTAGTGCACACATTACTAAATCCTATATCCTTCCTTATATATCCTTTGACAAAACCTCTTCAACTCACCATTTTATCAACAAACCTCCATTAGGACTTGATATGCTCCACTAGGTGTATGAACTTCAAAACATAGTCTTCAACTTGTGATGCATGACATCACTCTAGGATTCAAATCATGCAATGGAAAATGAAGGGAGATCTTAAATATGTCCAAGACATCACCACATGATTGGAAATTTTTAGGTCAGGGCATAGGACTTCATTTCAACTCTTCTTCTCAACTTGAACCTCACAGTCATGGTAAGCTTAAAACACAGTCACAAGATTACTTCATCAACACCAAAGTATGAAATTTAAAAACCTTCTTGATGCTTGGATAATGTTATATGACCTATGGTTCACCTTCAAATACTTGGAAAAACTCAACCATCTCATTCTCACCAAGAACCAATGATTAGGACAAGGTCTAATGGAATTATATGCAAGAAAACTAGTCTTCACAAAATGAGCTAGTTCACTCATCAAATAACCTCTTCATGAATCCTATGGAACCTTTATGGAAATATAAGATTCTTTTAAAATTTTAAACTCAACATGTATCAATTTCAAGGTTTATAGCATGAATATGCTTGCATTTATGAGACTATTTACACTAGGTTTAAGGTTCACCAAAAACAAGTCTTGTCCTAGATGCTTCCAACACATAAAACATCACTTTCATGCAAAAATATGTATTGAAAACACTTCACTAGAGACCTCTAATCCATCTTTAAACACTCACTTGAATGGGTTGTGTGGATAAATTCACATTTGCAACTTCTTGTTTCTTAGTCCTTCTTGATAGTCCTAATGAGACAGTTTGGAGCATTAGAGTTTAGACCCAAAATCACTTCACCTGATCAAATCTTGAGCTCAAACATGTCATGTGGGACCTTTATCAGTTTTCCATGTTCACATTTCACTTCAACACCATTCCTTTACATCATAATCCTTTCAAACAACATGACTAGTTTTGGCTCTTCTAGCCCTTAAGCGGTAGGTCATCTTGAGTGACATGTTTCACAAAAAGTATGCAAAGAACCTACCTAAAAAAATTATTCTCATGGACACTTGAGGCACATCCCAAGATTTCTCCACATCAGTTTTTTCAACATGAAACCTTCTATACATGACTACATCAGAAAATATTTGCAAAAAAAGGGATATTTTGTACCTTACCAGCTGACCTAGAGCATAAGACCACCACCAAAATGAAATAGGAAGAATTCCTCTACATCCCAAGATTCATCACACTCAGCTTTCCCAAGTCATTTCAAGAACCAAAATCTTCAATTCTTCTCCATCACTTTCAAAGGAGGGTTTTAGAGGGTTTGGAACCTACTTCACTTCTTAAGGATCGTTCATAAAGCATTAGGACATCATTCTTCCTCATTCCACTTGAAAATTGATCTTGAATCCATGCCCCGAAATTGATGAATGAACTAGGTCTCCATGCAAAAATTTAAACATACCAATGAGCACATCAAACTCAAGCCTCGAGCTGGAAATGGCCATTTTGAGAGATCGATAGGACTTAAAATTCATTTTTTTGCTTCTCCTTTTGAATTTTGACTTGAAACTTTTTCCAAAACACTAATACAACCTCCTTCACATGTCCTAAGGCTCATTTTACTCTACACCTATCTGAAAATCTTCATCCACCATGACTTTTACATGAATACTAGCTTGTGCTTAAGAACATGCCTCCAAAAGACCTTGAACATGTCTACCAAAATCTTGAATGTGACCTTCCACATTGGATTAATATCATCTCTACACTATCAAAACACATAATTCATAATTTTACTAGCATGCTTTAGCTTTATTTACTCCATACTCCAAGATGAAATTCTTGTCTATTAGGTATCATAATTAGGCCTAATTGAGCTTGTTTCAACATGTGTTTATGCTCTCCATTGGACCAACTCTCTTAATGCTCTCCATGCACCTTGACCATGCTTCTCTATCCACCTCATGCCTTCATTCCATCATAGTAAGTCATCATGACATCTGATTGGTCCTCATGATTATAAGATTACTGAACCAAGTAAATATCACTAATGCCACTCATACATCCTTGTGTACACCATACTAACTATATCTCATCATCACAACCTTCCTCTTGCACTACTTCATCCTCCTTTGTCATTAATGATCCTTTTTTATTAATGAAAAATCAATAAGCACTCACATTCCAATAATGTATGACAAGTATATAACTAAGCACCAATCCTACTCTTAAAATCATATGCACTGAGGTTCCAACCACAATCTGCTTCCTTGTGAGCATATTCACAACATGAATAAAATTTATCATTGAAAGAACCTTCATATCTCCATGAGAAATCATTTTTTGAGGACTTCTACTTGCAATCTCTAGCTTTATGACCAAATCCATGACAATTATAGCAATAACCATTGAGGGAATAACCACACCTCATTATATTGGGTTGTCTAACATGGTTATACCCTCTTGAATTTGTATTCTTGGTCTCATTCATGTTTTCTTGAGTACATGGTCTATCATTTTTATCTTCACAATTCTCCATATGCTCTCCTTTGAAGATTTGGCTTGTTTTGTTATTAGTTGATGTTTAACTGTCCAAGATCCCATTTAGAGCCCCAAAAATCTTCTCCAATCTTTCATACATCTTCAATATACTATATGTTTCTTCTAAATCTATTTTAAAGGAGCAAAAATCTTCCACATACATGAGACAAGAATATTCTTTGACATTTAGGGCTTTTTTCACACTCTCAACTTGAGATTTTAAATCTTTGATTGCTTGACCATGTTCAACCTCCATACAACTAATTTTATTTGCAATCCATGAATTAGAGACTCATAAATTTCATACTTATTCTTAAAATTCACAAAATAAGTCTCAACATTAGATGATTTGTCCATTGTGATTCTAGGATCTCCTCCAAGTTGTTAAAATTTCTTCACAAGGATCTTACTCTGATACCAATTTTAGAATCATAGAAAATGAGATAGGGGTGAATCAATCATACAACAATTTTAAATTCATTTACCATTTCATATATTAATCATTCAAATAAACCATTTATCATACATAATAAAATGTGAGCTTATTAAGTGTGTTATAACCATCCACAAGTGCAAGGTACAAGAGAGAACACAATAACACCGGATATGAAGTGGGAAACCATCAAGGGGAAGAAAAACCACTAAAACTTATGTTAATATTACTAATAATAAAATTAGGGGGAGTCAAGCCCCATGGTGATGAGGTTGAAGATATGCCCTACATATTGAAAACATTAGATTTTAAAGTCTCCGATTCAGGTACATTGTGAAGAATAAAGAAGATGATTGAAGCTATGTATAGTTAATAGGAGTTATAAACTCTATGAGAAAGATATGTTTGGTCTCATTTAGTCAAACATGATCTGTTTTAAGGTTGATGGTGTTTTAAGCCTAATTATGACTAGTTGAAGGGAAATCTTAAAGTACAGTTCTAAGATGTATCAAATGATCAGGTATGTAATGTTATTACTCTATTTTGTATGAGAATTTTGGTATTTCATGGAGTATGAATATGGTATTGATTCCAAGAGGAGCATCAATTGTCCTCTAGTTTACACTATATGCTTAATCCCTTGGTTTGAGTTGGAAAATATGTAAAAGTAAAGAAGCTCCTATTATGGTAGACCTAAGAAAGTATGTAAGATGCGGATCAAAATTTGTTGGAATGAATGAAACCTTAGAAAATGTATCACATAGCTACAAGTGTGCACAGATTGGAAGTTTTCTTCATAAAGGTTATGAATGCAGAGTTTGTATGATCTATAATTTTGTAAGTTTTGAAAAGGTATACAAGAAGTTGGATTATAGTTCTAGGAGGCAAAGTTTTATGAAGAGTAATACCATACTTCATCAAGTATCAAATTATGAGTTTTAAGGTATGCTTTACACATCATGGTTTATCTTGGTTTCAGTTCAAGACAAGCTAAGATCTATGTTGAGTATGGAGATTAATTACTTCACAAGAAACTTGCTTTTACATGTTACTGGTTTTGACAGTGACTGGCAACGGTCAGGATGTAACCAGTGTCAATTCAGGAAGTAATCAGTGTTGGTCAACATAGGTTAGGAAGTGACTAGTGACGGTCAGAAAGTGACCGGCGACGATTACCTGTGCGACGGTGCTTTGTTTTTTTTTTTGAAAATTAGAATAAATAACTTGTTTTAAAGATGATTTATTGATTGTAAAATCATAATTAAGTTACCCAAAATAGCTATATATGAGTTGTATGAGGGTAATTAAGAAGAAGAGAAGAAAAATAACAATTTTTGCATGTAAGTTTTCTTGGTGAGCAAGAAAGAGTAGCTGAGTGAGGGAAAAAATTGAACATCCTGTGAGGTGTTGGAAGATAATAGATCTTCATTGTATTTCCTCTGTAAAGCACTGAATAATAATATTGGTCATTTCTTTGTGGACATAGTCCATACTACGTGAACCACATTAAAGCTAGTGTAATATTTCTCTTGTTTATTTTATCTTCTGGTTATTTCCTTATTCATTTTTTGTATGCTTGTATCTAATTATAGATCTGTGCAACACTGTTATATGGTTTAAAACCAACAACTGGTATCAGAGCTTTGTTTGTAGGTTTTGTGTGTTAACAAGATTTACTCACAGAGGGTTTTTTGATTGAGTGGGAGCAAAGCAATGATAGAAGATAGTAAATACCAAGTAGAGAAATTTGACAGTAGTAATTATCAACTATGGAAGATGCAAGTGGAGGATTATTTGTATCAGAAAGATATATACTTACCGTTGGATGAGCATGGACAATCGATCACGATGACTGATGAAGAATGGAAGGTTCTTGATAGAAAGGCTCTGGGATATATAATATTGAACCTTGACAGCATCAGTGGCTTCGAATTTTATAGATGTAAAAACCACGGTAGAGTTGATGAAATATTTACCAATTTTTTATGAAACTCCTAGTGCTTCAAATAATGTATATTTGATGAAAAAATTGTTTAATTCTAAGATGCAAGAAGGTGGATCTGTATCTAATCATTTGAATGATTTCTGGTCTATTGTAAATCAATTAAAATTGGTAGAAATTTCATTTGATGATGAAGTGAAAGCACTTTTATTCTTATTCTCTTTGCCAGATAGTTGGGATAACTTGGTAATGGTTGTTAGTAATACAATGATTGCTTCTAAAGGTTTGAAATTTGATGATGTGGTTAGTGTAATCCTTAATGAGGAAATACACAGGAAAATCTCAGGAGAAGCATCATCTAGAAAAACTTTAACTGTAGAAAGTAGGGGAAGATCTAAGGAGAGATCATCTAAGAGCAAGAAGAATGGGAGATCAAAGTCAAGACATGGCAGATCTAGATCTAGGTACAAAGATTTACTTTGCTAGAATTGTGGAAAGAGAGGACACATAAAGAAGGAGTGTTGGTCCAAGGAAAACAAAGAGAATACATCAGACAAAGGTAAAGAAAAAGGTAAAGAGGAAAATGTTGCAAGTGAGGTAAAACAAGATGCCATTATTCTCTCCTTAGATAATAAATTATAATCTTGGGTTTTAGATTCTGGAGCTTCTTTCCATGCTACCCCTAATAAGGGTTATTTCAGAAATTATGTTCAGGGTGATTTTGGACAAGTTTATTTAGGAGATGATGAGCCATGCAATATTACTGGTAAAGGTGATGTTTATCTAAAGTTGCAGAATGGAAATCCATGGGTATTGAAAGATGTGAGGCATGTGCCAAGCCTAAAGAAAAATCTAATATCTATAGGGAAACTTGGTGAATCTGGATGTGTGGTTACATTCACAACTAATTCTTGGAAGGTTACCAAGGGATCTCTTGTTGTGGAAAGAGGTAAGAAGGTAGGAACTTTATATCTATCTACCTGTGTTACTGATTCCTTTTCTATGCTATCTACTATAGATTCAGATGCAACCATGTGGCATAATCAACTAGGCCATATGAGTGAAAAAGGAATGTAGATCTTAAAGGCTAAGGGTAAGTTATCATATTTGAAATAATTAGATCTTGAATTTTGTGAGCATTACATATTTGGAAATTAGAAAGAGAGTGATATTTCTCAAGGTTGGGTCAACAAAGAAGGAGCGAAAATTGGAGCTTGTACACTCAGATGTGTGGGGACCAGCCTAGGTAGCTTCTATTGGAGGATCCCAATATTATGTGAATTTCATTGATGATGCCACAAGGAAGGTATGGATCTATTGTATTAAGTGTAAATATGATGTTTTTGAAACTTTTAAAAGATGGAAAGCCCTTGTAGAAAATGAAACAAACTTAAAATTGAAGTGCCTTAGATCTGAAAATGGTGGTGAGTATTACGTCAAGGATTTCAATGATTATTGTTTAGTGAATGGAATACGAAGAGAAAGAACATTTCCTAGAACTCCATAGGAAAATAGAGTTGCAAAAAGAATGAACAGAACAATCATGGAACATGCTAGAAGCATGAGGATACATGCAGGATTTCCTTTGAAGTTTTGGGAAGAAGTAGTGGATACAACTATTGTAGTTGATCAACTAGTGGGCCTTCAACAACATTGGATTGTGGAATACCATAAGAAGCTTGGTTTGGAAAAGAGGTAGATTTTTCTTTTCTTAGAGTTTTTGGCTCAGAAGCTTTTGCATGTTGATAGAGAAAATAGGAGGAAGTTGGATGCTAAATATAAGAGATGTACTTTCATTGGTTATGGCTCTGGTGATTTCGGATATCAATTTTGGGATTTAGAATATTCTAAGATTGTTAGGAGTCATGATGTTGATTGGAATGAAAAAGAATGTACATGGATCAGGTTTTGGTGCCTAAACATGAACAGGTTGAGGATATTTTGAAGGAAAATCAATTTTCAGACCTAAAGCAGACATCCATAGACACTGACGTTGGTTCTACAGAAACCAATGTCGGTCAGGCTAACTGGCATCGGCAGACAAGATCGGGTTTAGAACAGACAACCAGTGGAACTAACGTCGGTACTCCTAGAACCGATGTTTGGTAAGGCAACCACCAGTCAATAGACAGAGGAACCATGGTCAGTTACAGGTGACCGATGTCGGTCACTGACAGAGATTGACATGAATGTGCAACAGGCATGAAATGAGCCCTAGACCCCAGATCTCAGTCAGAAGGTCATAAAGAGTAAGTAGACCTCCAAAGATATTTTCACCTTCCTTTTCTTATTTATTATTGACTGATAGTGGTGAACCAGAAATATTTGAAGAAGTAATGTAGGTAGATACCCACGAGAAGTGGGAGCATGGCATGGATGAGGAGATGGACTCCTTGGAACAAAATCAGACATGGGATTTGGTCAAGTTGCTAGCAGGTAAGAAAAATCTAGAAAAAATGGGTTTACAGAGATCAAGGAAGAAGAGGGTGGACTGAAAAGGTACAAGGTGAGGCTTGTGGTAAAGGGATTTGCACAAAAATAGGTATTGAATTTGATGAGATTTTTTCTCCTGTAGTTAAGATGACTTCTATTTATATTGTTCTAAGTTTGGTTACAACAAAAGATTTGCATTTCTTGATGTTAAGATGGCTTTTCTTCATGGTGATTTGGAGGAAGAGATTTATATGCAGCAACCGCTTGGTTATGAAGTCAAGGGTAAGGAGAAACTTGTGTGTAGATTGAAAAAGAGCCTATATGGGCTCAAGCAAGCTCCAAGGCAATGGTATTTGAGATTTGATAGTTTTATGCATGAGCATGGTTATATGAGATGTGAATCTGACCATTGTGTTTATTTTAAGAAGCTTGAAAATGGGAGCTATGTTATTTTGTTATTGTATGTGGATGATATGTTGATTGCAGGATCTAGTATGCAGGACATTGGTAAACTTAAATAAAGGTTAGCTCACACATTTACAATGAAGGATTTGGAAGCTGACAAAGAAAGTCCTTGGCATGCAAATTCACCGAGACAAGAAAAACAAGAATTTTTATTTGTCTCAGGATGCTTATATCAATAAGGTGTTGGAAATGTTTAACATGCAAAAATTCAAAAACTTGTTAGTACACCTATGGCTGGACACTTCAAATTGAGAAAAGGTCAATGTCCTTCATCACATGAGGAGGTTGAGTACATGGCACATGTTCCCTATGCTTCAGTAGTAGGAAGTCTTATGTATGCCATGGTTTGTACTAGACCAGACATTGCACAGGAAGTGGGAGTTGTGAGTAGGTTTATGGCTAATCTAGGTAAAGAACATTGGAAAGTAGTCCAATGGATTCTCAGGTATTTGAGAGGGACATCCGGCATGGAGTTATGTTATGGAGGGTCAGATACTTCTTTACGTGGCTATGTTGATTCAGATATGGCTAGAGATTTGGATGGCAGGAGGAGCACCACTAGATATGTTTTCACAGTAGGTGGAATGATAGTTAGCTGGATTTCGAGATTGTAGAAGGTTGTGGCTTTGTCTACTACAAAGGTAGAGTATGTTGCAGCTACATAAGCTAGCAAGGAGATGATATGGATGAGAATATTCATGGAAGAGTTGGGTAAGGAGCAAGAGGATTGTAGATTATATAGTGATAGTCAAAGCACAATTCATCTGGAAAAGAACTCATCATTTTATTCAAGAATGAAACATATTCAATTGAGGTATCACTTCATACGACAGGTGTTGGAGGATGGAAAACTAAAGTTAGAGAAAATCCATACGGATGAGAATCCTGTAGACATGCTAATGAAGCCATTGGTAAGGGAGAAGTTGGAGCTTCACTCCACTTCTGTTGGTCTTCAAGTTTAAGACTTGAAGAGGAAGAAATGGGCCAAGGAAAAGGAACCAAGAATGGTGATGCATAGTACAGTGCAACAATTGATCTCTAAGTGAGAGATTGTTGAGTATGGAGCTTAATTGCTTCACAAGAAACTTGATTTTACATGTTATTGGTTTTGACAGTTTGTTACAGTGACCAGGCATAAACCAACATAGTCAGGGGTCGAGAAATGACTGGTGACGGTCAAGAAGTGATCGACGACGGTCAATGGGCTTTGTTTCTCTTATAGGTAATAAGCCCTCCTTGGTTGACTGTTTTTCCCTTCTCTGGACTATTTCTCTCTTCTTTACTATCTGATCAGCCCTTTTGTATACATGGTACCTTCAAAACTATTGCCTTAATAAAAAAAAATGGTGCTTTTGTTCTTTTACGAGAATTAGAATAAATATCTTGCTTTAAATATGATTTATTGATTGTAAAAGCATATTAGTTCCCAAAATAGTTATATATGCATGTATGCATTGTATGAGGGTATGAGAGAAGAAAATAACAATTGTTTGCATGTAAGTTTTCTTGGTGAGCAAGAAAGAGTAGCTGAGTGAGGGAAAAACATTGAACATCCTATGAGGTGTTGGAAGACAATATATCTTCATTGTATTTCCTCTGTAAAGAAATGAATAATAATATTGTTCCATTTCTTGGTGGACGTAGCCCACACTAGGTGAACCACGTTAAATCTTGTGTTATCTTTATGTTGTTTATTTTATATTTTGGTTTATTTCTGCATTCATTTCTTGTGTGCTTTATCTAATTATATATTTGTGCAACACTGTTATATGGTTTAACCCCAAATTAAAAATATTGGGATACCCCTTTTAAAATTTTTGGTATTTTCCTAGTTCAGGAGGTTGAAGGAGGTTACTTTATCTCAGGAGGTTGAAGGAGGTTACTTTATCGTATTTGAAAAATACCCACTTGCTCAAAGTTGCCCAAAATCCCTATAAAAGATAAGTATTTGGCTCATCAGTAATGCGGGTTTTTTAGGTTACTTTACTTTAAACATTGTAGTAAGTCCTTAATGAAAATACGCTAAAACAAAACTACTATGATTCTTTTTAAAGCATTGAGTAAAGAAGTTCCTAAAATCTAATTCATGTCATTGCCTTTGTGCATTTTGGGTTTTCTAACTACTGTTGTTGCCAGTGTATTTCAGGTTTTCAACTACTGTTATTGCCAATGTATTTCAAGTTTTCCAACTACTGCTTCTTCCAGTTTACTTTGGGTTTTCCAACTACTATTGATGCCAATGTATTTTGGGTTTTCCAGTTATTGTTGTTGTCCATTTCTGCACCCCTTGTGAAAATTGGACAACTTGAGAAAAATTGTACTTGAGCAGTTTCATGGGTCTTCAGTGATGAATCTGATAAAATAGGTAATTTTCATGTTTTTGGGGCACTATGAACCATTTGGATGCAATTTCAGTCTTCTCTCTAGGCTTCAAAGTTCAATACTTAGCCAAATTTGAGTGAAAATGGTAAAATGGGAAAAATTTGGCTTTGGGGCACTCTACTATTTTTTCTAACTCCTCAGTCCAAGAGAAATCCAAAAAAGTTAGAAAAAAATCAAGAAAAAATGGAAAAAATTGAAGTTTGGAGTAATGCAGAGTTTTGATGCAGCACAACTACAAAGTAAAGCTAAAACCAAGTAAAGCAGTCCAAAAAACCCTCAGAGAAGGGAAGAAAGCAAGAGTAATCTGGAGAAATGAAGTTACTTTACTTCTAAAAGTAACTAAGTAAAGCAGTCCAAAAAACCCTCAGAGAAGGGAAGAAAGCAAGAGTAATCCAGAGAAATGAAGTTACTTTACTTCTAAAAGTAACTAAGTAAAGTAGTCTCCAAAAAGTAATCCTCAAAGAAATGAAGTTACTTTAGTAACCAAGTATAGTAATTATAAAAAACCCTTTCAAGAAGGGAAGAAAGCAAGATAATGACATGGAGTTACTTTACCCTAAAAGTAACCAAGTAAAGAAGTCCATTAAACCCTCAGAGGGGAAAAAAGAAAGAAACAATATCCGGAAAATGGGGTTAAAACTCAGAGAAGGGAAGAAAGAAACAATCTAAAGAAGTAACTAAGTAAAGCAGTCCAAAAAAATCCTCAAAGAAGGCCAGAAATTTCTAATCCAAAGAAATGAAGTTAATTTACTTTTAAAATTAACTAAGTAAAGCAGTCCAAAAGACCCTCACCAAGGAAAGAAAGCAAAATCTGCATTTACTTCTATGGACTAAGGGTAAAAACCATGGGATTAAAGTAAGTGGGGGAAAAATCCCACAACAAAGAAAAGGAATTAATAGGGGGTCAAAATCCCGCAACAAATAAGGCAGTAATGGGGGTTCGAAAACCTGAATGGCCATAACATTTTGACCAAGTGCTCCATTTTTTGAGATCTTGGACTTTCTGGAAATCTCTCGACCTCTACACCATGGAATCATGAAAAATATAATTTTGGAAAGGGTAAGTGGGAGAAAAATGTAAAAAACATCTTCAGTAGTGTGGGTGGAAATCCCATAGAGAAGAAAGGTAGTAATCCCACTTCATAAATGAATGACCATAGTTTTGCTCAGGTAATCCAAAGACTTTGACTTTTTGGAAATTTATCATTCAGTATGGGTAAAATTTCTTTTTATAAGGAAAAAAAAGGGTAAAAATACAAGAAACTGAGGTTCAACAGCTGGAATTGAAGTTCTTCATCTTAATCTTATTCTTCTTCTTCTCATTTTTCTGGACAATGTAATTAAGTAATCAAGTTGAATTGTAAAACTTAAGTAATCTGGTTGAAATCCATTACTTTAAGTTATTTTGAAAAATTCAATTACTTAGTAATAGCTGGCACTGCATGCAAAGTAGTTGATTTTGTTTTAAATTGTAGAACATTTGAATATCATGTGTGCCAAGCAAAGAGAGATTCAAGGAGAAAAATTCTCAACTACCTGTAGATTTGTAGCCAAGCACATGTGGAAGGCATAATTAATGTCTCATATTTGTACTATCTTTCTAGATGTTATAAATAGAGAGAAGCCTACGAGCTCAAGGATGGAACTTTTTGGCAACCAGTTATTGTAATTTTATGCATGAATTTAAAGATCTCAAACTTTGTGTTGAGACTCTTGAATGTTCTTTGTATAACTTGGCTGGAATTGAATAAGAAGAAGGTGGAATTTTGGAGAACTTTGTGTCTGAGAAGTTTCGTTCTGCATTCTGTGAGGATTTTTATGGTAAAATTTGTGTTATCTAAAATACGATCTGAATTAATTTCTTTTTCATTTGCTTAAATTGTGACATTTCCAAAGTATTTATTTATTTTGTATGGCTGCAATAAGCTCTGTAATCTACTTATTGTGAAGTATCCTCTCTTTTTCCTCACTGTTGTTATAATTCCATATCTTCTTTTCCTTTTCTATTCTACAACTTTCCCAAACACAATTGCTTACTTGTTGCAAAATTTCCAAGCTATGGTTCATGAGCTTTGTGATTAAAGTAATACCCCAGAAATAATTAGAATAAATAAATATCTTACACGAGAGCTTCACCATTAAATGAAGGGGATTTATCCCATGACTTCCTAGGTTTGTGTGTGTAGCCAAGCATAAAATCTAGCCAACAATTTTTGGTGACTCTACGCTGGGGAGAACAAATAACGCTGACATGTGCCTTTCCCATGATTTTTTAATAAAAATATGGTGACTCCATATAAAAAAAATTGGTGACTCCATATTTTCTTTTTTCTTTTGTTGTTTCTTTCCAGGGTCAAGCTGGTAAGAATGGCATATACTCAAGAATAATGCTCTACAAACAAATTTCATGGCTATGCAACAACTGCAAGCTCTGGTTCCTTTGGGTTCAGCTATTGGCCCTCTTGCATTGGTTCAACCATTTTATGAGTTTCCATGTGGATCACATAAGAATTTCCCAAAATTCAATGGCGATGGGAAGCAACACCCAGATGAACATATAACTACATTTTTTGTAGCTTGTGGAGTTCTGGGAGTGCCTCATGAAGATGTATTTGTTCGACTGTTCATTGAGACACTTCAGGACGTTTCCACGGAATTGTTTTATCACCTTCCACCTGTATGTATCACCAACTGGGCTACTATGAGAACATGGTTTGAAGCCAGATTCAAACCCACAGATGATTCACATGCTTTGTTAGCACAACTCACTCATGATGAAGAAAGAACCACAAGAGCCTATGCGTGATTTCATGGCTAAGTTCAATAAATTGATCCATAAAATCCCAACACATGCAACTCTTACTCCTGAAAATATGAAGTGCTTCTTCATCCATGCACAACTTCCTGAAGTGAATTTCTTGCTGAGAAGATCTAACATTCCTGACTTGGTTGTTGCACAGTCAACTACCATGGAAATTGAAGATGACCTAATCACAACTGGTAAGATTAGAAGAGACTCTCCCAAGGCTAAGAATCTGAATACTTCTCGAGGTACCACTACTCTGTATGGTTATCCTTCTAACCATGATGTCTTTGAAGCTTCTGGTCACACTGATGAGTCATATGATGAGTCAGCTTGTGACTTCCATATTGGGTATCTGAAATATGAAGAAGATGATTGCAAGATTCATGTAGGTGATAACGACTACTTCATGGAAAATTTTGATCTTCAGAGGTAGATTCAAAAAATGGAGGAAAACATGGTGCAGATTAGGGCTACACGTGTAATTAAGGCACGTAAAATTGGTTTTAGGGTCCCTTGTCCATGGGTTGGCCCTATACCAAGTTGGTTCAGCCTTCAACAGAAGCTGGATTTTATGGTTAAGATGTTACCCCAAATTACAAAGTGGGATGAGCTAATGGAGGCTCACGAATCTAGTATTAGGAAACCCTGTCAATGGGGAAATCCTACACTACCATCTTACAGTCATCCCATTCCTCCTCCATGAGAAGAAATCACACCTTTCCCCTCAGTGCAAGTTTTAAAAACTCATGTTGAGACCCAGTCTACCCCTCCTCTTGCATTCCCAAACCTAGTTTGGGAAGAAACAAATCAGAAAATCAGTCAAGGAGGGAAACAAATTGAAGAACCCAACAAAGAAGAACTTACCAAAATTTTAAATAATTGGGCTTCAAAATTCAAAACCAATCAGATGCCACTACTGGTTAAGCCTCCAACAAAGGTTGGAACTGAGGAGCACAAGGAAGTTGGGACCCAAGAGGAGTGTCCCACAGATTTTGATCATGAAGAGGTTGATTTCTTATCAGACCTGGAAGATTGCATTGAAGAAGAAGAAGCCACTGAATTCACTACTTATGCATTTTCACCATCTATCTTCCAATACCAAGAGCCTCTTGCTGTAGAAAACTCCCACAAATCAGCCATGGAGGAAATGGTCAAAGAAGATTCTTCCCAAATCAGTCTGCATGAGGAGAGCCATGATGAATCAATTATAAAATCAAAAGTCATCATGGAGAAGGCAGAGTCTTTTGTAGAGTTATCTGTGGAAGAAAAACAAGGATCAGATCGACTTACATGTAAATTTATTCATAGAAAGGAAAGTCTTCAGAATGCCCCCATTCATGGGGACGAGCTTAAGAAAAATGGGAAAATCATGAGGATTAGGCCTTGCCCAATAAGATATTTGGCTAGTTTAGAGCCACCTGAGGAGTTGCAACCAGTCATGCTTATTTCAGAGCATGAGGATGAGCTACAACACACCAAAGATCAACCGCAGTACCTCTCAAATCCAAATACATAACAACTAAAGGAGGTATTTATTTTATTTTTTGTTGTTGATACTTTGGTAAGAAGGGTGGAGAACCAACTTCAGAATAGTTTTTCACTCTTGCTAAGGACCATGTTCAATGTAAAATCAATTACATGGTCTAAGTTTGTGAGGAAAGGCAATTATTTCTCCCTTCCTGTTGCAGGATTCATTTGAGCTTCCTTTGCCTCTGGTTAAAGTAGAGTAGGTAGTTTTGTTTTTAGCAAAAGAAGTGCTTGTGCACACTCTGCATGTTTCCACTTGGGACATGTATGATTTTACATGTTTGTATATAGTTTTTGCGAGTTTTTTTTGTCGTTGCAGGGTTCACTTTAGGATCAAATCAGATAGTTGGAGTAGTTTTAGAGCTTTATTTAGAGCTCCACAGATCATTTCCAGCTAGCGGTCATCAGGCAGTTCCAGTTCGGTGCTAAGTTCATCATGGATTCAAGAGGTAAATTTTCAAAGGAAAAGATCAATTTCTTCAAGATTAAACTTGACTCCATAGCCCAATGAACAAGACTTGAAACCAGAGATGTTGGGATCTCATCTCCATTTCTTCCATTCTAGAAGAAATAAAGATGTCCACAGATGGAGCCAATTGGTGTCCCCAAAGATTTCACTTGAAAATATTGGGATACCCCTTTTAAAATTTTGGGTTTTTTTCCTGGTTAAGATTTTCTCAAGATTTCTTCAGGATATTGCAAGAGGTTTCTTGGTCACATTTGAAAAATACCCACTTGCTCAAAGTTACTTTACTTTAAAATCCCTAAAAATCTAAGTGTGAATTTCAAATCTAACTATTTTTACACCCCTTTCAAAAATTTGACAACTTGAGGAAAATTGGACTTGAGCAATTTTATGGGTCTTCACTAGTGAATCTGATGAAACAAGTAACTTTCATGTTTTTGGGGCATTAGGAACCATTTGGATGTAATTTATCTTCTCTTAGTGAGAGTTATTATGATCTAGGAGGAGGTTGCACATTCACCTCCTATATGTACATGACTTAGTCATCATTCTATGAGTTGATTTAGAGCCATTCTTGAGTTGGAGTTTTCCTTTATTCAATTTATCTCTTGTTAGTTATTTCATAATTTGCAGAGTTGTATGCTTGCTTTGTTTTTCTTGTGATCCAAAATTCACATCTCACATCATTCACTGGTGCATTCTTCAATTCAGTAGATCCTGGTTTCTGAATATGGTATTAGATCCAAGTTGGTATTGAGCTTGTCAAATGGATTTTATTCTCAAGTTTTTTTACATTTGAGATTATTATTTGTAAAGTTTTGTCATTTTTGGTGTTGGGTGTTTGTTTTTGCTTGGTTTTTTGGTTCTGGTTACATGGGGTGTTAGGCATGCTTTATGTCAATGTAATATAACCAAGTTATTTACCTCCTTGATTAGACTGCATTTGGGCCTTAATCTTATATTTGGCTTCATTACACTCCATTGCAGACCTCTTGAGGCATTTTTAGTTGCAAACGTCCTTTACATTGAGGGTATTATGTTGAGCGATTTTTTGCGTATTCAGGCATTGGTAGGGGACATTATTGTTTACACATTGAGGTTTCTACAACTATTGGTCTCTAGAACCTTATTGTGTTTTTACCACATGTCAAAGTTTTAAGGTTAAGGAATTTTTTTTACAACATTTTTTTATTAAGATGGTTTTATTAAATATTTTAGGTATGGAAGATCTCTATTTGGACCCTGGCTATTTTTTAGGTGTTTCCTCATATCTTGCTAGGCATTTTTTTCTATGGAGTGTTAAATTCCATTTTTGACAACGACATTCTTGGAGATTTGTCTACTGGTCCAACAATGCATTGGGCATGCTATTCAAACTCAGCCTCTCCTCTGAAATTTTTTAGACCTCATAATCACCTCTGTGCCGACCCATGCCTTGGGCTTGGCTAATGCGGTCCTCTCTAAGACCTCCTGGGTTACACTCCTAACATGAATTTTTTAAGTTTGGCATTTTTTAGTCTGTCATGCAACACAACAACAGAAGAAATAAAAAATTTAGGTTTTATAAACCCTAAAATCAACTCTTTGTAAACGCTTTTCCTTTTAGTGGACCCAATCCAATGGAAAATGGTGTATTAATATTATTTGCTATTATCATTCCAAACTTGTATGAATTTAGCATTGTTCAAAATTATCATTTTTGACTTTTGGAAAGGTTGATGCAAGTCATTTTTTGGAAAAATTTGTATTAAGGGAGGAATTAAGTGGTTTTTTAAACTTGTATCTTCACCTGAACGAAAGACGAAGGGTGAGGCCCAGGTTGGCAGGAGGCCAATTCCCCCTCACAAATTAAACCATTGTAATCAAAATTCTGTCTTGGTTCCAACGAGTATACACATGACCCCCTTTCCTCTCATTTTCGGTGACATTTTTTAATTAGTTTGCAAAATTTTAATTAAATAAGCCATTAGTTATGAGAAACAATTTTTGTTATAACTTTTGATCAGTAGCTCAGATTTGAGCATCGCTCTGGTAAAAAGTGCATGTTTTCTCATGCACTACTTCATGATGGATTCCATTTATTTTTTGTAAACACACTACTTTATAAAGTTCCACATTTTGGGCGGTTCTTGCAAAACTCACTAGGGACTTGTACTTTTCACACTAAGTTATAAAGTGCCATCTGGGATAATTTTGGGGGGTTTATATACATTATGGAGTTTCATCATTCTGTTGTTATGCTGAACTCTAGGAAATTTTTTTCTTGGAAGGCAGGCATTATCAATCATTGCACTATGCACAGTTTGTTGCCCTACCTCCATGGTCTTGTTCTTGAGCCTGATGAGCCTCTACAGAAGGATGAGTGGTTTAACCACAATGATGAGGTCTATGGCCTTCTTAGTCTTACTATTTCTAGGGATATATTACATTTATTTGAGCACACTGAGTGCCCTTTCACTTCCTAGACCATTATCCGACAGTTGCATGGTGACCTTGTTTCACCATCTGAGAGTGACACTTCCCTAGACCACTCTAGTGCCACCATAGATTCTCCCCCTTCTCACATCCCTTTCATTTTTGGGTGTTCTTTGCACATATTGCTACTTATGAGTCCCATGTTGACCATTCAGCCACAGATCTTGCTATTGAGCACACTCTCCCTATTGTTTCCTCCACAGAGCTCATTTTCATCCATGTTCATGCTTCCATTCACTCTCCACATAGCAATGTTCTATTGGAGAACCTTCCTCTGAGACAGATGTAACCATTTCCTCTCGTGCTCCATTGCATCTTGATTTATTAGTTAATGACACTCCACATACATTGGTTTCTACCTTTGAGTGCAACGCTGCTTCATCTTGGAATTCCAATAGCTCTTTGCAATAGTCTTATCCTCCTACTTCATGTTGTGATGTTAATACATTCTTGTCAGACATTTCTCTCATTGAGAAACCCCATTGGGATGAGTATATGCCCGACCTAAGTTATCTATTTGTAGATTCCACTTGTGTTACATTACAGGAATATGCTCTGATTGAGCCATCACACATTCTGGAGGACCCATTCATCTCTCTCATTGGGAGTTCCCACCTTGGGACATTTGTCACTTCCACTATTTCAAAGATGTTTCATGATCCACCTCTTCTTGTGGATCCCTTTGTGAGGGTTATTGGGCCCCCACCATCTTCTCTCTTTGACATGTATACTGCAATGACATTACCATTGTCTTTTGTGCACACATTTTCTAAACCTATGCCACCTTTCAGTTACATAATAGATGTAGAGATCAAAGTACTGCAAGCTTCTTCTTCCTTTGTGGAGTGGACTGACTTTTAGTGCTCCTTTTTTGTCCTTCCCAAGGGCAAGAACATTTTTCGGTGTAGGAAGATTCTCTTCAGTATTTATGTAGAGGACCACATCATCGACACTCTCTTTAGGGGACCTTCTTGTCCTGACTTGTTTCTCTCTCTACTCTGAGGCATGATCATTGTATATGGGTACCTCATCAGGTCAAGTTACCAGGACCCACTTCTTTTTCTCATGTTTTCTTGAGTGATTTTCTTGTATCTCTTTTGGGGGGAGTTTTTTTCCCACTGGGTTTTCTCCTTTTCTCCACTTTATGAGAGAATTTCATTTTATGTGGGTACCTCACTAGGCCTTTGTTATCGAGACCCACTTTCCTTTTTCACTACCCACCTAAGTTGTGCTTATGGGGGGTGTTAGTGTAGGATATTTATTTTCCTTGTATTTTTTTACTTGGAACTTTCCTACACTCGTGGGATATGTTTGCTCAGTTGTAGCAGTTAATTTGAGTTAGCTTACCAGTTCTATTGAGTTAGGATACTAGTTGTGTACATTCAACTGTACTTCTAGCATTAGTCAGTGAGAGTTTTTCCCCACTGATCTAGGAGGAGGTTGCACATTCATCACCTATATGTACTTGACTTACATCAGTTTATCTAATGGAATATGGAGAACATGGAGCATAAAGCATATTGAGTTGGAGCTATTTTTGTGTTATTGTAATTATCTCTCATGTATTTTTGCAATTTTTCAGTCTTGTATGCTTGCATTGTTTTTTCTTGGAATAATTCACGTCTCGCATCATTCACCTGTGAATTTTTTGAACCAATAGGTATGTGGGGGTTCTCCAATAAGCACAATTATAATGTAAAGTTAAAACCAAGTAAAGTAGTCCACAAAACCCTCAGAGAAGGGAATAAATCAATAGTAATATGGAGAAATGAAGTTAATTTACTTCTAAAAGTAACTAAGTAAAGCATTCCAAAAAACCATCATAGAAGGGAAGAAAGCAAGAGTATTTAAGAGAAATGAAGTTACTTTACTTCTAAAAGTAACTAAGGAAGTAATGACACCTAAAAAACCATGCAGAGAAGGAAGGCAGTAATGGCATCTTAAAACCCCACATAGAAGGAAGGCAGAAATGGCACTTCAAAACTCCGTATAGAAGGAAGGAAACAATACCACCTCAAAACCCCTCAGAGAAGGAAGGCAATAATGACACCTGAAAACACCTCAGAGAAAGAAGGCAATAATGGCACCTCAAAAAATCTTAGATAAGGAAGGAAGTAATGGCACCTAAAAATACCAGTTAGAGAAGAAAGGAAGTTAGGGAACCTCACAAACCCATAGAGAAGAAATGCATTAATGGGGGGTCAAAATCCCGCAACAAAGAAAGGAAACAAAGTTACTCCATAAACCCGAATGGTCATAAATTTTGACCATATGCTTCATTTTTTGAGATCTTAGACTTTCAGGAAATATATCGAGCTCCTCTTCACCATGGAATCATGAAAATCAGATTCATATGGGGGTAAGTTGGTGAAAAAGGGAAGAAAACAATCCCAACATGAAATGAATAGTTCTAAGAAGCCCAACTACTAAATTTAATGCAGTATGGGTAGATTTCTTTTTCAAAAAAAAAGGGAAAAGAAAGAATGAGGTTTTTCAACTGGAATTTTTTCTTCTTCTTCTCATTTTTCCAAATTTTATAATTAAGTAATCAAGTTGAATTGTAAAAATCAAGTTGAATTGTAAAAATCAAGTTGAAAGCCATTACTTTAATTTATTTTTAAAAAGTCAATTACTTAGTAATAGCTGGCACTACATACACAATACTTGATTTTGTCTTAAATTGTATAACATTCGAATATCATGCGTGCCAAGAAAATAGATATTGCAGGAGTAAAATTCTTAATAACATGTAGACTTGTAGCTAGGAACGTGCAAAAGGAATAATTAATGTTTTCTATTTGTACTATCTTTCTAGATGCTATAAATAGAGAAAATTCCTATGGGCTCAAGATGGAACTTTTTGGCAACCATTTATTGTAATTTTATGCATGAATTTAAGGATATCAAACTTTGTGTTGAGACTCTTGAATGTTATTTGTGTAACTTGATTGGTATTGAATAAGAAGAAGGTCAATTTTTGGAGAACTTTGTGTCTGAGAAGTCTCACTGTAAATTATTTGAGGGTTTTTATGGTAAACTTTGTGTTACTGAAAATCTGAATCTGGATTAATTTCTTGTTCATTTTCTAAAATTGCGACCTTTTAAAAATATGTATTTATTCGGTACAACTACAATAAAATCTGTGATCTATTTATTGTGAATTACATTTTTTTTCCTAGCTGCTGCTATAATTCTATACTTTATTTTCTCTACTCTTTTCCATAACTTTCCCAATCATAATTACTTACTTGCTATAAAATTTCTAAGCTATGGCTCATGAGATTTGTGATTAAAGTAATACCCCCCAAAAATAATTAGAATAAATAAATATATTGCATGAGAGCTTCACTATTAAATTAAGGGGATTTATCCCATGACTGCCTAGGTTTGTGTGTGTAGCCAAGCGTAAAATCTAGCCAAAAAAATTTCATGTTCCTTTTTCATAGATTTCAAAGGGTGAGAGTAGGCTTATAAACATGAAAAATAGGTCTTTTAGGTGCTTGCATTCATGGTTTCCATAAATGTTTATGAAGGTGGTTGTCATCAATGACAAAGGGGGAGATTGTTGAAAATTATGTCTATGGTTATCATTGATTTCAAATGGCACATTGATTTTAAAGGGTGTATAGGTGATTTAGGTGTATCTATGAGGTGTCATTCATGTTCTAGCTTGAAGGTTGATTGGTAATGTCTAATTTTGTAGTCTTATCATGGTGTTTTGGCATGGTCTTGAGCATAGTGCAAGCTTATATGGTCATGATATGAGTTCCAAATATTGGTATGAGGTCTAACATGGTGAGATTGATGTGTAAGAGGTGTTATTGAGTCTATAAGAGGTCATTATGGTCTGTTCATAAGAAGTTTGTGTTAAGTTAGGTCATTCTAGGCCTATTCCTAGACCTAGTGCATGTGGTTTGGCATGGTGACATGAGATATGGAGTAGGGAAGTTTGATATGAGCATGGGAAAGGTGTTGTGACATGGCATATGATGTGTAGGAGGAGTATCAAGTCATATCTCAACTTGTAAGTGCATATTTATGGTCCTTGAGAAGTAAGACATTGAGAACAAGGAATGTAGGCACATGTAAGTATTAGTGATTAGAGAGTTTTAGATAAATTTATACATGGATGAGACTTGGGACAATTTGAGGAGGTCATAATGGTGCTTTAGGTCAAATTTCAAGTCAAGGAAGGAAAGACAAAGCAAGAAAATTCTATTTTGGAAAAATAAAGATCTTAAGAAGGGAAATCTAGCTCGATAGGTGAAGTTAATTTTCTCACCCACATGTGTGGGTTCTTCATGGTATATTGAGTCTTTGGGGGATGTTTTTACATTGAGATAAGATCATTTTTTTTAAATAATTAGTTTATTTGATTGTATCATCTTTATGAACAATCATTAAGAAGCTCAGTTCGTCTTAAACCCTAGTTAAACCCTCATAATAGAGTGATATGGAAGAAATGATTGATATGAGATCCAAATGGTTTGGGAAAGAAAATGTGATGTATCAATGTTGTAGAGGTTTCTCTGGGGCTCATTTTTGTGGTGGTTTCATGTTCCAAGTGTTTCAGTAAGCTAGAGAAAAATCCTTATTTTCTTGAGATTTGCAGTTTTAAGGATGAAATGGAAGCTTAATGATGAGAAGTGAATTGATCCAAGAAGATTAAGAGGTATGATAAATGTATAATAAATTTTTTATCTAGGTTGTGTGAATAATTTTTTAGTTACAGGTCCTCCAAGTCTCCCTATCGCTTTTGGCCTTAACGACTAAAACCTAGTCATGGAGGTTTGAATAGAGAAAAGTTGTTTTGTATGATGGAGAAATATTATTTGAGATTGGAAAGATTGTGCAGGTCCCTTATGATGTGTTTGAATCCATGGTTTTATCTGGAGAGTTATTTTCTTTCCTAATCCCTAATGGCCTAATTAGTCCTTTTAGGTTTGCTAAGACAGGTGACCGAAACATGTGTGCTAGATTGATTTTCCACAAATGAAATATGATTGTTAGTGCTTGAGCATGTTTGTTGAAGTTTCCTTGAATTTTTATAGGTAGTTCTTGTGCTTGGAATTTACATTTGAGGTGTTTGAGCATGTTGAGCTCAAGACTAGTTCTTGAGTCCTTAAAGTAGGTTTGAGTAGTTCTAGAGATTGAGACGTTCGTGAGCCTTAAGCCCTGATTTAGAGGATAGTGTGATTTGTTTCATTAATTATACTTTGAGAAAATTATAATGATAATTATACTTGTGTCTTGATGATGAGTTTTGATGTGCCAAGTTCCTTGTTCTTGGTTACCTATTTCTGGGCATGATCAACATGCTTAAGTGAGTTAGAAGAGATGAATGTTTTGGTGTATGTTTCCTTGTGTGGTGGTATATCATGGACCTGGATAGTGAGTTAGAGTCACGGTACATCCATTCATGTGTCTAATTCATCTTGAAAGGTATTTTTTCTATGTGTAGTTGTTCATTCTTGTGAACTAGTTTTTGGTGCTTGAAGACCTTGTTGGGATTTCTTACTTCTTAATGTGCTTCATAGAGGATATAAATGATGGAGATGTTCCTAATATATGATTCTGAGAGGTTTTTCACTGGGTTATGTGAATATTTTTAAGCCTTGAAAAAGATAGAGTGTGCTTTTGAAGAACCTTGTGCATTTGTTGGAGGTGTAGGCTTATGTTTTAGTCCTATTTAATATTCCTTGTGCTAGTTCTTGTGGTGTGACCCTTTCTAACCTACTTGGGTCTCTTGGAGTGATTTATATGATTTTTTAGGAATGTTTAATTATTGGTATGACTGACCTATATGGTCATGGACAACCTAGAAGTGTTAATTGAAAAGAGTTTGCGAGAATCAAATCGGAAACGAGGCACCACGAAGTAGTTGCACTCCAATGGAATCATGATAGCTCCAGCGTAGCTGTAAGAAAGAATTGATTAGTAATGGAAGAACTTGCTTAATAGAAACAAAGCTTGCACATAGATGAAAGACAACGGAGTGTCTTGGCATGCTCATAAATGAATAGTAAAAGGGTACATATAGGGTGTTGAGTAACCTTAGTGCATGACACACATGTAAACCATAAACCTAACCCTAAACCTAACCCATGTGAGATGACCCTCCAATATGAGAGGAGGAAACATAAGATAACTCACACTAACACCCCCCTTCATCGAAACTGGGGTAGCGGCTATGATGAGTCAGATGGAAAGGGAAGACACTCTTAAACAATTAAGAAATATGTGTTAATGGGGCCCGGAAACTAAATACCTGATAAGGTGCCCATATACAAACAAAATCTTCCTAGAAGAAGAAGAAGAAAAGAAGGAATACATAGCCCGAAGAAGATGAGCAGCTGCAGAAGACCTCACCCCAAGAAGAGACCGTAAGTGAAGAAACTTCATCTTAGTGAAGGGCTTGGTGAATAAATCTGTAATCTGATCAGCTGTCTGAATGTACTGAATGTTGATGATACCATCATGAATAAGCTCCCATATGAAGTGCATATGGATCTCAATGTGCTTCATCCGCTGATGCTGAACTAGATTTCTACAAATAGAGATTGTGCTTGTGTTATCACAGTAGATAATGGTAGGCCACCGAAAGTGGATGCCAAACTCTATCAGAATACCCTGTAGCCACGATAGTGAATGCCATCAACTGTTGATATCTACCCCTCCATGATAGTGAATGCCATCAGCATAGGTGCCATGAACATAATGAAGGATCCATTTAGCTACTTTCCAATGTAGCTCATGTGGCTCCTGCATGAATATGGACACGATCCCAATAGCATACGATAAATCTAGTCGAGTGTGAGTCAAGTAAATCAAGATCCCCACCAACTATCGATAAAGAGTACCATTAACCAAGGGAGTAGAGAAATCTGAAACAAACTTAACCCTGAAAAGAAAAGGAGTAGGAGAAGACTTGAAATTAGACATCTGAAAATGAGCTAGCAAATCAAGAGCATACTTAGGTTACGAAATCAATATTCTCTGAGTCAGATTGTGAAATCTGATCCCAAGGAAGTAATGAAGTAGACCTAAGTCAGTCATGGAAAACTTGTTGGCCAAGGTGATCTTCACAGAATCAATAATAGAGGAAGAACTACATGTGATCAGCAAGTCATCAACATAGAGAAAAAGAATGAGTATGGAGTCATCTTGCCATAGAATATAAACATTTGGATCAGAGTGACACCTAGTAAACCCTGATGTAAGTAAAAAGGAGTCCATCTTGGCATACCAAGCCCGAGGGGCTTGTTTAAGGCCATAAAGAGACTTCTTTAACTTACAAATGAGGGAGGAATCTTAGACATAACCTGGAGGTTGTTCCATATAGATCTCTTCCTCTAGGTCACCATGAAGGAAGGCACTCTTAACGTCCATTTGATGGACTTTCCATCTATTCACTGTGGTAATGGCTAGGGTCAGTCGAGTAGAAGTAATCTTCATAACCGGAGCAAAGGTTTCTGTATAATCAACCCTAGCTATCTGGGAGAAACCCTTTACTACTAATCATGCTTTAAACTTTTCGACATCTCCATCTACTCCATACTTTGTTTGGAACACACACTTACACCGAATGATTTTTCTTCCTTTCGGAAGAGTGGTGAGATCCCAAGTATCGTTCTTCATGAGAGAGGAATACTCCTCATCCATGGCAGAATCCCACTCAAGAATACCAGAAGCCTCTCGGAAAGATTGTGGATAAAAAACAGAGGCAAAGAAAGAGTGGGGACCAATGAAATATGAGTGAGTATGTATCATATCCGAAGTATCTCTAACTAAATCTCCAACACTTTGTAAAGTTTTCCTGGCCCAAAGGGGACCAGGAGGATTAGGGTTAGAGTCAAAATATTCTTCACTTGAGTGAGAAGGGACATAGTCCTCATCATTACTACTGTCAGAATCAGAAGACTCAAAGGTCTGATGGTCGAGAAGATTAGGAAGAGGAGCGTACTCAACAACATCATCATCTGATGAGTCAGAATCTAAGTCAGTGAGTTGAAGAACATCAATAGGTGGAGAAGTAGAAGTCAAAGAAGACTCATCGAATTTAACACTTCTCTCAATATACAACTCATGAGAAGTAGGATTCATCAATCGATATCCCTTCACACCATCAGGATACCCTACAAAGATACAAGGTTTGGATTTTGGTTCCAAGGCCTTGTGTTTCTTCTTGGGAATCTGAGCCATAGCCTTGGATCTGAAGACTCGAAAGTTCTCAACATCAGGCTTGCTTCCAAACCAGGCTTCAAAGGGTGTCATCCCTCTTACTACCTTGTGTGGAACACGCTTCTGAATGTAATTTACACAATTCACTACTTCGGCCCAATACTGCGGAGGAAGGGACTTCGAGTGAATCATACAAGTGGCCATCTCCTTAAGAGTACGGTTCTTTCTTTCTGTGACTCCATTCTGTGAAGGGATATAAGCAACTGTATCCTGCAAATAGATCCCTTCAGAAGTACATAAATCCATGAACCTATTGTTTACATATTCACCTCCATTTTCAGTTTGAAGAACCTTGATAGACCATTCCACCTGTTTCTCAGCAAGAGCCTTAAAGTCCTGAAAATGTTCAAAGACTTCAGACTTAAGCTTAAGAAAATATACCCAAGTATATCGTGAATAGTCATCAATGAAGGTTAGCACATAAAGAGCTCTAGTAAACGAAGGAGAAGGAAATGGACTAGAAACATCGCTGTGAACAAGATCCAAAGGACGAGTGGCTCTCCAGGATTTTCCTTTGTCAAAGTTCTTTTCAGGATGTTTTCCAAGGGTATAACCCTCACAAAGACCCTTAGAAGAATTGACGCAAGGCAACCCATTGACCATTTCATTTTGGCTCAATTGTTCAAGGTAGCGATAATTTAGATGTCTGAAACATGCTCATGCCATAGCTTACTAACCTCATTTGCATGAGTGAGCAAGGTAGTGGGCGTAGAATCAAAAGTAAAGTGGGAGAAGGTGTACAACTGTGAATGGTGATCTACCTTTCCCTCAGCCACTGTAGTGTCATTGTTAAGCTCACAAATAATCACCGAGTTAGGACCAAATTCCACTCACATTCCTTCACCAAGGTGAGTAATTTGGTAAACCGATAGGAGATTGGTAGAGAGATCAGGAACACTCAACACTTGGTTAAATGTTCCCCCATCCATCTCTATCGATCCACTACCAAAAACCAACACTAACATGTCATTACCCATCGTGATTTGGGACATTCCATAAGGTTCAATGTTGGAAAAATCAACATGTGAAGAACCCATGTGGTGTGAGGCACTAGAATCTATAATCCATGTCGATGAAGGAGCAACTCTGGCTACAAGGGCCTTTCCTTTCTTCTTATCATTTTTAGCACCTTTTGCAGTAGAAGACTCGGCCTTCAGAGCACTTTGTTTAATGGATTCAGGAACACTTATTTTATTCTTCTCAAGTAAATGAGATAAGTGATCAATCTGTTTCCAAAAACAATGTTGCTCGTCGTGACCAGACTTCTTGCAATAGGAACACAAATAATTTCTTTTCTGTGCCTTAGGCTCAGAAGTCGAAGTGTTTGTGTCATTTTTAGGTTTGGTCTTGGTTTCTTTCTTAGGTTGGTCTTGGTTTCTTTCTTATCCTTTGTTTCTTTCTTCTTTTCAGTCTTCTTTCCCTTTCTAGTACTTACTACAAAGGCATGTGACTTAGACTTGAGAGACCCCATTTGAATGAGTTTGTCCTGTTCTCGAATGAGTTGGGATGAAAAATAGTCAAAGGAGGGCATAGTCCAAGTATCACCCAAAGCAACTTTTGTAGTGTAGAAAGTTGACACGAAGATAGAATATTCGGGACCTAGCTTAGAGAGAATCGACAAGATCAATTGAGAATCTTTCTTCTCTACTTGACATCCTTTTAACAACAATCTAATGTGGACAAATTTTGAGAAGAAGGCTTGTAGGTTTTCAAAGTCACTAGGATTTAACCTTAGTAGTTTTTTTTCCAACTCATGTGCTCTCATGTCATCTAGTTTTCCAAACATTGCATCTAGGGTTTTCCACATAGATTTAGGTGTTTCGGATGCCTCAATGTGGAAGAGCAAGTAAGGAGAAATAGACATGCAAAGAAGACCTAAAGCTTCATCACTACGGTTTAACCACTTAGATTTTTCAGGTTCGTCATCTGGTTCAGTCTCAGTTCCCATGGTGATGCGGAATAACCCTTTACCCCTTAGTTTCATTATTATTTTCGATCTCCATTCGAAAAAGTTGAACGACGTAAGCAAAGGAATTGAAAGTGCATCCATAGTGAGAGAGAGAGAGAGAGAGAAAGAAATGTAAAAAAGAAACACAACCACCCAGGACAATAACAACCCCCCTGCTTTCGGCACTTTATAGTTTAGTGCGTTGATTACAATCGGGTTTGTGCATGCGGTTTGAAACACTTGGTAACTCGTCTTATAATCAACATAATAATGTGCAAGAGAGGAGACCACAACCATGTTTTGTGGAGCACAACAAATAGGACACCGTAAAAAGCAAGCAAGAAATAAGGAATGAGGTGAAAGCCAATCCTAGTTGTGAGAAAAAACGTCTCACGTCGCAAAGAGTACCCCCTTGCTACAGGCTGTGGCGTACGCGCTCACTAGTCGCAAGCAATGATAAGGGTGGAATACAAGGTTTTAAATGAACTCAAGGAGTTCAAAGAATCTTTAGAACACTGGAAAAGTGCTTGGAAGGAAAAAAAATTCTCAGAGTGATGCTGCACACTTGAGCACACAATTAGAGAAAAAAAAATGACAATAACGTTGTTAAAGAAATACCATTTTGAAACGTCCTATTTAGATAAGTAAGCAATTTGGACAAAATGATAAAAAAATGTTATTTTAAATGACGATAAGTTTAAGTAATTATTAATGTGAAAAAAATTAGAGTTAATTTAAATAAATCTAATTAATTTAAAAAAAAAATGAATTAAGATCTAAATAAGTCCTAATTAAATTAAAAAAAAAAAAACTTTCCCCTTTTTTTAAAAAACAATTTTAAAAGGGAATTAAATCTAACTAAAATTTTTAGAAAGGATTTAATTAAAAAATCTTGTTTGAGAGTAAATTAGAAGGAAGCTTGTTTTGCGTACCACATACTTTTTTAATAGCTTTTTGTTGTTTTTTAAAAAAGAAGGGAATTGACAAAAAAAAAATCTTTTGAGATTTTGTGTTTTTTAAAAAGGCATTGATTTGAAAAAACACGTTTTTTTAAAAAACTCACTAAAAAAAATAAAAAAGAACTTACCAAAAAATGTGACTTACCAGCGCTGAGGAAGAAGGCATAGTCCACGGCCTAGAAAAAAATGACAGGTTTTTGTGTGGAAGGGCAGTGCGTTGGGGGGCAGGACAGGGGAGGCCGTGGCAGGGAGAACCATGGCAGGTCATGGGAGGATGTGCCCATGGCAGTACGTGGGAGAGGCAGCCATGGGAAGGGTCATGGTAAGGAAAAACCTTGCGAGTAGAAACAAAAATGGCGGCAGCAATAAAAACTAAGCTCCCACTCAACAAAAAAACCACCACAGCATACACAACAACTCAAATCCACGTTTCAAACAATGCACAAGCCCACAAGATTAGGAAAAATCTAAAAAAATGTGAACAACCCAATCAACGAGCCAGAGATCCACCAACGCAGGCCAGAGAGGAGAGAAGGCTCGAGATAGAGTCCAAACCCCTAAAAATTTTTACCCAAATCTGCAAAAAACATAGAGAAAACCAAAAAACATAGATAAAAAATTCTAGTTAAATAAATTAAAAAAAAAAAACTAGAAAATACTCTATTTTGGATTTAGTTGCAGCTAGCTAAAAATGGCGGCAAAACCCCTGATTGCTCAAGGTATGATGAAAAATTGCACATGCACAAAAAAAGGCACAAAAACTGACACAACTTTCTGAGAAAGCTTGTTAGAGAGATTAGCAAAATAATTCTAGAAAATAGTGATCAAAAAACTTGCATGCAGAGTAAAAGAATGAAACCAAGAAAGAGTAATTGCAACTAAAAAATAACGAGTGCACGTTTACCCGATCTCAGCTCTGATACCATGAAAAGAGTTTGTGAGAATCGAATCGGAAACGAGGCACCAAAAAGTAGTTGCACTCCAACGGAATCGTGATAGCTCCAGCGTAATTGCAAGAAAGAATTGATCAGTAATGGAAGAACTTGCTCAACAGAAACAAAGCTTGCACATAGAGGAAAGACAACGGAGTGTCTTGGCATGCTCATAAATGAATAGTAAAAGGGTACATATAGGGTGCTGAGTAACCCTAGTGCATGACACACATGTAAACCCTAAACCTAACCCAAACCTGTGAGATATGACCCTCCAATATGAGAGGAGGACACATAGGATAACTCACACTAACATTAAGTAGTTAAGCAATGTATAAAAAGTGCATTATATTTGATCATTGTGACTTGTTGAGTAGATGGGGATGTGAGTGAGCTAGTGGAATTGAAAGAAGAGAATAGAATGGTCAAGGATAGATTTTAGGAGAGGTATAAAGGAATGAGAAATAGAGGAGAAGATGTGTAAGGTGAATAGACCTAATCAACCAAAGGAGGAGAAAATTTGAGTGAGTAGGAGAAGAGCTTGTTTGGAGAGGGTTTGAAGAGTGTGGAGATAAATTTGTGATCACAATCAGTTGTGGGAGAAACATATCTTCAATGATCATCCATTTTAGGTGGCTAAGTTGGTGCTTAGTCATCTTGGGGGGTTGTAGCCTCCTTATAGGATTGGTGTCCTACTAAACTAGGGGTTGGTGCTCCTTGTGGGGTTGGTATCTCACTAAACAAATATTTCTTAATGTGTAATATTTATGCATGTCCTTTGTTATGAGTAATATTATCAGTGGTTTCAGTGGGTTTTCTTCCCCTTGAGGGTTTCCCACTTCATATCTGGTGTTATAATGTTACCTCTTATCTCTTCCACTTATGGATGTTTGTAACACACTTGATAATCTCACATTTGATTATGTATGATAAATGTTTTGATTTGATTGATGAATGTATGACATGGTAAATGATCTTAAATTTTTTGTATGATTGATTTAACCCCCTCTCAGTCTCTATTATTCTAACATACCATTTAGTTTTTTATTAACTACTAAATATAACATAACTTTGGGGTGAGAGAAAGTTGAGCATGTTTTAAAACTAGGGTTTGACATCTTGCGCTTGGGTGTATTTTTGTGTCCCCTCTATCCCCTTGGAAAAAGTGATAAGAGGGACAAAAAATGCACTTTGGGAAAGATTGTGATACTTCTCACCATTAGGTGTAAGGAGTGGGAGATGGAGAAAACTTTCTTGGGCACCTAGGAGCCTAATTTAGGTCACATGAGGAAACTCAGAAGAGGATGAGATGAGACACATTTTTGTGCCTCCTATATTCCCTTATTGAAATGGAAAATAAGGGAAAAAAGTGATTTGAGAAATATTGTTCCACTTTTCATCATCCGGTGTAGTCTTGGGAAGAAGGGATTAGTCGATTAAGCACTCCGTTTGGATGAGGAGGGATCGTATGGGGGACCAGAGAGGAGGGCTTAGTTGTGGAAATTTTTTGTGTCCCCACTATCCAATTGGGAAAGGGGAAAGTGGGACATAAAAGTGCACCATGGAGTTGTTGGAAGCACAAGATATTGAGGGGGAGTGAATAAGTCGATTAAAATTTTATTCCATTTCCATTCATCATTCATCATCATTTATACAACCATACAATAAACCATTACCCATGTGTGCTCACTTAAGCAATAAATCGACCATAAACAAGAGAAAAACAAGAGAGTACAAAAGAAAAAGTAAATTTAAGTAGTAAACCCTTAATGAGAAGAAAACCCACTAAAAAATTTGCTGATATTACTCACAAAAAAGACTCAAATGACTATTACACATCATAATAGATTTCTTTAGTGAGACACCAACCCCACAAAGATCACCAACCCTAAACCCTTGATGATAGTACTCATAACAAGATACTCCTATGAATATGAATCATCATAATAGATTTAGAAAAAGTATGACCACTGAAAATATGGTGATACCATAGATGATTGTGATCCCAAAATTCTTTCAAAACCCACATCAAATTGCTCTATCCTTCAACTCACTCTATCTTGATCTTTCATGATCTAATTTGGATTCAAACTCTTGCACACATGATCTATAAAATTATTTCTTTTTTTTTTCCAACATATTAAGCTTTTATTTCATGCCTTAGAACCTCTTTCACTCTCTCAAGTAGGTCACTCTTTTTCCTCCATGCATACCTAGTTTAAAAATGAACCAAAAACACACTTTTAAGATACTTATCAACTCATAAACACATCATAGGTAGGTATAGATAAATTATCTCTACTAACACAACTCAAAAATAGAGTAACAAACAAATTATTTAAATTCATAAAATAGACCCATATAGGTTTTTCATGTACCAAGACATCCAAACAAGCCAAAAGTGGCTCAAAACCACATCACCTAACTCATCAAAAATCAAAAAATCCTCATCACCATGATTATTCAAGATTAAAATTCCTAACACATGTAAAATATGACATAATAAACATAATCATGGTAGCAAATTATGTTTAACCATTCAAATTATTCATAATGCTACAAAGAAGGCTCATATCCTTATACAAATAGTTATTTCTAGGAACTAGTATTCACATAATGACCTCTAGATCACAATAACACCTTAAATATGACATGTAATAAATATTTGGAAATCCACTTAAATGTATATCACATCCATGTTTTCTAGATCTCTTGAAACGTACATCCATGAAAACCACACTTACTTTTCTACTTCACCAAGTTGAGCTGCTCAGAAAGTAGTTTTGGAAACATCAATTGGTTTGCACCCTTTCTACCACTTTTAATCTATAAATTCATTAAATTTGGAAAAAAGTTCATCCCTATTCAATCTCAAGCTTATATAAATCATAAATACAATCCAAAACATGTGTCTTCTACCTCCATTTCCTAGCCAGAGCAATCATGTCCTGAAAAAAACAACCTTCTTCTTCACAAATTGTGTTGGTTCACATATCCAAATTCATCGTAAAGAGACAAAAATTATACCATTAGAAATAAATATGAATCAAATTTCCATAACATCTTACATTTCCTTCCAAATCTAAGTGGAAGGCCTTCAACCAGGTCCATCTCTGAAACTACTCACTTAGGCTTCTAGGACTCAAGAACTAGTCTTGAGCTCAACTTCCTCCATCACCTCCAAAATCACTTCCAAGCTTAACCAAATCATGTAACACCCTTATAAATGTTTTCCAAGCACTCAAAAACCTTCAAAAATCATGAAAACTTCAGAAAAATCAGCAACCTCATGAAGCTACTTAAGACCATGCTTAATTATGCATCTTCTAGATTTTACATTGAAAAAACAGATCATAAATTGATCATCCCTCATCAAAAAATCAAGTTTGATATGTCATTAGAAATATATTCGAACAGGAATATCACAAAACAATTTGAAATCCAATGTCTTAACTCCACCTGTAGATCCTACAAATCCACTTTTACTACAGACTACTCCAAATTGTCACCAAAAACCAAGTCTTCATAAATATGGCACACGTTTCCTTCTATAATCTAAACCATGATCTAAAACCATCATGGAAATCAATTAAAAACTATCAGGATAAAACCAATGTCAATTTATTTCTATACCTTCTTTAAGAAACTTTCCACAAAATGACAACACACAATGATATAGACACAATGAAAAACTCATACTTACTTGCTTAAAAACTCCCCACTTACTTGTCACAAGTACTTTTTACCTTTCTGACAACATATGGATGATCCATGAGACCTCTATAACCTAGAATCATCCTTTTTCAAAAATGAATCTAAGATTGGTTTCTTATACAATTTTGGCTCCAAGTCATGCTTTTATATTTTAGCTAGAGTTTCAAACATGCAACTTATTTTCTTAATGCCTCATTCATAAAAATGTGATGATAAAACCACCTCATTATTTTTGCCAAAACATTCTCACTATAGCAGCTTCCATGGAAAATTTACCTCAAAATGCTCTAGGTTCCATAAAACACAAATTTTGAAAACAACTCATATTCTATTTTACACCTGGAAACATATTGCCTAGAAAACTCAAAATTTTCACATTCATGTCACTTATTGAACAATAACCACATCTTTGAAAAATTTTATCTAGTACAAACCTTGAAGCATACGACTTTAAATGCCATCATAATCCATCAAATCAACATTATTCTCCAAATATGCATACTCATCACATATTGCTCAAACTAGATCTTCAAAACTCTCCCCTTTTATTACCTATGCCAAGACCTACTTTAATCATGAAATAACCTTGAGCTTCCTTAGACCATCATACATCATATACTAACCTAATAACTAACTTAAAACTTCATCATACATCATTTAGCCATATACCTCATCATGATGCTTTACCATTCTTGGACAAGGCAATGTTCAACTCCAAATTCAAGTTGATATACCATTATGAAATGCTCCAGGACTAGGAATATACTTTCTTAAATGACATTGATACAACCATGACTAGATCACACCTATGCTTTGTTGAATTTGATGACAAAACAGACTATTACACACTTGTCTAGACACATGTTCTTGATAAGTGTACTTCATTCATGATACCTACTACATACAGATGGCTTTTTATGCTACAAACGTGAAAAACAATAGTATGAATCATTCTCACATATTATACTTCACCAGTCACTGAAAAACCTATTACTTTTCTCAAAATGGGACTTGCCATTGAATAACACATCATTTCAAACATACATATGAACCATATTCAACTTATACCTTCAACACATCTAATGAATTTGATAACCTTAATGACTAAAAATTTTCAAACTAATGGAACAATCATTTATTGACCTTGTATAATTTTCAGTCATAAAGTTTGGTTTCTATACCCAAACATGTCTTTACAGACATGATAAGACATCAAATAGACCTAGTTGATTCAACCAAAAAATTGACATTTTTCATGGTTAATTCAACAAACTTGACCAACCATGTAATCCTTAAAAAGAGAATATCATTCTCCATGTAAACTGGTATATATAGTATCATGACATCAATTTTATGAAACTGATACATAAATTTAATTTCCCCTTTCACTGACAGATCAATTAATTTGCTTGGACCAAGAATACTCTTTCATTCTTTAAGTCCAATGTAACAATGGAAACATATGATCATCAATTAAATTTTCTCAACATAAATTGCTCTAAATCTCACATTCTTTGACATTATTTCCTTCTGAACCATGGTTCACCTCATTCATGAGCTTCAACACTAGAATATCTTGGAGCCATAAGTACAAGTATTCATATAGTCAAGATTTAACAAACTTTCCATTTCTAATCTCATCATAGTTTGAATTCTCATCTGTGCAACTTTACCTATTCCTTATATTGTTGCTTAAATTTAAGCTGAATTATCTTGGTCTCTGCAAGATGGATATCTTTGTTCTATAGCATTACAATATTTAATTCAACCCATCATTACACTTATTTTGCAGATACACAATTTTTCTATACACTCACTAAACTTCAATCATAACTTTTAGATTTTTCATGACCAGAAATTGTACCTTCATAGATTCTACCATAAGAATCCAAACTTACCAGATCCAGGTTTTAACCATGACTTCCTTTAGTAGCACCAGTTTTATCTTTATACAATACACTTTTCACAGAGCATAGATATTTTAACTCTGTGTCATACCTAAATTGTCTTGTTGAACCATTTGAACAAAGATTTCATGTGTTCAGTGAGGGTTTCATTTTCAAGACCTCCTAAACATGATGTTTACCTCTTTAAAAACCTTAGGAGCAAGGGTTTACTTCATACACTGAGCAAAATCAACCATGATGCACAATAGTATGTCAAGTTTTTTTCAAGTCATTGATAGAAGAGATTTCTAGGAGAAATGTCTTCATTTAGCTTCCACAAACTACTTATCAAACCCTGAGGATAGACAAGATTTGGAAAATATTTTTCTCCTTGTTCTTAACATTCTACATGATTTGATACTTATTTCCTTAAGAAACACAACCTTGAAAACCATTTATGGCTAATTCAAATTCTTGAAAATTCTTGCAATACCTTCATGTTACTTGAGAAGAAAATCACTTCTTGAACATTGCCCAAAATGGATTTGAAGCCTACTTCCTAGGAAAACTATCATATTGAAAATCAATGACCTACAATATCATTACAAACACTCATGAGAGTCCTTCATGGGAGGAAACACATGGCTTCATCTATAGATATTCACTTGGATATTTTCATACCTTTTGGCATGACAGTCTATTCACTTATGAGTAAAATTATCTTTTGAGACAATCTTGGAAATCCCTGATATTCATGGAGAAATATTCATCTTTGCATTTATGGTTCTGAAACAGGACTTCATAACCTTGACTTTCATGGGAACTTCATTCTTCTTAGTTGATGAAGAAACTTCATACACATACCTATTATTTATTAATTTACTTGTCCTAAACATGAACTTCATGACTCAACAATACTATAGTCAATCAAAGTTTTTCTTTTTGGATCATTATTGATGATCAACCATTCATCTTGGATTTCAAATTTGACCATGATTACATACAAGTACACACAATCTTTGTATGAATTTTGACAGACATGAAACAATTCATATAATACTGACTTGAAGGACATATCATTTAAGACTTAAAAATAGACTTCCTTAGGCACCTTCTTTTGAACCTAATAATTCACAAACTTCACTAACTCTTATAATCTTTACTTATTAGTGCATTGATTTTGAAAAATTAAGGCTTAACTTATGATAGCTTGACATCTTTTCAATACTTAGAGTAATCATAGACACTTTGATTATCCTTAGTAGAAATTTTACAGGATTTCCATGGATCTTGATAAAATAGACTCTTTCTTAAAACTGTGACATCTTAACTGAAATCAAAGACTATCTCATTTTTCAAACATTGACAACACATCATGACAATATTTATCTTTTGATAACATACTTAACACTAAAATAACAAAATTTTGATCTCATATTTGACATGAATTTAAACTTCATACTAAGAACACAGAATTTTTAATTAACTTTGGGAACAGCACCTTTTGATACACATAGCATGGTAAAGAAGACTTACAAACCATACTTCACAAACATTTTGAATTAAACACACATGAGGCTTAAAACCTTGGCCATACTAAGACACTGATAGGAAAAATACAACTTATACTCATATGAGAAAATATGATGAACAACTTAACCATGATGCAAGATACTTGACAAGACTCACCTTTTTATTCATGAGAAACAAGTAAAACCCTGAACTTAGACAACATACCTGTAGAGATCACATAAATCACCTTCCTTTGATGACAATAGACCCAAATTTCCTACATTACTTCTTCATAGATGAAGAATGACTCCATAATCCTAATGGAGGAACTTCATACACTTGATTACACTTAGCACTCATAAATACACTTATGGCTCTTGTCAACGTTAGGGACAAATTTCATCAACTTTGAGTTAGATACTTGACTAAGACAAGATTTCTTTCCTTTCAATCATCCTTCTAATTCAAAAATTAACATCTTGATTTGCTTTCTCAATAGGGGTTGACCACTTTTTCTTTCATCCTTGGATTTTTCAATATGATCAAGTTTAGGATTCACTCAGACTTCATTCCTCTTGTACTGTGTTTGAACAAGGAATTCTTTGAGCCTTTCATTACTTGCAATGTGGAACCAAATTGTTACATCTTGAAAACAAGAAAAGGAAATCTTTACCTCTAAAGCCCCATCTTCTTTTTTAGAACCCTTTTAATGATAATATATAGCTATATGTCCAATCTTGATTGCAACTATATCAACAACACTATACTTATTTTCACATTGTAACACAAATTTATTAGGATACTCTTGATGATAAAAATTAAAATATGACCAGGATTCTTATGGAAATATAGCATGTAATATCTACTCCTGACATTGATATGAATGATCATTCAACCATTTGAACATGGAAATGCATTCTTAACAACCTCCTACAATCCATAGCTCTATGACCAAAAGTATTGCAAGAGTAAATAACACCATTGAACTTACTTGTAAAATTCATTATATTGGGCTTCCTATTGATAACCTTCTTTGAGAAATCTTTAACATCCTTCATAGCTTTAGAGACATTACTTGGTCCAATTTTTCAACATCATTTCTTTGTATTCTCTTCTTTGAAACCTAACCTTTTTTGTTACATTGGTTAACATTTTGGATATCCAACATATCCATCATTAGGATTTTAAAACTTTCTCCAACTTCCTCAATACTCATAGGACTTCCACCTACTGTGTACCTTCTAAATCTAATTTTAAGGATTTCTCAACTCATCTTCATACCTAGAACAATCTTATTCTTTATCCGTTATAGGGTTTTAGACACATCTTCTCAACTTGTAATTCCAAAACCTTAATGACTTGACCATGCTCATATCTCCATGTGACTGATTTGATCTTGAAATATGAATAATTGATTCTACAACTTCATACTTCATTCTTAAGGATTCTTCAACATCATATGGTTACCCATTTCCATTTGTGCTTCAAGAGGATCTCCTTCAAGTTGTAAAAATTGCTTCACAAGGACCTGATTTGATACCAATTTTTGGAAGCACAAATGACTGAGAGGGGGTGAATCAGTCCTACAAAACCCTTTACTTCATTTAAGATTATCATTTCATTCACCATTAAACATTCAATGATTAAACTGTGAATTAATAACAAATGAATTCAATCAACCATACACAAGAGTAACATATGAGAGAGTACACATGAACACATGATATAAGTGGGAAACCCTCAAGGGGAAGAAAACCCATTGAAAATATGTTTATATTACACAAATCAAAGATATTTAGTGAAGCACCAACTTCACAAGGAGTACTTACCCCTAGTTTAGTAGGCACCAACCCTACAAGGAGCACCAACCCCTAATTTAATGAAGAAACCACTCCAAAAGGAGACTACAACCCCTAAGATGATCAAGCACAAACTCAACCATATGAATATGAATATATATGAATATTTTTTCTTCCACAACTGATGGAGATCACAAATTCAGCTCACACAACTTCAAAACCTCTTCAAACCCTCATTCTTCTAACTCGTTTATCTTCTTCTTTCATGGACTTGATTTGGCTTCAAACCCTTTTGCACACATGATTCTATACCTTATTCATATTTTTCACACATCCTCAGGTCCCTTTGAATTCCTTGAACATCTTTCACACTCTCATGTAGGTCACACTTTTCCCTCCATGCACAACTAGTTCAAAAATGAACCAAAAAACACTTTCATATGCTTCTCAACTCAAAAACATAAGGTAAGGTCCTATATCAATTATTGACCAACAAAAAATTAAAAAATAACAAAAAATTCATATACAACACTTAAAATGGACCCATGTAGGTCGGCCATGCTCAAATGACACCAAATAAGCTCAAAAGTTTCTCAAAACCCCATCACCTGGTTCACCAAAGACCTCAAAACTCATCACCATGATTATTAAAGCTTAAAAATTCCTCACACATGTCAAATATGACATTAAAAAATCATTCATGGTTACAAATTAAATTTAACCAATCAAATTCTTCATAACACTATCAAGAAGGCTCATATCCTTCACAAAATAGTTGTTTCCAAGAACCAGTCTTCACCTATAGACCTCAAGATCACACCAAAACACCTCAACTATAACATTTAACCACTCATTGGAAATAAAACTAACCTTTAGATCACTTCCATTCTTTCTAGAGATCATGAAACATCCATACATGCAAACCAAACTTAATTTCCTCTTCACCAAAATGAGCTGCTCAGAAAGTAGTTTTGGAAACTCAACTTGAAATCATTTCCTTTTTCACTTTCAACCAACCTCAAAATTACAAAATATGTCCCTCTTCACTCTCCAAATGGATCTACAATATACAACCATATTAGAACATGAGACTTCTAATCATATATTAGCTAAGAAAATCCTGTCATAAAAACATGACACTTGGAGAGTCTTCACAAACATGAGTTACTGACCTATCAGCTAACTCGTCATTGGCAAGAGAACACAATATACCATAGAATTTGCTCTGAATCTACTTTCTAGAACATCTTACATTTCTTTCCAAATCTGTTGAGTGGAAAGCCTTCAACTAGGTAAATCTTTGCAGCTTCTCATTTAGGCATCTAGGGTTTATCAAGAACCATTCTTTAGACCAACTTGCTCCATCACCTCCAAATTAACTTACAAGCTTAAGAAAATCATGGAACACCCTTAGACATGTTTTCTAAGCACTCATAAACCTTCATCAATAATGAATAAACTTCATAACAATCACCAACCTCATGAAGCTATTCAAGACCATGCTTAACCAAACATATTCCGGAAACTTGAACTTCAAAAATGAATAGATCATAACTAGTTGAAACCTTATCAAGAGAAAAACTCAAGTTCAATATGTAATTGGAAATTCATATGGGAACTCCGAGGATCACAAAAAAACTTGAACCAAGTCATAACTCCACATGTAGCTCCTGCAAATCCACTTTTACCACATACTACTCCAAATTACCCCAAAAACCAGTCTTCATAAATATGGCACACTTTGACACTTTAACACCTCAACCATGATATGTAACTATCATGGAACATATAGAAAAAATCCCAGGCTAAAAACAGTGTCAATTTATTTTATACCTTCTTTGGGAAACTTTTCAACAAACTGAAATTCTTTAGAAACAAGAATTTTGAAGTGGGGCCCATATTACAGTCACATTCACTAATATACCTTTTATTGGAAATAGGGAGGTAGCTCATATACAATATCTAATCATCATTTTATAAATACCAATCAAAACAAATTATGTATGATTCAATTTCCTCCAAGTCACTTTGAGATAGGGTTTTAAGTAGGGTTTCAAAGAAAAATATCTTCTTAACAATCATACATAAAAATGTGATGCTCAAAACCACCTCATTATTTTTGGAAAATATTATCATCTCACTAGGAAAACATACCACAAAATATTTAGGTCCCATGAAAATAATAAAACTCACAATTAGCATTAGAAGGTCCATTTTTAGCTCAAAATCATACTCTAGAAAACCAAATTTTACCAAAATTGATGTATTTGTTATCCAAAATGAGCCCCCTGCTTATTTTGGCTAACTTGCTTTCATTCTTCCCTTCCTTTTTCTTCAAATTCATTTTTTTCATGCTTCAGGGACTCAAAATTTTCTAGAAATGGCTCCATCAGATAGGATTTTTCTTCCCCTTTCTAGAAAGGTAAAATTTTCCTCCTAACTCCAAATATTTTGAAAGTTATGGCTCGGCGGAGTTTTTTGGAGAAAATTTCCCTTAACAAGCCCGCAGCCAATGAAATGATGCCATGTGGTGTCAGAGGTTGGGGCAGCGGGTAAAGTTGGGAAATTTTCCAAAGTGGGCAAAGGGTGAAAAGGAAAAAATGGCCCACAGGCCCACCGAGGAGAAGGAAAAGAAATGGCTTGAGGCTCGCCGAGCAATGAGGATGTGACACGTGTCCAGTCGGAGGTTGAAGTCGGAGGGGCAGGGAATTTTTTGGTTTTTCACCAAAATTGTAAAGGCGTAAGGGGAAATATTGAAGCACATGCCTACAGCCAATGAGGAAGTGACACGTGGCAATAAACTTGGTGTTGAGAAACCTTGTCAATGGGTAAGTTCTACACCATCGTCTAGTTTTTCTCTTTCCATTCCTCAAGTAGTACCATCTCATTTTGAATACCAAATTCCAAATCTAGCCCATGCTGCCCCAAGTGTTTATTCCATTTCTCCATCCCCTAGTCTTCTACCCCATCTCAATTCTTCTATCCTTTTCCCTTCCAAACAGCCATTCGCTATAAAGAAACAAGAGTTTCTACCTCCTCTAACACTACAAAAAATTGTAAAATCAATTAAGTCACAACCCACCCCTCCTCTTGCATTCCCAAATCCATGTTGGGAAGATAAAAATCAGAATTCCAGTCAAGGAAAACAACAACAAGAAGAAGAGCATAAAAAGGATGAAAAGATGAAAATTTTGTTGAATTTGGCTCTCAAATTTAGGATTACAAAAATCCCCTTGATGGTGAAACTAGTAGAGGAGGTTAGAGTTGAAGAACAAGTGGTGGCCAAGGCTGATTTTGTTGCAGTAGAAGAATCTTGAAAAAAGAAGAAGCAGATCAACAGCCAGTTTGTCTCATAATGTAGTGTCTGTGTTGGCACTCTACCTCAAAGGAAATGCTTGTCCAATTCAAGTTGCACAATCAGTTTCAGGGAAAGAAGCTCTGAAGAAGATCTTGCTGTCCCAAATTATCCTCTGTTAAGAGAAACAAATTGAAGAGTTTGACTTGACATTCTTCATGTTAGAGGAAGAGTTCAATCATTTTGCAAGATTGTCTTCAAACAATAGAGGAAGGAGAAGCTGCTCCAAATCCAAAAGAAGAGGTGCACATTCCAGCTGTGGGGGAGAAAAGTGCATATCCAAAGGCTTTGAGCACAAAGCAGGCTATAGAAGAACCTTCAGTTCTTCTTTCTACTTCATCTCTCTCAAGTTCTAGTTTCCATGAAGAAGAGTTTGATCTCTCAAACTCAATGTTGGACGATGAAAGAAATCATGGTGATCAAGTTGCAGATCAAGAGTACACCATGGGCGAGGTTGAAAATTTGCAGCAGGACAACAATGAGGTAGTTTACCTGTCTGACTTGGAGGATTGTCTTGATGAAGAGGAAGCCAGTTGAAATCACACCATTTTATCCTTCATCATCCACATTCCAAACACTTGAGATTGCTGTCATGGAGGATAAATTTCATTAGATGCAGCAACCTGCATTTTATAGCAGTTTCTTTGGAATCAAGATTGGAAGATTTAAATCTTCCACGTTCTTCATTAGAGGAAAGGTGTAAACAGCAAAAGAGTTCCATCACTTCTTCCACACCGTCCATTCAAGAAGGTCTTCAAGAAGACTCCATTTTTGGAGTTGAAAATCAGATCTATGGGCATATCAAACGGATCAGACCTTTCCCAATAAAGTATTTGGATTCATTAGAATGCAAAAGGAGAAGTCACAACCAGTCATGCTTGATTCTAAGCATGAGGATGAGCTATAAAGTATCAAGGATCAGTTGCAATAACTCTTTAATCCAAATGCAGAGCAACTAAAAGAGGTATTCAATTTTCTTTCAGTTGATACCTTGCTAATTTGGGTAAAAGACCCAGCTTCTTGTTGATTTTCCACTCATCCAAGCAGCCATACTCAGCTCCAAATCATTTGCATGGATGCCAATTTTGAAGAAAGGAAGCTATTTTACACAATCAGTTGTAGGGTTTTTTTAGCCCACCTTTGCTTCCAGTTAGAGTAGAGTAGGCAGGTCTTCTTTTAGCAAAAGAAGTGCTTGTGCTACATGTTCCACTTGGATCATGTATGATTTTCAATTTTGTACATAGTTTTTGTGGTGCTAGTTTTGCTCTTGCACAGTCCATTTCAGTGGCTTTTGTTGAAAACAACTCCAATTTAGTGGGATTCAAAGTGGCTCAGAGGGAATTTTTCATAGTTTAGATAAGTTTGTAGGCTACTACTCATGAATCCATGTCCAATGGATTCTTCAAAGGCCACTGATCATTCATCTAGCAGGAAAATGACCCCTGAGAGTCGTCAAATTGTTATCCAAAATGAGCCCCCTGCTTATTTTGGCTAACTTGCCTTCATTCTTCCCTTACTTTTGCTTCAGCTTAAATTTTTACATGCTTCAGGGACTCAAATTTTTTATGGAAATGGCTCCATCAGATAGGATTTTTCTTCCCCTTTCCAGAAAGGTAAAGTTTTCCTCCTAACTCAGTAGAATTTTTTGGGGAAACTTTCCCTTGATAGGCCCGCAGCTAATGAAATGATGCCACGTGGTGGTAGAGGTCGGGGTAGCAGGGTGAATTTGGAACATTTTCCAAAGTGGGGAAAGGGTGAAAAGGAAAAAACAGCCCATAGGCCCGCCGAGGAGAAGGAAAAGAAATGGCTTGAGGCCCGCTGAGCAAGGAGGATGCGACACATGTCCATGACAGTGGTGGGAGTCGGAGCGGTGGGGAGGAATTTTTAGGTTTTTCACAAAAGTTGTAAAGGCACAAATGGGAAAAATTAAAGCACATGCCTACAACCAACTGAGGAAGTGACACGTGGTAGCGGCAGAGCGGGGCACGGAGGTGTTTGGGAAAATTTTTCCCGAAAATTTTCAATCAAAGGAGAAAAAGTGACAGGTTTGGGTCCACGTTTCATCAGCGAATGGGAAGTAAACATGTGTCCTAGAGTAGTGGAGGTGCGGAGGTTTTTGAGAAAATTTTCCAAAAGGGAAAATTTTAAAGTTTGACCCCGCCAACCTAATTTTGACCCCTATTTTCGCCATTTTTTCCCTAAATCTTTTAGAGGGCCATATTGTTTGATCCATTGAGCTCGGTTTTCACGTTCTTTATGTCATTGGAAAGTACTGTTGAAATTATCTACACGATGGAATCTTCAATTTTTATTTTTGATGGAGATTTATGGGAGAAAAATGAAGAACATATCTGGCACGGGAAAAAATACATAGAAAACGACTCCAACCACCAAAATTAATGAAGTATGGGCCTCTGTTTTGCTCTCTACAGCAGCAATGTACTTCAAAGTATGGGATTTTTCCATGGAAACCCATCACCTTAGAGGTCAAATTTAATGAATCTTGTCAGTGGTTGAAGTCAAAATCAGTTTTTCCCACGTTTTTTTTCTTTCCCTTCTGTTCTGCTTGGCCATTAAAAGCCAGATTTGGCTCATTTGTAAAAGGTTGGATCATTCTTGCTTCTGCAAGCTCTTATTTTCCCCTTAGCAAGTGGATTTGAAGGAGTTTCAAACGTCTCCCATGGAGATTGTAACATGTTTTTTGCCTCTTTTCTATTGCAATGTATTGTATCAAATCTGGGCATGATAATGTATGTTTTGTGATCAATTTTCAATCCTCTCATGCAATTATTATTGTCTTCTTATCCTTCTCTTGCATTTTAGTAATTTGTGCATGTTTTGTTGCTGCAATCTTCATGATTTGTGTCTATTTTTGCAAAGCAAGGAGTTCAAAAATCCTTTGGTTTTTGTATCACCTCTCTGTTTTTTGCTTAGTTTTGTTTCCATTTCCATGTTTTGATCTCAACCTTGTCTCCTTAGTAGTTTTAGAGTAGGAATTTTGAATCAGAACCTCTGCAAGAATTACATGCATACACCTAAATAGAGTAGTAAGAGGAACCATCCTTCTCTAGAGAGTTTTCTTCCCATTTACAAAGGTCCCACACTTTTCGAAAGTTCAATGTTGTGCATTCACACCAAATGACGTTGCCTTAGAAAAGTAGATCCATAGGTCATTTTGGGGGTACTGTGAATTTTCACTAACAGTGATATTCTTGCAAAAAATTCTTTAGAATGACCTAAGAATTGTCATTAAGCATCATGAAAACATCAGGTCTCACTTTCCATACTCACCATATAGCTCAAGTATTTCTGAAACTCTCCAACCACAACGAATTACATGTGCTATATTGCATGTTCCCCAACTTCTTTCTTCCCAAGGACATTGAAACACTATCCAACCACTAAGAATTGACCTAAAAATCATCATACATGCCCTATATACCATCACTATGTTGTTACTATGCTTCACCATGACTGATTATCACAAAAACTCATGTCACCATACCATACTTCATGTTGTAGGTCTAGGAATAGTCCTAGAATGACCTGAATGAAGTCATAAAACTCATGAAATAACATTTATGACCTCTTATAAACTCATTAACACCTATAAAACACCTCTAGGACCATGTGTGACTTCATAAAAAACCTTAATCAAACTTTTGAGTACTCATATTGTGACCATACACACTGAAACATGCTCCAGAACACCTTATGACTTTACCAAACATGACACTACTAATCAACCTTCCTGGTTGACCTTTGATTAACACCTCATAGACATTGATATGAAATCATGATTTTTTTTTCCATAATTTTACTTGAAATAAATGAAAACACTGAGACACAATGGCCAACAAGAGCCAAAAGGTGACACGTGTCACTCCAAAAATTGGTTAAGTACGAGAAGCACACTTGCACAAGAGATAAATTTAAGGCACAATTCTCAAAGCTCTAGATGGTATTTTCATATGAAATTTTATATTATTTTGACTCTCAAGACAATTTAAAGATCAATGGAATAGGTTTCAGGACCTGATTCATATTTTATATCTAAAATATGGATCTTTTGTCTTCGGTACAATGACGTGAACCTGAAAAGATTTAGAAGCCCTAAGAAGCCCTTAGGTATTGGAACAAATGTGATGATTCCACCATGTAGATAAATAATTCATATTTCCAATAAATATTTTATTCCCTCCTAAGTCCTTTTAGAGTTCCTAAAATAATCCAAAGAAGTTTAGGTTCATATTTTGACCTTTCACTCCTTACACCTAAAAAACCCACTTTTTTACAGTTTGTTCCTAAACCTACAAATATTTCCTAAATATTCATAAATAAATTCCATGCATCCTATAGTTCCTTTTAAAAACTCCCATTTGGGTTAAGCCTCAATAGTCATCTTCTGAGAGGTGTCCACTAGGTGCAAAAAAGGCCAAAAAGAGACCTTTGAATCCTCCAAAAGAAATTCCTTATGAATGGTTCTTAATGAATCCATGATTCAACTCCCTACACATGAAACAACCCTTTAATATTAAATGAGATTTTTTTTGGCCATTATGAGGGTAACCCAGTAACTGAGTTGGATGGAGGATAGATTTACAATGACTAGGAGAGGGATTTTCGAATGTGGGTTAGGTTATGATGACAATCTTTTTGAAGTTTTCTTGCTAGATGTTTTGCATGAAAACACATTGTTACCATAAAAAAGATAATATCCATTGATTATCAGTGGGAAGAATCCACTATCATGTTATGGTTCCTTCAGATCATCATGATTCTTTCTAACTGTCTCTGTTATACTTGAGTACTCCTCCATCAACATGGGAAACCCAACATCTTCCTTTGAAGCTATGAAAAAGTTGTAATACTTTGAATCTTGAAATAGGATATTCACCCTTGGGTCATCTAGTATTTGAATGATATATTTCATTTTCCTAATAGGAAGGATCTTTTTTATCTTACAGTTGACCAGAATGGTGGCATGCGACCAATCCATTTCTATGTCTCCTCCAACATCCCTATAGAAGCTTCTGCTCAACAACATAACATATGAGGTTGGTATGTTTTCCACAAGTATTTTCATCATGTTCTTCTTGTCGAGAAAATATGAAAATGCTACTTGATCATCCTTTACTTGAATAACAAGAGGTACTTATTTGGTTTCCATTGAGTAGCAACAATAATTAACCTGAGTGAGTGAGAGATAGATACCAAGAGATTTAGAAAATTTTATAGGCATAACATTGTCAAAGGTATCAAAGTCAATAATGTAATTATTTAGTTCATACCCATTAAAAAAAAGGATAGATAAAATTTTCTACTTTCCCATAGGTGGAGGGTCTAAAAGCAAGCAGGTTATGAGAATGAGTGGTATCAAGTACGAGAGGTAGTTTTTTCCAAGTGGCTTTTTTAGAGCATGAGCTTGAACTACTTATTTATGATAAAATGGAAAAGCCTATCGAAATGATTGGGATGATTTCTCAAGTACTAATACTCAGAAATATGAATTTTGGATTTCTTACAATGGTCAATGATTTCAAAAGATGAAGAATTGGTAAGCACATCGGGAACTATGTCATCCTTTAGATGAGTAAGATTTGTATTTTGAGGCTCAATAGAAGAAGAATTTGATTTGTCAAGAGGAGATGAAAGAGAATTACTCAAAGAGGTGGAAGGAGTCTTGGTTGAGCTAGTCTCAAGATACTTCTTGGATCAACCCATAAAAATGGAAATTGATGATCCTCCCTTTGTTGTTTTTTTCATAGAGTCACCATTTAAGGATTCAAATGATTTTTTTGGGTAGTGGAAGAATACGATTCTTTCTTTATTTTTGAGCGAGTGAACATGACATAAGAGTGTCTATCCGTATCAACCATGTATTCTTCATAATATTCATCCAGTGAGTATTCAAAATACCCAATCATAGTATATCCATCTTATTATTATTAAATTTTTGATTTCATAATTTCTTCTTCTTTATATTCATTGGTCCCACATATTGCATTTACCAATGGAGCTTCAAAGGTGAGCCTTCGGGGTGCTCATGCAATGTGATTCCTATCTCTTTTTTGATGCGAGGAATGTTGAGAAATTTCCTTCTTCAATGAAGTCAAGTCATTGAGAAACTTTTGTAGTAATGGATCATCTCTTTTATCTTTGAAACCCTAGGCCTTATTCTTCATTGAATAGTTATTTATCTTTCTTGACATGATGAGGTCATCTTCCACATCAATGTCAAGTTCTTGAGCATTGTCCAAAATGTTGGTTAAGCTCTTCATAGTATGAAACCAACTTTTGGAAACTGAGCATTCAAGAAGAACCTCTGGGTAAGTGAATGGAAATTGGGGACCAAAAGGGGGCCTTAAGTGGACACTTTTTTATTAAAAATAAAAAAAATCAACTTGTACATGTTATTTGAGATAGTTACACTCAAAATTTGAAGATGTTATAAGAACATGAATTGTAGCATTTCGAGTCTAGTTTCTAAACTACTATTTTTTTTATGAAAATGGTTAAGTGTAAGTGGTTAAATATATTAAAATGTCAATAGGTGCTCCTGTTTTTTGTAAAAAAATAGTATAGTAGACAGTCGTTGTGCCCCCCCCCCATTTTTTGAGCACTATTTAGTATTTTTGAAAACCCTTTGGTAGAAAAATAGATAACAACATCTAGTTTGGGTTATATTTTTTTAATATTTTTTCAGCGAGTATTTTTTTAATGATTTTTTAAGTACAAAGATTTTGAAAATTAAAAATAATGGAGATAACTGACTGTGTCCCCCCGCTAACTACCTCAAAAAATATCAAAAATTATAATTTTTTTAATATGTATAAAATTAGGCCTATTTTGGGACTTTATATATTTTTTCAATTTGGGGAAGTGAAAAAAAAAGATACATGACAAAAGATAAGCATTTACAATCACTAAAAATAAAGGTATACAAGACATAATTTGAAATAAATATAAATGGAAACCTTAGAATAGTCAGAAAAATATAAAAAGTATATATTTAGAAAGAGGATAGTTTTCTTGACATTGTAGGAATTTTTTAAAGAAAGATAACAATCATTTTTGTAGGATTTATCATGGTGAAAGGTGTTTTTTTTTGCATATTTTGTCAAAAACATGCAGAAGTTGTTGTGTTGTTACAGGTCTAAGGCTGTAGGTTTGGGAAACCAAAGGAATTCCAAGCTTGTAAAATCTTGGTTTGGGTGCATAATTAAGGGAACACATACGCATTAAAACATGTACACGTTCCTTAGTGTATATGCATTATATGTGTTTGTGGCAGGACCTTCAATGTTTAAAAATAAATGTATTATAAGTATTATTCTTTTATTTACATTTATAATTTAAATTTATTTTAGTAAATATAAGAAATTAGGGTCACTCTACACCTTATGGAACTAGTCTCACATAGCTCCATGAGTCACAGTTTAGGAGATATTTTTTATAATCTAATTTGGCCAGTACATAGGTAATTTTTAGGATTTCAGAATTCAACCTAAAGTTTTTAGCGTTTAAATTCTACAATCAATGTCTATTTTGGGAACGAATATAGTCATTGTTTAGGTTTTGGGGCCTTTTGGATTGTTTACTGACTTTTGTAGGAGTGTTAGATGTGTCAAAATTAGATTTTACAAACCTCACAACTCTAAAAGGAAACAACAACTTCTCAAATATATGCACTCATGAAATGTCTTATAATACATAACAAATCAAAACACATGTACATGTTTTTATTAATTTTCAAATCCTTGACAACATCTATAAATACTACTCCCATTATTGGGATTGTTACAAAAATAAAAAAAATCCTAAAGCTATTACAATGGTGTTTCTTCATGACCCTTGAAAAAGTTTCACTTTGTTCTATGTGACTCAACTCATCTCTCTACTCCTTGTCACTCTTTCCCCTCAAATGGTAGACTTGAATCACTTCATGCACACATCGTGTTTTCTTTCACTTTTGTAATCAATGTGCATTATACAATTCAACTATTACACAAAGCATTCATGAAATCCTTGTGTACATGTCACCATCACCCATATTTTGTGTTGCACTTTCCTTTATCCATTATCCTTCTCACCATCCTTGTGTGTTCCCATATACTTAACTAATATTGTAAAACTTAGTGAGAAATTCAATTCTATGATACTTCTGCATCACAAATTTTATATATTCAATTTCAATCGAATTGACTGATTGATTCATGCCTATATTTTTAATTAGTCCTATATGAAGTAAAAAATCAAATCATATAGTTCTAATAAGTTTCACATGGCTCAATTTAATCAATATTTATTTTCTTATTGAAAAAATAAACTATGTAATGCATGATATAATTAGTGGGTACAATTGAGTCCAAATTCACTATTGTGATGTAAAATATCTAGCATGAAAAATGGAAAATATTAAGCATGACAACTAAGCCCCTAATTGAAAATTAGGCTTCCCAGTCACTATGCATCCTTCATCTAGCCAACCTACCTTCAATTCAACTTTCACCCTAGCTCAGATAAAATTCCTAAAAAGGGTTTCAAGTTTATTTTAGTGTGTAGGGATGATTACCAAAGGTGATAAATTAATTTAGTAAGATTTAGTGAAAGAAAACTTCCTCCAGAGGCCTAAAAAGGGACATTTTGCATGGGGATCACACATTTTGACAATGAATAGATCAGGGTGTCAATGTGTACAAAATACATTCACTTTAACAATGGGTATTCATAAAGAGATTCACAAGGTCTGTGAAGGATTTAAGAGAAAATCAAATTGGAATCTCTAATTGAAATTCAATTTATCAAGGGAATGATTTCATCATTTCAGAATGATGAGAAAGGATAACCAAATGAGTGGTGATGGGGTTATCTCAAGCTCAAAAAATGGTGCATATCGTTTGAGAGTGTTTCCTAAACAATTAATGAATATTTGAGTGATGTGCTTAATCCTTGCATCCATTCAGGGAGTGGATTTTACATTGCTTAAATGCATTTAAAGGTCAAGAACATGGATCTCACCCCAAAAAATTCCTTCAAGTCTCATTAAGGAATCATTCCTTCCATTTGAGGAGGAAAACTATTTCCATGAAGAAAATCAAGAAAGAGGTTTCTAGATACTATAAGCATGTTTCCACTCAGGGGACATCTTGGTTAGGGAAGTGAATTTTGAAGTTAAAAATATTTTTGTTACTTAAGTCATCACTTGAGGTGTTAGAAACATGTTTTCAACTCATGGTAACTCACTTTTATAACAATTTTTCAATGATGAATGGACCCATGACATCCTTTTGGAGGTTTGATGTCCCCTTTGTCCCCAAAAGAACGAGGGGATAGCAAGGGGGACAAAAAAATTGCTGTCATTGTGGATAAGTCACTCAAAAACATAGCCTAGGGTTCTCAACTTTAAAAATGTTTTCTATTTGAATAAATTATCATTCATATGCAAAGGAAGTTGAGGAGGGTAGAATTAACATATTGGTTAGATTAATTGATTCAAAAGATGTTTAGATGCAAAAGATAATAATTAACAAGGAACATATGTGGAAAGGTCATTGTGTTTTCTGTCACATTCAGAGTCTTTCAACTCATGGTTACAATTGGTGTAAATGATCATCATACAAGGGTAAAATTATTTTTCATGGATTGTCTATCAAGTGAATTTTTCATTCGATCAGTGCTTCATCAAGTTTCTCACTTCTTCTCTGATGAATTACAATGGTAAAATTCATCATTCTAGAAGGACTCATATAACTATTATTTCAGATGATGTAACATGCATATAATCACATTTGATTTATTTTTCATGAAAAAAAACATTTCCAACCATTTGTAATGCATCCTTTAGAGTCATAATCATCGTAAATATAGCTCAAACTAAACTACCTCTCTCCTTGAGAAAATCATGTGATGATGTTTAGGAATAGTTTGAATCATGTATACATTAATTTAGAATACTATAATTCAGGGAGTCTAATTTTTTTATAAAACCTTATTTTGAATCTCTTTTTTACAATAAGGATTAGTCCTAGAAATGTATTTTGAGAAGATTTTATGTTCCCATGTAGAAAGGGATTTGTTATGACAAGAGAATGATTTTTAAACCTTTAGTAGAGAGGAAAAAAAGAAAATAAATTTTTAATATGTGTATAAAATTATCCTTATAGGATTTATGATTCCATCATATATGATGGTCTCGGATGCCTTGGTAGATTGCACTAGCTCATTATGGCTTATTCCTTAAAGAATGTTTGAACATAATGGCAGAGTTAGGATATGGAGATCATCAACTCACTCCTTGAGTCTCAAATTTCATCTCACTTTCTTGACCATAAGTAGAAACATCCTAATACCAATAGAAAAATACATTATAAGATCAATGGAACAAATTTCATGACTTGATTCTTCCTGAACAAAAAAATTTAGGCCCATTTTTTTCTGGAACCAAAAGGGGCAGTTGTACTATTTTTAAATTCTCCACGAACCCTTCAAGATTTAGAGAAAAATGGATGTTTCCAAAATGTATAGGATTCACATAGATTTCTAATGCCTATTTTTTTCCCTCCTAAATCCTTACAGAGCTCCCAAAATCATCTGGAGAAGTCAGGTTTCACCATTAGAGTGTTTGTTCCCTACACCTAGAAAACCCATTGTTGAGCAGATTGTCCTTGAATGAGAAAACCTTTCCTAAATCTTCCTAAATTACCTCCAACACTTCCAATATTCCCCAAGATCACCTAAAAATTCTAAATATATTTCCTTAACTCTCCTGGAGGGTGTTTGATCATCTCCAGAATGGCTAAAATAACTAGCATGAAAATTGAAAATTTTGAAGCATGACAACTAAGCCCTTAATTGAAAATTAGGATTCTCAATCAATGTGCATCCTTCCCCTGGACAGCCTGCCCTCAGATAAACCTTTACCCAATATTAAAAGAAATTCCTAAGAATATCATTTAGTGTGTTTTAGGGTGCAAGGAGTATCTAAGGTGATTGATCAACTCATTTAGTTTTGATGAGAGACTACTTCCTCTGAAATGGCCTAAAAAGGCCATTTTTGGCCATTCTGTAGCTAATTGAACACCCTTTGGAAGTGTTTAGAGAAAATATAAAGAATATGAGGGTGATTTCAGAGAGAATTGAATATTTCTAAGTAAATTTAGAAAAATTTAGGAAATAAAATCTCATTCAGGAGTAATTTATTTAAGACCGGGTTTTCAGGTGCAGGGAATGAAAGCTAAAACCTGAAAGATGACTTCTCTGGATGATTCCTAGGAGTTCCATGGAAAGAGTTAGGATGAAAAAAATAGGAATTGGAAAGATATTAGAATACTCTAATTTTGGAATAATCAACATTGATTCAAGGCTCAAATACTTCTTGAGGTACTTTTAAAACTCTGCAACTGCCCCTCTAAGTTTAAAATGAAATAAGACCTAAATTTTGAATTGTGGGAAAAATTATATTTTTAGAATAGTTTCATTGATCGTAACATGTGATTTTAAGTGTTTCTGAAGTATAGTTGTCAATAACATGTAACTCATCCTCAATCTTCATTCAAGGATTCATTCCCTATCTGGAGGAGGAAACCCATTTCCATGAGGAACAACTTGAGAAAAAAGGTGTCCATCTACCATAAGCATGCATCCACCCAGGTGTCATATTTTGGTCAAGAAATTGAATTATGAAGGATTTCTCATATTTAAAGGTGAAATGTGGAGCTCAAGGAGTGAATTGATGATCATCATATCCTGACTGTGTCATTGTACCCAAATCTCTCTAAAGAACAAGTTAAAATGAGCTAGTCATGCCACCGAAGGTATCCAGGACCATCATGTGTGAAGTATTAAGGAATAATCTGTCTCCATGAGAGATTTATGAGAAAAGAAGTGTATGAAGATATCATGAATTTGATTCCATGAAAGAATATTTTAGAGCTAGGAAAGGTGAGGGGATTATCTTCATTTGGAGCACCATGTTTGCAAGAATGATAAATCATCTTAGTTCACTTGATGCCACTCACTTGGTAGTGTTCTTAAAAAATCATTCAACACCTTGTAGTGTGATCAAACCTTAAGGAGGAGGTACATTGCAATCACTTCAATTTTGGCCATAGGACATGAATCCCATTCAGGGAGCAATCCTCTATCTACAAAGTGAGGATCTCATTTTAGTAATAATCAGATAAGTAACATAGAGTTGATTCATTGTCACTAAAGTGAATTATGGACCAAATTTCAAACTTGATACCAATTCTAGCAGGGGTAGCGTCAAAATCCAATCTAGTAGGTAAAAAAACCTATAAAATGACTATATGATTTCCCAAAACAAAGATCGATTACTATATATATGCTCTGCAATATTTAGGTCCTTACTAAAATCCTTAAAATGAGTAAGTACTTACCAGATTAGATTTTGAAAAACTATCTTCTAGATCATAACTATTCGAGCTACGAGACCACTTCCATCAAGTGGAGAGTGACCCTAATTTCTTATATTTACTAAAATAAATATAAATAAATAATAAAAGTATAAATAAAAAATAAAAGAAATCTTTTAGTCATTTTATGTATCCTTAATATAACTCTTTAAACCCAAGCGCGCTAGCCTATCACCCAGTGGGCGTTGGGCACTCACCCAAGGCATGCACTAGCACCGAGCCTCTCCTTTATGTGAGCATTATGAGAAGATATTTCCATTCACATAAAATTAGATGCAGAAAAGTAAGTGATCATGTATTCGTTATGAAAGCATAGGATGAGCTTGTTACATCTATATACCCATGTAAAATAATAGAGAGAACCATCATAAATAGAACTAATCTCATTCATAACATGAAGAAAAAGGACAGTAGGGTTTTCACCCATAAACCAGATATTTATAACAGAGCCATATATTCATATTGATCATAGTTTCAGTAACCAAAATACATTCAAAAGGTTCATAACAGACCAAATGTATCGAGAAAAATATTTTAACTCATGTATCAAAAGTTCTAGCTATGCTCCCCTTATTACATTTTTTTTGTAGATCCATCCCTCTCAGACATGACTAACATCCCTACAGTCCTCTATTGAGAACCCCAATTCTTAGGACCTCCTAATAATTTATGTAGATAGCTTCTCTCTTACCATGTTATATGTCTCTGATGATCCCCTCTCTTGGTTCTTCTATTAGTGTCATCTCTTCATGGTGTCTTCATCTACCCAAGCATATCTATTATATAGGTTTATCACCCACCACCATGCCTTCCTTCCAGGAGTAGATCGAGATGTCAAGTGTCTATGTGGTTGTCCGATAGAGCATGCTTGTTTCGTATTCAAGATCTCTCCACTTTCTATGCAATTATGTATTCCTTGGAATATTCCATTCATGTAAATATCCTTTTCTTGACCACCAAGCCTCCAAGCTGTCACCTTATCCATTTGGCACACCTTGTCGGGTCAATGTTTTTCCTCAAGTGCCTCTTGGAAATACTGAAATATGGCTAAGTCCTTAGATCCGTTGTCATTTGACCAAACCTCATGTGTGCCTTGGTTCACTTCCATAAAACCTTCTTAAACCTTTGTCATGCATGCTTTTCCCACTCCGCCTTGTTTCCCTTCTTCTTTTCTAGGAACTCATGTGTGCATGATGTGCTTCATGTGTAGCAACTAGCCAATACTTATTGAGGCTATCCAACTATCACCCCACACTATCATACATGTTCTCCATCCATACATGCAACAGTCTATACATCCTTAAAAGAATAAAGAATAGTGAGTGACTGTCTCCCTGGATCTTCTACTTTTATTCCTTCTTCTGGCACGCCAATGCCTCTTCTGATGAATCTAGAGGAATGAAAGCTTCCCCTTCATGGTGAGGAATGCAAGTTAAGTATTCGGAAGAATTGAAAAGGTTGGATCATACTTTCTGCTACAAGAGGAGTCAGGTGTGGATGCTCTAAGACAATAACATCTATAATCATCTCAATTTTCTTGTACACCTCGCACCTTCACCTTTTCCTCTCTTAGGTGCCTTAACTTTTCACCTAATTGCATCTCTTCCTAGGTCAAATCCTTGCTTTTCTCAATGAGATCCTCAGCTTCTTCTCTAATTCTCCTTCCAAGAATCTTACCCTATCATTCCCCCCAAAAATTCTCACCTCAACCTCAACCGAAACCTTGTTGAGTGCATTGTCATACTTTCACATCAGATAACTTCATGAGCATTCACTAGCGGGTTTATTCCTTTGATTTTATGGCATCATCATCCTGGCAAGGTTGGTCGATTGCTTCCATTTTCATTCAAACTCAGGCTCATCGATCTCGCACTTCCTTGTTTCCATGCAAGGAGTTGGTCTGTAGGAATGGTGCTTTCAGAAGTGCACGCGCAGTACCTTGTTTGGATAATTAATATAACCCATCTCTTTCTCCTATCACTACAGTTATCTATACTCTCCCTCGTATGCATGCTGCCTTAGGAAAATTCACTACTATCTCTTTAAGATCTCCACCCATGCTCCCATACTCCTTCCCTACGCTTTCCTCCTCTATCTCCTTAAGAACCTATTCAACATTGCACTCTACGTCCTGCTCTACCAAGTCCTTTATTATGCCCACTACTTCTCTTAGCATGGCCTCTTCTATATCCTCCTTGGTGAGGCTTGGGGTCCTTTGATCTTTAGTATTTACCTCCTCGCTTCCCCCTTTCCATGAGATATCTCCTTCCTCCTCATCCTTCTCTTTACCCCTTCTTCCTATGAGTCATGCACATCATACATGGGATGGTCCTAAGCCTCTTCATGCTCTTCATTGTCCTTTTTGCCTTTGTAGGCTTCCAGGATCTCTATTTCTTCTGAGTCTGCCTTCTCCACTACCTTCTACTTCTCTAATTAAGGATTCTTCTTTATCTTCCTTAGCAGGTGATTCTATTCCTTGGTGACTCTTCTTGCTCTAGCACATCTTCCTTAGGTGTCTTTCCTTTCTCCTTAATGGGGGACGTCTTCCTTGAACCATATGTGCTCAGCTTCACACCTGACTCATGCACACCCATAGATTGTGTTGTTGCTACACATTTGGTGCTTTCTTCTCTAGCACCTCATCTCTCTCTCTCTCTCTCTCTCTCTCTCTCTCTCTCTCTCTCTCTCTCTCTCTTCCTTAGCACAACCTTCTTCCTTCCTATGGGGTCTTCTTGGATGGATAAATCATTCTCACAAGTAGGATCCCTTCTCATAATTGGGCCTAATGTGTAGGTATACCCTCGCTTCAATCTTTCTAGAAATTGGCAGCGTCATAGGTTTTATCATGTGCACCTCATGGGAGACATAATTCTCCACATAAGCGTACTTATTTGGGTATATAATATTTCTTTGTATGTCATGGTGATCTTGGTCTACCTCTCTAAGATCTAACCTTAGTATTTTTTCCTCCTTAAAGTGATGGAACCCTACTTGAAAATATTTCGCAGTGAAAGAGAAAATAAGTTTGCACCATGGACTCTTGGTCTCATATGTCAATGTGAATCTACCAATGCATAAATAATGGTAGATAGTGAACTCAATTTCCCCTTTTAATAGCACTGTAAATTGTTCAAGTATCCTCCACTCAGCCTTGAATACATCGCGCATTCACTTATACCATTTCTCCAAGCACGCCTTGTGGGAGGCTATCATGATATCATAAGTGTATTTTTCAAATCTCTTCGCGGGGGAAGGGTCTCCATCTAGATAATCCCATACAAACTTCTCTAAGCCATCGGGGAACTCTAATTTCTGAGAAGACGATGGTGATGAGAAATTTTTCAAACATAATCTTTTCTCCCTCACGCACAACATTAATTATCACATCTGTAATGAAATTAGAAAAGTTATAGAGAGTTCCTTCTGAAATTTTTCTGCACACATTCAAACCATGCTTTATTGACCTATGTCCACCTTTCATATCCATTCAGCTTAGATACCAAGTGCACGGCCATCCTCATTATTGGGTTAGAGCTATCGGGGATGTCGAAGTAGTGAGACCCCTTCTTATAATCATAAGTATTCATGGTCACCTTAATGGCCTCTTTATCCTCCAAGTCATCATCTAACGGATCTTTCATAGAAAAGGCTAGTAAACTTAGAGATAAGATGGGGGAGTTATGTGCATTCTTCATCCTGCGAAGTAGAAGTGGTCCTCGTGCATGTGTGATCAGACCATTGGTACAGGCACTCGAGGATTTCCAAAATAGGGAAACTCATAAAGTTGCGGCAACCCAACTTTCTCCATATTTACCTTCACTTTGTCATCATAGATTGGCATTCCTTCTAGTGTCCTCTTATCAGTTGATGAACCAATTTTAATGTCATCTCCTTCTCCATGTGGTGCTTGTGTGATGGTTATAGTCACTCACAACCATCTTCCTTACATGGGATACCAATTCTTTTTTAAGAAACACTCCATATGGGTAATGCATCTCCACATACCACTCCTCGTTGAAACTGGTGGTGGACAGTCTGTTTTCCCTTTCCCTTACCCTTCTTTGGTGAAACGATTTCCTTCTTGGTGTCCATTTTATTTTTTGGTTAAAAAAACTTTCCCTTTCTCCTCTTCCTTGCTCTGCTCAAATCTTGTGGCTCAACTTTGTGAAAATCCCTCTACTCTCATGCCCTAGCTACAGAACCCTAACCAGGAAAACCCTTCCATAAGATGGCATACTCTACTGAAACCTTCTTCCCTACACCCGTGTACTCCTTCCACTATGGTTTACAAATCACACTGGTCACACACTCATATTTTCACAATTCTTCCTTCGCACATAAATATTTCTTCACAGATGCCCTAGTTCACAAGATTTCTTCAATATCGTGATAGTAAGGTAAACAATAATGTTCCTGACCCTATACTTATAGATTTTTTGCCTCATCTCCCATAATAAATGATATGCCACCTACCAATGTACTTAGCATTAAATGTGGATTTTTCCACTAAAGCTGACCTTAAGTGCTCTTACCCCCATGCACCAATCCTGCGTGCAAAAAATATCTACAACCTTCTGGCACACAAAAATTCTTACTAACCGAAGACTCTTACACGTGTGTTTGCAGCACCGAAGGCACTTCTTCTGTCCTTAACCTGATTTTTTGCCTTCACCTACCTCATGTTTTTCTATTACTTCTCATCCTTTGTATGTGGTCTTTGTAAAGCCTTATTGACAACAAAATTTCTTTATGTCCACCTTTCTCCATGCATGTGCTCCTTTACGATTTTTATCCTTCAATTCGGGCCATTAAAACACAACTTCCACTACCAGCTTCTATCTCACTTCGCACTACTCCACCCCACACTAAAATAGATGTGTGGTTCTCTATGCATAAACAAACTTTTGAAAGTAATAAGTGGTTACCGGCACACAAGGATGTAAAATAACAACACAAAATAGAAAGAGACAAGCAACGAGAAAGGAAACACAGGAAAACAAAATGCATTAAGGGAAATCCTAGGCTAAGTGGCAATACTGCCTTATTTAAAAACACAAGGAAGACTTATTTATAGTAGGGCTTCATCCTAATCCCATTGAAATGGCCTGGTAATTTTGTCCCATCTAGCACTTGTAACTGGAAATCACCTGAATCAAGGATGTACGAGATGATGTATGGTCCCAACCAATGGAATTTTAGCTTCCCAGGATGGCACAAAAATTTAGAGTCATATAAAAAAACCATCTTTCCAACCTCGAATTTTTTATTTTTGATATGACGATCATGCCATGCCTTTTGTCATGGCCTTTCTCATCTTCTGACTCCATCTAGCAAGTGATCACCTTTCATCTAGCTGCATTAACTTATCAATTCTTTCCTCGAGTGCATTGTTCATCAGCTAATCCTCCTGCACGCGCTATATGAATTGATGGTAGCATAAATTCAACTGGTAAAATAGCCTCTGTGCCAAACACCAATTGAAATGGTGTGGCCTTGTTCAAGCTCTTGTAGGTTTTCTTGTATGCCCATAGAATGGATGATACCTTGTCATCCAAGTCTTGTCTTCCAACATCATAAATTTTGGTCAATGTGTGGCTTAATATCTTGTTAAATGCCTCAATAGTTCCATTTTCTTAGGGGTGATAAGGGGTGGTTTTATGATGGGCCACCATGAACTCTACCAACAAAATCCTGACCATCTCATTCAAAAAATGTGTACCCCTATCACTAGTTAAGCTTAGCAGGACATCCATACCTACTGATTATGTTTTCCCACATAAAATTCAGTTGTTTTTGCTGTTGTGGAATCCTTTGTAGGTGTTGCCTCTGCCCATCTTATTAAATAATTAGTGCAAGTGATGATGTAGCGTGAACCGGTCCTTCGCACGATAGGTGAAATTGGTCCTACGAAGTCAATTTCCCATTTTCAAATGGCTCTACACTAGATATTGGTCTTAAGGGAATCTCATCCCTCCTTCCAGGTGTTCCAAGGCACTGAAAATGATCACAAGCCTTACAAAACTCAATACAATCATGGTAGATACTCTCCCACCAAATCCCTGCAAGTAAAATCTTTCACGTGGTTACATTTCTTGCATAGTGTCTTGTTGTAATCCCACCATGTGCTTCCTCCATGATTGCAACACGCTCATGTTCTGACACACATCGGTGCAGAATCTCATCTCGTCCTAATTTGTATAAATCTCCACCAATTAACATGTAGGGTGTAACACATATAGCTAACTAATTTCTCTCCAAATCCTTCATTCCTTCCAACGCCACACCCATTTTGAGAAACACTACAATATCCTTCTAATTCAGAGGGCATGCTCCACAACCTAAACAGTTGTGTGTCTAACATTGTATCCTCAATGCTCTGTGTGTCCTCCCCTGAGTCAATCTTGATAAATGATCAGGTCCTGAATTACTCTTTCCTAGTTTTACCACAAATGAAAAACTCAAATTCTTGAAATAACAGGACCCAATGGCATATGCACCCTTGTAAAATAGGCTTATTCACCAAGTACTTCAATGCCATGTGATATATATAGAATATAAATGGTGTTGCTAGTAGATACTACCTAAATTTGTGCAGCGTGTAGATCATTGATAATGCTTCATGCTCAGTAGTGGTATAGTTCTATTCTGCTGGTGTCAACTTCCAACTAGAAAAACACAAGGGATGGTCAACAATTCCTTCCCCAGGTTGTGCTAATGCTACTCCAATAGCTGTCCCTGAGGCATCAATATGCACATGGAAAGGTTTATCCCAAGAAGGAAAGTGTAATATATGTGCAGTGACAAGCCTATCCTTCAATGTATCAAATGTCATTTATTGCACCTCTCCCCAGTGAAAGTCACTCTTGTGTTTTATCAATTCCTCCAAGGGCATGCCGATCTTGTCATATCCCTTAATAAATTTCCTAAAGTACCCCGTATGCCCAAGGAATCTTCGCATTGCACTTTCACTGGTAGGTTCCTCCAATCCCACAATAACTGCAACTTGGGTAGGATCCACTAACAAACCTTCCTTACATATAATATGTCCCAATAGGGCAACGAATGAAATAGAAAAAACACATTTCTTAATTTTGATGGATATCCTCAACTACCGACATCTTTCAAACATCAACCTCAAATTATCACAATGGTCTTTTACTAGTCCATACACAGTCCAATCATCCTGGTAGACTAAAGAAATTTATGGATGAAGTCCTGAAATGTTTGTACCATAATGCACGAGAACAAAAAAAGTGCATTATTTAGTCTAAAAGGCATGACCGTGTAGGAAAAACTTCCCCATTTAGTGGTGAAAATTTTATTTTCTTGATCTTCCTTTGCAATTCTAACTTGGTGATACCCTAAGAACCCATTTGTGAAGGAATAGACCTCACTCCTGGTTACTCCTTCCATAATTTCTTCAGTGAAGGGGGTTGGAAAAGGGTCAATGAAACACACTGCATTCAGGTCCCTCTAATCAACACATATCCTTATCCTTCCATCCTTATTAATTATTATGACCATGGGGTTTATCCATTCTGATTCCTCCATAGCTTCAATAATGCCTGAAGTAATCATATTTTCTATCTCCTCCATGACCCATACGTGCAAATTTGGATTCATCCGATATGTTATCTTTTCAAATTGGGAATTTACCTTCCTTCAACTTGATCTTCATTTCACCCAAGGAGTGGTGAACACCTTTGAGTTCATGGTACCCATGCATAAATAAATCCTGAAACTCGTGCAATAGATCGATGATTTTGGAAACTTCTTTCTCTGACCAATAATCCCCAATAATAGCTTCCTTAGGTTCCACCTCTGAACCAATGTTAATCTTATTCATCTTCAGGGGTTCATGGTAGGCGCACGCTCACTCATCAGCACTATCCCTAACCTCACACATACCCTCAGTATGGTTAACATCTAATTTTTCCATCTCCTCTCCATCAATCACATAGACCATTTTTCCTTTTTATTTTTCCATGCATGTACGTCTCAAGTTGTATCTCTTCTGATTCTTCCTCCTCAAAGCACGTCTCCAAACCAGGTTCACCTAATAAGTCCAGTATCCTATCTTCTGCCATGGCACTATCTCCCATTGTTAGGCGCTTTAACAACCTACAATTCCTTATCCACTGATGGCTTGGTACTTCGATACTTGAAAGCTTGAATGAGATCAGCTACCAATTCTTGCCAATTTCTTGTCTAATGGTGTAACTCTGAATGAATGTACCATGCATGTGCATAGCCTTGTAAGGTGGAATATAACTTATGCACCCATAAAGAAGGTGAAAAATATTTTGCGTATTATGTCCAAGGCTTCTAACATGCTTAGAAATGAAATGAGGTGGGCTCCTTCCCATGGTAGTCTTATATGACAGTGGGTGCATTGCTTCAAGAAAACCTAACAGAGAACATGATTCTTACCTCATGCCACTCTAGAAGGCTATCGCAATGTGTCACCCACCAATGTGCTACGGTCCTGAGTAGGTTATAACTAAGCATCCCTCTTCTTTCGACCTCATTTATCCACTGAGCCTCCATTTATTTTAAGAAATAATCAGGGTTGGCCCCTCTAAAAATAACTTGGTAATTTCTTCCTCCTAGGTGCTTGACTGAGCATGCCTTTTTTACCCTTGTCATAGAGCCTCTTAACTGTCACCCAATTAATTCATAAGTCCCATGTGCCCAATTTTCACATGTTACACTAGTTGTATCACTCATAGATTGAGCATCTTCAAACTGGATTACCCCCTATGTAGGATGAATCACCTTAGGGTCCCTGATAGAGTGCACATAAATCATGTCAAGGACTTCCTCTCCCAAGGGCTCAATATAGGGTGCTGACTTCCCATCCATCAAAGGGATGATAACCCATTCTTCCTTGTTCTCAAAACTAATATACCCTTTATTGAACTGTAGGTCAGCATTGTTCTTGTAACACCAAGGGTGCCCAAGCAATGCTGGGAAGTTATCTGCCTCGACTAATGCCAAGACCTCAAAATCCCTAGTGAACTTGGCCCTTGGATAGTGATATCCACATCCTTCAAGACACCAATGGGAATTTCCTTTGTTTTGTTAGCCATATACAACACATTCGAAGATGGCTGTAATGGGGGCCTTCCCATTTGATGCCATGCATATAGAGTGAGAACATTGACCTGTGCGCCTATGTCAATCAAAATATTTTACTCAAGATCCACCCATCTACAACAACATTTAGGGTAATCTCCTTATCATAGTCAAGGTTGTGGGGAGGAAGGTTAGCATGTAGGAACCTGCCTCTTGCACTCAGCTCCAGCATGCGGTACCTTCTCCTGTAACCATTCTCCTAGCAAGGGAATGATATTATATCTTTCCTCAACATATTGCATACTTCCCTGACCTCATCGAGATCCTTTTGTGGAGCCTCAACACTCTTCCTCTGCTCCATCTGCCTTGACTACTCCTTTAGGCATTAGATCTCTCCTTGTAGACTATGAATCACATCCATATTCTCTTGATACACCTCTTTCTAGATGGGTAGGGTCTGGATACTTCCCATGTATCACTTATTCTCTCGTAACTAGTGGTTTCTTCCTTGGTATTTCCCTGGCGTGCATGACCTCTTCTTGCATCATCATAATTACATGGTTCTAGTTCTAAATTGTGCATCCACCCTTGGCATCCACTGCGAGTCAGATTTATTCACACTTACCATCCAACACCTTTGTACTTTTGGTGATGCTGGCTCATATGCTCATATACCCTCTAGGAATTCCTCATACTTATGTTTCTTTCCACACCATGAGAATTACAATAGATCAGGACATTCACACTTGTAGTGCTAAATGGATCCACAGTTGTAATAGGTTCCACATGGGAACTCACTTCTTCCTCATCCATGGTTACTACAATCACAAAATCCTCCTCAAAAGCTTCTTCCAACTGCCCCTCCATATGTGTGCCCTTCATAGTGGTGGCGATCATCCTTAGAACTTCTTGTAAGGATGGTCTGGCACACACCAATATCAATGGCATCATGTATTTGGTCAATCAGTCTGTAATCCTTGGTGTCATGAGTAGTAGAGGTACAAATCTTGCAATAACAAGATACATTTTTTTTTATGGATCATGTGCTACAGTAGTGGACACTTACTTGCATCATGATCCATGTGGAAAATATCACAGTCCACTATCATGGTGCATGTATCGATCTTCGAGGGACAACTGTCCTTTGTATGTCCCTCTACCTCACAATCCGTACACCATAGACCACTGTGATTCTCATGCACTAAGTTCACAGATAGTTTTTCCAGCTACTTTTCCATTGCAAAAATCTATGCTTCAAGTAAAGGGATAACACTAGTATCCATGCTTCTAACAACCTCAACATATAGGGAAACCTTCAAGGGCTCACGTGGGTCTATGAAAGTCTTGTGAGAAAGAACTCTTCCTAAATGGTGTTATCAACCCTCCCACAAAACCATTGTGCATGTTGAGAAGGGTGAATATAAAAAGATAATTTTGATAAGAGAGTCTTAAAACATGTGTCATATTCCCGCACAGTCTCTGCCATCCCTTGCTGGATCTCCTTTAGCACGCTGATGATATTCTTTTCAAACTTAGGGATGTGAAATTCAGCTAAGAAGGCATTCTGCAACGTGGTCTAATCTACCACCCTTTGATGGGGGTCATACTTCTCATACCAACTATGCATGTGTCCCTACAACATTGTTACAAACTGAATTTCCTTCCATTCTGGGGTAGTGATCTCCTTTTTGCGCCATAATAACTCACACTTGTGTACATGCTCTGCTATGCATCTTCAACACCCTTGTAATATGGTAGATGGAAAGACATCTCAAAAAATACTTGCTAAGGTGTTGAGGTCCTTGTCCCACTAGATCCAAAAACTTGATTCCCTCTCGTGTTTCCTTTACCACCAAATCCACCAAGCCCTATGCCTCCTGATCCACTAGATCCACCTCCAGATTTGTCAGGTCTACCAGGTCATCTAGCTCCTATTCCACCAGATCTACCTCATGTGGATGGTAATAGGCCTGAAGTGGTCATGCCTAGTGTTCCCAATGTACCATTGCGATGGTTTGTGATATTGCACCACTACCAGATGTGTATCCTACATTTATTCTAGACGCAATACCCAAGCTTTGTGTAGTTGCATTTTGCCCAAATGTTGTTCTAGACAATATTCCTCTAAACATAGGGAAAGATTATGCATCCATAGAAGTACCAAATGAAAAATTACATCTCCTAGGAGGAGGTTGGTCACTTCCACTGATACCAACTAAACTAGCAACACTTATGTCTTGATTACTAGAAAACTAAGAGCCAGGGTTTGGTCACCCAGTGGGTTTAGATGCGTGCACCTATGGCTCTCTTTCTCCAAGTGACGAACTCTCATCAGAATTAAAGGGGTTTCTCTCTTGTGCTTGCCAAGATGGGGTAACACAGACTGCTCAGGATCCACATCCTCTCATGAATCTCAATTGCACATCATGTATGTCTACCTCCATAGATCCATCACTCTTGTAACCTCATGTTTTCTAGCCAACTCCATTTCACGAGCTTCACTATACTTGAGTCATCTCTCTCTCTCCTTTTCTAGTTCCGCAAAGGTCCACCTTCCTCCACCCCAGCTTCCTCATCCCAACACTCAAAAGAAGCTTAGTTAGCCATAGGGAATGCTTCCAAACTTAGTGTAATGATCAGGATCTTCATAGCTAATGGAATAAGCATGTAAAAAAGATCCTCTAGGTTCCCTTATAGGAACTCAAACTCAGTAACCTCTAGACAAGAATACATAGAAATAACATATTCCAAGGTATAATTGGTTAGCACTCTTCTCCACCAATGATCAACAACACATGTCCAAGTTATATCAGCATCCTACAAAAGCCTCTGATATTCCTCTTGGGTCCAAATACGAGATCTATAATACCATCTTGATCTAGATGCATATGCTAAATAGCCATTCATACAACTCTACTAGGAAAGAAGCAAAAGAAGGTCTCATACAGCTTGTGATACAGGTTTCTACCCATTTACATGCATCAAACTCAGATCCAGTACTAAATCTCTGAGAAAACTCATCCTCCATGATTTTAAACCATGCTTTGACACTATCCAAGGTCAAGATGCTCTATCATCACAAATCATTCTCACAACATATTCAAAAATAGGTCCCAATGGAACCAAGATGTAGTCATTTTTATCTATCCTCTAATATAACTCTTAACTTCAAGCCCTTGGCCTATCACCCAAGTGTTGGGCACTCACCCAAGGTGCACGTAGGATTCGAGCCCCTCCTTTATGTGAGCATTGTGAGAAGATTTGTAATTGGCATAAAGGTTTGCAAAACAAGAAATGTTCATGCATTTAATCTAATAAAGAGGATGAGATCTAGTTCTACATAATATACCCATGAAATAACATAAGAATCACAACAACATAATGAACAAATTTGATTCATAAATAAAGGAAACACACTAGCATCTAGTTTATACCCATGAAATACATATTTAGAATAGAGCCATATATTTATATTAATCATAGTTTATAGTAACCACATTACATTCAAAAGGGTCATAACAGACCAAATGTATCAAGACAAAGATCTAACTCATGTATAAGAATTTCTAGCTATGCTTCCCTTATTACAAAATTTTTGCAGGCGCATCCCTAGATATGATTTTCCTTACAGTCCTCTAATGAGAACCCTAAGGTGATAATCCTATGCTTTTCTAAGAGCTTCATTCTTTTCTATGCATGTCTCATTTCCTCTCTTATGTCTGCTATCTCTATTTATTTCAGACCCAAGCATCTCCTTTAAATAGGTTCTGGACCCACCGACATAGCCTTCATCTTATGAGCAGATCACATGCCAAGTTGAAGTGTGGTCCTCCAATGGAGCATGCTTATTCTGTTTGAAAGCTCTCCATTTTCTATAATGATCCTCTTCCTAAAATATTCCCTATGCATGGAATATTATTTTATGACCTCCAAGGCTCCAGGTTGGCACCTTATCTGTTCATCATGCCTACTCAGGTCACATTTTTTTCCTATCAAGTGCCTTTAAAAATGTGGCTAAGTCCCCATACCTTCTTCTGCCTTCTTTGTGCCATGGTCTCTCAAGCATGATTTACACCTTGCTGATTTACAAAGTAACTGGCCAGCTAGTCATAGGGTAACCGAAACATGGTCAAGGTAACCTATGTTGATCGGTCAGGGTAATTAGTCAGCATCACGTAACTGGTCAGGGTAAATCACTGGTTACATGTGCATGAAAGTTTATATTTAACTCATGGGAATTTAATATAGATTTTTTTTAAAGCTGATTTAAAGGTTGTAAATGCATAGCTATTATACACTAAGTTTTTCTAAGCTTATATAATCTAGAAAAATAGGGTTAGAACAAAAGAAATGAGAAAAGAGAAGAATTGAGCTATCCTTGGTTGAAAGGATGAAGAAGAAGAAGTAGTAGATTGCATGAAGACGGGAGCTTTCATAGAGAGAAGATGAACAGAAGGAAAGTGCAGGTACACTGTTGGTGAGAAGATGGTATTATCTTCTACTATATTTCCTTTGTATTATTTAGTCTCATGTAATGGCTTGCATAGTATGCAAAGCACTTAGTGTTTCTTCTTGTTAGATCCACAATTTGTTGTGAGATCTTGTTATTACTCATTCTTGTAGATCCACATGTTGTGAGATCTTGTATTACAAATCCATGAGATCATGATGTATTGTTGATCCATAGGAATCTAGTATTGTAGAGGAAGTTGTCTTCATGTTTACACAGGTTGATGCAGTGATGATGGAGAGACTTATTTCTTGGTGCACAGTTATGGTTGCACATTGGTAGACCCTTCTAGAGGTCTTGTTTGCAGATTCACAGTATAGTGAGAGCTTGGTTGCATAGTGGTAGATGTAGGGTAGCTTCAAGTATGTGAGATCTGGTGGTGTTTCAGAGGAACGGTTGTAGTGCACTCAGGTAGATCTAGTTAGAGATCTAGAGGAGACACATGTGGTGGTATGGAGGCATGGTTTAGTGTACTCAGGTAGATCTGGTTAGAGATCTGGAGGAGGAAGAGATACTCTTGTAGAGATACATGTACTCTTGTGCAGAAGAGTTGGTTTGTAATCTCTTGTTATATTATATATATGAGATCTCTATCTTTGGTGGATGTAGCCCACATTGGGTGAACCATGGTACATGTTGTGTTATATGTGTGTACTTTTGTGTGATTTGGATTATTCTTGTTTATACTTCCACTGCTGTAGATTTTGTGGGGATTGTTAGATCCGTATTTGCATGTTTTGGATTTGATATTCTATAGTTGAAAATGTTTCCACATAGAACCATCCCCAACAACTGGTATCAGAGCTTGGTTTGTTATCTTATTATTTTTAGAACAAGGGTTTCAGATCATGGTTTTGTTAGTGGTTTTACTGACATGGATGAGAGTAGGGTTTGTTTTTCCTGATGTGAAAATCATAGGAAGAGATTGAATCTCAAGTGGGAGCTGAAAGAGTAAGGTTGCTAGAAATCTACAAGTGACCGGAATCAGTTACGTGGCAACCCATTGACATTAGGTGACTGGATCAGTTAGGGTGACCATGGTCAGTTACAGGGTGACCATGATCGGTTACTGGGTAGCCTAGTTTTAAATAGAAAATCACAGATCTGAAGAAATGGAGAGATGCATGGAATGTATCTTGTTTGTTGAGGTGTCCCTAGTTCTTGGAGGCACAAGCATGTTGGTCAGATTGCAGATCTAAATTATTGAGGTATGGTTTTATCTTGGTTTTGTAGTGCTTTGCATTTTAATTGCACATGCATGGTTTTGGATTGCAGATCTAGACAGAGAAAAGGAGTAGGTATGCATCCTTGGTGCAGTTAGATGCACAGGGATTTGGTAGAGAGGTTGTAGCACAGAATGAAGATGAGGCTTCCATCAGAGAAGAGGAAAATTCTTTAGTTGAAGATGTGGGTTAGTATCTTGGTGCTGGTAAGGTGAGGTATTTCACCTTGATATAATTTATTACATGGTTTATTGTTGTAGTGGTTTTGTACAATTTGGATGCTTCTTGAAATGACTGGCTCAGCTCAACTATCGGCTTCGGTCAAAGTAGGCACCTGGTGTGGTGTTCTATGCCAAATTATGTGGCATTGGGTTCATTCTAGTAGCATTGACATCAGTCTGAGAACTGAGGTCGGTCACAAAGGAACTGATATCAGTCAGCTAACCATGGTTGGTTAGGAGATGACCATGGTCGGTCTTTGTGGCAACTTATTTGTACAGGGTTTTTTGCAGCAGGAGAGGGTAGATGGTTTTTTTCCTAGTTTGGAGGATCGAGTTTCTTGCACAGAGTGTACATGGCAGAAATGGTGTAGATCACTTCATGGTTTAGATCAGAAAGAGGATGGAGTTGGCTCGGTTAGTCCATTGAGACTTTGAGTCAGGTATCTCTATATGATTCATGTTTTATTTCTTTCATTTGGAGAAACTGATATTATGTTTGGATAGTGTGCATAGATTTACACCATGGTTTTTTAGGTGTTGTTTGAATTTTATTTCCCAGTTGTGTGGAATCTTGAGGACAAGGGTTTCTAGTCTAAGGATGATATCCTCAATGAAAAGTCATGATTAGACACAGTTGCAGGTAATGAGAGATGTTGAGTACACATGGATGGAAAGAAGGTGATTCACCTACTTCACAAGAAGTCCAAACTTCTGTGATGTAGAAGTATTCTTAGAGAAGAAAGGGAATCAATTTTATAGTTCTTTCATCTGGTTTTATTTCTCACTGACATATTAGATTTTGAGCTTGGTGTTAGAGGTAGTGTAGGGGATTTCATGTTCAGTGGGAGAAAGCCATGGTTTTTGGCATTGTAGGATTGGATACATGATGCACATGTAGAGTGAGAGGAGATTGCTACTATTCAGAGTGGCAGGAGGCACAAGTTGGTTTTGGAGGGAAGTCACGGATTTGTAGGTATTTTGAGTTTATTGCTTTGTGATGTCACTTCTGGTTTATTTTGTGGTGCCTGGATATTCCTTAGGGAAGGTAGTTGATGGTTGATTCAGTTGGTTTTAGATGATAGAGCAATTTTCAGAGTTTGAAGGGTGAAAAAGGAGAAAATATGCTAGTTACAGAGACCAGTGTCAGTTAGGGTTAACCATGGTCAGTCATTTGGTAACCGTGGTCAGTCAGGTAGTGACTAGGGTTGGTTAGGAAACCATGGTCAGTTTGGTCACAGGTTTGACAACAATGTTTATTTACCATTTTTAGATGGTGCCCTTGTTTTTATTTCATCTTGGTTGATTGTGCAGAGTATGTTGATGACATGTTTGTTGGTATTTGCACTTGGTATTAGTGGCATGGTTTAGCATGGATGTTTTTTATTGACATTGATGAGCACAGGATTCATATTCATCTTTGGAGTTAGTCAGTGGCAGACTTGGAGCTTCTGAGAGCCTGGTGATATGGATGGATGTACATGGTGAGTTTGTACATGTGGATAGATTCAGTTTTGTGAGTCTATGATGATGCAGATGTTTGATTTGCACATGGATGCCTTGAGCATGAGTAGGGGATGTTTTTATTTCCTCTTGATTACTATGTTACTCCATGGGATATGTTATCTACAGATGATTGTCTTGGACATGCTAGTTGTTTATGTAGGGTTGGATTTGCATATTGCAGTGTTTGGATTCTTTGAGTTATGTAGGTTTGTGGATTGATCACCCACTGTTGCAGGTAGAACTCATTTGGGTTGTCTTTACCCAGGATCTTGTTTTTCTTTTGCATATTCTAGTTTGACTTGTCTTGGTCAGTTGCATTGGTGGTTGCATGGAGACATGGATAGATGGATGGAGAACATGGTTGGTTTTATAGGTATGGCTATGGATAGAGGCTCATTACTTTAGTTTGAGTGGAGAGCTCAGGTTATTCATGGTGGCTTGATTTTGAGTGGGAGCTCTTGCAGGTGTGTTATTCATGGTGGACTTAGTTACATGGGAGGCTTGGAGTTATGATTAATTGGGAGTTTGATGTATGGATATCTCATGTATCACAGATCAAGAGTAGCTTCATGCAGGTATATGGTAAGTCATAGGTTTGTTATCTTCTTGGTTTTAGAAGATGGTTTAATCTTCCTGATTTCATTTGAGAGAATTATTGATATAAAGAATAGATGGTCTTCATGGTATGTAGAGGATGGTGATGTATAGGTACAGGTACAAGTTCAACAATTTATCTCCAAGTGGGAGATTGTTAGGATTGTGGAGCTGAATTGCTTCACAGATAGCATGATTTACACCTTGTTGGTTTACATAGTAACTGACATTGGTAAGGGTAACAACAAGTTGGTCCGGGGTAATCATCAGACCAGTCAGGTTTAGGGTAACCAGGTCAGGGAACCAACACCAGTTACCTATGCGTGAAATTTTATATTTAACTCATGGGAATTTAATCTAAATTTTATTTTAAAGCTAGTTTAAAGGTTGTAAATGCATAGCTAATGTGCCCTAGGTTTGTCTAAGCTTATATAAGCTAGAAAATTAGGGTTAGAACATAAGGAATGAAAAGAGAAGAATTGAGCTATCCTTGGTTGAAAGGATGAAGAAGAAGAAGAAAGAAAAAAGAGATTGCATGAAGACAAGAGCTTTCATGGAGAGAAGTTGAACAGAAGGAAAGTGCAGGTACACTATTGGTGAGAAGATGGTATTATCTTCTACTGTATTTCCTTTGTATTATTTAGTCTCATGTAATGGCTTGCATAGTATGCAAAGCACTTAGTGTTTCTTCTTGTTAGATCCACATGTTGTTGTGAGATCTTGTTATTGCTCATTCTTGTAGATCCACATGTTGTGAGATCTTGTATTACAGATCCATGAGATCATGATGTATTGTTGATCCATAGAAATCTAGTATTGTAGAGGAAGTTGTCTTCATGTTTGCACAGGTTGATGCAGTGATGATGGAGAGACTTATTTCTTGGTGCATGGTTATGGTTGCACATTGGTAGACCCTTCTAGAGGTCTTGTTTGTAGATTCACAGTATAATGAGAGTTTGGTTAGACAATGGAAGATGTAGGGTAGCTTTAGGTATGTGAGATTTGGTGGTGTTTCAGAGGCATGGTTTTAGTGCACTCAGGTAGATCCAGTTAGAGATTTGAAGGAGACACAGGTGGTGGTATGGAGGCATGGTTTAGTGTACTCAGGTAGATCTGGTTGGAGATCTGGGAGGAAGAGATACTCTTGTAGAGATACATGTACTCTTATGCAGAAGAGTTGGTTTGTAATCTCTTGTTATATTATATATATGAGATCTCTATCTTTGGTGGACGTAGCCCACATTGGGTGAACCATGGTACATGTTGTGTTATGTGTGTGTACTTTTGTGTGATTTGGATTATTCTTTTTTATACTTCCACTGTGTAGATTTTGTGGGGATTGTTAGATCCATATTTGCATGTTTTGGATTTGATATTCTATAGTTGTAAATGTTTCCGCATAGACCCATCCCCAAAATAATGAATCTTCATGATTCAAGGCATGGTGAAATTTTGAGCTCCAACAGTTTTGGCATGCCTGGTGGGACCGCTTGATAAAGCTTAAATTCATTATTACTGAGTTTTGGTGTGTAACTTAGTGATTTCATCCTTTTGAGGTAGTTCTTCAACACATCTGGTGACTCCCAAGTTCAAATATTTTGGTTTCAAGTAGCCTAGTTCCCTCTTTTCATGAGAATAATACATACAAGACAACATACTATAAGAAGTGAGTATTTTGAGTATGTGCAATTGTCACCTAGAAGAAGAAGAAATAGATCAGTACATAGATCACAGTCTCCTTCCAATAGAACTCTTTTCACTTCTCCTCCTGGTAGGCCTTTATTGATTTCCTCTAGGGTTTTAAGACTTTTTCCATTCATGGTACAACAAATAAATTTTCCCTTTGTCGAATTCAATGGTGGTATTACTTTATCACTAAGTGCCCAACATGATATACTAGTTTCTTCCCTTAAACATATTCCTTCCTTCAGTGGTGAAAATTCTACTACCCCTACTGATCATATCCAAGATGTTTCTAATGTGCGTTCAGTTCATCATAGCCCCAAAAGTCATGATGTTGCAGTTAGACTTATTGCTTCTTCATTGAAAGGCAAAGCACTTCAATGGTATATAAGCTTAAGGAATGCTTTCATTCACAATTGGGATGATCTCAACATAGCTCTTTGTCAACAATTTGAGGAAAAATCAGATAACATATCCTTATTATAAATACTCATAAAAATCAAGTGAGCTCCAAATGATCTCATAGCAGACTTTACCTTCAAATTTCATAGAACATGGGACAAAATTCTAGTGTTGCTAAGGCCAACTACAAAAGGTACATTTTTATAATATCTTAGAGCTTTAAATTTTGATATAGCAGTAATGATTCAATATAAGGGTGTTGTTCAGTTACCAAATACCTATTAAATATCCATTAGGGGTGGTAATTATTTAATCTAAGTAGAAAAATTAGCCCCTAGATTGCTCATTCCTATTTTCCCTAAAATGTTGTGTGATTCCCAATCTATTATTGCTCCCATTCCTCAACCTTCTACTTGATCTTTGTGAGTTCCTGTATTTGCATGGGGAAATTGAAAGTCGTAGTTTCAGCTTAAATTTCTAAGTAAGATTTATGAAGAACATCAAAAAAATAATGAGGTGGTTTAATTTCATGTTTTTATGAATGATCTTAAGAACATAAGTTATTTGAAACCCTAGCTAAACCCTAGCTAAAAGTGGCTTAGGAGAATGTGAGTATACCCGCAGTAAGGATTGTTGATATCCCAATCATGATATTTCTATAGAATTATCCTCCAAGAAAACCACCAAATGAAAATTTGTAATACTGTGGGCTACTCCTACCTTTAAGAAAATCCATTGTTCCAGTTTAGAATAATATGGCTGAAGGTTTTGAGGAGTGTTATCCTTGTGAGGTAACCCCATAATAAATATACATGTGAGGATGAAATTTTCTCTTTATAGGAAAATGCTATCATGGTTTTAAACCTCATGGTATGACCCATAAATTCAAATCACGACTCCTTAAACAAGCCATACAAATGAAGATTCAATATTTTACTTTTGAACCCAACTTCAGTGCTCTTGAGACCTGAAGAATTTTGTGGAATCAATCAAGCTGCATAAAATTCAGGTAGGACTCCATTAATGGAGGATTGAGATTCCTCCTCTTGTTGTGATCCTGATCAATGATAGTTAGAGATATTTCCAATGATATATAAAAATTGTGTTTTTGATATGGTATCCTAAAATTGTGCAATAATTTTAGAGCCACGAAACATTCTAGGATCTGATGATAAAAGGTGCCATCAGTGGATTGAAAAAAATAATATAAATATTGTTGTGCCTTCATTGCAAAAATCCATGGGTTTTCCCCTTGACATTATGGAACATAATGAATAGGTTAAATATTAATGTTACAATGTGGGAGTGCAGTTTTCTATGGAGCTATTGAGCTCAAAATGAGTTCTTGATTGCGAGAAGGCATTGAAGCATATTCCACCTCTTAAATGGTTTCATGCATAAGATTCAGATTTGCCAGGAGTCAACATATGTCATCTAAAGGAGGAACATGTAAGTTCAATTGTCAAGCCTCCTTATTTCTACATGTCTCTCATAGTTGGAAAGCACCTTGTGCACAATTATATGATAGAATATGGTGTTAGTACTTCAGTCATACCAAAGGAGATTAGGGATTGAGTTTTTTAAATGATTGAGTTAGTTGATACACGTAATGGATCAACAATGCAAGTTTTGGGTGTAACCTAAAAACCTTGAGCTAACTTTTCATGTTTTCCCAAGCCTAAGGATATATTGCAAGACATTTGTTTTATCAAGCTTGCCCCCAGTTGGATTCTCCCTTTGTACCTCTAGATGATTTCATAGAAGGTGGGCAGATATTTGTCTTTGAAATATGGTCTCACATGAGTGCTAAGAATAAGGGATATGGAACTATATTTACTATCAAGGGAGAACCATATTTTAGTTACATCATGTGGAAGTTTATGATCCTAGTCCTGTCAATGCCAATTATATGATTCAAGGAGAAACAAATGATGATTATAAACTAGTTGCAATAGTGCTTCCATCAACTTCAATTCCTAATCTTATGCTAGATAAATGTGAAAGGAACGATAACTAGATCGTACCAAGCCAAGAACATAGATGCTAATCAAACACCATGATCAATAAGATGAAAGTAATTCATTCGCCAGAACAACTTTACATAAAACCTTTGCAAACAAATGAGCAACAATATCATATATTATTATGGAACTCAATGCAATACATCGAGAATGGGCCTTTCTTAAATAGGCAAGGAATAACAATCTAAGAACAAGTCAAGGTCGTAGATCAAGCCATAAATCAAGGAAATAAATAGTCATCAAAGAACTAGTCAAGACCATAGATTTATGAGAGAACTAGACATCAAGGATCTAGTCAATACCATAGATCAAGGAAAGAACTATACCTAACAACTAGATAATATCTCCTAATATCTAAATAAAATAAAAGAAATATCCACACACATAAGTGGGTGAGGATAAATACAATAAAGGTAAATAAAGTACCTAGGTGAACATGAGCTAAGGTAAATACCTACTCTAACACCCCCCCTCAAGTGAAGCTAGGGGCCCAAAATAAAAGTGGCATATACACAATATGAGTCCTGATAACTAGGCCTAATCAGGTACTTATGTATAATATATCCATGAAGAAATATCAAACCAAAAGTAGGAAAGAATCCTAGTAGAAGGAAAGAGAAAGAATAAGAAGAAGAAAGATCTTCTCATGAACACCCCCAAGAAAAACTTCTGAGACCCTAAGCATGCCACACAACTCAAGGTAGTGAGGTGGTGAAAAAGGCTTCATAAAGATTTCTGCAACCTCCTATTGAGTTAGAATGTACTCCAAGAAAATAACTCCATTTAGAATGTGCTGATGGATGAAGTGTATGTGTATCTCTATATGCTTGGTCTTTTGGTGCTCAACAAGGTTGCGAGAAATGTGAATTGCATTTTGTTTGTCACACTAAAGCACAATCAGTAAATCCTATAGGAATCCAAACCATGTCAATAACTTTCGAAGATAAAGAATCTGTTGAATCACTGTAACTACTACTATGTACTCTTCCTCTGAAGATGAAAGTGCAATAACCTATTACTTTTTACACACCCAAACAACAAGAGAAGAACCAAGACAAAAAAAAAACTAGAAGTGGAACACCTGTCATCAATAGAGCCTTCCCAATGTGAATCTATATATCCAACCAATTGAGTAGAACCCCTAGTGTAATGTAGGTCAAAGTGGGAAGTTCCCTTCAAATAGCACAAAATCCTTTAAGTAGCCTTCTGGTGACTACTATGAGGAGAATGTGAAAACTGAGATACAAGCCCTACTGCAAATGAAATATCAAGAAGAGTATGGGTCAAGTAAACGATACTTCCAACCAACTACCTATACAATGTAGGATCATAAAATGGTGTGGTAAATTTGGAAGTAAGAGTAACCCAAGATTGAAAAGGAGATGAAATTGGCTTACAATCAGCCATATCAAAGTGATAAATAAAATCATAGGTGTACTTTTTCTCACTCAAATGAATCCATGAATATGTCTAAAAAATTTACAATCCAAGGAAATAGTGCAATAAACTAAGATCTATCATGTTAAAATGTGTAGAAAGAGCCCTCTGAATACTCTGAATGTGGGAATAAGATCTTCTAGTAAGTAACAAATCATCAACATACATGAAAAGTATCACAATATCCTCACCAACATGCTGGAGATATACTATATGATTAGAGTGGAAATGAACAAAACCAATAGATAGAAGAAAAGAATCCATCTTCTCATACCAATCCCAAGGGGCTTGCTTGAGACCGTAGAGAGATCTTCAGAGTCTAAAAATAAGAGAAGAATCCTAAAAAACCCAAAAAGTTGCTCCATTTATATTTCCTCTTGCAAATATCCATGTAAGTAGGCACTCTTCATGTCCATCTGGTATACGGGACACCCTTGTGATGAAACAATAGTAAGTACAAGGCATACATAATCCATCTTGGAAATGGGTGCAAAATTCTTAGAGTAATCAATACCTTCAACTTGTGAAAAACCCTTTGCAACAAGACGAGCCTTATACTTGTCAATGGACCCATTAGCTTTATATTTGGTTTGGTATACCCACTTACACATAACCATATTTATTCCTTTAGGAAGATATACCAAATCCCAAGTATGATTATTCATCAAAGAAGAATACTCAGCTACCATCACATCATCCCACTCCTGTATCCCATGAGCCTATGAAAAATACCATGGATCTTCAAAATTTACCTCAAAAAAAAGTCTAGAACCAGTAGAATATGAGTGACGATTCCTAGTGGGTAGAAGATCTTGTATGAAAGGCGTTGCCTCATAAACTGTAGCACGATCTCACTTAGGCATTGTGACAACATTAGTGGGAACATGATCCTCACTGACATCTATAAACTCCTCATCAAACTCCTCATAGAAAGGATCCTCAAGATGAGTTAAAGAAGTATAAGTAGGCATGGAAGAAGATGAATAATCATGAGGTGTAAAGTGCTCATCAAATTGAACATGTGTTAAAAAAAAACCTCATGAGTATCAGAATCTAAAATTTGATAAGCTCTCATGTCCAAATAATACCCTAAAAATATCAAGGGTTTTCTCTTCTTATCCAAGGATTTCATTTTCTTCTTAGGCACAAAGGCCCAAGTTGGGCTCCCAAAGAATAAAAAAAATTAGACATCAGGCTTAGTGTTGGACCAAGCTTCCTCTAGAGTCAAATTCTTAAGGGCTCTGTGTGATGTGTGATTCTGAATGTAGTTATAACAATTAACTACTTCTGCCCAATATATAGGAGGTAAATCTCTAGAATGCATCATGCAGTTAGCCATTTCCTTCAAAGTTTGATTCTTCCATTTTGTTAATCCATTTTTTTGTGGAGTATGAGGAGAAAAATGTCAGTGACTAATGTCATGAGTTGACAAATATTCAAAAAACTCATTGTTGAAGTACTTCCACCCATTATCAATGCAAAGGCTCTTTATGAAACTAGAAAAAAATTTCTCAACCAAAGCCTTGAAGAATTTGAAGTGTGAAAAAACATCACTTTTGTGCTTGAGAAAATAAACAAAAGTACCCTCAATAAATTATCAATAAAGGTAATTGGATACTTAGCTCCATTAAAAGAGGGGCTAGGAAAAATCTTCAAGTCACTATTCACAAGCTCAAGTGGTGAAGAAGCTCTCTTAGAAAAATTCTTAGGAAACAAATCTTAGTGTTGTTTCCTAATGCACAGCCAAAAAAAACTCCCTAAAGACAAGAAACTATAGGAATACCATCAACCATACAGAGAGTTCCCAAATCCTTAAAATATCTATAGTTGAGATGTCCAAATCTCTCTTGCCAAAGCTTACTCTCTGAATCTACATAAGAAACCAATCTTGTCCCTATAAAGGAAGTGCCATCAAAACCCTCAAAGTGATATAGTCGCGAAATATGATCAATAATACCTTGAGCAACGAGTGAATGAGGCTTCAACAAATTTCATACTTCTTCCCCATGTGGTGTAAAATTTATTGTTTTTCCTTAACCAGAATGAAAAATTTGATATACAAAAAGAAAATTTGTCTAAATTTTAGGAACATATAGTACATCTTGGACACTGCCACCATCAAGGTGTATATCACATTTTCCTTTCACAGACAGAAAGGAATAATCTCCAACCTCAAATTTCAAATTAGAACTCAAACCTAGAGATAAAAAATACTCCTTAGAAGAATTCATGTGATGAGAAGTACCAGAATCTATAACCCAACTATTTGTAAGTGGTGACTGAGATCTCCCAACAACATTAAGTGATTTTCCATGGTGATTATAAGGAGGTGAAGTGGAGATAGAAATTTTGTGTTCCTTGATTGCATTCTCTAAGGCTTGAATTTTCTTATAACACCTATGTTCTTCATGACCAATACCCCCACAAAAAGAGCACGAAATGATAGACTTATTCTTGGATTTAGAAGACACCTTGGGTTTAGAGTTGTTTTCTTTGGTTTTTGGAGCACTTTGAGATGGAGAAGGGGTGAATTTGGTTTTACATTTTGGTTTTCCCTTGACCTTAGAATTGGATGTAACTAATGCCTTTTGAGAGGTGGAAGACTCAATATTAGACACTTTGGGTTATTCCCTAGTAAGTCTTTCACAAAATGTTTCTAAGTTATACATTTTGAATGTGTCACCTAAGACATCCATGATAGAGAAAAATGTAGAATAAAATATTTGCAATGGTCCTCTCAACTTAGATAGAATTAAGTAAACACACTCTTCATATTTCTCATCTCTTCCACTCCCCTTCAATTGTGTCAATTTTTTTTTGAGCTTAGTAAGATAGTCTATAATTGATGGAAAATCTTCAAGATTAAGAGAGGTGATATCAATTTCAAGTTACATGGCTATGGTATGATCCACCTTACCTAAAAAACCCTCCAATTTCTCCCATATTTTGAAAGGAGATTCACATTTTTCCAAATGAAACAGAAGACTATCACTTACATAAGTTCTTATTAAACCCATACACTCATCAAATTTTCATTGGTTCTAAAATCTCTCATATTCTCTAGTGAAAATAGGTTGTTCTAAAGAAGTTAAAGCCGATAATCCTTTCTTCTTAGTGATTGTTAACATTCTTGGTTTCCATGTGTGGTAATTATTTTTTAATGGATAAACATGATCTAATGTAGAAGTAGATAAAGACACCATTAAAAAATCACAAAAAAATGCAAGAACCAAACAATGCAACAAGACCCCCTAGATTTTATAATTGAGTGAGTGTTACAAGATAAAACTTTATAATTATAGTGCATTTATCAAAATACATAGTTCCAATGGAAAAAACACAAAAAAAAATCAATTGTGCAAAAAATGGCACTCAAATCCGAGTTACCGATCAAAAGATACAAGATTTTCAATTTTATGTTCTACTATTTATTTTAGTTGCCACTAAAACAAACTAAAATTCTCTTGCCTTCACCATACAAATAAAATGAAAGGGGGCTGGAGTAAAGCACATACTAGTAGGAATCATAAGTTTAAGCCCTCATATTACCATACTATCTGAAAAGGGGCTAAGGATTTCAATAGGTGTTTGCACTTCTTACTATTTTCAGGTGTGTCATTTGTTTTCGAGAAAGTCACATCCAATTGCTTGTTTTGGTAAAAATTACTATTTCTGGGTTGTGTCAAAAATGAATTGTGCTACCCAAAATAGATGTGTATGTATTTTATCAAAAAGGAAAAAAGTGGAAAATAACCCACACGGCCTGCCAACAGAGGAAAAAACCACCCTTCTGGAAACAATTTGCTCCACGCCAATCAGAAATGCTACACCAGAGAAGAAAAAAAACCTAGTTTAGATCTCGTAAAACCCATAAACCTATTTATTGGATCTGATTCCATGTTGGCACATATTCTAAAGAGGATCTATATGTGATCCAGATGTCAATAACAATCTCCTGATCTGATACCATAAAAGGAACAATAACCAAATCATACCAAGCCACAAAGAACTCGGATGCTAATAAAACACCACACTCAATAAGATGAAAGTAATTCACCACAATAAATTTACAAAACCCTTTACAAAAAAATGAGTAAAAATATCATATATTATTATGGAACTCAATGAAAGCGATGGAGAGAACTATGGTGACGCGGTCTCTGCAGTTTTGGCTGTAGAATGTCTGCGAACTACGGTTAAAAATGCTGAGGAAAGGCTGTTCTTTAGCCATAACCGGACGTTTGTGGACACGGGTACGAACGATGCAAAAGTGGGAGGTACAGTCAGCGCGGTTTCGGCAGTACTGGCCGCGGAAAGTCTGCGCAATATGACAAAGTTTACTGAGGAAAAGCAGACCTCAGACCGCAATCGGACGACTGGAAAATAAAATGAGGAAATGCTGGGATCCACACCTTTGGCCTGGAATAAGATTTTTCAAAGCCCTAACCTCAAGGTGGGTCCTAAAATCACTGATCATTTTACATGGGAAACGGACAAAGAGGGTGCCACCTGTCTTAAGGTCCCAGATGGATTTGTTGATAGAGCCTTAAGCAAAACAAACCTCTCCCTTGTTGGTAAGTTTCTTGGCTCTAGACCTAATATTGATTTCATTAGAAAATGGGCTTTGAGAAAATGGAAACCTAAGGGAGCCCTAAACATTACTGTTATGCCAAAAGGTTTTTTCCTGGCTAAGTTTAACCAGCAAGAGGATTTAGATTCGGTGTTGCTGGGAGGCCCCTGGTGGCTGGGAAATATGGGTCTTTTTTTGAAAAAATGGTATCCGGGTTTTGATCCAAATACTGAAAATATAAACACCATTCCAATCTGGTGTAGGCTTCCAGGGCTGCCATTGCATCTATGGGATGATGAAATACTGCTAAATATTGCAAAATCCCTAGGTGCACCTATTGGGCTTGATGGACCCACAAGAAACAGATCCAGGCTTGCTTTTGCTCGGTTCTGCATTTTCTCAGCCATAGATCAGGAGATTCCGGAGCACATAATCTTGAAAACTCGATTTGGATCCTGGACCCAAAAAATTGAAGTTGAAACCTTAAGATGTAAGCTATGCCATATCATTGGTCACTCTGACAAAAACTGCTCCAAGAAGATGACCCTCCCTTTGGACTTTGAACAGCCTGGGATAGACTCAGATCTGAACAAAGTTAGCATGGACCCAAGCAAGGATAGGAAGATTGATGACAAAGGTCCCAGCCAGAAGGATTTGCATCTAAATAGAAGGGAAAAAAAAAGGGGGGGGGGTTTAGAACTCATATAAAGAAGCATCTTGTCTGGCGCCCCAAAGCTGCAACATTAGCTTTGCCTGAAGCTCCCAACAAAGAAGTACTGGACAATTCGGTGAAGGCTTCTTCGGATATACCTTTTGAAACATCTGTGAAAGAAGACTTTGTTAAGGTATCCATGGAAGTAAACGAGCATGATGGTTCAATGATGGACATTTTAGTCCCTTCTGGATCAGAAGAGAAAGAAATTCAGTCATTAATTAGGGAAGAAGCTTGTAACAAGGAAGATAGGACAGAGATTGAGCCTTTGGAGATTCTCTCTTCTGGAGAGAATGGTATTGCGGATCCGCTGCCTTGTCCCAGCATTACAACAGTGGCTTCGCCGGTCTACTGCAGCACCAGAACAGCTTCTGATCACTTGCCTGACAGTTTAGAACAAGAGAAAGAAATTCAGTCATTAATTAGGGAGGAAGCTGGTAACAAGGAAGATATGACAGAGTTTGAGCCTTTGGAGATTCTCTCTTCTGGAGAGAATGGTATTGCAGATCCGCTGCCTTGTCCCAGCATTTCAACAGTGGCTTCGCCGGTCTGCTGCAGCACCAGAACAGCTTCTGATCACTTGCCTGACAGTTTACATAAAGGACAAGAAGAAGGAGAAATCACGCCTGCCAAGGAAATGGAAGATCCAGACTCTGGATTCACAATGGTCATCTCAAAAAAGAAAAAAAGAATGAGAGGTTTTGAAAGGATCCCAGATTCATTGTATAGTGATAAAAAAAAGGAAATTGACAATTGGGACACCTCTTCTTCTAGAACAACCAGGTCTTCTGCTAGACGAACAGCTGATTTTGGAGGAAGCTCAAAAAGAGGAAGACCCTCTAAAAAGACTCTCAGAGCTAAGAAAACGGAGAGGGATATTGCAGATGGTGTTCAGCGACAACTGAACCAGCAAGCAATTCCAACTACCAACCATTCCAAATGAAGATTATATCCTGGAATATCAGAGGCCTAAATGGAAACTCTAAGCAAAGAACCATCAAGGAGTTACGGGATTCCAGTAACCCCAGCATTTTGATTCTTCAAGAAACTAAAATGAAAGCAATGACCATGGTTAATATTAAAAAAAAAATTGGGATAGTTCTGAAATGGCGGCTGTTGACTCTCAGGGAGCTTCCGGAGGATTGGCTACTCTTTGGGATAGAAGACACTGTACTGGTATGATTCTTAGTGCTAATATTAATCATCTAGCAATTAAATTCGTCACTATTGAGAAAAAGTGTGAATGGATCTTGTCTAATATTTATGCCCCTAACTCTGCTAGTGGTAGAAGAAAACTATGGGCTGATCTTAAAATCTTTAGAAACCAACATAGCTCTGCCAACTGGCTCATTATGGGAGATTTCAACTCCCCTCTAAACCCAGGCGAGAAGTTTGGTGGAACCCCCACCTTCTCTAATGGTATGGAGGACTTTGCTGACTTTATTGCTGAACAAAACCTCATTGATGTGGATCTGCATGGTAATAAGTATACTTGGAACAATAGAAGGCTGGGAAAGGAGTTCATTCAGGTGAGACTGGATAGGGCATTAATCTCAGCAAACTGGATTCTAAGCCAAGACTTTTACCTATCTTCCCTTCCAAGAATTGGATCGGATCATAATCCGATTGCTTTAAGCTTTCTCAATTGGACTAAACCAGCAAAAAGCTCATTCAAATTTGAAAAAATGTGGATGGAGCATGATGATATCTATGATAGGATAAAAGAATGGTGGGAATGGAATGGGGAAGGCACTGCTCAGTTCAGATTGGTTCAAAAACTCAAAAATGTCAAAAAGCAAGTCAAAATCTGGAACAAAAGGGTTTTTGGAAATATTTTCGAAAAAAAGAAAGAGTTAAAACAGAAGCTTCAGGATCTAGAGTTAAAAATGGATACTTTGGGAAGATCGGTTGAAGATGAAGTAAATGAAAAGAATATTCTTTCTGAGTTGCATACGATCTGCAGTAGGGAAGAGTCTTTTTGGCGCCTTAAATCTAGAGCTATCTGGCTTAAAGAGGGAGACAGGAACACAAAGTACTTTCACATGACTACTCTAAAACATAGAGCCAGTAACAGAATCCTTGAGGTTTCTAAAAACAATGGGAACAACACTAAAGATCCAAACAGCATCAAGAAACAAGCGCTTGAATTTTACAAGAATCTTCTTAAAGAGAACAACGTCAGCAACCCTGAAGCTATTTCCTTCATGCTGGAGGCCATCCCTCAGAATAACATTGAGGACCAGAAATTCAGAGACATCACTAAAGCTGTCACGCTTGAAGAACTGCAAAAGGCTGTTTTTTCTCTTGAGGGGGATAAGGCTCCTGGACCGGATGGGTTCTCTATTAATTTTTTTCAAAAGTTCTGGGAAATATGCTCGGAGGATCTTCTCAAAGCGGTAAATGAATTCTATAGAACAGGAAATCTTCTAAAAGAGCTTAATAACACGCACATTGTGCTGGCACCTAAAAAAATGGATGCAAAAGACTTCAAGGACTTCAGACCTATCAGTCTTGTTAATGCTATCTTTAGAATCTTCACCAAAATCATCACTACTAGACTGCAGCTCATAATGAATGACCTCATCTCAAGGCAGCAGAGTGGCTTTATTAAAGGCAGGATAATACAAGACGGAGTGATTATGGTGCACGAAACTATACATTCCATGGAAAACAATAAAAAGGCTAATATGATCCTCAAGCTTGATATGAATAAAGCTTTTGACAAGGTTTCTTGGGTCTTCCTTGACAGGATTTTATCTAAATTTGGGTTCACGGAAAAATTTAGAAAAATTGTTAAGTCTTGTATAACTACAGCCAGGTTCTCTGTGGTTGTTAATGGGGAGCCTGTGGGTTTTTTCACCAGCAGCAGAGGTCTAAGACAAGGAGACCCCATCTCCCCCTTACTCTTCATTCTCTTAGCTGACAGCCTTAGTAGAACAATTGGCAGAGCGGTTGAGAACGGCCTTTTAAATGGATCTAAACCCGCTTCATTCAGCCAAGCTGTCTCTCATCAACAGTTTGCGGACGACACAATCCTTCTTCTTCTGGCCTCAGTTGTGGAAGCTAAAGCTATTAAGGCTTTATTACAACTCTATGAATCTGCTTCTGGGCAAGAGATTAATTATGACAAAAGCACCATTTTTTTCTTTAACACCCCTGAGGAAAGACAGCTCAAGATTGCTAAAATTCTGGGCTGTAGAATTGGTGCTCTTCCAGCAACGTACTTAGGCCTCCCTCTTGGCACTAAGAAAGTCTCTCACATGGTGTGGGATGATTTGTTGATGAGATTTCAGAAAAAGATGGCAGGTTGGAAAGGGGCCACTCTCTCTAGTGCTGGTAAGTGCCTTCTCATTAAAAGTACACTCCAAAGTCTGCCCATCTATATCATGTCACTTTTCAAAATTCCTTCTTCCTTCAGAGAGAAAATTGAAAGGATTCAGAAAAAAAATTTATGGCAAGGCATGGAAGAGAAGTTCAAATTTCACCTAGTGGCCTGGGATAAGGTCTGCACCCCAAAATCTATGGGAGGGCTGGGCATAAAAAATATTGAGAAAATGAATGAGGCACTCATCGCTAAGATGGGCTGGCGATTGCTATCTGAGAAACAGCCCTGGATTGATGTTATTAAAGCAAAATACTTGAATCAACAAGCTGTCTACTCCTATCTGCATGAAGAACAACTACCCAATGGTTCCATTTTTTGGAATAATCTGGTCAAGAGTAGAAACTTCATCAAGCAGGGCAGCAAATGGAAAGTGGGGGATGGCAGTGAGATAAACTTCTGGGAGGATAACTGGTTCAGTGACAACCTCTTGGAGAGATTTGGGACAGCTAAGGACAGCCTTATAAGCAAGTATGGAACTAAAGTCAAGGACTACATTGAAGGTAATGGCACCAACAAGACTTGGAAAAGACTTTCTATGGAACGAATTGAGCTGAAACAAACTACTTCCTCCCTTCAGGATCTTTTAGACCTCTTCCCTTTAAGTCAGCTGAATTCCAAGGATGAGCTGGTTTGGAGCAATTCACAAGATGGGAAATACTCAGTCAAATCTGGTTATACCAATCTTTCTCACAGTAACCAATCTGACTTTAACTGGAACAAGATCTGGATGCCTGAGTTAACCCCCAAAATAAATTTTTTTCTTTGGCTGGCCATCAGAGGTAGAATTCTCACCACTGACAATTTGATGAGAAGAGGATTTATAATTCCTAATTGGTGCCACCTTTGTAGGAATGACTATGAAGACATTAGTCATCTGTTCATACATTGTGCTTATGCCAATAGAATTTGGAGCTTTGTTCTTTCTAAATTTGATGCTCTTTGGGTGTTGCCGAAGAACCTTAATCAGCTATGGAATCAATGGAACCCACCATTCAGACATTGTGCTATCAAAAGAATCTGGAAATTAGCAATCCCACACTTAATCTGGAGGATTTGGAAGGACAGAAATAATATCATTTTCAGAAATAAGAAGCAGAATTATAAAATCAGTATTGGCAAAATTTCTCAAGGTATCAAAGAGGACATGGCCAGATTTAAACCTCCCAAGAACAAGTGTTATCCTGAGAATGAAGAACACATTTTATCTAATTGGCACATTGGAAATTGGAGCAACCCTGGGAATAGTGTTGATAGATCTTTGATTAAATGGCATCCTCCTGACTCTAATTGGTACAAGCTGAACTTTGATGGCGCCTCTAAGGGAAACCCTGGGACAGCAGCTGGAGGAGGAGCAATACGAGACCACAAAGGTAATTTGATTGCTGCTTATGCAGGAAAAATGGGAATTCAAACCAATCATTTTGCCGAAGCATTATCTGCTCTCTGGGGCTTGAGAGTTGCACGGGCTCAAAATATTCAGAACCTTATTGTTGAAGGGGACTCTCTTAATATCATTAAGCTTCTTAATCAGTCCTCATCTCCCAGTTGGAGTATTAAAGACTTTATCTCTGAATCCATAAGCATTTGCCACACCTTCAATAGTATCAGAATCATACATACTTACAGGGAGGGCAACAATCTGGCGGATGCACTGGCCAATTATGGCATTAATATAAATTTTACTGTCTGGGATAATGATAGTATCCCTAATCAGCTTCACAACAGCATCCATGCGGATCTTCACAAGTAAGCAATCTCTAGAGATAAGCCTTAATCTTTGGAGGAAAATCAAAATCATCAATTCTTTCACAAGTGCTGCTTTATTCTATATGGCGAGGCAAATAATATCTTTTTCAAATAATAGCAAGATCTATTTAAGAAACTTCAAGTGGAGTCATCCTGATTTGAAAATCACGCACGCGGGAGGTACAACAGCCGTTGATATCCGGATGCCAAACTCCACGAAAACCGATGATAAATACAAAGTGATTGTTGACAGGGAAAGGGTTTTCACACGCGACTTCCCGCAGGCTCAGTTCAGCAATTACGCAGCCGTTCGTGAGAAGACCAACGGCTACAGTTCCCAGTCTTATGCGATCTTCAACAGTAAGAAACGAACTGTTCTTCACGCTCAGCGGCATTCTGGAATTTGTTGTAACCTGCACACCACTGAGAAGATGGGAGGACCTCCCTGTCAAATTGAGCCGTGCGCGGACCCTGATTGGAAGGATAACACCGAGCTTTGGAACATTCTCAGCATAGGCGGCTTCACCAGCTTTGTTGAAAGGGTGCAGGGACATGATCAAAGTATTTCAGTACGCTTTGCTAAGGAATGGAAAGAGAGGACTGTCGACTATGGGGGACAGAAAATTCTTGTCAATGAAGAGCTCATTGCTGAAGCGACCGGTCTCAGCCTGGATGGGTACCGCTTCTTCAACAAAAGGGTTATCAAAGAAACTGAAGAAAGAAGATTTGTGGAGGAAGATGAGAAGCTTATATTTAGCACAGCGGGTCTGCTTGTAAGCTCAATTCCTTCACCGTTTGATGAGGTCACTCGCATGATGATTCGTTTCATCTCCTTGGAAGGTAGGTTTGTTACTGTCCCAGCTAAGCATCTCATCTTTTTAAACCACTTCCGTAGGAATAGATTGGTTTGCTTCCCTCATTATCTTTTAAACTCTCTTGAGCGCTCCATTTTGGAGTTCCAGAAGCATACCCGGGCGGTTCCCTTGCATCAAGGGCTTATTTTGCTAATTCACAAATACTGCCTTCTCAAGTACCTCGGTCTTCCTTCCTCTCCTAGCCCAGCTCCCCCTTTGATAGGCTCTGCTGCTGCCAGTCCTACTTCCCTTGCTGCCCTTGCTGCTGCCCCTGCCACCGGTGCTGCTACCCCCATGCCGGCTGCACATGATTCCCCTTTTATTCCTCCTGCTGCTCCTCCTGCCACCCACCTCGCCTCTTCCTCTAAACGTCCATTCACCAGGGCTTCTAGGAGACTCAACCTTGAGACTCTTGCAGCAGGGAAAGAGCCTCTTGATCTTGACATTGCACGTGACCTGCTGAACATAAGTAGTGCCAGTCCCCGGGAAGCACAGATGGATAACCCTTCTAAGAGACTGGAGGCCTTAGAGGCTGAGATAAAAATGCTGAAGGATGAGGTCAAAAACCTAGCTAAGCAAAAAGGTAAGAAAAGCATGGAGGGGGAAGGGAGCATTGACAATAGTCAGATTGAAGACATATACAAAAAGCTGACCTCCTTGGACTCCCGCCTTGGGAAGGCTAAGACTAGGCATGATTACAACATTGCTGCCTTTAGGGCCATTGAGGAGTTCATCGTGGGACATGCCAAAAGTGTTTCCAACCTCAGCGGTGTCCCGGCTGCACTTTGGGGCAATGAAAAAGAGAGCAAAAGGACCATCGAGGAGCTCGATAAGACGGATGCTGCCCACATGACCGCTTTGGGTATGTTTCATGCTTGGAAAAAAGTCAAGATCAGTGTTGATCAAGCAGCCAAGAAGTAGTCCTGCATGCTTCTACTGCTCTCTTTTGTTATTCTTACTGTTTCTTGGCTGTCGGGTTACTGTTTTTTTGCTGTTGTTTTGCTGTTAAGTCTCGCTTGTGTAGCTGTTTCTGGGCTACGTTGAATTTCATTGTACTACTTGGACTTGGTTAGTCCTGCTATGCTTCTCACTCTTATTCCGGCTTAAAGGCCTTATTTTGTATTCAAGGGTATAGTCCCTTTCAAAAAACTATTTGCCAATATTAAGCATGTTAGGAAAGTACAATCTACAAGATTCAGAATCCCGTGGGACACTCCATAGGCACAATGGAGAGAACATATTATGAGGGAGGATGGAATTCCTTTAGATCATGAAAATTATCTCATAGAAGCATGGTTTCACTAATTGTAAAACTTGATATCAAAATATAATGACATGTCATAAGGGGTTTATATATTTATGGGGCATTCCGTCACTGATAGCATTTGCAAGCAGTAAAAAGAGTTTTCATAGGGTGTAGAAGGTACTGTATGGATCATGGTATTAAGGGGAGGAAGAGCAAGAGTTAACAAGAGAGTTATGATTGGATAGATATATGTACATTGCGGGGCAGTCTCTTTCATATTGACAGGAAGTCTACTTGCGAGGATATTGATGCTCCTTGTAGGGTTGGTCCTTCTTTCTGACTAAAAACAAGGGGTTGGTGCATGTTGTTAGGGTTGATGCCTCTACTAAATTTGAAAACTATGAGAATAGACCTAGAAATATGATCATTTATTTTAGTGGAATTTTATTCCCATTGAGGGTTTCCCACTTCTATTTTATGGTATGAAGTAACAAGATTCTTGACTCTTTCATTGTTATAGTTATTTAATGAATGTTTACATGTTGTATGGTCTATTTCCACATGGTTGAATGAAACATTAGAACTGAATTGAAAATAAATAATTTAAATGAATAGAAATTTTTTAAAGGACTAATTCAACCCCCCCTCTTAGTCCATATTTACTTCCAAAATTTGGTATACAGTAGGTCCTTGGAAGTAGCTTGAAATTATTTAAGAATTCATATCCTTAAAGCATTAAATGGATAAACAGTTGAGGAGATGACAATATCATCTAGTTACTTAAAACCATTGTTTGATCAACGAATGAAATATTATTTTTAGATTCATGAAGCAAGATCAAGATTATTCCTTAGAGGTTTTTTATAAAATATATGGATGATGGTTTAATTTTTTATTCCTAGAATGTGACTAGTTAGAGTGTAATTCTATCTTCCTTAGAAGTTGATGCATGAAAATTTTGGAAGTTAGGTATAAATATCATTATGTGATGGATTGTGAAATTTTAAAGCTATGTGAATTGGTGAATGCATAAGACCATTAGCTAATTAGTATTTAAGAGAAGAAAGGGGCACCTCATGTTCATTATTGTATGATAAGGAGACTATGAATAAACTAATCATCATTTCTTACATTTCAGTTTGAAATGACTTTTAAAATGATCAAGGATGATTAGCTTTGGTATTACATCATTTTCAGTAGGTGACATTGTGAAGCCAAAATACTTTAAATCATGAGGTTTCACCCTTCCCAATCTAAGTTTGATTAATCAGTGTAACCATTGAATTCAAAACTTATTAGGAATCTTAAAATTGTTCTTTGTACAACCCTAATTGTACCGATTATGAAGGTGGGAGAATACATTTATTTTCCAAACATTGATAGAATATTTTCAAGGCTATTAAGAAGTTTCATAGTTTATGAAGGATATTATGCTCACCAATCTCTCATATCCTCCTTGCAATGACAGCCAGGTTATGAAATGTTTGACTCTTGTAAGGCAAAAAGAATGCCTACTTTAGTGTAAGAACATCAATTCATGGTATTTAGTCAAGATCTGAATTGCCATGTTTCCTCATAATTTTACATTTAAGGTTATGTGATGTCAGGACAATAAAATGGTCATGAGAGAAAAGAATTATAGATAGTAAAATTTAAGTGGGCATATCCTATTTTGATTTAAAAAATAAATCACACAAAATCAGTCTTCAGATTTTAAAGAATGAGGTTTTCTTTATGCATAAGTGTCCTATCAATGTAGTTTGATTTTTAATCTTTATTCTTTAAGGAATTTTAATGATTCCAACTATGTCCATTAATCAATAAAGACAGTTATGTCATTACTGAATGTCATTTAAGAGTGGTTTCATAGTCACTATTATAAGATTTCATTTTTTTTGATATATCATAGAAAATTTGCATATTAAGGAAAATGAAGAGTTGAAACTAATAAGTATTTGTCAAATTATTTAGAATTGATAAGCATGTTGGAGAATAAGAATCTCTCTCTTGAATCTTTTTCTATGAATATACATATATTTGACCTTTTATTGACATGAAATATACATACAGGTTATAGATAATACCCATCAGGTATGAATCATTGGAAATATATAGAAGATGCAATTAGAGTTTTTCTCATAAATTTGCATACTCATATGAAGAATAGAGTGTACTCTTGTACTTAGAGAAGTCTAGACCTTGGATTTGAGAAAACAACTTTGGAATTTTGGAAGGATTTGAGATAGAATCCCTAAGGATCATTGTTTCTTCATTAGGCATTCATGTTAATCATTTATATCAATAACTCTATTGGGTACATGGGTATGTACAAAGTGAAATTCTTTTGAGGTAATATAATATTAAGCAAGGATGTCCAGTGATGTCCATAGAGCACTCTCAAGACCAAGGTAAACAATCATCTGGTAATCGTAAGGAATGGAATCATAAAAATGTGTTATTTGATGAATATTAACTTGTTTTACTAATTATGGGACACAATTTTCAATGTATGCATATCATTTAATAGTATGTTTTAATTTTACTTGGGGAAATGTCATTCAAGGAGTCTAATATATTAAGATATCATGGACTTTTAGGGATTGATATACTATAAGCACATTAAACCTAAATGAGTGTTTTCTATTATATGAATTTACAAGCAAGGGGACTATGGTGAGATTGTTTTGCATGGAATGTCATAAATTATCGACATCCCTATTAGTTGGGGAAATATTTCACATGGAAGATGCTACCAAGGGGATACAGAGGGCCTAAAGTTGAGCCAATTTTCCAACTGAACTTAGCACCTTGACAGAATAAGGATCAAGATCCAATTATGGACCAGGTAACTTCAATTTGAGGGGTATGCCATTTTTCAAGGTCCCCTAAGACAATGCTATCCCACTGTTCGTTTTTCAAGTCACCTAGAAGTTTGAGACAATCAAAATGCACATCAAATTTCAGCTTTCGAATTGTAGGTTTCAAGACACTAAGGGAGACAATCATGTATTAGCTTTAGCAAGAATTGGTTCTTAAGCAGGCTCTTTGTGGTGAAATTAAATTCTAGATTTAATCCCAAATGACCATTCCTCTAGATTTGGAAAATTTTGAAAGACATGATGTGAGTAGCATTTCAAAATGTATGGGATTTAGTTATTGAAGGTCAACTAATTTTGGAGATCTTTCTTTTGTGCACGGAGAAAATCTTAGTCAGTCTAAAGATGTCAAATATATCAGATTAGTTAGGATTTTTTGTGTTAATAGTCAAAAATGTCTCTTATTTTCCTATTTATTATGAGTTAATTAGTCAATGCTTTCCAATAATGTGTTGTCATTTGAATCTTTGTAGGTATGTCTTTTTTGATATTATCAAGATTAAGCCTTCCTCCTTCACTCCTCTTACTTTCTGAGATTCCATTTGAGATAAGATTTCCCTAATCCCCGTGACTTTCATAAAGTGTTCCATTAAGGCTTCCAGCCTTCAATGAATTCTCTATAATTACCTCAGTATTTCAACTAGCTCAACTTTTAATTGTAAAAATTTTTTATCCAAGTCCTGAGGAATTTGAAATCTAAGGGTATCAGCATTAATATTTTTTTTTTCCGCGCATTAAATACCTGTTTTATATTCAAACACTTGGGAAAGATGGACCTAACACTAGGAGCGTGCTAATGAGAATTTTGATTCATGACATCAGGGAATGAATTTTTTTGATTAAGGTAATTTTGTAGAGATAGGAAGGCTTAGCAGACAATTGAGATGACTAGGGTGCATAATTGTTTTTTGGAGGACTTGAATTTTTCCCCTTTCAAGCACTTCTACATGACAACAGTTGGCTAGAAATACAAACTATTCAGTTAGAAGTAGTAGAGCTATGCATGAGTTAGAATGACTTCAAGACATGGGTGGACTAGTTTTGATACAAATGGTTTATACAATCATTTCTTCTAAGACCATATACACAAGACAAACAATTTGACAGAGGAATAATTACAGCATGTTTTAAACTCCAACAAATATGGAATTTTTAATATATATTAAGAAAATAGTGAGGGAAACCTATATATTATATTAAGTGATTATGAACTACAAGATGGGTTCAGATAAACACACCAGATGGTATGAGATTGTCATCACCAATCCGGCACTATGATAATTCTTCACCGGGAACTCCTCGTGCTATGATTATTTACTAATGCACAGCCTTTAGTTTGGTGGATGTAATCTGGAAACAAAACAACAACCGAACACAAGAATACCATTGACTATGATAAGACAGAATGACGACAAATCTGAAATATCAAAATAAATTATAATATTAACATGAAACTGTTACAATCTCACCCATGAGATTCTTCAACAAGACTATGGGAGAAACTTTACAATTACACCTCTTGATGGCTTCTTCAACACACCTTTAACTGATGGCTTCCTTCGCACACTTCCTACAATATTTCTCACTACTTCTTTCTATGCTAAATGAGGGGGGTGGCCTCTCTATTTATAGAACTTCCAGGCTTATCCATCCTATCTCTAAGATAGGATAAGAAATCCACTCTGACGAATCATATTCCATACCTTAACTCTTATCTGTACATGTAAGCTTATCTGTTAAGATAAGATAAACCTTATCATTTTACATGGGTTCCACATTTTTAGACTTTTTACAAATAAAATACACAAAATATTTATGACCTCACTCCTTGTCCTTATTACCAATATAATATTTCTAATTCCTAATCATGTAGACCCTACTTCTCTAATTACCCAAACTTTGACATTTTAACATTACCGGACCACTTACGACAAATATTTACTTTTTACAACATTCCTATTGTACTTTGACTGTTACCGTACTCCACATTATTGGCGGCACCGTACTGACGGCGCCGTTATCTTCTATCAGACGCTACTACTAATTATACTTAACAACATCCTATTCCTAATACATACATTAATGAAATAGAAATTATGGAGGAAAATTTTAGTGTCGACATCTTCCCCCTTCCTAGCTTCTACTCCGTCCTCGGAGTAGACTATTCTGGTGCTTGGAAAATCTTCAACTTGTCGTGGTTGACCCATTTCGTAATGGGAGTGCCATCCAATTCCTCCAGTCGGTACGTACCATTTTCATGCACAACTGCTATTTTGTAGGGCCCCATCCATTTTGGAAGAAATTTTCTCTGTCTTCTTTTTTTGTATCTGGAATCATATACTAGGACCAAGTCATTCACATGAAATGGAGACCACCGGATCTTTTGATCAAAGTATTCCTTCTGCTTCATTTTCTTCTTATGGCTTGTATCCTTTGCTATTTCCCTCATTTCCTCTAGCAAATGAAGATGTACCAACCTTTCTTTTACTGAATCACTTTCATCCATCCTTTCATTTTTCATAACTCTCACAGTGGGAATATCAAACTCAATAGGAAGAACTGGATCAATGCCATAGGCCAACTGAAATGGGGAGTATCCTGTTGCTGACTTTGATGTTGCCCTATATGCCCACAATGCTGCATGAATCCTTTTATCCCATTTATGTACCTGCAAGGCTGCATCTTTTGCTAGAATTTGACACAGCACAAAATTTGTTCGTTCCACCTGTCCATTTGTGCTTGGCTTGTATGTTGTTGCCTTCCTGTGCTTAATAGAAAACTTATTGACTAGGGCTTCTACCACCTCATTAATGAAGTGGCTTCCTTGATCTGTTACAATTTCTAATGGACAACCAAATCTGGTGACAATGCGTTCATATATGAACCTTGCCACTTCATCCATGGAAGCTGTTTTCAATGGCCTAGCTTCAACCCACTTGGTTAAATAATCTGTGGCAACTACAATATACTTATTTTGACGTGATGTAGTTGGAAGTGGACCTACAATGTCTATTCCCCACTTTTCAAAGGGACCAAGGGGAAGAATAGGACATAATGGAGCTGATGAAGTCTTACGGTTACCATGTGTTTGACAAATATCACATGTCTTACAATAATTATAACAATCTTTAAAAAGAGTGGGCCAGTGATAACCTGCATCCAAGATCCTTCTTGCTGTAAGTTGTCCAGAGAAGTGCCCTCCACATGTACCATTGTGGAATTCTTCTAGCAGCTCCTTTCCTTGATCACGTCCAACTGCCCTCTTGTACTGTCCATCAGGTCCTATTCGAAATAATGCTCCATGCAGAATAGAATATGGACGACTGGCTTGAGTAATCTTTCTCTTAGTCTTTGCATTGGCACCATCAGGAAACTTGAATTCATTCAGATAATTCCAAATATCTATGTATTCACTAGGGATTGTGTCAAGGGAGAACAATGCTGCATCGGGAAAATCATCATCATCACAAGATGATCCTAAACCATCATAGGCTCGAGAGAGTGCATCTGCATTGACATGCTTCTTTCCTGGCCTATCTATAATATCAAATTCAAATTCTTGTAGCAAAATTATCCATCTTGCTATCCTCCCTGATGGGTTAGGCTTATTGACAATATATTTCAGAGCCTGATGATCTGTTACAACTATAAATTTCTGCCCTAGCAAGTAATTTCTAAACTTCTTTACAGCAAAAATGATAGCCAGAGCCTCTTTTTCAGTTACAGTATAGTTTACCTCAGCACTGCTCATTTGTCTGCTCCCAAAGTAAATTGGATGTTCATTCCCATTTTCATCCTTTTGGCTCAAAGTACTTCCTAGTGCTGCATCTGAGGCATCAGTGTACACAATGAATGGCTTGCTCCAATCTGGATTCTTCAAAACAGGTGAAGACACCAGGGCTTCCTTCAGTTGTCCAAAAGCTTCATGCGCCTTGTTTCCTGGTTCATAAGCAACATCCTTCTTCAAGAACTGGGTTAGTGGCTGTGCAATCTTTGAGAAATTCTTGATGAACCTTCTATAGTAACCCACATGGCCTAAAAATGATCTCAACTTACTTCTATTCATAGGAAATGGTAAATCTTTGATTTTTGAAACTTTATCAGGATCAGTACCAATACCATCTCTGGATACAACATGCCCTAACAAAACACCTTTAGAACATCCAAAGACACACTTTGTAGGGTTTAGTGAGGCTTGTGCTTCATCTAACCTTTGAAATGCTGTCTCCATCTGGTGCAGGTGGTCCAACTTGCTCCCATAGATGCAAAAATCATCCAGAAATACTCTGATGAAGGTCCCAATGTAGGGTTCGAACACCCTATTCATCAAACGCTGGAATGTTGCTGGAGCATTACACAACCCAAAAGGCATAACTCTATAAGAAAACGTTCCCCAAGGAGTGGTGAACGTGGTCTTCAGCTGATCTTTCTCTGCTATACGAACTTGGTTGTAGCCGCTATATCCATCAGCAAAACTATAGCACTCCTGGCCAGCTACTTCATCCAAGATCTGATCTGAAAATGGAAGAGGGTAATGATCCTTCTTTGTTGCCTTATTGAGCTTCCTGTAATCAACACAAATGCGTAGCTTCCCATTCTTTTTTATTGAGATCACAATGGGAGAAACCCATTCTGAATTCTCCACAGCAAATATGAATCCTGCATCAAGCAACTTATCTATTTCTTCTTTTACAGTCTTGGAAAAATTAGGATTCATTCTATATGGCATTTGCTTTATGGGCTTAGCACCATCTACCAGCTCAATACAATGTTCTACCCAACTTACTTGGCGGAGTTCCTTGTAATCAAAAGTGAATAGGTGTATGTACCTTCGAAAGAGCTGGAGGTAGGATTCCTTCTCACTCTCCATCACAGCATCACCAATCTTTATTTGTTGGAGACGATCATCAACTTCTTCTTCAGATAATTTTATGGGGTCATGAGTTGGTGTGACTGGCAGGATATCCATGACTGAAACATCCACCTCGCTTTCTTCATCTTCAGTGTCCACTTCACTGGTACTAGAGTAATCAGAGGATGTCCAATCATCAGTTTCATCACTTGAATCCACAGGTTCTACTTTATGATGTCGAGGGATCACGTTTATCTTCACCCTCTCTCTACCACGTCCAAGTGTCATGAAACCTTCATTCCAGTAGTTTCTTGCATGAACTCTCCTTAGCCATGGTCTTCCCAGCAGCATTGGGTACGCAACAGTACCATTTTTCATCACCTGAAAGTCTACCACACATACCACACCCATAACAGATATTGCCACATTTGAAATTACACCTTCTGGTTTAGTTTTTCCCTTATTTAATGACCTTAACATAAGTGTTGAAGGGCGATCAATTTTTAACCCCAACATATTCATTACAGACTCAGTCATTACATTAACTGCAGCACCTCCATCAACTAAGACATCATGAATTGAAATACCATTACATAATACCTCAGCTTGTGGAGCATAGGGATCTGCCTCTGCCTCCAAAACAGGGACCTCAACCTCCTTCCTTCTTCGAGCATTGAGTCCACCTCGCAACTCCCGCCTCTTCTCAGAAGACATAGCCAAGAGTTGACCATATGTAATATTTGCAGGCCTTTTGGACAGATCTTCCAAGATGGAGTATGGTCCTTGCCCCTGTGAAATCAGAAAATCCTGCACACCCAACTTTCTTCTCCTATGTTTCTTACTAGTTTCTTCTTTCATCTTCTTAGGATCATTTCCATCTTGATTATCTTTTTCTTTCTTTCTTTTTGTTACAAACACATCTACTTCATTATTTCTACTCTTATCTACTACATCAAAAGAATTCACAGGTGCTTTTCCTTTATCATTATCTCCCTTACTAGATGTAGAAGCTCTATCTGGACAATTATACTTATAATGACCCTTTTTATAACAACCATAACAAACAACTTCAGAAATATTTCTCTTTGGACCTCTATCTCCTCCCTGAGAACTAAATTCCTTTCCTTGAAGAAGATTAATAGTTAACTGACCCATCTTTTTGAGCAGATCTTCATACTCAGTAGATGTATTAGGAGAAATATTTGTGCTCACCGGGAGTGGTTGTGGATTCAGGACCAAAGGTGCTGGTGTAGGCTCTACTTTAGCAACAATTTCTTTGGGCTCCTCTTCCATGCTTTCTTCTTGCCTTCTTGCAATCTCCTTTGCTTGTTCAATGGTGGCTGGGCGGTCATACTTCACTCGTTGTCTGATCTCTGGCTTCATCCCAAGAATGAAGTGCTTACAGAGGAGATTATCCACGCCATTCATCAACCCATCCGCTAGTCCTTCCTTCCGGATCTGGGCATCGAGCTTCCTCCTTAGCTCTAGAACACGAGCATGATAATCCCTTATCTTCTCCTTCTCTCCTTGGGATAGCTTTGTGATCTCGATCATGAGATCTACATATTTCTGTTGTTCACCAAATTCTTCAAGAAAACTTTCAGTTAATAAATCCCATGAATTTTTCACATTATCACCTAGTGTTTCAAACCACCTAAGTGCTGAACCATCCAAAAAGGTAGGAAAAAATTCAGTCCATTGTTCCCTTCTTATAAGGCCATTACAAATACAAGATCGTTTAAACTCTTGAATGAAAGAAGAAGCATCTTCATTAGATTGAGCTGAAAAAACAGGAATCTTTCCCATTTTCAAAAGTAACCACCGTGAAATACCAACCCACAAGTACAATTAACAAGACTTATGTGCACAAATAATTGGAATCACTATACTAGAAAGTGACTTTACACCTTTCTACAGTAAAATAGAAATGACCACCCGGTAAACTATGGTAAAACTTGACTTACTACGGTAAAAACTGACTTTACTGTGGTAAACACTATTCACAGTAAAAAGTGAAGTTACTGCGGTAAATACTATTCATGGTAAAAAGTGACCTTACTGCGGTAATTACTATTCCCAGCAAAAAAGACTTTACTAGGGTAACTACTATTCATGGCAAAAATGCCTTTAACATGGTAACTACTATTCACGGTAAAAATGACTTTACCATGGTAACTACTATGCACAGTAAAAACAAGGTTACCCTCCAATTGATTTTTGACTTAGTGGGAATATCTCTCCAGAAAATCCACCAACGAGGAATGGTCCCGGCAACGGAACCAAAATGTCATCAGCAATCCGGCACTATGATAATTCTTCACCGGGAACTCCTCGTGCTATGATTATTTACTAATGCACAACCTTTAGTTTGGTGGATGTAATCTGGAAACAAAACAACAACATAACACAAGAATACCATTGACTATGATAAGACAGAATGACGAAAAATCTGAAATATCAAAATAAATTATAATATTAACATGAAACTGTTACAATCTCACCCATGAGATTCTTCAACAAGACTATGGGAGAAACTTTACAATTACACCTCTCGATGGCTTCTTCAACACACCTTTAACTGATGGCTTCCTTCGCACACTTCCTACAATATTTCTCACTACTTCTTTCTATGCTAAATGAGGGGGGTGGCCTCTCTATTTATAGAACTTCCAGGCTTATCCATCCTATCTCTAAGATAGGATAAGAAATCCACTCTGACGAATCATATTCCATACCTTAACTCTTATCTGTACATGTAAGCTTATCTGTTAAGATAAGATAAACCTTATCATTTTACATGGGTTCCACATTTTTAGAATTTTTACAAATAAAATACACAAAATATTTATGACCTCACACCTTATCCTTATTACCAATATAATATTTCTAATTCCTAATCATGTAGACCCTACTTCTCTAATTACCCAAACTTTGACATTTTAACATTACCGGACCACTTACGAAAAATATTTACTTTTTACAACATTCCTATTGTACTTTGACTGTTACCGTACTCCACATTATTGGCGGCACCGTACTGACGGCGTCATTATCTTCTATCAGACGCTACTACTAATTATACTTAACAACATCCTATTCCTAATACATACATTAATGAAATAGAAATTACGGAGGAAAATTTTAGTGTCGACAAGACCATCAAGTGAACTTTGTTGTTGAACAACATGTGCCTAAAATTCTTCAAAGCTCGAATGACTGCAAAGACCTATTTCTCAATTAAGGAATGATGTGACGCTGGCATATTCTTTGAGAGATCTAATGTGAAGAATGTGGATCGCTTACGGTCCATCAGATTGTCATCTAAGGAATGGGTGAAAATCCCTAGGGAATACTTTCCTGAGGGGTCACAAAATGCATATAGCAATGTAATCTTTGTCGAACCTGGAAAAAATGACCAGTGTGGGAGCTTAGGAGAATGGAAGTGGTTTCGATAGCCTCAAAACTCTCTCTCCTGTCTTTCATCCATGAGAATGGAATGTTCCATTTTTCAACATAGTTGTGAGCGGTTTAGCCAAGCTAGTTAGAATAATTGAGATAATGAATCTTAAACACGAAATTTATGGTTCCCAAGAAGGCTTTGGAGACCTTTCTTCCTGACTTCCATTGAAGAGATAAGGACATAATGGAATGAATCCTAGCTAAGTCAAGTAGATAGTCCTTCCAACTTTTAAGGAACAAATCAATGTTCGAGCTTCAAAGAATTTTCCTCCTTTGAACTATATGAAATGCTACTTCTTAGGATTCAGTGAGACCCTCAAATTCTCTAAGCATCTATACGAGTAGAATAATGATATTCTTGAAGGCATAAGTGTTATGATGATCCTCAGCATGCTTGGCCATAGTACAATGTGAAGGCCCATATTTTGGAGGAAGATAAGCCCTATATTTATTATAGGCATGTTTTGGAGCTAAGAATATATAGAGGCCTATTATAGGTATTTTGAATAAGTCTTATAGGTAATTTCTAAGCTCTATTCTCTCTGGAAGCAGTAACCCAAGCCCCATCCGAGGAGGGTGAATGATGAAGTTTGAAGGCGTAATTGTGGCAATGTAATGGAGATGTAAGTCCTATTATATTATAGGCATTATGGAAAGAGAAAAATGCTTAGATCATATTAATATAAGAATGATGGCCTATATCATAATAGTATGGGCACGATGACAATTAATACCTATATCATATTAATATAGTCATAAGGGAGATATAAGACCTATATCGTACTAATGTAGACATCTTCATAATAGGCATCTCACAAGTTATTATTTTTTTTAACTCACCGATTAAGAGACTTCTCAAGATGGAGCTTAGAGACGCCATGGAGCCAAGGGTCATGAAGAAGCATCAGAGAAGCACTAGATCTCATAACCTCATGGTACGTTGGATGATTGTCAGATCGTTGGCTTTGGAGGAGGGTCATTATTCTAAGTATTGAGCTCAGTTGGCGATGATTGTAGTCTGCTGACATCTAGAGACTTAGCACTGCACAACTGGGAGTGTGGAGGTTTTCGGGAAGAATACTTAGCACCATGTTTAATGTAGGCATTGAGGTTTTCATTATTACGGGAGTCGTTATATCAACTCACCGCAGATGTTGCGGAACCTAGACTTGGAGCCATAGGGTATTCTGCAAAGAAGATCGAATCTACTGCATAAGCTGAGGTATTGACACTCAGTGGTCATGGAGGAGGTTCTTGTTCTTCAGGCTTATTGAGCCAGAACTTCAAATTGCCGATGTCTAGAAGACCAACCTAGGGAGCCATAGGACATCGTAAAGTGTCTGGAAGACCGATTGGGGAGCCATAGGCCATTGTACCATGAAGGTGAATACTGGATCAAATCTGCATCATAAGTTGAGGTAACTACTCAGGTGGTCTTGATAAAGGTTTTTATTCCTTTTGTATTAAGTAAATTATCATGCTTGGATTGTAATTTTGTATTAGAATTGCAGTCATTAAAGTGGATGATAAATCAGTTCTATTAATGAAACCGGATATGTAGGCATTCTTCCAAACTCTGTTATCAAACTTTGTGCAGTGTGTTTTTAATTCTTGCATTGCTTTATGTTGATTTTAATAGGGTAAGCTCGGAAAAGAATTTGAAGCCTATAAGGGTCTGTGGTCAAGAAAAAAAAAATTTAAATTTTCAAATCATGTATTGGTATCAGAGCTGTTTGTTCTTGTCGGAAGACAAAGCTATTCTTCACAGCAGATGCAAGTTAGTGCTAGGTTGATTAGATAGTGCATGGACATCAGCTTATACTTGTGGACCAGATTAGTATGAGATAAGCGGACAGGGACATGTTTAAGGACTCAATATTTTTCACTTGCATTCACATTTAGATTAACTCCATTATATCTCCTAATTATCTTTTGAGTGTCTATTATAATTGAGACTCATATCTATAAGCTTGGATATTTGTTAGAAATTTGTGCATACAGTTGATATATGAAGATGTTGACTCGTGTCAGATCGGATCATCAACTATGTCAAGGAATTGTCCATATAGTAATGGTCCTAGTGGCATGGATCATCATGGACAAGAAGATCACCTCATATATTCATTCTGTGTAGCTAGGATCTATTATGGCCATGTAGCATAGATGGTAACTGAAAGGTCATCATCAACAATGACAAGACAAAAGGACTCATAGCTCTACATAGTTTGTAGTGTTCCTTAGGACTTTGCATGTTCATAATATATTAAATCAACTTGGGATACAGAATTTGGTTGTACAAGTGAAAGAGGATCATTTGTTTGTCTGATATCTGGAGGCTTATCCCTACACAATGGGAACAACTTGAGGGTTTCTTAAAGGAGAATTAGCACCATACAATGGAGGTGTGAAATCTTATGTAAAGATATCAAAGTGGCTTAATGATCACCGTAGTGAGTCTACAAGTGCCACAAGTCCTAAATATCAAGCCATCAGTTGTTTGATTGTGGAGTTGGCAGTATACTGCGTAGATCTCTTCTCAGTGGAATGTGATTTAGAGTTCACAAGATTTTTGATTACAAAAAATCCTTCCCATTAGGGAGGTTGATCTGGAAAAGACATTATGAGGACAAGGGCGACTTGTCTAAATCCCCTAGGATCATCATATTGCAACAAGAAAATCTGTGAATTTTCAAAGCAACTATCTAAACACCAAAACTCTAGAGCTCGTACTATGCAAATGGTGCTAGTGTGCTAAAGTTGAATTCAACCCTAGGGATGGACCGGGTCAACTGTTGAGTCATGAAAAGTGGAAAATTCATTAGGCATAGGTCAAGTTTGGATGGACCTCTGGTATTTGAAACTTGATATTGTCATCTTGAGATGATTGAAAAAATGCCACATGGTGAGTCCTACAGGCCATCACGTGGCTTGCCACCACTTCTTCCCAAGTCAACTCAGTTGGAATCAGAAAGCTATGGATGAGTTTCGCTCATATCAAGCCATTCACTGAGATATTAAGCAAGTTATTAAGGATGGTCCAAAAATCTATGTGAGGGTGAGTTGACCATTTGTTCTCGACTGAGCTAATATGATTATAGCATGGGTGGAAAAATGCCATGTGGGCAAAGATTGGTTGATGACCAAATCCATAACAAACCCTTGATGGGACTTGAATGATGGTATATTAAATCCCTTCTATCTAAGCTCCTTATCACTCGATGTGGGACTAACTCCACACCAAAAATATTGGGGAACATAGCTTGGGCTCAAATGGTTGACAAAAGGAAATAATGGCATGGGGCACAATATGTGGCATACAAATGGACAACCATCCTCCTATCAAGGGACGAGTGTTTCATTCTAACATTCATTGATATGTTCTCAGGTGAAGGACATGGATGTGAGGGGTAGCAATAGAGATAGTCATAGAAATAGTTTATCGAAGGCTACGAGGTGAGGAGCGACATGGAGAATATAAGACACATGGAAAGGCATTGGTGGTATGAAAACTAACTATGTGAGCACAAGGAGGGCATGGTTTGGGACCCACTACCTCCCCCTCCACATTGCACAATAGCCAAACTAACTCAGCCAATTGACTTAGTTGGTTAGATTAGTTGGAAGATATGCTATATAACATATTTAGGTTCAAGAGGCCTATATAAAAAATCCCTCTCTAATCCATTCATAACACAATATCACTATAATTTTATTTGGTTATAAGCTCACTCAAGTTATCATGAGCTACTCCCGAGCAAGAAAGCCTCATAGGAAAAGGCTGAGAATATGAAGGGTAAAGGGAGTTTGAAGATTATGAGGCCTTAGTAAAATGTGAAGCCCCATATTTTGGAGGAAGATAAGACCATGTATTTATATAGGCATGTTTTTGAGCAAAGAATATATAGAGGCCTTTTATAGGCATAGAATATTTCCTATACGCAATTTATAAGCTATGTTTTCTCTAGAAGAAGTACTCCAAGCCTAAGCCGAGGAAGACAAATGATGAAGTTCGAAGGCGCGATTGTGGTGATGCAATGGAGATATAAGTCCCTATTATATTGTAGGAGTTATGGAGAGATATAAATTCTTATATCATATTAATATAAGCCTCATGGTCTATATCATAATAGTATGGGCACGATGACGATTAAGACCTATGTCACTTAATATAGGTTATCATCATTTGAGACTAATATTATTAATATCCTAATATTGAAGATATATGACCTAATAATAGGCATCTTCATAATGGTTCAGGTGTTATTATTTTTCAACTCACCGATCAAGAGACTTCTCAAGTTGGAGCCTAAGAGACTTCCATGGAGCCAAGGGTTACGAAGAAGCAAAGAGAAGCATTAGAGCTCAGAACCTCATTACATGTTAGATGATTCGTCAATTTGTTTGCTTCAAAGGAGGGTTGTTATTCATTATTGATCTCATTGGCAATGATTGTAATATGCTGGAATTTGGAGGCTTAGCACCACACAACAGGAGCGTGGAGGTTTCTTGAAGAATACCTAGCACCATGAAATGGAGGAATTGATGTATTTATTACTAAAGGATTCATGTATCAACTCATCAAATATGTTGTGGAACTTGAACTTATAGCCATAGGGTATTCTGCAAAGAAGATTTACTCTACTACATAAGTTGAGGTATTGACACTCGGTGGTCGTGGAGGAGGTTCTTGTTCTTCAGGGTTATATGTAGCCACAACTTCAAAGTACTAATGTTTGGAGATTGACCAACCTGGGGAGCCATAGGACATTATAAATAGCATCTACAAGACCAATCAAGGAACCATAGGTAAAGGTGAATATTGGATCGAATATGCATCATAAGTCAAGGTAACTATTTAGTCGGTTGTGAATAAATATTCTGTGTTCTTTTTGTATTCCGTTATTATCATGTTTTGATTATAATTTTGTATTTGAATTGCATTCATTAAAGTGGATAATAAATTAGTTCTATTAATGAACCCAGAGATGTAGGCATTTTGTTGAACTTCATTATCAACCTGTATGTAGTGTGTTTTAATTCTTGCATTTCTTAAAAGTTGATTTTAATGGGGTAAGTTCAGAAAATAATTTGAAGCCTATACGGGTACATGGTAGAGAAAAAATAATTGATCAATTTTTGGATCAGTTCATGTATAACTGTTAAAGTTGAAATATCTGCATGTAAATGACATTTGAGTCTCAATTTTGTTATGAATTTAGTATTCTAAGTCATTGCTTCTTAGCAATATGTTTAGATGTTTTGTTCTTGAGTATCAAAATGATGACCTACAAGATTATAAGGAATTTTTCAGACATGGGAATCAAGAGTTATTGTGCTCAGGATAACATAGTTATTAGAATGCATTGTAAGAGGAAATATACATGTATAAAGATGCTACAAGATACTACATGGGTTTTCCAAGAGTTGATCTTGATAATTTTATTCTAAGGAAGGGTATAGGTGACTATTGTGCATTGAAAAAGGGTCACAAAGTATATGAATATGATTTAAAGATTGCAAAGACTATAAATGCAAAGAGTATATCTCACAAAGGTCTCAAGTAGATGGAAAGGTGTTAAAATATGTATGCTATAGGTCCATAAGGTAAACTAAAGCAAGGGGAGACTCATTTTGAGTTTCAAAAAGAGAATTACATAAGTTAGATTTGAAGGAGGATATCTTCTAGAGTTGTGGAGTTACAAGTACAAGATATTTATCTGCAAAGCTAAGTGCTATATGGTTATATTCTTAAGTATTGAGAGGTTGCGAGGATAGGAAATGTTGAATATTTAACAATTGAACATAGGGTTTGTATCTTAAAAACCTAACCCTAAGGTGCCACTGTATTGAGAACCTAAGATGATTATAAATTGCCTCATATGGTGTTGATAGTGGATTGGTTAGTCAACACATTTTTGCAAGGATACATAAGGTCATGTTGAGTCTTGGTTGAGAACCAAATGGAGTTAAGAGATTTCAATGTCTTAAATTTCTATAGGATGTAGTTGCATCAAAGAAAGAGGTTCATGAATGAGTAAAAGAGCTGAAAATCACACTATGATGATGAAAACAAGTGAAAATGTACCCTACAGGATTGTGAAACCTTTGTGAGTCAATGGGAGTGATTCAAGGTCTATAAGTGTACTGAGAATATAGTGTCTTTTACCTTTGAAATGTAAAGACAAGTTGACCACATGATCATGTAAAATGATCTCTTGTATCTTCCTTGAACATTGAAGACTGTGTATTTGCACAATAGTATGCTATAGGCGTGAAGAGCTTAAGAACTCTACCTTTAAAGGAATGTTAGATAGTTAGGAAGCATGATATGATGATTCTAAGTGAGCTTATGCCTCATAATGGATAAATGAAGATGCTCAAATAAGTACAAAATGTTGGAAGGTTTTGCAGAGCACAAGGTAAGCTTCAGGTATGCATGCTAGAGGATGTGGTTTAACCCTTGTGATATGAGAGATATCATGTAATCCTAAGAGAAGATGATGATAAAAAAGTTCCTTTTTTGAGTTTTCAGTGTCATAAGAGAAAGATGATAAAGTTTTTATAATATGTATTTTAAGGTTAATATCTAGTGATTCATAAGATAACATTTTACAGTGCTCTTCATCAATGTTCTATGACTCATTAGAACTATAAAATGGTGAAAAAATGGTGTCTAGGAGGTATGTGGGTCTAGCTGATCATGTTAATTTGACTATAAAATCATGTTTAAGGATTTTTTTATGTTTGTGATCTTATGAAAAATGAAGGCTATAGGGTTGTATGAGTGCTTTAAGGCAGGGATAGCTTACTTCCTTTCTTGTTTGAGTGTTCAAGGGCTCTAAATAGTTGTGAAAGGAAGAGTAAATGATTATTTACACATGTACATCTGAGCTAAGAAAATAATTTAATCAAGAAGGTTGTAGCACCATCAAGAGAAGGTTGAAATAACTAAGGAAGAGATTTAGGTCAGATTTGAAATGTTGGTCCTATCTTCTAGCAATGTAAACAAGGGACAAGTGGTTCTAAAGGCTGATATGTTGGATTTAGAGGTAATATGGTGTTTTTGAGTTTGATGATCAAGACTTAGAAGATGGTGTCAATTGAGAATGAAGAAAAAATAGGAGGATATCAACTCAAGGGGAGCTTTGTGGGTGATCATATCAGGTCCATGGATCATCTTTATGTTGCTATTGAAGTTAGAAGAGAGAATACATTCCCGAGGGGAGCTACTTTGTGCAAGTAAGTTGGTGTTGTACATTGTTGTTATTGTGTTGTAAATTTTCCATATAGTATCATCATTATAGTTTTTCTTCATAGATTTAAAAGGGGGGAGAAGAATCAGAAACATGGGAATGAGGTATAGTAGGTGTGTTAGTCTTGTTGGTTTCCATCAATGTTTCTGAAGGTGGTTGCCATAAATGACAAAGGGGGAGATTTTTGGCCATTTTGTGTTTATGTTCTCATTGATATCAAGTAAATTGATGTAAAAAGGATTCATGTGGTCATATGAGTCTCAATTAGGTGTTAGACATGCGTCAAACATGAAGAGTGATTAGTAGTGATAGGATTTAGTATGTTGTCATGGTGTCCTAACATGGTTCTAGCTCATATGGTCATAGTATGAGTCTTACTAAGTTTGTTTAATGTTTTCATAAGGTCATTCATGGTCAATGTGGTGTGTTAAAGATGTATAAGAGTCTGCATGAGGTCAAAAAATCCAATTCATGGATTGTATGTGTTTAGTTAGGTCATTCCAATCCTATTCCTAGCCGTGGTGCATGTAAAATGAGTTGGGGGAATGAGAAAATAAGTTGATAAGTTTTTTCCTAGTATGGTAGTAGTATGATAATGGTATATAGGTAATGTATGGTGAGTTTCATGTCAGTATTCAGTGGTTTAGTGCACGTATGAGGTCCTTGGGAAGAAAACAAGTGAGAACACACAAGAAAGCATGGGTAAATGAGATTAGATGGAGAGTTTCAAAGATATTTAGGATAGATGGTGAGTATGGAAAGGTATCAGATGTTTTCATGATGCTTCATGAAGATTTTTTAGGTGATTTTGAAGAAGTATTTTCAAGATATGTTAGTTTTGGTAAAATTGGGTGTTTCATAGTGTGTTTTAAAGGAAAAATTGGACCTTCTGATGTTCGTTGTGAGTTGTGTGCTTTACATGGGGACTTGAGATATTTGGAATATATATTTAGGTGAGTTATGAGAATTTATTAAAAATAATGAGGTAGTTTGATTATCACATTTTTATGAACGATCATTAAGAAGATAATTTACTTTGAAACCCTATCTAAACCCTAGCTCAAGATGACTTGGGAGAAAGTTAGTATTCTAAGCCTACATTTACTGGTTTTGCAAAATTGATGATTGGATGTTGTAGAGGACTCTTCCATCTTTCCATAAAGGCATATTAGATCTTGTGACAGTATGTCTGCCTTACCAGAAAATGTTTATTTCTAAAGAATTTTAGTTTAAGGTAAGATTTTACAAAGAAGGTAAACAATAAATTTACATTGTTTTTATCCCCTGAGATATTTTAGGTGTCCATGATAGCTTTAGATCATGGTTGAAGTGAAAAATGGAAAATTTGACCCTATTTATGAAGATTGGTTTTTGGGGTAGTTTGGAGAAACTTGTACTAAAACTGGAATTACAGGCTCTACATGATAATTTAGGACTCCATTAAAGTTTATTTGTGATCTTTGTTTAGATTTATTTTTAATGATATATCAAACTTATGTGTTTGATATGGTATGAAAAATTTATGAACTTATCTTTGAGGGTCTAATCTAGAGGATGTTTGATCTAGTAGGGTGCTAAGTAGATTCGTGAGGTAAGATGATATTTATGAGTTGATATTTCTTGGTGATGGTTTTAGAGATATTAGAAATCATGTATAAGGGCGTTCAATTAATTTTTCAAGTGTGGAAGTGAGTTTTTTGGTGATGGATCAAGTTAAGCTCAAGGTTAGTTCTTGAGTCCTAGAAGGCTTAAGAAGCAACTTTCATATATGGTCTTGGCTGAAGGATTTCCAATTGAAGTTGGGAAGGATTTATAATATGATGTGGAAAGATGATTAAGAGATATTTCCATTGTTATATAGACTGTTTCTTTGTGATGAGATTTGAGGGATCATGTAAGTCAGTTTGTAGAGAAGAAGGTTTGTTGTTTCTCAGGACATATTTGTTCTTGCTGAAAGATTGGGTTAGTTGATGCATGTAATGGATTAAATGATGCTTAATATCACCTAAAAATTTAATAGGGATTAATTTTGTTCTTTGAAATGACAGAAAGGGTAAACACCAGTTGGATTTACAAAACAAATTTATGGGAAATATGATTTGGAGAAGAGGAAAGTTGGTACAGTTTGAACATATGTGTGTTTCACGAGGTCTAAAATGAATGGATATAATTTAAATGTCTTATGTATTCAATATAGTTATTACATGCCATAGTTGAGTTGTTATTAAGTGGTATTGAGGCTGAATGGTGAAGACATGGTGCTAGAAACATTTTTTTGATGAAGGATAAAAATATATTAATTGATATTGTATTCGACACATATTGAATTACAATCACAGGCTATTATATAGCCATATCAATAGGAAAACTGACTTCCTATAAAATAGGAAACTACAACACACCCGAATATATATTGTTATATATTTGTTATAACAATATATATAAAACTAACTAACCATACAATTATTTACCACAATGTAAATACTAATTCCTAACATTCCCCCCCTTAGTGTTTACATGGTAGAAAAACATCCACACTCTCAACTGCAGTATGCTCACCCCTGTGGCATGTCCAACTCTGTGACTCATGACCTTGATCCAAAAGAAAGGCTCTCTCCTTCCATGGTTTTAAATAGGCTTACCACAAACCTTGATGTGATAGGAACCGCATCAACTGTCCACCTCGTGTGGTTTTCTAGATTCTCCCACAAACCCTTTCAAGATCCATGAACTGACTTACTCTGGTGCTACCGTTCACCACTATTCTTATACATCAGGGAATTATGTAGGAAACACAACATGCATATCACAAAACTGCACAATAGAAGATATACTGAAAAAATTTCACATTACTTCCTATAAGAATCGTAATGTTCTTAATTGTAGTCTCTGTCATTGATCGCTGCCACTCGATCTCGAACAACATAGAAAACTGCCACTGCCACTGGAAGCTTTCCTTGACTAAGTCATTTTGGGTGCAGAATGGGAATGGAACATTGGTATGTATTCCCCCCCACAATGTGAAATTCCAAATAAGAAATCAGAAAGGGAAAAATGTATTGTGTTGTATCATACTAACTGGATCTTGCTATCTTGATCTTGCTGCACATGATCACCATTGCCAATGAACGTATTCACTGACCGATCATCTTCCAACGAAGTACAGCAGTCAGAGGATCTCCGTAGTTTTCTGCTCTCTTATACAATTCTTTTCAGTATTAACAATAAATCACACCACTCACAGCAACAGGAACACTGCAAACTAAAGCACACTGAGAAAATGGAAACCACACTGAAAATCATATACTCACACCATACATATGCCACCACAGCTTCTGCGCGGCCCCGTCGTTGGTGACTGACGAGAGGTCGCTGTCTGACCTCCAGCCTCCGATGCCTCCATCCTCCATCAATATGCTACTTAACTTAGCTGGATCTGAACATGAGACTACATGGTTTCCACATTGTATTTATTTAAGCTTCTCCCCTCAATGTGAAACCTTTTATTTCAGGACGTCGGGTACAACCGATAATGCGTCCACAAGATGATCAAAATAGAGGGTAATTTTCAAAAAAAATTATTTTCTCCCAAACTTAGAACCAACAGGATGGGAATAAAAAAATATGCACTTTTGAAAAAAACGACGCTCGATTTCGAGTTACCGTGCAAAAGTTATTGAAGTTACAATTTCCCGTAAAATGGCCCAATTTGAATTAAAATTGGATCAACGATTAAAAAATTACTCTGGATGGAGAGAAAATTTATCGTGTGACCACTCATTGGAATTGGGAGGAAATGAGGATTCCAAAAATGTGAAAGGCCCAGAAAAATGGTGTCGGAAAAATATTAATTTGGCTAAAAACGTAATAATTGCCCTTAAAATGCAATTATTAAACAAAAACTATAGTAAAATTAAATTTTTCAAACTATAGTCTTTGCTAAAAATTAAAAAATTAGCCAATCACAAATGGCTGCAAAAACTCACGGCCTTCATTGAAGTGACAGAATGATTTGCTGATAATTTGACAACCAGAGCTCCGTTTTATAAACCGAAAAATGCGTTGGAAAGGCGCTTTCAATATCTCTGCAATGGTACCAACAAAATTTGATTTCATTACCTGAACAAAAAGCTGTTCTTGATTTATCTTGCACAGGTTTCAGTTGCATGCGTATGACAGAACAAATTGAACATGAGTTTATATCAGTCGATCTGAAAGATACACAGCGGCAATATTCCTCAGCTCCAAATGTATAAAGAAATAATTGTATCACGATTTCCACCCAAATTTCTTCTGCTGCGAGGAGATCATTTGATAAAAAAATGATATATTCTACACTATCAAAGCATAAAATAATGTGAATTATAGCCGTGGGCATGCAAAGAAACAAAATGCAGATCTGTCAGAATCGTTGGAGGTAGAAACCAGTCTGGCGATCCATTATATGTGCAGGCACATGGATATACAAATTGCCTCCAGGACGTGAAGAATTCACCTTATTTCTATGCAGCAGGTCTGCAACCGATTGATGGACATCATTTTTCAATGAGAAATGACTCTCATTTGGACACAACCTCAGACCTCTGATCGCTCTGATACCAAATATTGGGACAGCAATATTGTCACACAGAAAAATATATTAATTGATATTGTATTCGACACATATTGAATTACAATCACAGGCTATTATATAGCCATATCAATAGGAAAACTGACTTCCTATAAAATAGAAAACTACAACACACCCGAATATATATTGTTATATATTTGTTATAACAATATATATAAAACTAACTAACCATACAATTATTTACCACAATGTAAATACTAATTCCTAACATGTATTGGGATTTTATTTAGTTTTTTTGGTCGAAATTATGATGGAGGACCGACCTCTCTTATGTTTTAAGGAAGAGAAGCCTATAAAACAAGTGTTTTGAGTTCATTTTTTGAACTATTTCTCAGAGAGGGAAAAGTGTGACATGCCTAAGGGTGTGAAAGAGATTCTATTGCATGATTTCAGAGATGATGAAGTGTGTTACATATTGAATAATTTTATAAGGCACATGTGCAAGTTTTTAGAGCCAAGACATGTTTAGAAGGAATAAGATAGAACAAGTTGAAGCAATGAGGTTTTGATTATGATTGTGTGAGCTGAATTAGAGATATCCATCATTTGTGGGAGAAGTAAAATTTAGAGATCATCATGTTCAAATGGCTGAGTTGGTTCTTAATAATCTTAGGGTTTTTTTTCCTCCTTGTGGAGTGGGTTACCTTCACTAAATTAGGGGTTGGTGTTCCTTGTAGGGTTGGTGCTCTACTAAACTAGGGGATGGTGCTCCTTGTGAAGTTGGCGCTTCGCTCAATTTTATTTTTATGAGTAATATGAGAAATGTTTTCAGTGGGTTTCTTACCCTTGAGGGTTTCCCACTTATATTTGATGTTCATGTGTACTCTCTTGCTCTTGCTCTTATGTATGGTTCTTTCTATGCTTAAGTAAACACACAAATGGTTCATGGTTGATTGAATAACTGTATAAATGATAATGAACGACAAATGGAAAATGTAAGGGAATTTTTTCGTAGGAATTATTCACCCCCCTCGGTCTATTTTTTTTTCCAACAAGTAGGAATCTTGTTGATCAAATTATTTAACTTTGTTACAAATTTTGTTACAAATTCTCTCATGGTCTTCTATGGTTCTTTCTTCATATGAGAAAATTGATCAAGGTGGCCATGAACATCTTTTGTAGTCTTGAATCTTGCTTCAAACCTTGTTTTCATATCACCCCAATTAGTAATCAAACATGATAGAAATTAGTAAAACTATTCCGTAGTGGAATCTTACAATGATTCTACATATAATCAAATAACATATTCATGTATCACTCCAAGAATTACATGGGCTATGATGAAAGATGTAATGTGATCATCTGGACATTACTTCCCATTTCTATAGAATTTAGGAAAGTTATTTCTTGATCCTCTTGGAAGTTTATGAATTGGTGGAGCTAAGGCCAACGAACTGTTATTCTTTAGGAGGAATGAGGACTAGTAGTTTTATAGATGGTTCTATAATATGACCTTCAAAATGATTTTAAGGAATTTGATTATTCAACCTAGATAACATAAAGTCTCGAAATTAGATCTTTATTGTTCCTCAAATACGGGGCCAATAATTCCATTTGGACATCAACTCTAGTGTATCTTATTTTTTCCAGTTTTTCTGGAGTAGTAGGACTAAAACTAGAAAAATGATGATTTTTTAATAGGATAAAAATGGATCTTGAACATTCATATGGTAATTTTTGGTATTTTTTAGTGTCTTTTTAGTTTTATGGATTTTTTGAATATGTATTTTTTTGGGATTTTCATATATATATATATATATATATATATATATATTATATATATATATTGAGGGTGCACAAAGGGTAGATTTTCCCTAGTAGAATCATGAAAACTGTTGGAGACTTAATTTTTAATGGTGTAAACTATCCAGTTTTCACCAATGGTTATGGGGATAATCTCCTCCTTAATGGGTATGGGTAGGCTCCCATGCTATTGAATGTAAACTAACTAAAAATAATGTGTGGCCATTAGTTCAAGGATCACATAGGAGTAATCCAATAAACCTATGGAAAAGTACTTTTACAGAGTACAATGGGAGGAATTTTCTATTAAGGGTGGTAAAGGGGAGTTGGATAAATAATGAGAGAGGATTAATGTTGTGAGTATACTCAAGGTTGCTTCACATACATTAACCATAGTAAGTACACATTTAATTAGAATATCAAAACTAAATGTAGGTAATCATCAAGAAAAATAAAAAAATACACAAAGTTTTACATATCTATCAATCAAGGACACAACATTATTTCTTAGTTTTACAAGATAATAATGATTGCGAAGTTCAGAGAGTAGAGAGGGTGGAGGAACATAGAATAAAAAGATAAGAGGAAATGTACATTTTTATTTCTTGATGTAGTAATGATGAAAAGCTTAACAATATACATTGATGAATAATTGCAAACTCTTTGGAATGGGAGAAGCCATACTAATTTGTAGCATTACAAAATGACTCTTCCTCTTCCTCGCATATAAATTTTCATCTTACCACAATTTGTGACTTTTCAAATTCTTTTAGGAATGAAATTAAGTCATTTTATTATTTTTGAAAAGGGAATTTTATAATGCAACACTATGTATGTCACTTAAGTTATATAAGAAGAAAGAGTGAAAAAATACACTCTTAATGAAGGAATATAATGTTATAGAGAGAGAGAGGGATGATAGAGAAGAAGAGAGAGAAAGGTGAAAATCTAGAGCCAAGACAATTTTTACTATTTAAGAATATTCTCCTAATGGACCTTTGAGGAAAATGCTTCATGAATGAGAGAGGTTTGATAAATTTAATGAATCTTTTACAAATGAAGAGCCTTCTAACTTGAAGCACTATGATCAAAATATCCTTCTTCTTTGATATGTAAGAACACTCCAAAGTATTGAATGATGTTTTAGAAACAATGTTGTGAAACATCACAATGTGAACCTGGGATGGATGCTGGAATTACTCATGACAATCCTCTCTTGTCATGCTTCTCATGACCATTTCCTTAAATGAATTGAATTTTGATGTTTCAACACCTTCATAGTATTCATTATGTTCTTGATTACATGTGTTGCATAAGTGGCCATATGTTGAATTAGAACACTATGATTGCATATGCTTCCTCCTTAGATGAGATGTAGGTACACTTATTATGCATTTGAATCAGAGTTCAAAAAAATTGCCTTGATGAAACTAAGATGATTACCTATTCTTGAAAACATGGTATTACAAATGATGATCATTGTATTACCCTTCTTGGCTAAAAAATACTCCTTTAATTGAATCAACTTTAAGATGCTCAAAAAAACCTTCTTACCCATATGCTGCTCATGAAAATAAATGACTTATTGGTCTCAGGTGCCTCTGTAGCTTGAGTAGCTCATCTTGGAATGTTATTTGAAGAGAGTTGAAAAAAATGGTGGAGTTAGGATATGGTTATCACCACCTTACTGATTTATCTTCACATTTCACCTTTCTAGAAAATAATTCATCTACGTAGACGAAATCATCCTCAAGAAGCTCAAGTGCCTTCTACTATCAATGAAGAGAGAGGAAATATTACATTCACATCATATTCAATGGTTACCTTTACCATTCTTGATCCTAGGGAGATGATTGGGAATGGGTTCTCACTTTTATATGCTCTATACATAACTTTGAACATGATGATACCTTTTGAACCTCACAATTAACATCCCTAACAAAGATGTGATATTTTTTAGCTATGTGAACACTATAGGAAATTTAAATGAGTGTTCAGGAACAATGTTGTGAGATATTGAACTTCATGGACTTGCAATACATTCCTATAAATATGATGATGTTTAGTTGAGGCACCTTAGAGTAGTGTATATGATGCATGAACATTACTATTATTTGCATCATAGGCTCAATTCATGTTTGTAGAAGTTAAAAGACTCCATCAGAGATTTAGTTTAGAGACTCATGTTTGTCTTAGTGACAAAATAATTTCCTTATTTGATGAAATTGATCATGATGACTCCATTATATCATGATTAGGATGAGTTGAACCATCCAAATTCTTGCATCAATCCGTGCCATGTAAAAAATTACCCTTGAAGTGATGTTTCAGGAGCCTCTGGGGGAGCTTCTCTCCTGTTTGAACCATGAGACAACTTCATGGCCTCACAAATAGTGGAAAAAATAAACAATGATGAGCATAATGGGAGTTGCCACAAGATTTATTAATTCAATTACAATACTTACTATTTTTAGTAGGCCTTATTGAGGATTGCTATTTTTAGCAAGTTTTCAAAATCTTCATCTCTTAATGTTTCCTTTCTCGTTAAGAGAATTGTAAATGTTAAGGAATTAATATTTTTAGAAAAGTAATATTTTAGATACCCACTACTTTAAATACTTCACATTTTTAGAAAGTGCACCTATAAGTATCAGAGTGATATGAAATTGGTCTAAAATGTTTAGGGTTTTTTAAGGATGCTCTGCCCCAATTTTTAGATGATCCCCTTGTCCGGATTAGTGGGAAAATCAGAATTTTATCAAAGAGGGAATAATAATGAGAGAAAACTCAGTCCTACATATCTCAAAAAAATTTAGCCACCACATCATGCAAGAAAGGACTTGGATGAAAGTGGATTTTATGAGGAACATTTGCTCCAAATTTTAGGTTTTAGTGCCCTTCGGGATGTTTGTAGAATAAAAAAGGAAAAATCCTACAATTTTCTAATGTGGAATTTGTATACATTAGAGGAGGTTGGGAAGAAAAACAACAACACATTTAGTGAAAATGACTAGGTTTTTGCGAGAGGAATATTTAGTCCAATTTCTATGAAGTTTTTTACTTGTTCGAGATCATTGTAGTTTTTCCAAGGTGCTCGAAGCTGAATTGGAGGAAGGGGTCACAATTTGGTGTCCCCTTGTACCCCTTGTCCTACTACGTGATAGAGGGTACAAAAGGGTTTCCAAAGTGTGACGCGAGCTTGTGTAAGGGCTTAAATCCAGGTTTTTCGGAGCTGGTGGTGGTCCCATAGTGATCAAGGGCTACATGAATGAGTGGGTTGCACTTTTGTGTCCCCCTTATCCCTTAGGGGATAGAGGGTATAGAGGGGAAACCTTGGTGTCCAAAGTGTGTCTTGGGAGAAGGAAGGAGGTTTGCAATGAGGTGTCCCACATTGTCCCCCTTGCACCATGGGGACAAAGGGGACAATTAGGGCAGATGAGAGTCTAAAGTGTGACTTGGAGAAGTGAGTGAGGTCATAATTTTGTGTACTCTTATCCATTTTTTTTCTTGTGGGAAAAAACGAGGACACAAGAGTGTCCAGAGTGTGACTTTTGCAGATTAGGAAGAAGTATGTTTTACCTTGTATGTCCAAATTGGGACACATAAACTAATATTTTATCCTTTGGAGCTTAGGAAAATGTTTTGGGTTATATTATTTCGAATCTAATTGACATTTTAATATCATTAGAACCATTATGAAAATCCAATTCCTCCTTCATTTCCAAAGTTAGGTCCTATTTCATTTTAAACTAAGAGGGGAAACTGTAAAATATTGAAATATCTTAGGAAATATTTAAGCATTTGAGAAAATTTTATGTTTACACCTTATAGAGGATTATAATATATTTATGATGATTATATTTTCCTCCTAAATCCTTCTAAATCTCCTGTAATCACTTGGAGAAGTCAATTTCCATCATTTTAGCTATCATTCCTTATACCCTTAACTATCTGATGTTGAACAAATTGTCCATGATTCAAATTTTCTTCAATGTTATCCTACATCACCCTCATATGCTTTATATTCCCTAAACACTTTCAGAAGGTGTTTACTTGGTTGTGCAATGGCCAAAATGACCTTTTTAGATCTCCAGAAGTTGTCTTTCATATAGTCATAATGAGTTTATCTATCATATCAAGAACTATTCCCTACAAATTTAAACACACTAAATAATCAAGTTATTACTTTCCTTTGATCCTGGATGAGGGTGGGACTAATGAAAATCTAGCCATAGGAAGGGTTCATAGTGACCGGGAAGCGGAATTTTCGACCCATGGACTTAGTTTGTCATGATCAAAAGTTTTACTTTTTTATGATAAACAGTTTGCATGACAAAAATATGGCAATCTCATAAAATTACATAATGTAGGTTGTATTTAGATCTTTGTGGGTTGGGATATAACATTGACTACAGACTTGGCCTCAATAGGCTTTCCCTTAAAGGCATATTTTTCTTTGGAACTTGTTAGTAGATTGATCTGAAACATTAGCACCATATTTAAGTTTTTCTAGGGAAAGTAACTTGATTTCATGAATTTTTAGAGTGCGACATAGATGATCAAAAGAGTGAAAAGATTCAAAGAGCACACATTCTTGTAATATGATTTAAATAAAAATATCTTACAATTCAAATTTAGCTAAGAAATTGTTCATTTTAGAAAGATTATTCTTATAGCACATAACATAATCACTAATAAGTTCATTATATCCTTGCTTCATTTTACCCATTTATGTATATGATATTTTCGTTCCAATGTTCATCGAAAAGTGAGAAAAAAATAGATTTACTAAAGGATTTAAAGATCAAATGGAGTGCAAAAGGAAAGTCCTATAACCAATTACAAAGCATAGTCCTGTAAGCTCCTAGGAAATAACTTGGTCAATAATGTGGCCATCACAAGAATAATCCAAGCATGCTGATGTGCCCAGAAATGGACCATTTTATACAATATTTGACATTCTTTTTTTCTTGCATATTTATAATGGATCTAAGTTTAATCTTCAAACTTATGGTTTATTTAGGATGGAATAAAGAGCATATATCACGGTTATTTTTTTAGAATTCAATTTTTTATATTTTTGTTAGCTAATTCTAATGATTATTGGAAAAAAGATGTCAATTTGTGCATATACAGTTCATACTTTTCTATCATTGTGGAATAAGGAATTTTGAACATTAAACACCAACTACAACCAGCCTTGGAAGATCTTCAAAATATCTCATATCATAGACTTCATCAAAGCACAATGTTGTGTCCCACTTCATGTCCCAAAAACGTGAGTAACAAGTTGGGTGGGATCGGAAATCGAGGGTGTTCGCGCGAACAACCCTTTCGCGTGAACCCCCTTCGCCTGAACTGCCACGTAGGATGAAGAAACTAGTTCGCGCGAAAGGGGGTTCGGGCGAACACCCCTTCGCGCGAACCCCTCGAATTCAAATAATTTTGGCGGCAAAGAGTTATATATAGATATTTATATAGTTTTGGGTGGCGGATCTAGGGTTCAGGGGGGTTCGGGCGAAGGGGGATTCGCATGAACCCCCTTCACGCGAACCCCCCTTCGCGCGAACCCCACTATGTGGCACCTATGTGGCACTTATGTGGCACATTTTGGCGCCAAGTCCATTTGGAGGATAATTTTATGCCAAAATGTACCATTTAGGTGCCACGTAATTAGGGTTAACGAATGAATAAAATTACAAAATTTTAACACAAAATACAGAATTTTATTAGCTTTCTAAAAAAATATAATTTTCATTTTTTAAAAATATGTGTTTTACTATTTATTTTTTATATTTTGCTAACATATGGTATTTTAGGATAATCGATCGTACACAATCAACCCAATTTGAAAAATAGCAAAAAATATAAAAAAAAATTAAAAAAATTAAAATTACTATTTATTGAAGTCTTCTTCTTACCTGTGAAAAAAAAAATTTCAATTTCGATATAAATCTTAAAATTTATTGGTATAAACATTTGTACGCCATTTATTTGAAAATATTTTTACTAAATAATTAATTAAAAAAAAAATATAAGTCCAAAAAATATGAAAATTTGATAGCACCTCAAAATTCAAATCTTGAACATATATCTAAAATTTCATGGTGAAAAAATAAATTTTCATTCAAAAAAAACCACCTGAGGACAGTCATTCCTCTTTTATAACATAAGAAAACAACGTATGAATAAAATTAAGAAAAAGACCTTTTTTTTTTGCAATTTTTTTCTTAAAAAAAAAATTACGTGTATTCCACACTCTAAACGCAACATTTCGTTAGTTTGTGGAATTTCATGAATGTGTACGGTTTTATGGCTATTACCTTTAGAAAATCAATGAAACTAAAAATTCATGTTTATAATGGTACAAAACATACCAAAAAGTGGGACAGTTTATTGTGCTTTGACCACTGAACATATATTGTTATTTCATCATTGCATTAGCTCCAAAAATGTTTAGCAGTTCTATAAGTGGATCCTTAAGCATATGTTCGAAAAAAAGTCATCAAGAATATACCCAAACGAAAATCTGATAGCATATTCAAATTCCTCTTGAAAAATTATGCAAGTTGAAAAAACCATCTTGATTCGAGTTCATATGCAAACATTATATTTGTTTTAATAATGATTTGGAGTCTTCCAAAAATGATCTAACTCGATTCAGAGTCCTCCAAATCGCCTCAGAGTCTTCCTAAAATGCTCCAACTTGCTTCATAATCCTCCAACTCACTTTGGAGTTCCTCCAAATTGCTTCAGAGTCTCTTTGGAATTATTTAGAGTCTCTTTGGAATGATTCATAGTCTATTTGGGATGCTTCAGAGTCTCTTTGGAATGATTCAGAGTCTCTTTGGAATGATTCAGAGTCTCTTTGGGATTCCTTTAGAGTTTATTATTATAGCTTCGGAGTTGGTTATTAGATCTCTAAGGATGAATACTAAAATTGGAGAGATGAGAATACCTCCAAGGGTGACATTGTTATCTATTTTTGGAATTCATTCGAAAAATAGATATTTCTATAAGTATTTTATTATTTTTAATATAAAGGAGAACCAATATTGATTTTTATAATCAAACAATAAATTAATAGAGTCGTACTGTTAGTTGGAATTAGATAATCTCTCTCCATATTTTGTGGAGATCGATGTTTTTTAGATAGATTGAAATTTTAGTTGATAAAGATGTGTTCCTTAAAATAAGGAGGTGGTTGGAAGCATGGAATTATAAATGAAACTTCCCACACCATTGAATGTAATCACCATTTTTCTAATCAACGGAGATATTCCATTCCATCTAATTATAGATAGTGAAGATTAAAATCCTCTTTCGGGGAATGATCTGGCCCCTCATTACAAGGAAGATGGGGCTATATATTTATGTTTGTTCATTCTGTAATTATTTTTGTTGTATTTTTATTTGTTTAATGTAATTATTTTTGTGATGCATAGTATGTTGTAAGCATGCAGGTTTTGTATGCGTTTATTTTCAATTCAACAATTTAATTTTCTGCAGTGTGTTAAAATTTCTTGCAATGTGTGTTTTTCCTTTCATGCAATTATGTTTCCTTTCCTATAAGTGTGTTTTCATTCCATGAAAGTGTGATTTTTAATGTATGCAAGTGTGATTTTATATTTCTACAAGTGTGGATTTTAGTAAAAGGGACCATTACTAAATATTTCAGAAACCAACTCTAGATTGACATTGTTTAATGTTGAGGATTGACAACCCTTGTCACATGAAACATACAAAGATATAAAATGATATTGTGGATCCCCATCGCCATCAAAAATAGGAAACTTGGGTGAAACAAAATTGGAAGGAATTGGATAAAAATAAAATTCAGGTGTGAGAGGACTTTGTAGGAGATGTGAAGACTCAAGAGATGGAGAAGAAATGAGAGAAACATGTTGCAATTGAAGAATTTGATCTTATAAAACATGATACAAATAATATATGGCATAGGTACCTAAAGGAGTGCTAGGTTAGATATGGGAATTAATGTGGGAAGAAAAGAGAGTAGTGGGCATGGAAATAGGAATATAAATGGTTGGTATCCCTATAGCGGTGAGGGAAGAAGATGGTGGAGTAGAAGAGGTGATAGTAGCAGAGAACTTGAAGGTATGAACCATACTATCATGGGAAGCATTATAACGAGCACACTGAGATACTAATAAAACATAAAGGATATGTGGTATGAGAGTGGAATTGTAGCATAATCTAGAACGGAAATTAGTGAGTGCTTCAAGTTGTGAATGTTCCACATTAGTGTATTCATCATAATAATGCTCACTATCAGAAGTTTCTATTTCATGGAGGGGATAGGAATTTAAGTGAGGATTATCATGTGTGGTTTCAGCCATACTATTGGAACAATTACGGGTCTATGAGATGATCTCAATTTATTATGGGATACCAAAGTGACCACTATAGGTAATGGGCATGATGGCTTTATTTGATAATGGACATGTAAGGATCAGGTTCACTAAATGATTTAACATAGTTTAAATATTATCAAAGAACTAAGATTAAACATATATAACAGTAATAAGGAATATCTACCAAAAAATGACAAACAAGTGTGAACACTAGAGAGATAAGAATGACTTCACTTATATCTGAGTTCCCAGACTGATTCTTGGATAGAAACTGGGTGGAATATGTTGTATTTGGGATGAGTATGTTTCATTTGAAAAAATGAGACCTGCAAAGCTTATCTATAGAACTATAAAAAGGAGGAAAAACACCACCCCGAGAATTAGTGTCTGAACTGGGCACTAGTGCCCTAGAAACAACTTCATATATGATCTTTTTTAGGGTTTATCCTTATCTTCTTCCTTTTTCTCTTTATCACTCTGGATTTGCTATATGATTTTACTATTGCACATCAACCTAAAAAAAACCATAATTTTTTACACAAACCTCAAACACACATTAGATTGAATAAATAATGCATATTCTTAAGTTGGAATGACATCATAGGTCATCCTAATGTGATTATCACTAAGCACTGCACTGCATTTCAGACTCAATGTAGTTCTAGTGTGTGTGATATAATTGTGTCCTTTTAAGCTATGTTTCCCTCTTTCCAGTCACAAAAAGTTAGTGGGATAGAACTAATTTTCCCCCAAGATTAATATGTGAGATGGAATTACAAAATAACCCCTCATATGTAATGAATACTGCAGAATAAATGTAGTCCTTGAATGTTTCTCTTTTCTCAAGTAATAAATAGGAAGTAATAGACATAATTACCTAGCCCCTAATAATATTGAGTAATTCATGTATGTATATATATATATATATATATATATATATATATATATATATGATTCCGTTATTTGAATTTCATCATTAAAAACTAAAAATGGCCAACCCCAAGTGATAGGTAGTAATTTAAATAAGACAATAGTTGATGTGGCATTTAAAATTTGACAAAAGGAGGGAAAAGGATAGAAGCACCCAAAAGGGAATAGTAGCACTTGGGTACTCCTATCCCTAATTAGTTGTATTGTATGGGATGCACAAAGGATAAAATGGGAAATATAAAGGTGGATCACATGTTATCCAATGTCCAAAAGTAATGTAGTCATTCTAGAAAAGTAAATGATATATGTATAAGGAGGGTGAAGCAATGTAAAAGTAGACAAAAATATTTTAAATGTCTAGTTTTATTTCTTAGGAATCATGTATATAATGACATACTTAGAACCGTGGTGTAAATATTAAGTATATGATTTCATGTCTACACATATGGATACGATACCAAGGTATTATATTACCTAGAATTGAAGAGGACCCCCTAGAGAACATCGCAAAGTATATATGTCCAAGGATGAAAAAAATTCTTAGTTGATGTGCATGAAGAGATGGTATGAAGCATGAGTCAAGGCCTTTAGATATGAATGGTGCATTCTAAAAAAACTCCCATATGTGTCTGGAGTAAAGGTGTGATTTGGAGTAAATACTTAATGTTGATATATGTAATTTAAGATGAAGGAAAATTCATGGTCCGTATGGTATTGGATACCATATGAATTATCAGATGAATAGTGCCATGAATCCCTTAGCCACTTCAATGATATAAATTTCTATTTCATACTCAATGTTGATGATGGTAGTCAATAGTTTAAGCTTGTGTTCAAGTACCTTGATATGAAAGATATGGAGGATAATGAGATGGATGATGAATCCCATGAATTCATTTATTCTACACATTCCATTTTAAAACAATGTCAAATAGTTGACCAACTAGGTCATCACATATGCAATTAGGTCATGTATAAATATGGATTATATTTCGATTTCCCAGTAGGTAAATATGAATGTTAAACATGTTGGGTTTTTAATATTAAGTGAGAAACTGACTTAATAGAAACCCACCAAAGACTAAATGGTCTTGACATATAAATTATGTTTAAAACATAAACATGGTGGAATCTACATATTGTGTTAGGAGTATTTTAATTTTAAATATTAAAGTGAACCAAACACCCCACTTGCCTTGATATAAATCAAGGTGACCTCTTTGGGATTTGTTATAGCAAGTAACAAATAGAAGCGAGTTCTATATGTGATTAGATTAAGGATAGATGATGCAAATGGTGTGAAATTTAATTTATACACATGAACAAATGTATATGACAGTTTATAATTCCTCCTTGATGGTGTAACTAATGTGTATTCAAGGAAATAATGGGAGTGTTAGAAAAATACATATTATCAATAAAAATAAGTGATATTTTAGTGGGTTTTTTTTATCAGAAAGGTTTTCCCACTTATATCTTTTGTCTTGTGTTCATTTACTTTCGTGTTTATGTATGCAATCTAATATATAATTCATTATAACTTACTATACATTCATAAACTATAATCTTTGGAAGTTTTATATGATGGAATTATAATTTGTGATATTATTTATCCCCATGCTTTTCTAACATGGTATCAGATCTAGATGTTTGTGGTTATGTATGATAAGTTTACTTTGTAGGTGCAATATCATCTATAGATTGATTAAAATAAGATAACATGATGTTTTCAAAACCCGTGAAACCCTAATTGTTATAATTTGTGGCTTTTTGAAAAACTACATGGGTGCAAAACTCCAATTCTCTGTCAACTTATTTGAAATTAGAAATTATGAAATTTTAAATTAAGTTTGGAAGATCATTAAAGTGTTCTTTTCTAAGTGATTGGAATTGTGGTTTTTGGTCATCGACGACCTTCCTTAGTGTTTTCCAGTCTTTCATGTTTTCTCTTGTGTTACATTGACATTTCTATGTTTTGCGTGGCTTATTTATTTGTTGTGTGTTTTGTTACAACATTGTGTGGCTTGTTTAAGTCTTTCACAATTTATTTTTTGTGTTTAGAGATTGATTTTTATTTTCTCCATGGATCTCATAGCTGTTATACAACCTTATTTACATGTTATGTGGACTCATTTTTCTTATTGTTCAGAACTCTTTGTTCCGAATTACCTTTGACTTTTTATAGAAATCCTTTTATTCATGCAGCCTTTCTTTCATGGAATTTCCTTTGTTTCATGGTTTTTTCCACGATCCTTTGTTTCATGGATTTTTTTCTGTTGTCCTTTCCTTTGTTTCGTGGCTCTTACCCTATAATGTTTTGTGAATACTAAAAATTCAAAAAGAAGCGAAACATTGTTATTTTTTACGCAACTTATGAACTTGGATAAGCTATAACTTCTTGTGTGTTACTTCGCATGTCCTCATAGCATAATTTTCTTATCCTTCACGGGAATTCTCATTTGTCACTTCATATATTTTTAAGGATTTTCAAAATATTTTCTTCAAGCTCACGAGTAAATTATTTTCTTGTCCCATGGGCATTGTTTCTTTGCTCCACGGCTTGTACTTTATTATTTAGTGGAACACTAAAAGCTAAAAAAACCCATGAAACATTTTTTCTTTGTTATCTAAATTTTACAAATTGAAAACGCTGTATCTTCTTATCTATTTCCTTGCAACCTCTCATGACTTGTTCTTTGTGTTTTTTTAAATCCTCCCTTCTTGGTTCTCATACCTTGTTTGAGTGTGTTTATTAAGTTGCATGCATTTCCCTTTGTTTTAAATCCACAAAAGTTTATTTTCTTCTAACTGCAGATATCTGCAATTGTTAAAACCCGCATAACACTAATTGTTCTAAATTTACTTATGTTTTTTTAATATGGATAGTTCATCTAATTTTTCAATGGATAAATCTTGATTTGTTAAATGTACTAACTATAGTATTTGGAGAGTTAGGATTAAATCCATCTTTATGGAAAGAAATATTTGGGATCTAGTTAGTGGTGTTGAAAAGAGACCCACTAGGAGACAAGCTACACCTAAAAATTTGAGTATCTTCTCCCAAAAATCCCAAGAGGCCATGTCCATCTTATTGTAAAGTATCAAAGATGAATTCTTGTTGCATATAGGATATATGGAGTCTTTGGCTGATGTATGGATTCAATTGCAAACTATGCATGAAGGTAGTCTCTTTTCTAAGATAATAAAACTAATCATGGAACTATTTACAATTCCAATGAAAGAAGATGAAAATATAGTCAATTATCTAGTTAATATCAAGAACATTAAGGCTCAGTTAAATGGTTGTAATTGTGTAATTATATTCAAAATAATTTATTATATTTTATTATTCACATTAACATGCATGAAAATTTCAGAAATTAAATTTCTATTTTTAATTCTAAGTCAAAATGAATCTGATTTACCTGATTTAGATACCTTGTCTTCTCTACTCATTAAGAAGAAAGCATAATGGAGAACTTTGACTCAAAAGAGAATGCCTCTTAGAAATTTTTCTCCCAAAGTTAGAAATAATTTTAAAAATAAGAATAACAACAATAGTAATAAGCAATCAAACTTTAAATATAAGTTCAATCCCAAGAATAATCAAATGTTTAAGGTCAAGTTTGATGGCACATGTACCAAATGTGGTAAATTTGGTCATAAATTAAGCTGATTGTTATTCTAAAGTTAATAAGGTTCATAATAATGCTAAAAATAATAACCAGCGCCTCAACTAATAAAAAGAAAAAGAATAGAATTAATAATCAATCTAAAAATCAAGCTAATAATGTTGAGAAAACTATTTCTCTTTATACTTCTCTTTCAACCTTTAATGACAATGAATGGATTATAGATAGTGGTCACATCTAGGCAATATGACATAGATTCATGAAATTATTTTATGTTGTAGAATGTCATGAGAATATATATCTTGGTGACAATTCTTTCATTAGGTATGAATGTTTTGGTATTCTTAAGTTAGAAAATGAAACCATTAGTAATGTTTTATTTGTTCCCAACTTAAAGAAAAACCTTTTATCTTGTTATCAACTTACTAAAGAAAAATGCAAATTTGTGTTATTAAAAGATAAATGGTACACAAAAAATGATCTTGGTAAGATAATTGTTGTTGGTTTTCAAAAGAATGGTTTATATATATTTGAAGGTTTTGTTGTTGAATTTTTTCTTTTTTATTATTTTTGTAATGTTGTTCAATTATGACATGAAAGCCTGTAGGCATATGAAATTTAAAATTTTATTTTAAATATCCCGCCTTAATCTTGCTATAGGACTCTCTAAGTTAAAATCATACCATGGATCTTGTGAAAGTCTACATGTGTGGTAAACAACATGTGTTGAACCATTTCATAGACATCAAGATTCTAATTCCTCTAAATTGTTTGAGTTATCCATAATGTTGTAAGAGGGCCTTTGGAGGTTCCTTCTCTTGGTGGAGCCTTATATGATGTTAGTTTCATTGATGAATTTGTTGGTGTGTGTGGTATTTTTCACCTTTTATTTATTTATTAGGTGTAAATTTGTAATTCCACCTCAGTAGGTGAGTCATCTCACTTAGGTGGGAGCATGTATCATAGGTGTCAAGTTAGTTATGACAGATTCCCTCATGGAATATTTCATATGTTTAAGTGTGTGTCATAGGAGTTACATTCCCCTTTCGTAAAGTAACTCCTCTTATCCATCATGGAGGAATCATTAGCTATATGAGAGTTACTAAAAACTCCCCTATATGTACACCTCTCTTCTTGATCTATGAGCAATGGGTTTGAGTCTTATTTTCCCTTATTACATGCACATTTATCTCATGGTTGAGTTCTTGCTTGTTGAATATTGAAGCTACTCCATTCCATGGTTGAGTGCAACTCCTTGATGTGCATGGATTCCCTCCATGTCTTTTTACTTTCTCCCCCCATCATGGTATCAAAGCTCAAGGATCAAAATCATGTTGCTCACTGCGGTTGCTTACTACTCTCTGCTGAGTAGTTGCATGCACATTTATCTCATGGTTGAGTTCTTGCCTTTTGAATCTTGAAGCTACTCCATTCCACAATTGAGTGTAACTCCTTGATGTACATGGATTCCCTCTTGGTTTTCATCCTCCCTCCCCCCATCATGATATATGAGCTTGGGGATAAGAATCATGTTTCTCGTTATGGTTTATTACTACTCTCCACCTTTTAGTTTCATGTGCAAACTATCACACCTTACTTTGTGCTCTACTTGCATTTTTCGAGGGTCTTGTGGTTGGTTTGTGTTATGCTCCTTATTGGTCTTTGTTGTGTTTAGAATATGGAAAAATTGCTGAGGTTGAACTGTTGGTTTGAGTTTTTATAAGGGAATCCAAAGCCCCAACTCGGTGACCTGGGAACTGAGCTATATATAAACAGCTCGTTGCATTACATCGGCCTCCTTATTTTCTCTCTCTCTAACCTAGTTTGTTACATCGATTCAACAACTTAGGTCTTGGCTTATTTGAAAATATTTTTGTCATGTGTTTGATCTCGTTGCTCACACATTGTTCGTTATTGGAACCTCGACCATCCATCATCTGCCTTGCACTATCAATGACTGTGCATCATAAAACTTTACATTGATCATTGAATAAACATAAACAACTCAAGTTTTATTCTTCTTCTTGGATTTTTATTTCACGTGAACATGTTTTGCATTAGTAAACTGGCTCACTCAAGCTCATATCTTGGTTCGGCGTTCACTCAACTCGGGCTTATCTTTTGGAGTTACTGCTTTGTGTTTGGCTGTGACTCTAGTTTTTCACTCACATTTGGTTCTGCATCGACCTCAGGTTTTACTCAGATATTTGACCATTCGAAATACCTCTCTATCTCTCTTCTGGAATCCTTCATGCTGCTCCTACATGTGCTTGTGCATTTGTGTTGCTTATGCACTTTTGACAGCTTGGGACTTGCCTTTGAGTGGCCTTTTCTACTGTGGGTTTCAACTTGGACTATGTTATTCCTCCTTTATGGATGCTTCTACTTAGATTTCTATGCATTCTTCACCATTATGCATCCATTCCTTTCTGTTACTCAATCCGACATAGTTCGCATTGCACCCCGTTCATTTCACTGCATGGAATATTTGCATTCCCCTGCTTGTTAACACAGGCTCAAGCCGTTACACCCCTACCAAAATTTGTAGACTCATCGACACATCTAGCTCTACTCGATGGTTCACTTGGATCTAGGTAATTGCTATCTCAGGATAACATTCACACATGGCTTGTTCAGTGCTCAACCCAATAGCTCCACATGATTACACTGCACCGGGAACATTTTCTAGCCCAACATGGGCCTATACACATTGTCTCGGTAGCAAACCACCAATTGAATTGTCGCATTGACATGTAACTCAGAACTCGACTTAGTGCAAGCCTCAGTCTAACTTGGCTCAGTCAACAGCCACCACCCGGCAAGCCAACAACTCCTAGCTTGGTTAACCTATGAAGCGACTCGTGCATTGGCCTCTCAGCTTGGTCAACCTCCAACTAGCCCGGTCCACGCCCATTCCTTTTAGTATTGTTTGGAGGTCAAAACAATCCCAATTTAATGTGTTACTTCATATGGAAAACACAAATTTCTTAGCATTGTAATAATTTTGGATTCATTTTTCTTGTTAATCTATTCCCTTTCTATGAGCATCAAAAATGGAGGCTGAGGTCCAAGGTTGGTAGGAGGCCAATCCCCCATCACAAGAAAAATAAAAGCTATATGAAATTTGATTTCATTTCCAAAAAGTACAAATATCACCCCCTTTGCACGTGTTTCAGGAACTTTTTTAATCCATTTGTAGGGCTTAGTGGTTTTTTCCATTAGTTGCGAGAACCATATTTTGGTTATAACTTTTGACTAGTTTCTTGGTTTTGAGTGCATCTTTAGTCAAAAGTGCGTGATTTTTCACACGCTACATGATGAGATTTTCATTTTTTATAAACACACTACATTATAAAGTTCCACATTATGGGGGGTGACTGCACTACTTGTTTGGGATTGTAGTTTTTGCACTAAGTTATAAAGTGCCATCTGGGATTTTTTGGGGATTTATTTGCACTTTAGATTTCCATAATTTTGTTATTTTTCTCAATTTTGAGAACTATTCGAAGTGGAAGGAAGGCATCATCAGACACTTCACTATTCATGGTTTACTTCCCCACCTCTATGGTCTTGTTCCTGAGCCTCTCAAGCATCTGCAGAAGGATGGGTGGTTAAACAACACTGATGAGGTCTATGGCCTTCTAAGTCTTACTATTTATATGAATATGTGATTTTTGTTCAAGAACACTGAGTGTCTGTACGTACCCAAAATTGTATGTACTGTACAGTCAGAAATTGGTTACAGAAGCCCCAATGATGATTAAAATCTCTTCGCAAGGTGTTCGGAATCCAGAAATCTCGTTAAACATGCATTAACATCCCGCATGCCCTGCTTAGCCCCTGCGTGCTTTGTTTTTCTCCTTTTTCCTCTTTTCTTGACCTTTTTCTCTTCAGTTATGAAACCACCGCCCTACCTTGGCAGCGGTCTCGTGACTACCACCTTGATCAGGGCGGCGGTCCTGTAACCGCCACCATGTGCAGGGCGGCGGTCCTGTACACGTTTTCTAGAATGTTCCGACGTTCGCGTCAAGTGTGAAAATTCAATTTTCACCCGCATTTCTCAACCACTAAAGCTTGTATTTATGTTTTTTGCCACCTGAACAGTGATTTATCTTTGTTTAATAGTGGGAGAGTTCAATTTGAACTTGCCTTCTGGTCATTGCAAATGCTATAAATATGTAGCTTGTCTACAAGTAAATGGTCTTAGTTCTTTGGTCTGGAGTCTTCATTCTTGAGCTTCAGTCTTCAATACTCAGCCCTAGATTTTGTTTATGAATCCTTTTATCTTTAGCATGGATTAGAATTCTGAATATTTAGTTATGCCTCACTGTACACTGAAAATGATCGTGCTAGGAATTGCATGGGCCAAGCTCTGTTCTCTTGTGCCATCCCTCTCCTATTTGTACTTTGTTGTATTTCTTTGAAGCTGCTATTGCTCACTATTTGAATACCTGCTATTTATCATTTTGTTTTATCATTGCTGCAACAACCCTACTAGGAATCGCATAGGCCAAGCCAGTTCACTTGCGCCATCCCTCTCCTACTTGTGCTTTGTGCCATTTTTACTTCAAAGTAATTGTCGTCCCAGTGCCTTCCCTTTCCGATGTTTCTATACTCCTACTCTTTCTGGATTCACGTGAACACGCAAGAATGAAGAGATCACTCTAAGGGGACAAGCTACAACACAATTGGATTTGCCTCTGCTCAGTAAACTCCAGGTTTAAATCGTCAAAATTATTATCAAATAGAGTAGTGAATCATTTTATTTCAGTTAAGCTCGCTTTCAATATTGCCAGGGAAGCTGTGGGGAATAATAGTTTATGAGAAACTATGATTTGTTCCTCACTTCTGAGGTAGGATTGAAGGTTTTCAATTAAGTTAATTAGCTATCTTTTATTTAGATTCACACATCTACACAGGTGAATAACCACATCGTGTTATCACGTTTGTTTAGTTTTAGTATAAAAGTAGTTTAATAAGTTGTTTATAATTATAATGTTTCAATTGTATATTTTGTTTAGATTAGTTTCCTTTCAATAGTAGTATAAATTGTTATTTTCAGTTTAAGTTAATTTGGAGACTTCATAACTAGATTAACACTGAGATCCTCGTTAGGAGATAAAAACCATAGGGAACTTATGCTACCCGCTCATAGCCTCTAAATCTCCCCTTTGTCATTTCAACTACCAGGAGATCACACTACCAAATTTTAGTCACTGATCCTCCCATGGTTAGCCATAAGAAAGTTGCTTGCCGATTCTCATCCTCACCTATAACTTTTCTATCGTTGAAAAATGACCATAATTCCGACTATGACTTCATCTAAGTCACCCGCATTACAAATCACCGACTGTCTCGGCACAACCTCGAGAGGTCGGGTACGGGGAAGCTCACTTGTCGATTATCATCCTCGCATGTCACTTTTCTGTTGTACAGTTTCCTTTCACTACTTGGTCCATTATCCGACAGTTGCATGGTGATACTGCTTCACCATCAGAGAGAAACACTTCCCTAGACCACTTGTGTGCTACCATGGATTCTCTCCCTTCTCACATCCCTTTCATTTTTTAGTGTACCTATAACCATGTCGCTTCCTGGGATTCCCTTGTTGACCTTCCACATTAGGATCTTGTTATTGAGACCACTCACACTACTGTTGCCACTACAAAGATTATTGTTGACCAAGTTCATTCTTTGATTCACTCTTCACACTCATGTTACATTAGAGACCATTCTTTGAGACAATGTCACCATTTCCACTTCTTCTCCCTCGCATATTGATTTATCAGTTGATAACACTCTCCCTGCACTTGTTTTTTTTTCTGTTGAGTGCCATGTTGCTTCACCTTGGCCTTCCAGCAGCTCTCTGCAGCAGCGTTGTCCTCCTACTTCATGTGATGACCATTATAATAACATAAACTTGCATGTTTATATCCCTAATGATGAGGATTATGCTTCTATTTCTGATGATGGAGAGTGTTACTGAGGACTCCTCTTCTCATTATCTCACCTTTCTAGAGTATGTTGACACCCCTCTTATCTAATCAAACATTGAGCAATACCATTCTCAACCTCATATCATCATTGCATATGCTTCCTCCTTTGTAATTCTAGTGTACAAGGCCCTTTCCAGTCCTCTACCTTTGGTTGATTATTCACACATGTCTAAAATCGCTCTTCTATTTTTTGAGCCCCCTTATTTGGACGAGTATCTTCATGACCTTGGTCGTATTTTTGCGGTACCTACTTGTGATGTAGTATAGGGAGTCTCTTATCATTCTACAGGTGTTTCATAGGAGTTCTTCATCTCCTTTTTTGGGAGTGCCCCTTCTCAGAAACTTGTCACTTCTACCATTTCATAGTTTCTTCATGATCCACCTCTTCTTGTGGATCCCTTTCTGAGGGTCATTAGGCCCCACATTCTTCTTGCTCTGACATGCACACTACCATGGCATTACCATTGTCTCATTTTCACTCTTTTTCTAGACCTATGTCACCTTCCAGTTGTAGATCAAAGTCAAATTTTAGACTACTGTAGGCTTCTTCTTCATTTATTGAGTGGACTGACTTCCTCTACTCCTTTTTTGTCCTTCCCAAGGGCATGAACATTGTTCGATTCAAGTGGTTTCCCTTCAGGTATTCATCCTTCCTCCATCTATCATAATTTTCTAGAATGACTTGGTCTTACTATATTAAAAAAGATATATAGTTCTATCTATGTTTAAAGAGCTTAAATCCTTAGTTGAAAACATGGCTAATCTAAACATAAATAGAATCAAACAGATAATGGAGATGAATATGTAAATAAAAAAATTGTTTTTTTGCATATTGGGGTTTGTTGTTTTTATAAAAATCAGATTATTGCTGCTGTCATAAAAGACTACAATTTTATACTGCTCACCCTAATGGTTTAGCTGTAAGGAATATTCAGAATTATCATAAAATTATTTGCTCAGGGACTATTACACCACATGTGGTGCCAAAGTGCCTATGCCAACCATAGGATGAAACCAATCCAACTAACTGTCAATGATGCATGAGCTGCATCAATGATTTTAAGTACTTGCTGCCAATATATTTCAGAATCTGAAAGGGGTTGCACCCAACTAACTTTGGCATTCCCACTGTGAATAATGGCAATGCCCTAACTGGGTAGAGATATTTTGTTATCCAAATGTGTGCAAGGCCTTCGCATTCCTAAAGTTACAGAAGATACAACATAATATGATCCTATGCCTAACTTCATACTTGCAGAGAATTGCGTAACTGGCATTCACACAAAAGTTATTAAGTAGTGTATGATAAAGTTATATCACATGTATTATACCGACTCTATATTTTTGTCATGTCTCTTGTCTTTCTAGAGAATATTATTCAATACTAGGTATGAGCATGTGTCTATTTCCTCTCTGTATTCTAGGTTGGAGATGCCACAAAAACTCTAAATAGAATATAAACTTATTGCACATCCTTGCATTTAGACAGTCCCAATGGAAGATTTATTCATCTATAAGGATGATCGCCCTTCTTCTGATTTCTTGAAGGATGTAGATATTAAGCTTGCTTACTTTCTTATCCATCTATAGTCTCAGTCAGGTAGATTCCTCAAATAATTATGGGCTCAAGTTATGATATAGGAAACCTCAGCTTATAATCCTAAGCAGCCCTGAGTGTGGAATTTGGTGACTATTCATCTCTTCCTTTTAGGCAGTTGACTTATATTCTTTCTGCTTGAAGATAACTTCCTCTTCAATATTTATATAGCCTCATCCTTTGTATGTTGGTACCCATTCTTATAGTCATCTTCACGGATTTCACAAATTTTCCTCAACATCTATCTCAGAAGTTTTGTTAGTTAGACTTCTGTAGTTTTACTATTTTAGAGTAAATGACACTATAAAGCAAAATTTTGAGTCCACTCTTCAGTGATTCTTGAGAGTTTTCCATCTCTTTGGGGATTGAATTGTATAGATTGGAAGTGAATTTAGAAGCAACTATGTGGAGATTTTAATTTGTCTAGCTGACCGTATTTGGATCATCAAATTATATGTCATGCTAAATTTGAAGTCATTCTGGTGTGATTGCATAAAAGTGTCACTTTCCTAATGCATATATATTCAAGCAGGTGCTTTTCAAAGATGGAGTATTTCAGTGGAAACGCCTAGAAAATCTCATTGTGCTGGCAAAAGAGGAAGTGGCCATCAGGAGTCGAAGTCCAGCATTTCCAGAAAAAAATCAGGCAAGGGAATGCTGAGGCATTATTTGGTCGCGGTCTCTTGATACATAGACAGTTCCGTGTTATTTTCGTGACTGAAGAAGACTCTGTATATTTACAAACCACATTTCCTTTGGCCATTTTACTGTGCTTCAATTTAATTGCTCACTACCATACCAAAACATCACATACTTACCTAGTCTATTTTTGTTCTTTTACATCATTCTACATCTGACTGGGGCGGCTTAGGCACTCTGGACCCATCTGGGGCACCTTGATCCTTTTTACACTTTCCCGCCAATTCTTGGGCTATTTTTAGCTGTTTGAGCTTTCTATCTTTTTTGGTGTTCGGCATTTTCGGGTTAAATTACAAAATTAGAAGCCAGCTGAACCAGATAAATATAAAGTTATCTGACTAGATACACTCAAGGGACGGTGCTCGAGTAGTAATGGTAGATGCTGGTATTCGGCGTCAACTTCTTTTGGTTTCATCTATGACCGAGGATATTCAAAATTTGCATCCATTAAAGCTCCAGGTGCAAGGCTACTTGAGCTAGGATTCATCTCCAAATTTAACTCACTGACATAGGCGGCCAAGGATTATTCTATTCCGTCCACCATTTACAATATTGCATTTTTACACATAGCTATGTTCTCACTAATTTCATAAAGTATTCCATAGCACAATAGCATTTCTAGCTGCATGCTTTCATGGACACACACACATAGAACTACATCGAAGGTCTGAGATGTAGATTTCTCACTCAGTTAGCTATAGATCCACCATTGTGGCCTCTGAGGACAAGTCCGACCCCTTGATATGCATCCTTTATTTTTAGGGATACTGATGAATCATATTGGGTTTTTGTAGGTTATATGACATCTTTATTGCACTCTCTCATTGCAGTGATTCATCTAACGTAGTCTAGCTAACAGTTCATTTGTATTTGGTTACTAAGATTGCTTGGGTTTGTCACAGGAACTTCCATCTGTTACTTCGAGAGGTAGGTGATAGGCTCTCTTGGCAAATGAGGGCACCCATATCTGCTCAAACCGGGTGAGAATTGATGGGTACCTGTATCAATTTTTTAGGAACCTAAGCCTAGAGAGAGATTTTTGGGTCTGATTATTTTCATAGGATTCTGTTTCTGATCGTTTGGCGGGAGGATAAAGAAATCCTTGTTCAGTCTCTACGTAGCATAGTCTGAGCACCTCAGGTCTGAATGGAGAAAATCTCTTCCTAACCCTCTTTTCTTATTAAGGTTTCACATTTGATTGAAATACTGAAGAATACTCCAGGAAGGGTGCACATTTATCGGTAACTGTAAATTTTATTTGGCATTTGTAGTTGTTACTTAATAGTTATATTAACTTAGAAAAATTCCATTGATTCTAAATTAATCATGTTGCTGAACACAAGGTTGTAAATGCAAATTCTCCTCATCACTTTCTTCATATGCTCCTTTCATTCGACATATGAATCATATTGGGTGATTTTGTAATATTGCGATGAGACCATCATTGCACTAATAGGGTATTACAAGATGTTTGCTAGTATCCCTACCTTCTGTAGCTACATATATGAAGAATCCTTTAATGATAATTTTTTTTGTACAATGTCCACATCTTTCATGGCTAAATGAAAGCTTGAAGATGGCTTACAGCATATACCTATGATGAACGCTGGCAATATTTACCAACTTGATCAACTTAGACACTATTGGATTTAGATGGTTCAAAAGTCTTTGCGTGAGTCATCCCACTCATCTTATGTATGTACCACATGATTTGATTACTACTAAGAATGCTTGTGATGCTTCCATCAGCTATACCATTCGGCCTTCTCCAGCTCTTCAAAAGCCATAAGACATCCATTTCATTCATGTGTCTCAAAATAGATGTGCTACTATGTACTACTTCTATGATTCACCCTAAGCACACCTAACATGCATCTACAGTTGTGTACATTGAATACTGCCGTGGTCTAACTGTTTTCACCAAGAGTCACTGCACCCTCCAAGATGGCCAAAATGTGAACATAGACATTCGGTGTGATTGGGACACATGGGATCACGTCTCAAGTTGTGGGACATTGGGATCGAGGTGAACCGACTAGAGAAGGCTACTTTTGCCATTGACAGAATAGCATAAAAGCTGAGACTGAAACAACAGAGCAGACATGCATAAATGTAATTAAACACATAAAACCGGGTACTGAGAAATCGAGAATTGAAACCAATTACTGCTAGGACTCCCTATGTTACCTCACTTCCAAATATGCCCGGAACAATCCCTTACAGAATAGCATAAGTAGAAACTAATATGTAGAAACTGATTAAAGATGCTGAAATCCAAGCTGTAGCCTTGGTGGCACCTCAACAATCCTCTCTCACAAGACCAAACCAATTCTCACCCAATTTGGGCGAAATGCCAATTGTAGAATCACCATGATCAGATTCCAGTTGTCTGAAGCCTCCTTTCTCTCAGATTTTTCAGTAGTTGGACCAGCTCCGTTCTCGCCACTTTTGTCCTTAGGTTCTGGCTCAATGACTCTAGGTTGAATTTGTGTTGCTTGCCGAATTCAGGACTTTATCTGCAGTTTAGCCATGTTTCTCTTGTTCCTTTATCATATAGCAAAATGGTGCTTTAGTAAATAGACAACTGTCTTAAGCAGTTTGATACAAACACCGTTGGTATGAACAGAAACCAAGGGCAGTAAGACCGTGGGTATCAAAACAATGTGCAAGTACTCTTTGTAGCGAAAAATCTGCATATTCTAAGGGATTTGTATGAATAGCCCGTAACGGTTACCCAGTTACCCATGGGTTAACTATACCACCCATGTTAAATTGTCTTTCTTTTTTGCGTTCGCAATCCGAAGGACAGCATTCGTCAGGGGGGCTTCAACTGCCTCCAGATTTTAATGGTAGTAATTCATTTGCCATGGATTCCACTCAAGATAAAAATGGTCCCTGCAATTCAACAATTCAGCAAAGTCAAAATGCCCTTCAATGTGATACAAAGATGTGTTAGGAAATAAGAGATAAAATATGCGGAATAATCCCTCACAGAATCGCAACAGTAGAAAACTAATATGCAGAAAATATTACAGATCTCAAATAAAAGTGCAGAATAAAATAACACAACACAAAGAGACAGTATTTAACGTGGTTCACCCAATTTGGGCTACGTCCACCAAGAATCACTTGCTCAGATTTTATTACAAGCCACCACTCTCTCAATACAATACCCAGATCTGTTTGGAGCTATGCTCAACAAACTCTACAGAATTCACACCCGAATTCAAAACACATCTACAATGTTTACTTAATACCTCTATCATATGCATAAAACCATATAAATAGACAACTGCTTAAGTAGTTTTACAAAACCGTGGGTATCAAAACCATGGGCAAAAACCGTCCCATAAACCTATGGGTCAAAAATCCCGCCCATATGAGAAAATCACACGTTTCCCGATATATCGAGCATGTTTTAAGGCCCAAAAAAAATTCGGTTAGGCATACACCCCTGGGTTAATAAACCACCCATGCTAATTTGATTTGGGGGATACCGCCCCCTAACCCCCGGTCAAGGGGGCTTCGACCCGGCCCCGAACCCCGGTGATGGATCACCGGCGAGTGGGACTACCGTACAGTACTCTTAGTGTACACATCTTCAACACTTTCTCACATGAAAATAGGCTCCACAACCTAACAATCTCCCACTTGGAGACTAGTTTTCCTCTGAGCAAGCTTCTCAACCCTTCACTAGTTTCCGCTGAAGACCAACCAAAGCTGAACACAGCTTCAGTTTTTCCCTTGTGACCACCTTAGTCATCATGTCTGTAAGATTCTGACTGGTATGAATCTTCTACAGCTTCAATTTTTCTTCCTCCAAAGATGTCCTTATGAAATGGTACCTTAACTATATATGCTTCGTCCTAGAGTGGAAAACAGAGTTATTAGCTAGGTGTATAACACTCTGACTATCACTATGTAGCTTTCCTTCCTCCTGCTTATGCCCCAACTCCTCAAGTAATTGTTGTAACCAAATCATTTCTTTACTTGCCTCTGTGGCAGCAACATACTCAGCCTCTGTGGTTGACAAAGCCACCAACTTTTGTAGTCGTGAAATCCAGCTCACTGTTGTCCCACCTACAGTGTAAACATAACCTGTTTTGCTCCTCCTGCTGTCTACATCTCCAACCATATCTGAATCTACATAACCACACAAAGTGGTGTCTGATCCACTGTAGCACAAAACTGTCCCCATGGTCCCTCTCAAATACTGAAGGATCCACTTTATTGCCTGCCAATGCTCTCTACCTAGATCACTCATAAATCTACTCACTGCTCCCACTGCATGGGCAATATCAGGCCTAGTGCACACCATAGCATACATCAAACTACCAACTGCTGATGAGTAAGGTACCTTGGACATCTGGTTTCTATCCTGCTCTGTCTTGGGACACTGTTCCTTTGATAACTTAAAATGGCCTGCCAAAGGAGTCCCAACCAGTTTAGCATCCTACATATTAAACCTCTCCAAGACCTTCTTAATGTACTCTTCTTGAGATAAAGTCAGCTTCCGTTCCTTCCTATCCTGAGATATCCTCATACCAAGGATTTGTTTGGCTGCCCCCAAATCCTTCATAGCAAAGGATTCACTTAGCTGCTTCTTGAGTACTTTTATTTCCTGCATGTTTTTACCTGCAACCAACATATCATCCACATACAGACAAAGGATAATATAACTGTCCATCCTCAAATTTCTTTGTATACACGCAATGGTCAGAATGACATCTAATATAACCTTGCTCCATCATGAAACTATCAAACTTCTTATACCATTGACGTGGAGCTTGTTTCAGGCCATACAAGCTCTTCTTCAGTTTGCACACCATCTCCTCTTTACCTTTGACCTCATAACCCTGTGGCTGTTGCATATATAGTTCCTCCTCCAAATCACCATGGAGAAATGCAGTCTTTACATCAAGCTGTTCTAAGTGCAAGTCTTCTACTACAACTATTCCAAGAACAGTTCTAATAGAAGTCATTTTTACTACAGGAGAAAAAATCTCATCAAAATCTATACCTTTTTTCTGTGCAAACCCCTTGACCACCAACTGGGCCTTGTATCTTTTCTTGCCTCCTTCTTCCTCTTTGACTCTGAACACCCACTTGTTCTGCAATGCTCTTTTTCCTTCAGGTAGCTTCACCAAATCCCAAGTCTGGTTCTCCATGAGAGATAATGCTCCTCATCCATGGCTTGCTCCCACTTCTTCCTGGCATCTACCTGCATTGCTTCATCAAAGCTCTCTGGCTCTCCACTATCAGTGAGTAATAAATAATAAAGAGAAGGAGAAAAATGTTGAGGTTATCTTCTTACCCTAGAAGACCTCCTCAATATAGGAGTTTAGGGTTCCTGTTGAGGAGGTTCCTGAACTGATTCATGTGTCACCTTTCCCATCTTAGCAGAATGATCCTCTAACACTGCATATTCTTTCTTGGATTCTTCTTTATTTTCCTACAACTGATGCTTATACATGACTTTCTCATTAAAGACCACATCCCTAGATCGAAATGATTTTCTTGTCCTTAATACTCCAAACATTTATATCCAAAGTCATCACCACCATCACCAATGAAAGTATATTTTCTGATTTAGCCTCTAGTTTGGTCCTATCATCCTTATCTATATGGAAAAACACCTCACATCCAAAGACTCTAAGAAATGAATAATCGACTTTCTTATCATACCAAGCCTCCTCAGGTATGCCTCCATCCAAGGCACTTGAGGGTCCTCTGTTTATCAAGTACACAGTTGTGCTCACTGCTTCTGCCCAAAAAGAAAGAGGTAGTCCTGCATGTAACCTCATGCTCCTAGCACATTCCATTATTGTTTTGTTCATCCTTTTTGACACCCCATTCTATTGCAGAGTTTCTGGAACCGTCTTTTTCCTGTGGATTCCATTCTTAGAACAGTAATCATCAAATTCATTGCTGCAATAATCCCCTCCATTATCTAACCTGAGACATTTTATCTTAAGACCTGTTTCATTCTCTACCAAGGATTTCCATTTAACAAAAGTGTCAAATACATCAGATTTGTTTCTAATACAATAAACCCAAACTTTCCTTGTTGCATCATCAATAAAAGTAACATAATAACTTGAACCCCCAAGAGATGATACCTGAGCTAGCCCCCACACATTAGAATGCACCAGCTCTAACTTACTCTCTTTCTTTGTAGGTCCAACCTTGAGAAACCTTACTCGCTTTTGTTTCCCATATATGCAGTCCTCACAAAACTCCAAACATGTTTCTGTATATCCAGAAAAATATTTCTTTATGATCTCCATGCCCTTATGGCTCATATGACCGAGCCTATAGTGCCACAATGTTGTATCTACTTCTGAAGCCACAAGATTACAAACATTAGTGCTATAAGTGGTTAAATACAAGGTTCCAACCTTCTTACCTCTTGCCACCACAAGAGCACCCTTGGTAACCTTCCAAGAGTCTACTGTAAATATCACAGTATAACCATCACTTCCCAACTTCCCTGCCGATATCAAATTTCATCTTAATGTAGGCACATGTCTGACATCCTTCAATAGCCAAGTATTCCCATTTTGCATCTTAACCTGAACAGAACCTTTTCCAACTATGTTGCAAGGCTCATCATCACCAAGAAAAACATGCCCAAAATCTCCTTGAACATAATCAACAAAATAATGCCTATGTGGAGTAGCATGGAAAGAAGCCCCTGAATCTAAAACCCAAGATTCAGTAATATTGTGCAAAGAAAGAATCAAAGCATCCTACCATACATTACCTGTTGCCACATTTACCTCCTTGTTTTCTTCCTGTTGTTTCTTCTTATCCCGAAGCTCCCAACAGTCCTTCTTTACATGCCCAGACTTTCCACAGTGCCAACATACCATCTTGCTTTTGGATTTTGACCTTGCCCGATCCTTTGATTTTCCACGGTTTCCTCTATTCTTTTGTCTCCCTCTAGTTTCCACTGTCAAAGCATTCCCTGAAGTAGAAGATTCACCAGAGATTTTTCTTCGCATTTCCTCACTTAGAATCACCCCTACAACATCCTCAAACTTCAACTTTGAGTTAGCTGGAACCGAGTTGCTTACCGCCATTACCAGGTTATTCCAACTCTCAGGTAAAGAGCACAAAACTAATAAAGCCCTAACTTCTTCATCAAATTCTATTGTAACCAAAGCTAGCATATTCACAACTGTATTAAAATAATTTAAATGATCTGCTACTGAACCATTCTCAGACATCTTCATATTAAACAACTTTTTCATTAAAAATATCTTATTAGAGGTAGAGGGTTTTTCATACAACTTCCCTAATGCATCCATCAGATCTTTTGTAGTCTTTTCCTTTGAAACATTAAATAATACCGAAGATGCAAGACACAGCCGGATTGTCCCAAGTGCCTTCCTATCTAGCAAATCCCATTCCACATCTGTCATGCTCGAGGGTTTGTTCACCTTCTCAGACAATGGAATATAAAGATCCTTCTGATAAAGGTAATCTTCCATCTGCATCTTCCAAAGACTAAAATTCTACCCGTTGAATTTATCAACCCTAGATCTTCCATCATCTGCCATAGCTCCCACTCAAGATAAAAAATTTCCCTGTGATTCAACACTTCAGCAAACCAAACCAGGCTCTGATACCAATTGTTAGGAAATAAGAGATAAAATATGTGGAATAATCCCTCACAGAATCGCAATAGTAGAAACTAATATGCAGAAAATATTACAGATCTCAAATAAAAGTGTAGAATAAAATAACACAACAAAAAGAGATAGTATTTAATGTGGTTCACCCAATTTGGGCTACGTCCACCAAGAATCACTTGCTCAAATTTTATTACAAGCCACCACTCTCTCAATACAATACCCAGAATCCGTTTGGAGCTATGCTCAACAAACTCTACAAAATTCACACCCGAATTCAAAACACATCTGCAATGTTTGCTTGATACCTCTATCATATGCATAAAACCATATAAATAGACAACTGCTTAAGCAGTTTTACAAAACCGTGGGTATCAAAACCATGGGCCAAAACGAAACTGTCCCATAAACCTATGGGTCAAAAGACCCATATTAGAAAATCACATTTCCCGATATTGGAAAATCTTAACATGGGCCAAAAAACAGCCCATAAGGGTTAACCAACCCATGGGTTAATAAAACACCCATGAAAATGTACAGTAATGCTTAGTGTACCCCCATCGGGGGACTTCACAACCCCGAAGTCCCCAAACTATGCACTCCAGTGAGGACCATATCACGTAAAAATACTCGAGTTCACATTGAAGGTGTACCAAATTCTAACATGTTCCATACATTCCAAAAACATAACATTCACTTTCCACTTGTACTATGATGACAAACATATACTATCATTTGTGTCATTCTACATATCTGGATTTTTATTAAACATTCATTTAGTATTTCATTCAATATTTGTGATCATTAAGTAATGCTATTGAGCTTTCATATGCCTACTTGATTTACATCTCATAGCTTAATTGAAATTATCATACCAGCTAATATATTTAACCATCCTTGGCCGAAAAATGGTTAAATTAAGTGGACTATTTCACACTTCTAGAAAAATTATATCATATACGAGTCATTTCTCTCTGATTCTCAGGAGATCTTGATTTACAACTAGTTTTCTTTGAGAAATCCTTCCCACCAATTATTATGATGACGATATGTTAATTATGACTATCACACTCCAAAAAGATCTTTGATCACTTAACACCATTAGTGATTCTCCATTTACTCCAATCATATTAATAATTCAATAGTTAATGATCATTGAGCATCAACACGTGTTCTATTGCACCTTGTTACAATCCATAATCACACTCTCAAATCTGATATCTAGTCCCTAAACATATGGCACTTTTCAGGATTCATGTCTACTATCGGTCCTCTCTACATGCTTGTGTCATTTTATGTGGCACCTACCATGTCATATAGTTGTCATAGACATTCCACACCTGATCTTATATCAATTGGCATAATGCTCGCAAATATTACTCATCTCCTTAATCACTTGTGTCTATTATATTCTTCACAACTCAGTCAATTCCTTTATTCAAAAATTTTCTGCTATCCACATCATCCATAGTCTAGTTCAACTTCATAGGTTTCCATTGGACATAATGATAATGATTGTTATGGCCCCCACCCTGTAGGAATTACCAAATCTTGATTCTAGGGTCATCTCACCATATGAAGTCCATTACATACTGCCTACACCATGGTATCATACTTGAGCCTCCATCTTCACCTTTCTAACTCTAGATTCATTCACCTTATCAGACAAATCCTTCACTCTCGGTATTGATTCATCACCTCCTATTTTTAATTCATTTTCATAGGTCGTCCATCATGTCCAGTAATATGATTTCCTACATGTTGTTCTCACCTCCACATTCATGCCACATAGTCTCCATCATATTCACATTCTTTGAGAAGAAATGTCTCCCCATCAACCACAATATAATCGGGTACATTCTGTATTTAGGATTTACTACCATTACTACAAGTCACCATCTCATGTACCACCAACTCTCAAATTCAGATCCCCTGCCTCTATTCCAAAGCTTCAGGTGGAATACCCTCAAAGATTCCACCATTCAATATTTATTGCCATAACTCCACTTCCATTTGCTAATCACTTGGGTAAATTGTCCCTCCACTCATGTTAATTGTCTTGGCCACCTCATCAACACCACATCTTGTTAAGGAAACTACTCACTTATGTGGACATCTAGTGTCTCTCACACACATAACACAATCATCCTCCCTGAGTCACATTAACATAGGCATTCATCTCTTTCACCGATGATTGGAATCTACCATGCTCATGATTCATATTGACATAAAATGTCTAATGTACTTTGATGACGCATTATTTAGCTATCGGTTCCTACTACTATTTAGGAGGCATCTCAATGAACCCCAGTCCAGCACTAATCACTCCCACCTTTGACACATCTTATTTTTTCACACATTTTGTTACACCATACATTCTCGCATATTTTCAATCTACATTCCAACATATTGTGCATTAATCTACATTCCACATTTTAGTCACCATAAACCATTGTCCCACGACATCTATTGGGGCATCCTACACTACTTATCCTACCCATTGTTCATTTATCACCCTAATACCATACATATTTACTTCCTCTTTTTGGGCCTCTTCTAGCCATTTTCTACATAGCCTTATGCTTTCTTCATCAGTAGGCCTATGAGTCTAGTTTTAAATTCATCCTTACATTCTACATTATACTAGTTTATTTACATACATTATTGGCTATCATATGCATTACCTATTACACATATACACCATCATACACTACATATTCCCACATACATTCACGTGGTTGTATTACACTAGTTTATGCACATTACATATGGGCCTAGTATTAGGTGCATCTTAGTACCTATGATATTCCATTTCTATTTACACCTATTATTGCCGACATTACACATTACACATCCTACACATTGTTCACACCGACATTTACACATCAATACTTTGTCATTGCATACACTCATTTACCCTATACCACATCTAGATTCCATCACTTGGTCATTTATACTACATTGGACCTTCTAGTGCTTGTGATCATACCTCTATGATAACACTTCACCTCTTCCATCATACTCGTAGTGGTTTACACATTAAATAGACCTTACACTCACCATTATCATTTTCATCCTAGTGACATACATGTGCTTTAGGCTAAATCATCACCTATTCTATCATTTTGTAGTGTTATACACCTTAGGGTATATCACCACACCCTCCTTACATCTTCGTAGTGACATACGCTTAGGATAAAATCATCACCCCTTTCATAAGATTCATCATATAGTGATATATGCTTAGGGATAAATCATCATTTTCATCCATCTAGTCATGATATACACTTTAGATATAAGGTTCATGAACATCATCGGTTAGGTCACATTTGTCATCTACGCATTCCCCATAACATGTCTAGATACAAAACACACTACTCAAACATTTCCCGATGAAATACATATTTATGTTCATTCTTGACTACTTGAGGGGGAAAACAAAATGAACCTCATTGCATACACCATTTCATCCACTCTGAGGGGGCACGTGGTTCCTATCATTCCATTTTGTATTCCATTTCATCCATCCATAACATACTATATTTTATTATGGTTGGAATTTAATTTTTCTTGCTTAGTGTTTTTGTTCATGATCATTTTATTACACATGTTAGTATAGATTTCTTAGTATGTCATTATCTATATCCATCCACACATGTGCGTTCACAAATTTGTTTAGTGTGATCACATATACATGACTTACCACGTGGCATGGATGCTCACCTTCTACCCTTCCTATGCTGGTCACTGGGGGCATCCACATTCATCTTCTAGGTGCTATTGTTTCATTTTGTACTTATCACTCTTATATTACTAGTCATACATGCTCTTGACAAACTGGTTATCATTCTAACATGCTAATGGGTGTTCCATGTGCAACATTGTTATGCATGGATATTGTTCCATGACACTTGTTTGTTTGTTTTTACATGTCATTTTTTATTTTCCGTTGTATGTAGGCCATTTCACTTTGTTTGTGTACACACTTGTTTGTTGTTTGCGGCCATGATGGCCCTTGCATGTCTTATGACATCGTGAGTGATGTCCCATGTTTGCAACCCACTTTGTGTGGTCTACTTGTTTTCTTACATGTTTACACTACTTTTCTTGGTAGTTACTACATTGTTTGTGTACTTTACACTTGTCTTATTGCATGCATGTGTTTTCATACTAACACTTGTTTTGGCTAGCCATCCCCTTTTGTGCACACCTTGGTATCTACCAAGCACTTTCCCTTTCCCCCTGTCAAGGCAGAGTTCTACAGGTCACAGTGCAGTTTGGTCCTCTTTTGGGGTCACATTCTTCTTTTCAACGTCGCATGCACCCCCAAAAGAGGGGGCATCATTTAGGGTTTTACATAATATCACAACGTATTTACATGGTTTCAGTATAATGCACTTTCCTACCATTGGCATTATGGGTTTACATACAAGAGTGAGTTCAGACTAGTCTACAAACTCCATACACATGGGCCTCTATAGGACATGGTGTCCTTCTGCAATTCTGCAAAGTGGTTATAGGCTTGGGGGTTACAGTGGGTGTGCCTCTCTACACTACTTCGTCCAGTGGCGTCAGATCGCCCAAAAAAATATTACATTAGTAGCGAGATCTCTTCACACATTTCAGGGAAGCAGTTAAAGCATGGAGGACACAGAGCATTTCCTCCTTATACGTTTTCAGCTAGGGTGACGTGAGATCACCCAAACAAATCACGACAGTACATGATATCCTTCTACACTTTTTTTCTCGACATGGATCAGGTGCACATGTTCCTTTTACTCTTTTATTTTCACCTATTTTACATTTGTGTATTTTACATAGCATTTTTACACACATACATATTTGACTACTTGATCATTTTCTCCTTGCAGGTTCAGTCGTATGAGAAACAAGTAGTCAAATTGGGGTAAATAACAACAACACAACAACAAAGAAAATGACAAGGACAATGAAAATACGTAGAACACTTGCCTTTACTAACCATACAGGTACACTACACACCACAGCAACTACACACGCATTCCACCCTAGGTTCACTCTCATCACTTTTTCTTTGCACATTTTTCATCCTTAGAATCCATGCTCCTCCACATTTTTCTTTTTTTCATTCCACGCTTGAGTCTAGTCTTCGGCATATCTTCTACTACACTCTACATGGATATTAGGTACGCATCTCTATCTACTTTATGTTACCGAGATTTCCCCTCACCAACATAAAGTGGGGGAAAAATGTAGACACAAAATCATGCACTTTAGACATTATTTAGCCCGGTCTTATACTACTATTTAGAAGGTTCTTCAAGTGAATAAAGTACTAATTAATCCCACCTTTTGGCCATCTTATTTTTATTTTATTTCATCATTCCTGCATATTTTCCTATGCACTGCCCAACCATTTCGCAACTGTCCCGTCATTTTAAGCCTAAACTAGGGTGCCCAGGCCTATACTGGGGCACCCCGGGGCACCCATGGTCCCACTTGGGGTGCTCAATCCATGTTCTTCTTTCCCTCCTTTTTTTGGGCCTCTTTCTAGTCATTTTTCATCTTTATCTTTTTCCTAGTCAGCCTTGTCAGGGTTAATTACGAGATTAGAGCAAGAGAACCCTATAATATAAAGTTATGAGACCATAATGAGGGTCCTAGCATCATTTACTACTATCACTCCATCTAGATTTGCATCCATTTCATCACTTGCATCCACATAGTGTCATGCATCAAGCTAGGAGATCTGCATCAACACACACATCATAGGGGGGGGTATTCTATTATATTCCATGCACACATGTTATTACATTTTCTATAGTTACTATTGCTCGCTACTTCACAAAGTGTGACTGACACAAGAGCACCTAGGGCATGACATGCACACACACACCAAAACTACATTTGGGTCTGAAATGTAGTGCAATGCTCAATTTAGTAAGCCCACTATTGTGGTAGCACTGAGGTCAGTCTGACCATCATTCATTTTGCATCTTTTTTTTAGGGTTTGATACTTCTTTGTGTTTTACAGGTCATTCCTTCATCTTACATTATTTCAGATACAATTTTTTTTGACAGATCCAGTGCGATAGACAAGAAGTATTTTAGATCATCTTCTGACCTACCAAGAATTAGGTTTTGAGCTTTTACAGAGACTAGGGCACCTATTCCATGGTAGACCTTGGGTGCCCTAGTACCTTCTTAGGTGCTTCAGTATCCTTAGATCTTCTAGATATGACCTTTGTTGGACCTCTAAGTGATCATTCTTGCTTCTAGAATCTCAAAATCAGACCTGCGGCAACCTACAACAATCTCTAGCAATCAGCTAAGTCCTTTCCTTTTCATCTTGCACATTTAGGGTTTTATTTCATTTTATATAATTATTTGCAAAATCATTCCATACCATTTTAGTGTTGTTATATTTTACAACATTTTAGTCATCCTATATTAGATTAACTATTACTATAATTCTCATTAGTTTAGTTCAATTTTAGTTAATCAGGTTCACCTCTTTACTATTGAGGGAATCCTATACACATGAACTATCACAAATCACACTACACACTACACTACACATTTCTAGGACATTGTGTATTCCATCTCTTTCTATACAACATCTACTTAACACATTCAAAAAATATATTTTTGGCATCTACTTCTACACGATGAAGTCATTACCTTATGACGCACTATAGTCCCATAGTCAAAAATTTACTACCAAGGGTTTACATCTCAAATGGATATTTATCTCGTCACTCACATGTCTCACTCATTCAATCATATGCTTACACTCTACACTTTGACTACTCTATCGATCACATCTTGTTAGTATACACAATTCACACCATTTCCCGTTGACACATCTTCTATGCTCTACAGTTCATTCTTGAATGTCAGAGGGGGAATGTACACTATAAATGAACCTCAATCTCATACATACACAGGCTGCTCATCGAGGCATGATTCCCCTATCATTCACTTTGCATTCCATTCCATCTCATCCAAAGGATACTGCATATCTTGGTCACATTTAGTCAATGTTTACATAAATACTTGTTACATGTACACTTTATTACACATGCTAGATAGATATCTTGTATGTAATTATCTTTCCATACACACATGCGTGTTGACTTTCTTTCTATTTGTGATCAAAATTCTATAGAATTCGACCACATGTAGCATGGATGCTTGGTGTAACTACCTATTACCAGTCCCAAAGCATGGATCCAAGGGGTACCCACTTTCACTACACTAAACTGTGTTATTGTTTCATTTTTTCATAACACAGTTATTATCAGATTATACATGCCTTGACAAACATTCTATCTTTCCTAACATTCACTAACGGGTGCTTCATGTGCAACATTCGTCTTGCAGGTCTATTTACATTCCATGATTTTCTGTTACATTGCTTGTCATTGCTTGTCATTTTTTTACCACTATTTGTGGGATTTTCCTTTTTTTCTTGAGTTCACACTTGTATGCTTATGGCCTAGTCAGCCTTGATTTTCTTACGACATCGTGAGTGATGTCCCATGTTTGAAACCATCTTTTCACGGTCTACATTATATTCCTCTTTTGTCTTAGCTTACACATTTTCTACTAGCTTACATTCAATCTTATACATGCATGTTTTTGTCTTTCTTATACTAACACTTTTTTCCTAAGCCACTTTTTTTGCATGTGCCTTAGTTTCTACCAAGCACACTCCCTCCCCCTACAGGCAACAATTTCAGCACAACAGTTAGTCCTCTTTTGGGCCACATACTCCTCAACGACGTCACATGCACACCCTTAATGAGGGGGGTATCATTTGAATGATTCAGTCACCTCATAAAACAACTATAAACTCATCACACAACATAGTTCAGTACCGATACAACACAGTCATCAACATTAGACAGGGCCTAAAATCTTGACTTGGGTCCTTACTACAACACAAACACCAACACCCAGAATAGGATAGTAGCTCTTGGGTGCCCATGATCCTTCCTAGATGCCTATGACTAGGGGGAATTTACACAATATTATTCAGTTCAACACATTTCTACATAACTTCACACAACATCTTTTACAAGACATACAATCCTTAATACATGCAACATACACCATTTTACTTTTCGGCATTGGGTAAAAATTGGTCAAACTGGATCATATTTTTACACACCATCTACAGTGGTGTTTCATACATTTCAATAATTTGTTAAAGGTTATAGGATAACACCAAATTTTTTTCAATACACTTCTTCCAGTTCTTGATGTGAGATATCCTGAAAAACGAAATCGTAGTTAACTGGTACAACATGGCATGACTATCTCTCCAAAAAAATGTGGTCTTCTACATCATCTACAGGATCCTTTCTATACTATTTTCACTCATCACGATGGATAAGGTACATGTTACTTTTTCATCATTACATCATTTTTACATACTTTCTTACATATGGGTTTTTACACAATTTGATCATATACACATATTTGACTACTCGTTAGTTCTTCTCTTTTACAGATTATCCTTATGGGAAGCAGTAATTGGAGTCAGACCATCTCATCAAACATCATCCTAATCAATGACATCAATAAAAATCACACGTTGGTAATTGACAACAATCGATATCGAACAATAGGTACAATTCATGAAATCTCTACACATACGCAAAATTTCCTGCCCTAGGGTCATACAAGTCATCATCATCACTTTTTACACTTTCTCTTCTCTAGTTTCCACGCTTCACATTTTTATCATTCCATGATTTTCCACACTCTCTCTCAACACACTTTTCGCAACATCAATCTACATGGTTATTAGGTATATATATCTTTATCTACTTTATGTTATCAATATTTCACTCAACAACATAAAGTGGGGGAAAATGTAGACACAAAATCATGCACTTTGGGTATTATCTAGTTCTTGATTACATACTACTATTCATATGATTCCTAAGTAAGAAAAGTATTAATTGACCCATGTCTTTGGCCATATTTGCTTGCTTTTTATTGCCACTTTTGGTCTTGTACACACCTTCTTTCTCCAGTATATCTTTTTATACCTTCAACATTTATTTATGTCTGGACACAACGCACCCAGCCAGGATGTCTAGCACCAGGCGCTCTCATCCCCTCTGGGTGCCCCTGACCTCTTTGTACTTTTTTCACATCTTTTGGGTCCTTTCTAGCCATTTGGGCATCTTATATTTTTAGTAGTTCGACATTTTTGGGGTTAATTATGAAATTCAAGTAAGGGAATCATATAAATATAAAGTTATGTGACCATAATAAAGGACCAAGCACTAAGCATTATCTATCACCACCTAAGGTTACATCTCAAAGGCCATTATCAAGAGCATTCAAGTATCCATTCTAGAATCCACACAAGAGAAAGGGACTGCATTATTCTGCATACACTTCATAGGAGGGGAAGTTCATTCTATTCCATGCACACATCTATTTACATTTCTACATCTAGATCTATTTCTCGATATCAAGTGTGACATGCACAAGAGCCACCTAGGGCATGATTGCGCGCGCACACACACACATAGAACTATGTTGGGTTTGAAATGTAGTGCAATGCTCAGTCGTAAGATCACTCATTTGAAAGTTGAGGACAATCTGACCCCTCATTTGTATTATTTTATTTTTGGGATTTGATGCACTTTTGAGGGTTTTGTAGGTCAATTCTTCATTTATAGGTTATCAGGTGATATTGACGCGATCATAATGTGAACATACTAGTGACAAGAAGGTGAAGGACATTGACACATCCTCGTGACCCTGCAAAGGAGTTTTCTTGAGGGTTTGAGTAGTCACATGCACCCAGAATAATCTATAGGGTGTATGCCAACAGGTTACCCTTGACCCTTTCCAGATGGAAGCCCCAGTCTATAGCAGATATCTCAAGTTATCATACATTTTTTGAGTCTTTGTTGTGACACTTCTCCCTCCTGTTCATCACTTTCATCCCTTCAATCACAGTCCAGGATTAATTGCTAAATCAACTAAGTTTTTCATCCCCCATTTGTAACTAGGGTTTCATATTTGCTAGCTTTAATTTTCTTGGGTCTATTTTGTTACTTAATTGTACTTATTCATTTACTACTACATTGCATTAGTATTAGGAATTAATTTTTTCAGTAATTGCAGTTAATCAGAAGATGTTTCTTCTTTCCCATTACCCATAGTGGTAAATTACTGGGTTTTCTGAGCAGTAATTTCCTCCATTGGGATAGGTCATGTAGTAATGAAGACATAATAACAATGTGAATATAATCCTTGGTGTTTAGATAATCAAACAATTGAAAGAATGAAAACATTGAAATCTATCCATAAAGGATATCATAGATCATGCTTCCAACTTCATAGTAGATCAAGGAAATTGAAGTATGCAAGCTACTAGTTTATGTAAGAACTTGAAAGCATACTTAATCCATTCTGTTCTAACGGTGACATCATGTTCTTAATCTTAGATGATCTCCAAATGATCCTCAATGATCGTTGGCCAATTTTGTGCCAGGACGATGATGTAGAGGCTCAACTATCTTGTGTGATGTCGTATTGATCCCAATAGTACATTCCTAGGTTTTGGATATCCTCAATAGATTTCATAAATGCTACTTCTCAGGTATGCTTCACCTAGGAATGTCATCTACTAGACAAAGGACACTTTATGCACACATAATATTGGACTTAAAACATATTGTAAAATGGATTCTTTAAAATTCACTGGGATATCTTCAACTGAAGGGAAAAAATGCTTGTCTCCATCACTGACCATTCAGTTACTACCTTGGTGATTGGAGGGAATCGTTGGCCGATTATAGGGAATGGTGACTAAGGAAATTCAAAGAGCATTACATACCTAATTCTAAACGAACCTAAGCTGAACCCAATTTCATTAAGTTGAAATGACGTCTGAATAACCAAGGAATGTGATATAAGTGATTTTATTCCCACCTTTGATGCGATGTAAATCGACTATGTGGAATGATCATACATTGCATAACTATCGACATTTTTATAAGGATTGTTCAAGCTTATAACATGTTGATGTAGATTTATGAATGATGTCGGTGTTAAATTATTTTAAAATGATATAATGATGATTTTCTTTCTGGTAGAGTTTACAAGCAATCATCATCATAAGATAAGTTGGTGAGATCTTATAGAATCACTGACAACTTTTATCCCTCGTGATTTGGTAAATACATGGGGATAAACTCACTTGAAATTGGTTTGAAACCACTTCGAAACTAGGCGATTTTTAGGTTAAGGATGAATATTAAGATAAGTAGGAGTATGTTGAGGATGAATTGTGGAAAGTATTTTAATTTTCATTTCCTCCTTACTAGGCTAAAAGTAGCTTAAAGTTGTTTAGGAGGTGAGAGGGATAAATGATTATTTATGGGATAAATTCCTATTTTACGTTGGATAGAATTTGATTTACGAACTTATGTATACTGTTTATTTATGGGAACCCATAAATCATACGTGTAGGCAGGTCACCGATGGGGTGTAAGAAAAATGCTTCATCTCACTTTAGATCTCTAAGTTGTCAAATAAACCCTTGGTTGGGTTCTAAATCGTAAGGCCATCGAATCCTAAACCCACATTCTTGTGGTGTGCTCTAATATATAACAAAAATGTGCCATTACATTAAACCTATACACAGCTATCATATGTAAATGAAGATCCTAAGAATACATCTACCAAGTTTCCTTACATCACCAGTTCAAAATAGATTAGTAGAGAATATTTGTAGTATCTAGGAACAATATTAGAATAAGGAATTTCCAATCCCAATGTATATTTCTATATTAAACCGCCGCATTGGGATTTGAAAACATTAATGTTTCACCAAGAAATCGACGCACAAATATTTGAAAACATTAATGTTTCGCTAAGAAATCAACGCACATGGATTTGAAAACATTAATGTTTCTCCAAGAAATCAACGCACTGGGATTTGAAGTCCTTAATGTTTCACCAAGAAATCAATGCGTCAGGATTTGAAAACATTAATGTTTCGCTAAGAAATCTATGGAACCTAATTTGGCCAAGAAAACATTCTCAAATTTTTCCTGATATATACACAGAGGTGATGTTCTCCCCGTGATTTTGTAATTTGCGTATTTGTGAAGTAGTAGAAAGGGATTTAGTGAATTGGCATATTGCAATTTTCTTACAAAATTTCAAATAAATCCAGGTCTTGTCAGTGCCTGGCTAGTGCGTTGCAATTTACATCCTAAAAGCACTTACTGTAGGTGAGTCCTCAGTCTATTTAAGACATGTTTTCTTTCATGTCGCATTGCTTTATTAGATTTCACCTTTGTAAGTTATTACAAAGCCTGAACATCCTCATCCTCATAACCACTATGATTTTTTATGTCATCTAGAATAGTCCTCCGCTTGCAGAGAATCATAACTAGTATTCCTATCTTAGATTCTAGATTCCTATCTTAGATACATTTATCTAGAATACTTTCTTCTGTACACATGGGTGTATCTTCTTTGAATATTTTTGTTAATGTTCTCTCTTCTGCAGTATACACACACACACACATATTGCGGTTTCACTTTCATTTATCTCCACGACCAATGTTGACTCTATATATTCCTTATCTTTATCACTGTATCTTCTTCCACATCCTTTTTATTAAAATGTTCTCTCATTCTGCAGTACATATATTACATTCTGCAGGTTTCACTTTCACATTTATTTCCACGACCAATACCATAATTGAATGACGACTGTCTTGCATAGAATCCCACAGAACCGGGACCCGCTCCGGACCTGAAATCATATCAACCACGTACATTCTGCGGGGTTCATGTCCACTGGGAGGATTTGGTCGGGAATGGGAGGTTAATAGAAATATTGAAAAACAATAATGTACGAAATAAAGACCATTTAGATTGATCCAAAATTTTGAAAAATTCAAGAAATGCAAAAGGAAAAAAGTCACAACAATGAACCAAAATTGTGCATTTATAATTAAACATTTGGAAAAACAAAAGTAAAAAATGAACAGTTTATGGGAAAAGTAAAACATATTTTCACAAGCATGCTTCTTATTACCACCATGATTTCACTGCAATGTACTTCAAAAATTTTAAACCATGGAAACATAATGTATTGAATGTACTCCAAGCATGGATTTCCTTCAACAATTTCTAAGGAGCACAAAATGCTTTCTTTATCTTCACATTCACTTCTAATTTGTACCTGTGAAAATAATTGTGTTATAAATCCACCAGAAACTATTTAGTAATTTTAATTCGCTTTTATTAATGTTGAGGAAAATTTGGAATCTATCTCTCCACAACAATAATTTTCCAAAAAAGAATGTAGGGGTTTACACCATCTCTTCTTCCTCCATAAATATTGTAGAAGTGGGATCAGTATTTGACATCTTTTTTTTGTCCTTGTCGTAGTCCAGACAACATGTCTATAATATTTAATATAAAGGAAAAACATCAACATCTAGGGATATTTTTAATTCCTGCATCCTTCAAGTTTCTTGAACTCATTTTCCAAGTAGGAACACAACAATATACAAAGAATACCCTTATCATGATTGTATCATATGTGAAACATCATATCAAAGAATTCAATCTTCTCTCAAGAATAATGATACTTTAGCTGACTTTGACACATTGACATTTCATTATCAAGCCAAAGAACCATGCATACATTCTCAACCTTGAATTCACATTCTCATACCACAACGAGTCATAGATGGAAGACCATATATTTTATCTCAGCTCCTTTGAAATGATGAACACTCTTGGTAATTGGATTATGACAAACCTCATACCTCTGATGAATCAATAATTTCTTCATGAGAAGATGCACACCTTATTTGGCTTGATGACAACATTTAGAACCTCTATACAACAGGACAAACCTCTATACATTATGATAGAGCTCGGTCATCGAGACTCCTTCATTAATCAACTAAAGATATATCATACCTTGGATGAATCAATGAACTCAGAGTCCTTCACGAGAAGATACATACTATACTTTGATTTCAAACTAAGCACAGACCCTGAGATCACCTATTTCATGTTTGATTAGCTACAATAGAGACTTCTTATCACTAGAGTGTCTTATCATTAGAGTGTCTTTGGCTGCTCAAAAAATCATTTAAAATTTAAAATTTCTTGTTCTCTTCTCAAACCTTTGATACATCTTCAGTTTGCTTGATGTATGCTCTAATTCTTATTATACTAATGTAACACTCTTGCAAAAATCAGTACATGTTAAGTGACACAACATTATTTTTCTTTATACATATTTCTCATGTTGAGATGTTTGTGCACATATCAATATCATTTAGTCTAACATGTTGTATCTTTTTTTCTTTCAATTCTATAGGATTCACTGATTCAACAAAATGGCACCTAAAAAGGGAAGCTCAGCCTCAAGGAAAAATGTTATTCCAACCCCTCCTGGTAGTGGTACTGACATTCAAAAAATAACATCTTATTTTGAGAAACCATCTAAGGAAACCCATCCTTCTCCAGCAGGACCATCACAATCAAGGGATAATGATTACATTCAAAATGAAACTTAGAATGAGAATGTGTTCATTTTTTATTTTCCTGATGTTGTCAATGACAACAACAATGAAATGCCTCCCCTTGAAGACATTCCATTGAATGATGTTGAGTTTGACACTATACCACCTGCCCAATTGAATAAAGATGACACTGCATCACCTGTCAGTGCCCAAGTGAATGTTGGAGGTGAAAATTATGGCAGTGGAAGTCAACGAAGTATAAATTCCACCAAGGCAAATACTCAGTAGACACCTATTTCTGGAAGAAAGAGAAAGGAAAGAAAATGGGACTTGGGAAGGAGTTTCAAGTTAGAGTGGGTTTCTAAGTTTCCATTTATTGAACCTGTTGAAAATGAGAATAAATTTGAACCTCCCAAAGAATGCAAATGTACAATCTATAGCTGGAGATTGGGCAGGGAAAAGACAATGCAACTTAAGTTGGATACTATTGAGAAACATGTAGGAAAGATATATGAAAAGATAATTGTAGATGGTGTTGAGAAGAATGTTTCCAGATGGAAAAATGCAGATGATTGTTTGCATATTAGGTATGAAAAATAATTTGAAGAGCACAAGAGAAATGAAAGAATAGTTGCAGCAAATGGAGGGACAATTACCTCTCAATTCAACAAGATCGTTCAAAACAATCTTTTGGGTAAAACAATTCAGCTAGCTACTGTTTTTCACATTTTGAAAAGAGGTCATCCTATAACATATTTTCCTGAACAAAAGAAGATGTTGTCTTTCCTTGGTGTCCCACACTTTCCTCATTCTCACTGGTCAGAAAGTAGTGGTTGGGATTGGGAAAAATGCCTAGCTATGGTTGAGAAAGAAGACTTGAAAGAGAAACTGAAGTCTACACGATACATATCTTTATCTATTGATGAGGTTACAACAGTAGATAATACTGCTTGGGTCTGTATGCATGTGTATACTGTCGAGAATTCTGTGAGACACCCTCACTTACTTTCCATTCACAAGATGAGAGAGAACTCCAATGCTGAAAACCTTTGTGAGTTGGTGATAAAAAGTTTGAAGGAGATCGGTGACATAGATGATGCTGCAATTGCATCAAAGTTGGTATGTGTCGGGGAAGATGGGGCATCTATAATGCAAGGTCATCATAATGGCCTATGTGTAAGACTCCAAACATCTCATTGCCCTTATATGATTTCCATTCATTGTATGGCTCATAGAATGAACCTAGCTTACAGAATAGTTGGCAAATTTAAACCTGTAGCAAAAGTTGAAGACCTTGTTTGAGAGGTGCATGCTTATTTCTGCCATAGTCCTAAAAGGTTCATGGAATTCCAAATATTTTTAAAAGGACTAAAAAATGGGCATAAATTGTTAAAATATGTTGACACCAGGTGGATCTCATTGTACCAACCGGTTTGTAGGGTGTACAAAGAGTATCAATCCTTATTAGGAGTGATGTGGCAGAATCACATGGAAGTGGACAAGGCCCAAGATTTGATACATCGTTTGACTGATATAGATTCATTTCTGATGTTGTGTGGTCTCCTTCTCATGTTGGAAGAAATGTCGTCATTTAATTAAACAAGCATAGGAAAGAACTATCTATATTGTTGATTTTTCTAGTTTGAGGAAACGAGTTTGTATGACAATAGAATATTTGTATCTCAATGAAACTGCTTTTACATGTCCAACGTTTGATGGTTGGAATGATTTGATAAATATTGGAAATGCAAGTAGCTTTCTAAAGCTCAAATTGTTTGGGGAAGTATGTGCTTTTGTACGTGGATATGAGATACCGATGTACATGTTTAAAGTAGTAGCTAGTAAGGTTGAGGAGGTAAAAGTCACAGGGTTTTGTTTGATAACATTGTATCATCAACAAGGGTGAGGTTAAGAGAAATTGTAGTGTCCCTACTAGAATAAATAAGGGAGAAATTTAGAAGGGATGCTTTACTTGAAGCAATGGCTATAGTAAATCCGACCTTTTGGAATCCTGTCCAAAATGAAAGACATATGCAGGAAGACTACTTCAAGAGGTTGACTACATTGATTCAACATTTTTGTAAGCCTGTTGATATCAATGGAATGAATATTGTAGGTATTTTAAGCAAGGATAATTTGAGTTCTCAATCTCATGAATTCATCACTACAATGATTCAACAATTTAAAGATTTGGATAATCCCTTATAGTGTGGAGCAATAACCTGACTATGGAAAAAATTTGGGGTGAGTACTATTTTATAGCAAACCATGTCTGAAGTTTTTCTCATTGGCTGATCTATGTCAAACAATGATTTTGGGTTCAGTTGAAGATGAGAGAATTTTCAATGCCTTGGCCTTTATAAAGTCAAAATTGTGAAACAAGCTTGACAAAAATTTGGAAAATTGTTTGAGAATTTATACATCACAGTACGAAGTGGATAACTTTCCCTACGATAGGGCTCTGGCAGTATGGAAGTTCGATTACTGAAAGGAGAGGGGCTGAAAATAATGGCACAAATACAACAGATGACCCTATTGCAGCAGTTGACTGTCAAGAAAGAGAGAGTTCAGTCTCATAGATCCAGTGAATCAAATGATAGAGATGATCTACGTCCATCAAGTTAGAAGCTTCCATTGGTGGATATCCCATGATATAGATCTTCATATAATAATCAATATATTCAAATATTCAGTGCATTGTTTTGAATCTCAAACAAGGATTAACAATCACCCCAAACATGTGCCTAAAGGTAATCATATTGATTCCATTTCCATTTTGATTGTAGAAACATTACAAAGTCATGTTTTAATGAGTATTTAATATATTTCACATACAATGTTGTTGATCTCTTTTATAGAAAGCATACACCACAACTGGTTGGCTATTAAATCACAATGCATTTACATTATTATATACTTTAGGCATATAAGAGTTGTGGTGCTTAATTCTGAGATAGAATAAGTGGCTTTTCTTGAATCATTACTGAAATGAAAATTTAATCATTCAACTTTCTTGAGACATGCCCTGTATGAAAAAATTAAATATTTTCATTGTAACAAATGGAACAATTTTCAAAATGGATCTAAATACACTAAAGAGTAAATCCATACACATATATATTTAACTTGTGCACCTCTTTGTAAAAAATTTCTTCAACCACAAGCAACCTAAATATCACATGTTTATTAATACAATAAACATAAAGATAACTCTAGTCTATTAATAAGACAATTTACTATTTTTATCCATGACCATGATTTCCTCCCAAATAATAGAAACAACAAAACCAAACTGCCACTTCAACTTGGAATCAGGATCCACAACTTTAACAAATTATATCATCTTCTGTAACATGCTCCACTCTTCATCTGTTGGAATTACAATTTGTTGTAAATCAGAGTGACTGACATGTAACTTTGTTAGCAATTCATAACTGATAGTGGAGCTTTCCTTTACTGTTGAATGCAAACTTACTGACAAGGTTATCAATGGTTTAATAGAGTCAAAAAAACAATTCTCATCTAGCTTCTCAGGAATTTGGTCCTTCTCTTGAGTCATTTTTTCTTTCATCTTCTTCTGGAATGCATCCTTCTTAATGAATTGGCGTGTATTGTCAAAAGGCATTGGAAAACCAAGCTTTGTGAACTCATGTACCTTTCCATGCAGCTCCTGTAACATTCTTTGACACTTATTCAGAAATTCATGTGCTTCTCCCAGCATCACACACTTTTGAATGATAGATGATACCTTTATTAAGGCATCAAACTGGTTCTAAATTCCTCTGGATGTCAGTTCTGTGTCACTGAATTTGTAGATAGCTTCCAAAATTTTCTTTGTTGTATCCTCTCTTAAAGCCATCACTTTTCCTGCTACCTATTACATATTCACGGAGCTTATCAAAGATTCTCTATAGATCAGTCATGAATTTAAACAATCTAATCAAATCATCAATTTTTTGGTTTATTTGCCCCAAAACATTATCTGTCATATTAATCAATGCCTTTTTATGAAATCCAGATAGTTTGATGTTGGAAGACTCTATTTCCTTTTTTTTATTTTTCCAATTCCTGTTGCAATATTTCATTTTGTTTTTTCTCATCATCTAGGCTCTATTGAAATCTACATAGTTTGATGTTGGAAGACTCTATTTCCTTTTTGACTCTATTTCCTTTCTTTCCATTTTTGCAATATTTCATTTTGTGTTTTCTCAAATTAGGATTTGTTCCCATTTTTTGACCTTTTCTTTCTCTTCCTTCACAGCATCTTTCAATTCTCCCATTATTTTTGTAATCTATTATTCTTACTCATTGTTTCCTGTAAATTTTTCTTCACATATTCTAGTTCTACCTGTGCCTGTTCATTCAAAGCAACTGCAGTCATAGAGGTAGATGATTTTATCTTCCTCTCCAACTCACATGTCTTATTAACTGGTGCTTTTCCTTTTTCTTTCTCATTTTCCAGGTCTGCCTCTAACTTTTGAATCTTATTATTCAACTTATTGTTCTCCCTCTCTTCCTTTAGTAATGTTGTGTAAACCACATCATTGTTCCTTTTTGATACATTAAAAGGTTTCATTTCCTTAAGATCCATTTGAAGGGAGGTCACATCATAGTTAGTGGGAAGCATTTCATTATCTGGTTTTACAACTTTGGGCACATCATACATGCATTCCAAGGTATTTATGTCTGGGTTATATGTAGGAAATACCCTCATTTTGGCTGGATCTAAAGTTCCAGTAGCCTATAGAATTTTCTTCTTGTTTCTTTTATCTCTTTCTGATTTATTGGAAAACTCAGCTCGGTAATCAAAACCTGAGGTGTTCGTAGGAGTGAATTGTTCCACCTTGAATGGAGAAGGAGTAATTGAAGTTTGGGGAGAATTTCCCTATGGAATGGTAGTTTGTTTAGGGGTGGCAGTGGCACCACCTTCTATAAATAGTTTCCTTGAGCCAAGAGTAATTGTACCTATGTCTACCTCTATCTTCTGCCTCTTCTCGCTTCCTTGTTGGACAAATAGCCCTAGCAACTTCAATTGTCTCTATTGCCCTCTTTAAGTTTCCAACACTCTGTTGACTACTACCATCATCACTAGAACCGCCAACCTTAGCAATAGTAAAAAATTCATGGCCAACTTCTCCTCTAGGATTTTCAACGTGTGGCTGAACTATTTGCTGAGGATTTGACTCTAGAAGTAAATTACACTGGATTAGCACTTGTAGATGTTGTAGTATGCAGTGGTCCTTTCTCCGAAGGTGAAGCTCCAAGGCCTGACCTATCGAAAACTTTTCTAGATTGTACCTCTGGTGGAAGCCAAATGCCTTGTCCTCTTGAACCCAAACCACCACCAGTAAAACCCAACTTTTCAACAATAACTACTCCTGCAGTATATATTTCTTTCAAACCTTCATCGAGACTTGGTTTATATGTGCTACTGCTAGGGGGATTGTGTAATTCCTCAGAGGCAGTGTCATCATCACTACTTTCCTCTCGAGGATGCTCTTTATTCCATAATTTTCTGAAATCTGCATCTTCTGGAATAGAATCATAGTCTTCTACAGATTTTGGATGGCCTAGGTCCTACCTCATAGACCAAAAGGAAGTAATTTTTGACCTTGTCCAATTTATATCTTTCAATTCTTGTTGTAATGCCTTTGGCATGCTTTTAGAGGACTTTTTATCAGGTTTTGTAGATTGAAAATCCTCTGCCTTTTTTTGTGGAGGCTCAGGCAATCCAAAAATTTGTTTTGACAACTCTTGAGAACTAATTCCTTGCTCGGAAAAAATTTCATTCATTTTTATTTGTACTTCATCCCAAGAGTTCTTGTTTTTCAATTTTTCTAGCAAGGGTTTGCTTTCATGTTGAATTTTAGTGGCAGAGTTCATGTTCACCACTACCCTTGCTTTAATCACCTCACATGGGTCATACACCCAGTGAGAGTCAACATCAAACTTAAAAATCTATAAGATTTCATGTGCCACATAGAATGCTTTTCTTTCAAATGTGAACCCTCCACATGAGAACAGTAAGGAAGGAAATATGCTCTTCTTTTGCTGAGAAACAAAATAGAGATTATCTGTGCTTTCCATCTACCGTATATATTCCAAGGAAAAAACTCTCTCTGTCACATGTATTGGAAATTTTTAAGGTTGTACTCCTGATCCATAAAACCTTAGCACAATATAATCCTCCATGAAGTACCAGTCTGCTAACTGTATTTCTGATCCCAGTTGAATGCAATCTCTACATTTCACAGGAAATCTAGGCATTGTACTTTTTGTAAATGCTTCATACATTGGAACCCAAAAATAATCTACAAATTGACTATAGTCCCATCTATTATAATACATCCTTATCTTGGGGGCCCACTCAGTTAATGGACACACGACTTCTGAGTCAACAAAATAGAGCTCAATTGCAAGTTTTTTTTTTCAAACCATCCAACAAACCACCATAGAATTAAATAGCACAAGTAGGTAGTGAACCTAAATGTCTTAGTGTCAAAGAGCCTTCTTTGATTGTTAATAATTGTTTATGCATAGATTCTACAATGTACCCAACAAATTTGTATTGACAAGGTGGATTAACGAAATGGATATTGTATACCATTTCTTGGAGGGTTTCATCCATTGTCTCATCGCTATCGAAGCCAAGGAAAAATACTAGCATAGAAATGGTATCCCTGACCCATGGTTTAAATATGTTAATTGCATACGGAGCCTTCCCTTTTGGTACCTCTACATCAAATGTTAATTTTCATAAAAATGTATCTCTGTCTTTTTTATTTGTGGCATGATAATCACTAGCTATTTTTTCTAGGGTTATGTGGATGGTTCCTGAATATTTACTTTCAAACCCCAATGCACTGCCAAGATTTACCTCCGTAATGTACAAAAGTTCTTGTCCATTTCCCTTTGCAACAATTGATTTTTTTGTCTCATTGTAATTTTGGGCACATATATTGACAAATTCAGGCAGGGGAAAACCTCGTGGAACATCATGTGTCCCAATCCAGATGCCCATGTTATCCAACTAAAATCTTTATGTCTACCTGATTGGTCTAAACTTCTACTTTCCCTCATCTTTGTCTCAGATGTGTATCTAAGCTGTGAAGCTCTTGTGCCAATTACAAGATCATAAATATCATGATATTCATCAGTAAAACTAGGGATTTTACTTTTAAGCAGTTTGGCATATGGGATTTGGGTTTTACTTTTACTTTGGGATCCTGTGGAAGTAGACATGCTTGGAATTTTGGATTTTATAAACCCTCAACCCTATTTTCTCAACCCTTATATTGAAATATTTGAAAGTGAAGGCTTATACAGTGCTACTTATAAAAAATATAATATTTAAAGAATCAAGACTGGAATGCAGGATGACACTTACTCGAAAATATGAAAAATTTGAGTTTTACACGGTTCGCAACTTCTATATGAATCTATTCTTCCTTTCGTTGTAGTATGCCTTCCAGAAATAGAATTTCAATTGTCAACATCACTATAAATGATTAGGTCTTTCAATGTACTTTGTAGATGTCAAATCTAGTCATTAATCAAATTCCATTCATTGGATGACAAGTTGTCACTTATCAGATGGCCACGTGGTAGGATTTCAGGCCTCCTCGAGGAAAAGGCATTCCCCAGACTCTAGGCCCAAGGAATGAACCAATTCAATAATAAAGTTTCGGGTCCGCGGTGACAGGTGTTTACATTTAATGACTTGGATGTTGAAATTTTTGGGGGTCGTTGAAACATTTTAAATAATAAACCCCTGCTTTTTCCCATGCCACGTGGAAGAATTCTGTGGATTTATTTTTTTCGTGCCTCAACAGACGTGAATCTCTCAGATTTAGGTGGGATGAATTATAATTTTGGGTCTGGGATTAATTGTTGATTGTTAATTTGTTGGTCATGGACATTGGAATTGAACCGATCATCTAGCTAACGAGGCAATTGATGGCGGGAGTTGAATTAACTTCGAATAGTATAGAATAGAAAAAGCATCTGTAGGTTCTTGTGAGAGGACAATAGGCATATAGGAGGAGTAATTGAAAGAAATAAATTAGTTAATATTTTCTAGCCATTCAAGATTCAAGTATCCATGTAAGGTATTGAAGATCTATTGCGATTGAAAGATCCTACAATAAGTAATAGTGTTATTAACATCATAGTATGAGTCGCCTTGATCTTGGGAGAAGATATATTTATTTAATATAAAATTTTATAAGGGGTAAGATTTGAGGATGGTATTTAGAAATAAACATAGAGTTTTTCCTCTAATTAATGTCTCTAAATACCCCTTTTATTGTAGTGTGTGAATTTGAATTTTCTACACATACATAAGTACCCTAGTGTTGTAGTGATCATTACAAGTATTACAAATAAATTGAACATTTTTTTATAGCATTCATTGAAGCACTAACATATATGGTATAGACACATTGCACTACACTTACATTTTCCTGGACTAGAAAAAATATATATAAATTTGAAGTGAGGTCTTTGATATTGTATAGAAGGATGGCATTTGATAAGAATTAAGCTAAGTGGAATATGCATCCCAAATACAAACCCCATATTTTGTTAGGTTTAGATGTTGGCACCCTGCTTAGGGTTAAAGAAAAGAATTTTAATTTCCTAATAATTAGAGAGAAGTTTCAAAAAGCTAGATGTATAGATGATACAATTAACAAATCTATTCATTAAAGAAAAATTAAACTTGAAAACGTTTTTTTCACAAGCTTACATATTTAAAACACCACCTTTTAGATAAAAATGTTACGTCTCTTAGGAATTTTGTAAACTCTCTTTTTTCCCCTAAAAAATTAAACATGTAAGTTCAAAATCTAACACCTATCTCTCAATTTCCAAATAAACCAATTTCCTCAGCCTATCAAAGCTCGAATGAATTTATATTCATTTATTATTCAGAAATATAAATTTTGATGCCTATGTGAACAGATAAAGCAACTTCTAAGAAGCCATCAAGGAAACCTTTGAGGTTCAGTTTTAATTGCATTATGACTAAGAATTCATAGATATCAGGTGAATATCAGTGAAGAGCTTCCAGAATATCAGATTTATTTTAAATGTCAACATCCTTGGTAAGATTTTAAATCATTAGTATTTCATTTTACTTTGCAACCCTCAAACTCATTGTCAATCATTACTCAAAAATGGATGAAGCCCAATATCATTGATCAGTCATAGGCCTATTCTTGAGAACCCATTCGAATTGAGTGTGTCAGGCCTTTATAGCGTCACTTAATAGACGCATCACAGTCGTTAACTTAATATCTCAATGATGTAGCACTATTTATCATATTTCCACATGTCAGGATTCTGGGCCTCACTTGAGACCCATCGTAAAGAATTCCAGATGGACTCCAAGCCTGTGTAATGAACTGATTCAAAATAAAGCCCATCAGGTCCGTGGTGACAAGTGTGGGATTTTAATGACTTGGTTGAAATTTTTGGGGGCCGTTGAAACACGTTGAAAAATATGCGCTGTAACTGCTTTATCCCATAGCTAATGTGGAATATTTGTGGAATAAGATGTTTGTCATGCCAAAACTTTTAATCTACAAAAGGAAAAAGATTTAGAGAGGGGAGGTGACATTCTATTCTTCAGGTACGGACTCTAGGATTAATTGTTCATTGCACTAATTCATGAATATTGTAATTGGAATATCTTGATGGGCCCCAGTTCAATAAGGATATACGGGATAAAAATCATATTATCTATATACAATATATATCCCTGGTATAGTAAGTTTTACATGCATTGACTTTCTTAAATAAGATTCTTTATTTCTTAAATTAATTTAAAAGCAATTGATTCTGCACAATTCAATCGAATAACATGCGATTGTAAACTACCATCTCGCTCTACCACTTTCTAATGGTAGAAATGAATTAATTTCTATAAATGTCCAATATCCTTTTCTAGCTTGGAAAATAGCAAAGCAACAGTAGGTTAATCTATGTTTCAATAGAGATGTGCATTTACAACCGTCTTTATGGATTAGAGAATCACCTAGCTTTTAGATTGGTATAACTTGATGACACAACTTGGAAGATATTATCACATATGATGGGTCCATTACATATAAAAAGCTATGCAAAGACCATACTATTAAATCATAGAAATTTGAAACAAACAAAATGGGAATCCAACATGTATCTAGTGGCCACTCAAATTACTAAAACTATTTAAATATTTTTATTGCTTGTTCAAATTGGAATTTTATCGTCCTATTTTTGATATTATTATTGGTTGTTACTATCAAATTTTATATCATAATCCTTAATGCTAAATTACTCTATGCATTCTGGGGAAATCATTTGATTTGATGGTTATGGCCTTTCAATATAAATGCATCTACAACATTATGCAGCTTCAACTTAGTGTATTTTGCTAAAATATATTAACATATGCTTATAAGTCAATAGGAAAAATTGAAAAGTAAACGTCAGGTGCATAAGTAGATATCCTATTTAAGAAACCGTAAAAAAATTCTTGACAGGTAGGGGTGACAGATTCAACTCTAAACCCCCCTGTGGCAGTCATTGCAAAGTAAGCCTCTTGCTCAATCCGTTCAACAAGGCAATGTGATGGTTATCATGGAGTTGAATTAATTTATACTTGTCCATATAAGATAGATTTGCACGAAGAAATGGACAGATGCCATTATCCTAAACCCTATTCTCTGGGTGGCAATATTCGGATGCTTGAAGAATTAATGGTGGCATGTGCCACAGCATTGGGGAATTTATTTGCTTGGCAAGGCCGCTCACATGGAGTTGCTACTGTCCGAAAACCTCTGTTCACCTTCGTATTTTGGCATGGCTGGTAACTAAAAAATAGCATACTGCCTCCTTTGGGGTCTCACTTTCGTTGCTCGCTGCGGGGAGAGAACTCCTCCATTGACCTTTACCTTAATGAGCCATTTCCCATAGGATAACTTCAAGAGGTGTTTCGCTATGATTTTTTTCTTGAGGCCAAGGCCATTCAGCGTGTGATAAGAGATTCCTCTATGTAGGACTCTCACAGGGCCAGAGTCAACTATGAACTTGTTGCAACATTCATTTCTAATTACCTCTTGCTACATTCGATCAAAATGGATGTCATGGTTGTCGCAGAGTTCTTTATTTACCTTATCCATCAAGTCAGTTTGTGTGAAGAAATGGACAAGTGTCACATCCCAGACAAATCTGCTATGGTATGGAGGAGGTGGATGCTCATGTGAAATGGCACCGAGCGTGGGGAATATTGGCTCGAGGCAAGCGCTATAGGGAGTTTCTACTGTATGCAGAGGTTGTTCATGTTCATGTAATCTAGCATGGTAGTCCGAACCCTTCAACCAATTAACAATATCCTCTGGATTTCACTGCATGCCCATTAAAAAATATCGACTTGGCGAGTTGACCACCTCATATCTAGTTATATATATATATCCTATAGAAATAGTGAAGCCTTTTTTCTTCATACTCAGGTCAAGTCCAAGTAGCGAGATAGGCGGCATGTGATTATATATGGTAATGGTCGGGTCATTTCACAGAGGAGGAAGTTATTTAGTATTATGAGGATTAATACTCTGTTCAAGCTTGTATATATATATGGTTTTGTGCCCATGTGTGTGTGCTGTGTTGTAGCCACTGTATAGGTATATGTTCATATGGTGTATCCTTCTTCTATCGTATGGGCCATATCAGTGGGGCTAAAGAAATAGAATTGGTTCACATCATTCAAATTTTTTCAGAGTACGAGTTGTAAGGGCATGGGTCCCTATATATAATAATGGTTCATAGCTTCAAAAACAATATTAGTTATTTAGCAACATTAAAATACATTGTTCGAGTTTTCTCAGGGATACGAAGAAGTATAACGTATACATTGAATGGGTAAAAGTACTTAAATTAGATTATTTCTTTCTCAAAGTCTTCCCAATCTTTGATACCTATAAAATCTTTTATATATAATTAGAAAAGCTATCGCCCCCCGCTTTTGCCCATGCCACATGGATGAAATAATATGATGTAAGTACAATATATATGTATTATTTTTTATACTACTGAAGGTAGTAATATAGTCTTCACACTGCAACAAAGAATCACTTAGAGTTTATTTTGTATCAAGACCAAATGGAATTATCTATGTGTATTTATGACTAACTTCCAGTTGTAACTAAATAGTCAAGCGGCAACGAAAATTTTTGCCAGCCCACAATTTACACAAACATATCGGCAAGAACACATCGTGACAATTATCTTTCTAAATTAATTGAAGCACAATACAACAAACGATCGACATGCAGATATCCAGATAATCTGACTATATTTGTCAACACTGCATTACAAACTAATTGCAGGCAATTTTACCTACACATGATTGTGGAGGAATCAGCCAATCATCATATAATGCTTTTACACGCAAGAATGTAACAATCCTTGAATAATGTTCCCGCATTTCTGTCCCATGAGCTTCATAGTCAAATACTTGCAATCCAACACTTTGAAACCCTGTCATTTATGAACCATGATCAGTCGCCCATAATTCGATTGATTAGTTAAAGTGTTTTGTCAGCCGTCTTGTGAAACCTTTACAAAAGAGAAAGGCCTGTGGCGTCAGATTGTATATGATTTTGTATTAATTTGTGTTGGGTCGAGTCACTGAGTAGGATAGAAAATGGAGTAAAATGCTTTTCAAGGTGCTCTTTTTAATGTTATTTAACAGGGGGGCATTCTAAATGTGGATCACTCGGCAGACATTCTATGGACCAAAGTTCATTCCCATGTCTCATTTTCAGAAAGTGCACCTCCATTACTCCAATTCATAGTTTTGGTTTAATAAAAGTGTTTACTACTATTTGAAGTTTAAGACTTAAAGTCTTGTACTATTTGCAACTTACGAGCAGTTTCATTCTCATTGTATCCATTAGATACTTTCAATAAGTGGTGATGGGGACACCTTGAGTTAGGGGTCGAATTTCTCTATCTAAACAAAGTGGAACACATTAGCGCATTCTAAATGCGGATCAAGCATACACTAACGACCAAATCCCACCCCCATGTCCCACATTGTGACGTTCCAGTTCCTTGAAGATGCTTAAATCCATGTCACCCTAGAGTTTCACCTCCTCCCTTGCTACCCAGAAAGAAACATTACACTTTTGCACTTCTGTAACCAAATTTTTGCAAAAAGACGACTGAACCTAGCAGAGAGCAACGTTGAATGCATTAGGCTCTGATGGTTCAATTATTAGAAGTATTTCCACAAAAAATGAGGCCACACTGCTATTAATCCTACACCATCCATCCTCAAACAAATATTCCCCCCAAAACCAATTTAATTGCCTCCAGATCGCTACCATTACCAATTTTGAAGATCTTTCATAGATGATTATCGGATATAGATGACTTGAAAGCCATTTCCCTTTTATTGTAAAAGAAATATAGTAGGGGAACTCAAGGAGAATCCATAGATGCTCACTGAAAAAAGGATGAAAATGAAAAAAAAATGACCCATAATAAATAGGCAAAAAACAAGGCCCTTCACATGCTTGAAAAGATTGACAACATCCTATATTTAAGGCCCTTCCGTATTTAATGATTTCGAGACCATCCCAAATTCCAATATATATATTATGATATAAATATATTATTATTGTCTATATTATTATCTATATTATTTATGTATTATATATATATATATATTTTTAAACACTTTTGACTGGAGCTTTGAACCGGAGGGTTAAGGGACCCCACCCATACAAAACAGAAATAGAGGAGGAAAGAAAAACAAAAAGAGAGGAAAAGGGACGGAGAGCAAAGACCTGTCGGGAAAGAAGGGAACCGAGAGAGGACAGAAAAAGAAAATCTCAGCCAAAAAATAGCCACTAAAGACTGAGAAAGGACCAGAACAAAGGATGATGAGTAGAAGCAGTCCAAAATGGGAAGCACCACCAAAAAGTGCCGAACTCAAACCTTGACGCAAGCCATGCCACTAGCATTTCTACCTACGTGAATAGTAGCCTCTCAAAGTAAGAAACATAAATCTATACTAGCACAATCCCTCAACTCGTTAAGGTTGTCAATTGTAGAGTGTAAAGGGAAATGGGGCACATCTATATCCATGGGAGGGAGAATATGAGGGTCAGGTCTTCCATGCATGAAAATGGTATCCACATTTTTAGTATAATGAAGCGAATCCCTGTATTACTCACCGAGCCACTGAATCCCTCTCCCAGAGCCAATTACTAATTCATCAACTTTTTTGACCCATAAAATGGGATCGAGTAAATGAAAATCCACCAATTCTTCGTGAAGACCACCACGGTGGACCAGGTAAATTATATCAATAGCCACGAACTTAACTTCAGAAGGAACGAGATGAATAAGAAGGTAGAAAGAAACAAAGGCGGCCATGATATCAACATTTGCAGAAGGATTGCGCGAATCAAACATGTATGATTCATCCAAAATATTCTCGATGTCTTTGGCCTCCCTGGTAGAGGAGTACAAAAAAATTTCAAAAACATGATAGTGATCAATAGCAAAAGAAAGCGTGATCTCCGGTTTCTCTCCACAAAAATAAAGGAACGAAAAAACCAAAAATACATGAGAATGTGAACCGGGAAAACCAAGAAGGAATGTGGAGAAGAATAGGATGACCGAAGATTAAAAAAATGAGATGCACGAGACACCATCATTTAAGATGTTGCAAGCCTGCCTTTCCTTCGTGTGAGATGATCTCTGATAAGCAAGTCCAATCTTTCGAGTTACTTGATATTATTATATATTATATATATATATATATATATTAAATATATCATATATATAAAACTACACAAGTTCAATTTTAAAAATACAAAACCAAATATCCATATTAAGATGAGAACAGATTAAAGAAAATATTTCTAAAGAAAATAAAATTTGAATATGAATAAAATCAAATGTTTCTTAATTTTATTTACTATTTGAATTGAAATAACTAATGAAAATGTTGTTTTTAAATAGAATTCAGAATTGTTGATGTAATTACTAATGAAATATAGTTGTTATCCAATTTTGCCCCAATGTTGTTAGTTTCCTTAACTATAAGTCTGAGCTAAACACACTGGGAAATTTTATTTCTTACCTCCTTAGTCCTTTTGGGGGTCATTTCATTCCAGGATATGTCTAAACAGGTTGATCTCTATTTCGAGCAAAACTCTATTCCAATTTTGACAAGGAAAAAAATAATCAAAAGGCCCGAAACCCTAAAATCTGAAAATTCTCATGATTTTCGGAGGTGGAACGGTTTTGTAGAGGTAAGGCTATGAAGAAATTCTGGAGACTCTGGCGGTTCAAATTGCAAACTTCAGAGGCTCAGAGAATCACAGGTCTCGGCAGGGTTGAGAAGTGAATGAATACCACATGGAGGAGGGTCTGAAGGTTCAGAAACCTGAAGTCTAAATTTGGGACTTTGTAGAGTTTCATAGGTTTCATGTGCACCTGGATGGATAAGAAAATCCCTAAAATTCTGAACCCTAAAATCCCGAAAAACCCAATCCCCGAAGTCCCGAAAACCCTGAACCCTGAAATCCCTGAAAATCCAAAGGTCTGAAACTGTGAAGGACCGAAACCTAAAGTCCAAATTTTTCACTTCAGGATTTTCAGCATTTCAGAACGTTGAAAATCCTAGTGTGCAAAAATCACGACTTGAAGTCCGACAACTCGAAGTCTGAATTTCAAACTTCGGGGTTTTAGAAGGTTTCGTTGACTTCAAGTGGTATGAAGAGTAACCTGAACCTCCAAAATGGATAAGGTATGAAGTTTTGAATTCCTAAATTCTGAATGTCCCAAATTTAGGACTTAAGAAGGCTGTATAATGCATTTTCAAAGTCTGAAGAAATAGAAGGTCAACCACTCACATTTATTGCAGAATGGCACCCCCATCATCAGATGGCCATAACTTTTCACCGAGAGCTCAAATTTACACAAGAATCGTACTTTTTAGAAAGCTCTCAGTGTCCTCTACACAACTACACATGATGAATTTTTGGACATTTTATTGAAGACAAAGTAATTCAAAATGAAGAAATTAAAGTCTGTCCATTTTAGAGGGTGTTTCAAGTTTTTTTACCTACCCAAAATGACGAGGTATATGGCTTCCTTTCTTCTCCCAACAAGGAAAAGTAAATGGAGGTATGGGTTTTTGCAGTGGCACCCATCATTGTTGCAGGATATTTTAATGCATTTTAGAGTGGTTGAAGCAAGATTTCAAATCTTGCTGTCTCATTTCTCTCATTCTTCCTATATATTGTAAGGAGGGGAATTTTTCTAATGTTGCATAATTTTTCTTTACACCCTCCCTTCTTCTCTTGTCTGTAAGTGAATTTATGGAGTTCAAACCTCCAATTCAAGATGTAATGCAAGTTTGTGCCTCTTGGACATTGGAATGCATTGTATCAAATTTGTGGAGCTATAAAATAAGTTTGTGGATGAATTTCAACCCTATATTGTGTTCATTGCTTTCTTTTGATCTCTCATTGCAATCTTGGTTATTTGTGCATGGTTATTGTATTACATGTCTAATGGTTTGTGTTTAATGGTTAGTGGATTCTCATCCATGGATTTATCTATGGTGTGTTTTCATCCTTATTAATTTGATTTTCTTTTTCATCTCCATGCAAAGTAGCTGTTCAACATTCCATTTGGTGTATCACCTCTGTTAATTTAGGTTTAATTTCTTGTAATCTTCTTAACCCTGTCTCCTTGGCAAGTTAGAGTAGATCATCTACAATTTGGATGTGTGCATCATAATAGAGGAATATGAGCCGACCTTCATCCGGAGGGTTATCCCAATCTCAAAGTCCCACACTTTGGGATCACTCCATGTTTTACGAATCAAACTGACTTCCTCAACCATTCACTTATGAGCAATTAGGGGTGCTGTGATTTCGACATAACAATAGTGTTTTCAAAATTATTATTAGATGTTATATATTTCATCATTGTGACCTTTTTCATATTTATTTTATTCAAATTAATCAAATATATATTGAAATAAAATTAACATTTTCATTTTTTTTATGTTGAAGGGTAATGTGTTTTCTATTATCTCATTTACGACGGGTAAAGCTTAACTTAGCTAATCAAATTAAAGTATGGGGAGCACTTCAAATTTTATCATTGAATGCAATGATGGTCATTTTAATATATTTTGCAGGAAAGTGCCCTTTTCATAAATCTTAGTAACTATTGAACACACACACACACACACACACACACACACACACACACACACACACACATATTAAATATGCTTCTTTTATGAAATAAGTCTTTTCCATATTTATTAAATATGTCACTTTTATGAAATAAGTATTTTCCATATGTATTAAATATCTCATTTCTTGGACCTTCATGCCAGAAAATATAAAGTCACCAAGGATTAAAATTTATAAGACATTTATTAACTACGAGGGTACCTGTTAAATCTTTGGCAACACACTTTACATGTGTCATGAATAGGTAAACTGTAATTAATTAAAAATCAGGTTGAGGGCTGATGCTATCGATAATTTCTCACTGGCGTCACTGTCTCGATATGTTAAATGTTTATTACAAAGGAAGTTAAGTATTATTGATGTAATGTATACCATTCTATCCTTATCATATTCATCATGATAAAAGGACATTTAAAAGGTAGGTGGAGGCATGTGGGATAGTGACGCCGGTTTCAATGTGATTTTTTTCCCATGATTTACATTTAATATTAATCGTCAATTCATACTAGGGTTTGGTTGACACATGTAAAGGTACAGTCGAAGAACTCACTTAGAATTTTATAAATTCAAGGCCCTTGGTAATATTCCGACACTTGATTTATTTTGAAAAATCATGGGGGACCACATTAAGCGTATCGAACTAGTATCAAGCCATAAATATGTCATGGCTTTTTTCTAGTTTTGATATGGACTCAAACAAAATTACTGTTGGGAAATCCTTTTCCCTCTCTACTTCTAGTTCTCATCCTGATGGTTACTCCACCCCCCTCTCCTAGCCAGTTGACTGCTACCATTTTCTCCCTTCATTCTCTTGGATCTTATTTTGTAGAGCTCCAACCAGATTCCATGTCTGAGAAACCAATTCCCGAAGTATTACTAGAACTCTCAACTACTTTATCCAGAATCTCCAAACATGGAACCTATGTATTCTCCACATGCTGCTATAAATGATGTGGATATTGAAATTGATGGAAATCAATCCCCGATGGAGACCACTTAGATGGACAATCAATTTGAAACGTTGTCTTCCATCGTTTGCAATTATGTAACAATCTTTTGAGGTGATTAAAACCTGACAAGACTTAACAGACACTTGCAGAGATATCGTTGATAAAGAATGTGTCTTCATCCTAACCTTGTTTGACACTTTGGTGAAGAAGACAGATACCGATGCAATTAAGAAAGTGGCAAAAGAACTGAGAAATATATTATGATAAGTAATATTTATGTTAAAATATAGTTATAGGCTAAGGGCTTATATTTTTTTTGGTATGCCTATGTTATGATATGTAATGTTTATGTTTCAAAAAAATATATGAGATAATCTTATGGAAATGGATGCTATTGTTTCTAGATCTCAACAAATATATGAGATACTCTTGTGGATACTCTTGTTTATGTTTCAACTTATATATTTTTTTCCTTTTCAGCACCTGTTCTTGTGGATACTCTTGCATTGCTTAATGTCATGCCTTTTTTATTTATCTTCTCCTTCTTGAAACACTATATAATTTTTTCTTCATTCTATAGGTTATTTCCAATGTAAGTGTTGAAACTCTTCTCGGCCATTTAGCCTACAACCCCTGAACCCCCTGCTTGTATTGTGTGTTTGCTGCGTGCTTCCATTTAGCATCATCAATCGTCACTGATTTTTCTTTTCCTTTTCTTTTCAGCTGTCATTGAGAAAAGGAAAAAGAGAAATCCTGGAAATGGATGATGATTTAATGTCAAAGAATGAGGAGAAACATGGAAATCATGCTCTATGGGATCATTCACTACCTCAAGATGTTTGGGAAAATGTATTTCTTTGGCTTTGGTTAGAATCCATATGTAGGTTCTCTCTAGTTTATAAGGAATGGAAAACATTCACATCTTCCCACCACATTCTTTAGGCATTACATCGAAACAAGGAACAAACATCCATGGATACTTGTAAATCATGATAGTGGTCATCATTGGCTCAGATACGACTACTATAGTAGGACATGGAATTTTTTCAAATTTTTTCATGGTTATCGTGCTTTGATGGGGTACGGTTTTAAGATTCACATCGAGGGATAATATTGTTTTTTTCGAGTGAATCGAGTCACATTTCAAGGGTATATAATCCAATGAAGGTTGGAACCTCCTTCAAGCTTCCTCAAATGTTATCAGCTAATGAATGACACTTTTATATTTATGCACGAGACATTCTGGTTACAGATGAAAACAAGGTGTACAAAGTGGTTCAAGTGGTAGTATTGAAAATTATGATTCTTCTACGAGGACCTAGAGGTTTATGGTGTGATTGAGAGATTGTTTCTTCTATGGACCCATTGTCTTCAGAAATAATCTTTACTTCTTAATGTCATATGAACCTATGTTGGGTGTGAGAATGTATAACACTCATGATTATGCTACTGTGCATTTTGTGTTGTTACCTATAAGGTATGGTAAAGACCATTTCCCTCATTACAGAAAAAGTTTGGTTGTATGTGAAGAGAGGGTGCTACTTGCAGAACTAATTGTAGATGGGGACCATTTAAAGGAAATAATTGTGTTTGATCTCGATCTTGAGTTTGGAATGATGAGAGGAATTTTTGGTTTTGGAAAGAAATTGCAAGGATGCCCCACGTAATGTGCCAGTGTATTTCTATGAGGAAAATGATATTATGATTTTGTTGCACTGCAGTGGGAGAGTTCTTGTGTTTCAAAAAGGTGTTTTTCATAAATATCCTCATCCTTTGTTTACATTTAATGTAAGGGTCTTGGTTGTGGCTGCCACAATATATAAACACAACTGACATCTGTTATAATGGTGGCATCATCTTTGAGTGCAAGCTTATTTAAGACAACTACAAATTTGTTTCCTAAATAAAACTTACAAATTTGTAGAATATTTTCTTTTTTTTAATGTTATGGTCTATCTTCTAAAATCCAATCATCCAAAAAATGGAAAATTCTATATTTAAGGCACGAATATTCTCTATTGGAAACTAATTTTTCTCTTTAAGAATTTCTTATGTTTTTGGCATGTTTTTAGAATTTCTGAATTCTATTTCTTTCCATAGTTTCCTGCAAAGGCATACTCGACACTCATCTTTATCCCTATTCCCAAGCATGTAGCATTAACTGTGTATTCAACTATGACCATTTGACATCTTTATTTGATTCGATCATCGATTATTGAATGATCTATTTTTTTTTGTTGTTGTTGTTGTGCTTCTTGATGATCACAGAGATGGAAAAATTGTCATAGATATCAATGGAAGGCTCAAAATGTGTGAGGTCATCAGTCCTTGATTTGATGTTGGGGTGAAATATATTGAACCATGGACTGCTAGATTTATATTTGGCCATTGAATTAATAATTTTTCCTGTTAAAAGTAAATTAATAGTTTTGGCTGTTGAAAATTGATTAAACTCTTGACAATGTTTATTTCATGTGGAGACATTCCAGGATTTCTACTCCTTTCTTCTCCCAGCAGAATTCAAAGTCCTAGAATACATTGTTTTACATAATATTTTGGGTCCAGTTTATTTTATATAGTTTGTTGTGGATTTTTATATCGGGCCTAATATATTTTAATATATGTGATAAAATATTCAATATAATATTTTCCAATAGAGATTCGCCATTCAATTTCCAAATATTTTTAATATGTTTACCATTTTCACCGAAAGAACGAAACATGTTAAAGGGATATTCTCCAAAACCACGAAACTGGTTATAGGTATATTTTCCATGATTTCTATAATTTTTTTTTTAGGGGGTTTTCTTGAAATTTTCCCCGAGGCTTACGCGACAAGGAAGTCAAGTGATAGGGTAACTAATGAGCTATTGACCTATAGATGTATGACTTGTAGGGAGTGGTGGGAAAAGGTTCTTCAAAAGATACAATATCCACAGTGTGTTGGGAAACATGGGCTCAGTATGAAATAAATTTCTATAAATGTGGGCTTATGTGACCAAGAAGTCAAGTGATAGGGGAACCAATGGGTTCTCGACATATAGATGTATGACTTAAAGGAGGTAGTAGGAAAAAATGTTCCTCCATAGTGGATTGATAAACACATGATCCATATAAATAGAACAAATATGGATTTTGATAGGGTCTTAGGGCCTAAAAGGGAACCACATTGACAATGTGTAATTTTACATCAAACTACTTAAACCCCCAAGTTTTACTAACGAATACCATGATATTTATGATATCATAATGACTAGTAAATTCACCTCAAGGCTTATATAAACATCTGAGAGCAATGTGAATAACATGATAGTTGGTATTAAAAAAAAAGGATTTATAACATGGGTAGTTGGATTGGGATGCATGATGTTCCATGAGGATTTTCCTTTCCCAAATGTTTTCATGCTCTATGCCCAAAACTTTGATGAAACAAGAAAATATATTGTTAGGAAAGACAATGGTACCAAAGAGGAAATACTGTCCATTTTTTTTATAAAAATGTTGGCGTTGTGTGTTGTGTTTTACACGTGAAGAAATAAGGACCATAAAAATTAATGTAAAAGCAATTTCTAATGATTATCATGTAGCGAATCAAAGTACCAAATCTTACTTTTTGTAAAAATAGCATTTGATTGTAAAGTACCCTGAGACATGTTTCCTTCTCCAATTGGGATATTTAAATCATGGGTTAAGGATACCATTTCTATGCTATCTGATTTTTCCTTGGATTATATAGTGATGATAAATTTAATGGAACCCTCCTTCAAATGGTAGATTTTATCCATTACAATAACCCACGTGTTGCATATAGATTTGTTGAGCACGTTGTGGAATCCATGAATACAATTATTTTAATAATCAAAGAAGGTCCCAAAACTAATACTTTTATGTTCACAACGTACTTGGGCTATTTATTTCTCTGGTGGTTTAGTGAATGGTTTTAGGCCAGATAGTTTTTTAAATTGAGAGCCCTACTATGATGTTAAGGGGAAAAAATGTTGGTTTCATTAATTGAGTGGACACATAAGATAAGTATGTATGATTTTAAAAGGAACTAGATTTAATTTTTTGGAGTAATTTTTGGGTCCACTTCATCATTAAATTACAAGTACTCTAATACCTAGATTTCCTATGTCTTGTATAGATTGAATTCAAAAGGATAAGAAATAAATTGGCTAAGTGATATTTCATGGAGGACTATGACATTATACAATTTTATAGATCAAGATTAAATCCCCACAAAATTCCAATTCACGTGTCAGAGAGTTTTTTTTCCTTCAAATATATATGACAAATGTACAACATAGATTGAATCTATTTTGTTAGTTAGTAAAATAAGAGCATATTTACTTTCTTAACTTTTTCAAGTGGAAGGTTCACGTTTGAGATAAATAAATTCATTGTCGCACATGAAATTTTTGATAATTTTAATATTAATGTTGACTCTCACTAGCTATATGACCTGTGTGAGGTAATTAAATGAAGGGTAGTGGCGAATAATAACTCCGCGAGTAAAATTCAACATGAAAGTAAATCCCTTTTAAAAAGATAAAAAATAAGAATTCTTAGGAAGAGGTGAAACATGTAATGGAATAACTTATTGTTGATTTAAATGAATTAGTTTTGAATATTTGTTAATAGAAATTTTGGGATTTTATCCATAAAAAGAGGAAGTGATTAGTAAAACAATTAAGAGATTAAAATGGAATTTTTTCTTATAAAACATTTACAAATAAATCTTCTTATAAAAAAAACATAGCACGGGATATAAAATCATCTTGTGAAGACACTGGTTAGATAAGGTAAAAAATAATTTATTTTTTGTATGCGAGGAAAAACCTAGATGATCTGAAAGCTACTTCAAAATTTGAGGATATTGAGGAAGATCTAGAGTTTTATAAATTATGGAATGAAAAAAACATCATCATTCTAAGAAAGTGTTAGTGTGAGGTATTTTTCCACCTTTTATTTGGTTATTATTTTTTTTTTTCCACCTCACACATGACAAGTCATCTCACTAAGGTGATTCATGGGTCTTTTACGAAGTTATTCACATATGAAAGATTTCATCATAGAATCTGTCATGTTGTCATATACTTCATTCATATCGGAGTTACATGCTATTCCTAGCATTGTCACTCCTCACTCCATCATGGGAGTATGACATGTCTAGGAATAGGAGTTACACAAACTTCCATATGTACTTCTCTTTTTTGTCTATGAGCATGAGTAGACCATTTTTTTTGTATGAACAATTTGGACTGTGATTAATTTCTTATTGATTACTTGGAGCACATTCTCATTTCCGTTGGAATGCAGAAAAATTTATGTTCAAGTGATCTATTTGATCCTTGTGATTATGTCTCACATGGTATCAGAGATGCCTTTGTTTCATTAAATGAGCAAATCATTATTAGTTTGTTGTTAATTACTTTTATTTTTGAAATTTTTATCTTCTCGAGAAATAAATTAATCACAAGACAAATTGTTCATGCAAAAAATAATATGTCTACTCATGCTTGTAGATCAAAAGAGAAATACACAAGGAATTTCTGTGTAACTCCCATTTTTGCACATGTCATACTCCGATGATGGAGTAAGGAGTTACAATGCTGGGAATAATATGTAACTCCCATACGATAATGACACATATGACATTATGAAATATTCTATGACAAAATCTGTCAAATGTAATATAACACATAAAAGAACTATGACTCACCTAAGTGAGATGAATTACCATGGGTGAGGTAAAAAACACACTACAACAAACATGGTCTTTTGCTACAATTTATAAACAATAATTTTAGTTGCATTGTATTCCAAAAATTAAAATTGTGGCATTGGAATTATAGCTAATCCACATTTTGATATATTATTGAAGTTTTTCCACAATTCATTATACCATGGATAGTCCACAGTTTATAAAATTTAAAGCTAATCTTAACTTTTCAAACTGTAAATTATCCAAATTTCTAAAAGTTTGTAAGCTTTCTACAATTATTGTATTTGTTAGTATTCCAAAATCTTCACAAAAATGTAGTTTTTCTATATATTCGATCTTTGTAGAAATTCCACAATTTAAAGTTTCGTAACTCTTATTAATGTTATATTGTGGCAATTTCAACAAATTGTTTCTACAATTGTGATAACCATATAAAAATTTTAGGTGGAAACTACAATTTGATCGCCATAATAATTAATTGTGAAATTGTTTTTTCTAAACATGTAGAAATGTTACTATTAACAAAGATTTTATTTTTAATTGTTTTAATTATTTAAAATACTTTATTTTTTTATTAAGAATAAAAAATTTCTTTTACTAGAAGGAATTGATTTTTTTATATAATTTTGTCTCTAATTTATGTCTATAAATGCCCCATTGTTGTAATGAAACTATAAGGTAAATGGGAGAAATATCATTTAATATAAAGTAGGGAAGATAAAAATTACATCCAAGCAAAAAAAGGCAAGATAATTCATATTCTTGTTTATTTTTCGTAAATTCTTGGTAAACATAGTTTGATAAATGAAATATGGGGCTGAAAATACTACTCGTAATTTTTAACAGTTTTAAAACTATAAAGCTACAATGTTGGTTGCTCTGCTTAATTTTATTTGATTTTCTTTAATTTGATAGACTATTAACATTTTCATGTGTGGTAAAAATGGAAGGAATAACATAAAAAATATACGAAACTTTCATACATAAACTCCATGAAAGGCCTTTAGGAAGTGAAAAATATGACAAAACCACAACTAATAGCTATTGATACACTTATTAAAAAGCTAATAAAAATAAATGATGGCATTGAGCTTCAACAAATGGATTGGCCAAGTTTCAAATATGTTGAGTTGTGAAGCTTATTACTTCATTTTATCATGCAATTGGAACTTGCTGGAAAGTACAGTAACCAACGCCGGTCAGGGATAACTGGCGTTGGTCAGGGCTAACCGGCGTCGGTTACCTATGCGAGAAAGTTTTAATTAACTCTCGGGAATTAAATCTATTTTTAGCATTAAAGTATATTTATTGGATGTAATTGCATGGCTAAGTGCCCTAAGTTTATAAACGACTATATAAACATAAAAGCTAGGGTTTAGAAGTAATGAATGTATCATAATTACAAGATAATTATGTGAGAGAGAATTCTTGGTGAAGAATCAAAAAGCTTGAAGGAAGAAAGTACTTAACATCTGAGAAGTGTAGAAGATTGTAAATCTTCATTGTATATCTTGTCAAAGCTTTGGATAATAGATTGACTTGTTTCTTGGTGGACGTAGCCCACACTGGGTGAACCACGTTAAATCTAGTGTTGATTTATGTCTCTTGTTTTGTATAATTCTTATGGTAGAATATCTGCTTTTATTTTCATGTATGCTTAGATATGATATATTGTTTGTACAACCGGGGTGCTAACCCCCAACAACTGGTATCAGAACTTTGTTTGAGGGTTTATTGTGTGTTGATAGATTTACTCACAAAGGGTTTTCTGATTGAGTGGGAGCCACAACAATGAAAAAAGATAATAAATACAAGGTAGAGAAGTTTGACGACCGAAATTATTAATTATGGAAGAAGCAAATTGAGGATTATCTGTATCAGAGAGATTTTTTTACTTACCATTGGATGAGAAATCTAGACCAACGAAGATGACTGATGAAGAATGGAAGATTCTTGATAGAAAGGCTTTGGGATCTATAAGATTGAGCTTGGTAGCATCCGTGGCTTCCAATATTATAGAAGCAACTTCTACGGTAGACTTAATGAAATCTCTTGCTAATTTATATGAAAAACCTAGTGCTTCAAATAAAGTTTATTTGATGAAGAAATTTTTTTAGTTCTAAGATGCATGACGGTGAATATGCCTATAGTCATTTGAATGATTTCTGATCTATTGTAAATCAGTTAAATGAATTAAAACTTTCTTGCAAACCCACCTATTTCTTTTGTTATTTTTTAATTCTTCACATCATTCAAAGATGCGAGAGAAGAGCATACTCAGAGATCAAAAGATATGCAATAATAAGATTGAAAAATTCAAAATTCCAGCAAAATAAACCTAGTAAAACAATGGTGTTCGAATACTAGAATGGGCTCTAATGCCATGTGAGAAAGTGGGTCAAGATCGAGCACTAATAAAATACAACACACCAAGAAAGTATGCTTTCCACAACACGGGACCCACACTAGTTACAGATAAACATGAGGCACACACTAAGGACACACTGGTTCATCTAAAGTAAGCAACTTTACAAACAAGGTCTTCCCACAGAAGGTTTCCTTAGAATCATGTTTTAGCTGTAACTGCTTTTACTTTATTTACTTCTCCCAGAGGAATCATGATAGGAAAATCTAAAGTTCATGTCTCCTTTGAAGAATTTTCGCCACCTTGTTAAGGTTAATATACAGTGTGAACCAATTATTGTATGGTTAGAAGTTACTTCCTTTACTTGATTAACTTATTAATTTGTGAGGACATAGTTGATTTCTCAAGGCTCTTAACTTCATTAATCTGTTTTCAGCGTTGTGCTTTTTAAACATGTATGTTTTACCATTTTTATAGTGGTCATATTTTTATTTTATTTTATTTTTACAGTACATGACTGTCTAAAACTTGGATTCATCATTAAGATCTTATTAGTGGTTAAAAAAGGATTTCATTGGGGTCAAGAGCCTAACCAGAAATATTACAGGTTTGACTCGGGCTTCACTTGAAGAGATAGACATAAGTATACTATTTACATTTTCAACGGGTAAGATAGATCAAAGAGTTTCTTAGTCCAGTTCCTTCTATTTATTATAATCCTATTATCTTCCAAGAAATTTAATCATTGATTTCACCTTAAGACTGTTCCAAGGATTCACCACAATAAGAGATTGTTGATTAGTTTACAATGGGGGTCACCAGGTATATTTGTTTCTCTTGTTTTCCTTTTGCTAGATTCAAAACATAGTCCTCTACCAAATGACACATGACCAAGGTAACTAGAGCGATGCAAGTTGATTCAAGTTTAGGTAATTATAAACCTTAGGTTTGAAAATTCCAGGATAAATCATATTCTGAACAGTGAAAATTCAACGAAGGATACGCATGTCAAAACAAGTTCATTTAATTTTATTGACATTAATATTTCTCAAATTTTGGGTCTTTCAAACGATAACACTCAACCTACATGAGGACCATACAAAATTATAACACAATGCCTTCTATATAGTCTTCACAATTTCCGTACCAATATTTTAAAGCAAAGGAAACATTTGTACAATAGCAGTTCCTAAGAAGGCTGGAAACCACTCTCTACACATGTTTCTTTTCTCTCTTTTTTTTTTCTTTTCTACTTAGGAAATCCTCCTGCACATTTGTTAGCACATGTCAGTTCGCAAGAACTGAGCACGATAAAAGCTATAACATTAAGACAATATGTTGTTATCTAACTATTTCAAGGAAGAAAAAACACCGTTGATTAATTAAAAAGAATCTAAGAGTCTAAACAAGAGCAATTAAAGAGTTGTCCAATAGCATAAAATGTCTGAATAAAAAGGGACAACACTAACTCTATTTAATTATCATTTTCTCATAGGAGCAGTCAATAAACATCAGAGTGAATTTCACCCATATCACAATAATGACCGTCATTTTAACAAAATAACATTTCGAAACAGAAACAATTACAAGAAGAGAATTAATTTCAAACGTGATCTGTCCCTATTTGTTTAAATTAGTTCACCAAGCCAAGGATTCACTATGCCACTGGAAGATCCCAAACAATCAATCGAGATGAGAATATCTAAACCAACATGACTTATTAATATTAAGATGATGTTCCTATAACAGCTAATTTTATGTCAGTACCGAATAAATAAATTGGAAAGAAAAGGGATGAAATGCACAAATGACCTTGTATGGGTCACATCCTATCCTAACAATCCTTCTATTAAACTTTCTTCTAATCAAGAGAGTGTCTAAAGAAAAAGCACAAACTTGGCAAGACCAAAAATAACCATTATAAATCTTACAGGAGGGTTATTCAATCATTCACAAGAACACAACACAGGATACATAGCTTCCAAAGGATCTGTCGTCAACAACAAGTTGACTTAAACCTTTCTGGTCAATACATAACCATTCTACTACAATGACAGCAAGGAGGTCATATCACAACGATCATCACAAAAACCAGTCAACCAATGATATTCCGAACACACCAACCTCTAAGTCACAGAAGAATGAAATTTAAGCAATCTTTACGGAGCAAAACGTAGAGTAATTTCTTACGCATAAAACCAACATCCCAGTTTTAAGATTTGAAAACTTCCTCACTAATCATTAAGTAGATCTTGTATCCTCCAACATGTGTGAAACAAAATCAAGGTAAGAAAGAGTATTTCCTCTGACATTTTAAGCTATCCAAAATAAGTGTGAGTATCATCAAAGGAATACATTCCATAGGATCAGCTACATTCCTCAAAACATACAACAGTGACCAAGGGAGAGAAGGTGATTCCAAAGACAACAATCTAGAAACGGTGAACATGAATTGATATCAAATTATGATGATCAACCATGACACTCGAAGAATAAAAGTATTTCTTCGAGTGATTCATAACAAATAACAAAAGCAACTAACCTAGTTGAAAGTAATATCAACTTGGCTCAATTCAAAAATCAGTCAAGCTAAGCACACACCAAGCCAACCAGGAAGGGTTACTAGAACCTAAAAAAATGAAAGAAAAGGATAGAGACAGGAATAGCATCATTCACCTATACACAATGCACTCGCAGTACTCAATCACCAATTCACAAATACCCAACATAAACCAGAACTATAGATCTTGAACCGAAACAAGAATAAGAACAAAACAGGAACTATAAAGTTGAGTCCAACAACAATGTTTGATAAAACATTCACATCGCGAGACCAACACAAAGAACTAGGGAATTTTCATTACAGGAACCCCACCTTTTTTGTTTTATTAGTCTTAAGAACAAAGTTCACCAACTAATATTTATTTAAAACCCAGAAAACAATATAAAGGCTTCAACCAGTGCAATCATTTCTAACGCCAAAAAAAATATACAAATGAGCAAGGGAAGTGGAAACCAAACAGCATACCATCACACGAGACATTTATATGAAGAGTAGAGTTATTTAATGATTCAATTAAATAACAGCATAAGAATCAATGGTATAGAGAATATCGTGCCTGATTAAGCTCCCGCAGTCGATAACAAGATGGATGGGGCCTGCAACAGCAACCCAACCAGCGCAACTTCTCTTCCTCAGCCTGCTGAAGGTCCAAACTCTGTTAACGGCCATGCTCTTGTCTTCATAAAATCAATTGTATAGTCCGCCAATGTGCATCATCTGCCCATATACTGATGGGTAAATAAAGCTCGTTAACCATTACCATGGGGATTCCATGACATATACTCTTTCGAGAAAGAGGCCCAAGTTGAATGATAAGCTGCTCTTGCTGAGAAACATTCGAAATTGATCTGTCACGCTATTTGCCTATGTTGGTTATTGTTGAGCTCTAGCTTGTACCACTTGATTCTGCCTCTGTACTGCTGCAGCTGCCCACCTTCGAATCTGAGGAGCATTTTCCAAATACTCATGTTAAGTGAACCTGGCCTTAGTAGCAAAAATCTGCCATAAGCTCCATTGCAAGGCTTGTCAGTGAAAAATGGGTACCATTGGGTTTACAACAGCCTGAAGTTATACTGGTAACCATTACCATAGCCAACTGGAGGCCCTTGAAATATAGCCGCCAGGTGACAGGAATTGAACTATTCACATGATACCACTATATGCATCAGCCAACCGGATTTGACCTCCCTGAGAAATCCAAAATCTGTATCAGTAACCAAATCACCATCATGAAGAAGGCTGCCACAAAATACTCAGCACATGTTAGGCAAGGCTTGTGCAATCAAAACATGCTGGAGCAAATAGCAAAGAAGTGTGGATAATTCCTGCTATAAACCTTGGAGCACTTTCAACAAGGATTCAACACTATATTATAGCAAAGACCCCAACGACCCTTCATGAATATTCAAGGAAACTCCCCTCCATGATACTCTTCCATGAATACATCGTAAGAAGTAAGAAATCAATAGAGAAACCCTGTCTAAGGTTCATCCCTTCTGTTAATCACTCACATTGCAATACTAGCTTCGATAATATGACATAAGCAACCTCAGTACAGAAATAGATCTAGAAAATATCCACTACCTTCTCTCAAAGACGTTGTTCAACATTGCATAGGATCTCCTATTCCTGTCAGAATACAATCTGTCAACCTACACAAAAAGCTTCACCTTTTTATTGCCTTTAATCCTCAGCACCAAGTTTCTTGCAAGCCTCTATCCTTCATTGATCTCCTAAAAGCTCTCCATTACAAAGCAAATTGTGCTGCGCAATATTTGATATGAAACAGATCCACCTCTATGAGACCCTCTTCCATGAGTTACATCGTAGAACAAGCAAGGTCTCAGTAGAGAATCTCTGTAATAAATTTCATCGGGTCTCCTGGTAACACTCTCACTGTCACTTAATCGATTTTGATGAAAATATCTTGAAGGAGAATCCCGAATTTGAGGGAAGCAGTCGAAATAGAACAGATAACAACATAGCTGTATGCCTGCCTGTTGGAAGCACTCAAAGCGGCCTAAATACAGCCAAGCTTGATAGGCCCAACAGAAACGAGCCAAAGTGTGACCGAAGTCACCTGGAATCAGACACAAGGAGGTAGATACTCATCTACAGGCAGAGTGAAAAAAGTTAAACGGAAAGGTGATTTGTGCTTCGTGAATATTCTGATAAAGAATAGATCCACCTTGAAGAAGAATCCCAAATCTATGGATGCATCTGGTACTGAACAGATAACAACGTAGATGGATGACCTGCTCGTCCCATGAAGCACTCACAATGGCTTCAGCCTTACTGACACTCCTGCCGCCTAGCTAGAAACTGTTGCAGGCCGTGCTGTGGATCCCCCGACTAGAACACATCCCGCAGGCATCTCAATGGAGGAAACGTTTCACTTGCTAGAGCTTCCTAAACCCACGCGCGCAAGCCAGGACCATCAGAGATTTTTGCTGGCCTCTCTTAATCATGACAAAGAAAAACGCCTCTCACATGCCACACGTAGTCCAAGAAAAATGCGCCCATCACGGTCGACCTGAACGCATTGAAAGAGAACAAAGAAGAGATCATGGCCAAGACCTGTTGGACTCCAAACACGCCCATCTCCTCACGCAAGACAGAAGAAACGCGACGCATTACAACCCGTAGGTCAAGTGGTTGGAGGAGGCCAAGGTATGCAGTGGAGGCCGATGCCCACGTGGCATTACAGTGCGCAACCCGAGAAAAGTCCTCGAACAAATCACCCTACCAAACCCAGAGAAGGCACACCTTTGTCACACTAGTGGGTGTTGGCCCAATCATGAATGTCTTGCATCTTGGAGGTATCGACTGCAAAACATTTCCTAAAATGAAGCATGTGACCCAACACTACCGACACTGTCTGACGCCAAAGTAGAAAAATGTGCAAGTTCAGTACAGGTTATTATAAGGAGGTTGGGACGGCAAGGAGGCAAGTGGAACCTAAAGAGGTGCTCCTTATGCCCATGCTGGGCATTACATTCTCCTCCCCTTAAGAAAGCATCGTCCTCGATGCGACCTAACACAACGGAAAAGGAAATGGTTCGCAACAAGGAATGGATAAAGAGAAAAACACACCCTATGGTTTAAAATCTTAGTTGATTAAAGCACGGTCACAATTTTTGGTAGCCTTAGGAACATTTGGTAGATATTTTAACTTTCAATGTTCTGTGAAGATTGGCAGTTCTTTCTTGTTCATCATTTCATTAGTCTCTTTCCATTATCATTATTTCTAGTTTTAGTTTCTTTTAAAATTAGTCATCATTGAAGAGTTTTGATTTATTCCTTATTGTGGGTGCCCAACATGAACTGCTAACACAATACCTAGGATATCAGGTTTACAAGACCCTACAGATTCACAAGCACACAAGTATATACTTCATGATTGTATTACACCACAAAAGGTTACTCAAATACGGAATAGAATAGGCACAGTCCACATAACATAGTACTCGTCACACATCAATGACTGACATACAAAAATACTCAAACAAAAGAGTACTACAATCCACCAGACATTTCCTCAATTTGCATCAATGAAAATACTCACATAACATCACACCATGCTACAGGTACATAGTGTCCACAAGGGAATCAATGACATAACCACAACATCACAACACATATCCATCTGACATGAGTAACTACCAAACATCAAATAACCAACTATATCCTGAAACATCAACCATACAGACAAATATCATATCCCTCAAACTCTTATGCAACCATCAGGATCTCTTATAAAGCCTCAAAGGTATCTGGTAAGCCTCCCTCAAATACTTATGCCTCCCTCAAACTCTTATGCCTCCCTCAAGTCTCTTATGCCTCCCTCAAATGTCTTATGCCTCCCTCAAACTCTTATGCCTCCCTCAAGGAGGCCGGTTGACCCTATGGTCCAAGACACATAGAGTTCGAACACTCCTAACCCAAGTGACATAATAACGCGTGGTTCAACAACCCGCTAGTTATATGTACTCCTTGGGGCGTACCCCCATACAACGAAGCGGGTCCATAGGTCCAACCAATCCATGGTGCATCCTATGACCCTATTCCACACATCACGACAATAGAACCAGCACAACAATCCAATCAAAGTGCCAAGTGGCAAAGTACAAGCCTTGGGCAAGGTGGTAAAAATTCCAAATTTAAAAGAAGACCCAAAATCAAGCAAAAATAAATGGCCAAATAGCCAAAGTTAGTATCAAAATCCCCATGTTAGTGCCACAAACCAAGGAAATGCCCAAAATTGTAAAGCATTGCAATCAAGAAAAGATGTTGGTCCTTACAAAATAAGGTAAAAAGCTCAATTTACGAGTAAAATCAACTTATAATAATTCACATTACAATAACTGTGTGGCTTTTTCTAGCCACCAAAGGGGTACTCAACGAGTTGCTAGCACTCGGAACATCGAGCCTCAGCTCATAAAATGCATATCAATAATACAACTGTCATCACCTCCATCTGAATCATCCCGCCACCACTTCGACAAGGCTAAACATAGTCATAGATACACTTAGGTTGCATACATACAACCACATAGGGAGAGAGGAAAGAATCACATGTTACTCTACTAAACCGATGTTTTAGGTCGAGTTATTGACCCATGGTACACCATTCCTCACTCTCAACATACACTTCTACCGATTTCCCTCAGGATCGGTTAGCAATGTAAGGTTCACAACATAACATACAACAACATCACTAACATAACGGTGGCACACACATAACTACCATAACGTCTTACATATGGTACATATACAGGGTAGATCACGATCATACATTCACTGAGTGTAACACATCACTTTACCACAATTCTGCACCCAAAGTGCAAGCACCATACGATAGGGTTCATACACTCACCGTATGACCCAAAATCACAACATGAAGCATTACATATTTGCACAGTCATACATACGATGAACATAGTACATCTCAACATAACATCTACTGCTTCATAACAAGGTGGTACACACATTTCTTCAAAACATGGTAAAAACATCATGATACAACTCATTTCTTTTAACATCAATCTAGTCATACAACACATTGATACACTCACATATCACAATATGCCACAATGCTCCAACACTATGTCATCCACATTATAATTCTTTTCACACACAAACAGTAATTCACACGTGAATTCTTCAGAATAGAATCCACAAGAAGGAGAGAGAATACTCCCATCCCCAACATATCAACATGATGACAAACGCGCACTAAGTGACATACACATCATCTTGCGTTCACAATATCACAATTACGACAATAATCACATCACGTTTAAAGCACATTACTCTTCCAATATCTACCACCATCATGCAACATCATCACATCATCGTAGTATCATCATTAGTAACACCACATACCACCATGTAACATCATCATATAACACCAATCCGGCCCATAGGTTCGAGAGCATGAACCTATGCTCTGATACCAAGTGTAACGACCCAAAAATTCACACACAAACAACACAGTAAAAAAAGGACAGGATATTTTTTTTTTTGACTTGCTTGAAGATAATACGACACTACACAAGTTCTCTAGGGAATACAATCAACTAAAGACATGCTTTCCACAACACGGACTCACACTGGTTACAGATAAACATGAGGCACACACTTAGGACACAATGGTTCATCTAAAGTATGCAATTTTACAACAAGGTTTCCCACAGAAGGTTTCTTTAGAATCATGTTTTAGCTGTAAGTGCTTTTACATTCTTTACTTTTCCCAGAGGAATCATGATAGGAGAATCTGAAGTTCATGTCTCCTTTGAAGAATTTTCTCCTACCTTGTTAATGTTAATATACAGTGTGAACCAATTATTGTATGGTAAGAGGTTACTTCATTTACTTGATTAACTTATTCATTTGTGAGGAGGCAGTTAATTTCTCAAGGCTCTTAACTTCATCAATTTGTTTTCGACGTTGTGCTTTTGAACATATATGTTTTATCTTTTCAAGCGGTCAATTTTATTTTATTTTATTTTATTCCAGTACATGACTGTCTAAATCTTGGATTCATCATTAAGATCTTATTAGTTGTTAAAAAGGTTTACATTGGGGTCAAGAGTCTAACCAGAAATATTAAAGATTTCACTTGGGCTTCACTTGAAGAGATAGACATAAGTATACTGTTTACATTTTCAACGGGTAAGATAGATCGAAGAGTTTCTTAGTCAAGTTCCTTCTATTTATTATAATTTTATTATCTTCCAAGATTTAATCATTGATTTCACCTTAAGACCGTTCTAAGGATTCACCACAATAAGAGATTGTTGATTAGTTTACGTGGGATCACAAGGTATATTTGTTTCTCTTGTTTTCTTTTTGCTAGGTTCAAAACATAGTCCTCTACCAAACGACACATGACCAAAGGTAACCAAAGTGATGTAAGTTGATTCAAGTTTAGATAATTATAATTAGGTTGACAATTCAAGGATAAATCATATTCTGAAAAGTGAAAATTCAACAAAGGATACGCATGTCAAAACAAGTTCATTTAATCTTATTGACAATAATATTTCTCAAATTGACTTTCAAACGATAACAACCTACATGAGAACAATACAAAATTATAACACAATGCCTTCTATATAGTCTTCACAATTTCCATACCAATGTTTTAAAGCAAAGGAAAACATTCGTACAACAGCAGTTCCTAAGAAGGCTGGAAACCACTCTCTACACGTGTTTCTTTTTCTCTCTCCTTATTTTTTTTTCTTTTCTACTCAGGAAATCCTCCTGCACATTTGTTAGCACATGTCAGTTCGCAAGAACTGAGCATGATAAAAGCTATAACATTAAGATGAATATGTTGTTATCTAACTGTTTCAAGGAAGAAGAAAACACCGTTGATTATGAAAAATAATCTAAGAGTCTAAACAAGAGCAATTAAAGAGTTGTCCAATAGCATAAAATGTCTGAATAAAAGGGGACGACACTAACTCTATTTAATTATCATTTTCTCATAGGAGCAGTTAATAAACATCATAGTGAATTTCACTCATATCACAATAATGACCGTCATTTTAACAAGATAACATTTCGAAACAAAAACAATTACAAGAAGAGAATTAATTTCAAACGTGATCTGTCCCTATTTGTTTAAGTTAGTTCACCAAGCCAAGGATTCACTATGCCACAGGAAGATCCCAAACAATCAATCGACATGAGAATGTCTAAACCAACATGACTTATTAATATTAAGATGATATGCCTATAACAGTTAATTTTATGTCAGTACCGAATAAATAAATTGGAAGGAAAAGGGATGAAACGCACAAATGACCTCGTATGGGTCACATCCTATCCTAACAATCCTTCTATTAAACTTTCTTCTAATCAAGAGAATGTCTTAAGAAAAAGGACAAACTTGGCAAGACCAAACATAACCATCATAAATCTTACAGGAGGGTTACTCAATCATTCACAAGAACACAACACAGGATACATAGCTTCCAAAGGATCTGTCGTCAACAACAAGTTGACTTAAACCTTTCTGGTCAACACATACCCATTCTACTACAATGACAGCAAGGAGGTCGTATCACAACGATCATCACAAAAACCAGTCAACCAATGAGTTTCCAAACACACCAACCTCTAAGTCACAGGAGAATGAAATTTAAGCATCTTTACGGAGCAAAACGTAGAGTAATTTCTTACGCATAAAACCAACATCCCAATTTTAAGATTTGAAAACTTCCTCACTAATGATCAAGTAGATCTCGTATCCTCCAACATGTGTGAAACAAAATCAAGGTAAGAAAAGAGTATTTCCTCTAGACATTTTAAGCTATCCAAAAGAAATGTGAGTATCGTCAAAAGAAGACATTCCATAGGATCAGCTACATTCCTCAAAACATACAACAGTCACCAAGGGAGAGAAGGTGATTCCAAAGACAACAATCTCCAAACGGTGAACATGAATTGATATCAATTTATGACGATCAACCATGACACTCGAAGAATAAAAGTATTTCTTCGAGCGATTCATAACAAATAACAAAAGCAACTAACCTAGTTGAAAGTAATATCAACTTGGCTCAATTCAAAAAATTGGTCAAGCTAAGCACACACCAAGCCAACCGGGAAGGGTTACTAGAACCTAAAACAACTGAAAGAAAAGGATAGAGACAGGAATAGCATCATTCACCTATACACAATGCACTCACAGTACTCAATCACCAATTCACAAATACCCAACATAAACCAGAACTACAGATCTCGAACCGAAACAAGAATAAGAACAAAACAGGAACTATAAAGTTGAGTCCAACGACAATGTTTGATAAAACATTCAAATCGTGAGACCAACACAAAGAACTCGGGAATTTTCATTACAGGAACCCCACCTCTTTTGTTTTATTAGTCTTAAGAACAAAGTTCACCCAACTAATATTTATTAAAACCCAGAAAACAATATAAAGGCTTCAACCAGCGCAATCATTTCTAACGCCAAAAAAAAAAGAATACAAATGAGCAAGGGAAGTGGAAACCAAACAACATACCATCACACGAGACATTTATATGAAGAGTAGAGTTATTTAATGAATCAGTTAAATAACAGCATAAGAATCAATGGTATAGAGAATATCGTGCCTGATTAAGCTCCCGCAGTCGATAACAAGATGGATGGGGCCTGCAACAGCAACCCAACCAGCGCAACTTCTCTTCCTCAGCCTGCTGAAGGTCCAAACTCTGTTAACGGCCATGCTCTTGTCTTCATGAACATCAATTGTATAGTCATGATGTGGTGCACATCTCTTAATAGTTCGGGGGTGCAATTCCATATTGGCCATGGTCTTCATGAGCTATCTTTCTGAAATAGCAACCATAACCTGCAATGCATTCACTATCCCTTGTGGTTTTCACCATATGCCACTGCACAATTTGGTCCTATAGCATCTGCCAGTAAAGGGGGATGGACCTCTTGGTTGCCTTTGAATCTAGATGGTATCAGTTCCAAATTCCATAAGGGTAGTCCCTAGTAGTGTTCAAATTAAGTTTTGCCTGCAAGGCTTGCAGTAAATGTGTTGCATTGCAACTTGTTTCAGCCTTATTCTCCAGGGTAATTTGGCACGCTGCTGATACCAACTGGACAGATTTTTTCTCCAGGGAATTCAAGATTTTATATACCCATTTATACTGGTCATTATCTATTAGAAACCATGAATTTTTGATCTTCAAACCAAATGTAGTTTCCTCTTCATTCAGAAGCTGTTGTGACATCATAGTTCAAGTTGTTGTGTTTGCAGCAAAACCATTTCAGTTGTAGCTAGTAAGGTGCGATAACTTTGAGCAGGTTTCAGAGTACTTTATGCCTCGCCAACTTGGTGACTCGTTGAAGCAAAAGCTTCATAATGGACCTGCAAAGCAAATTATGTTTCATGAATTTCTGATTGAAACAGATCCCCTCTATGATATCCTTTCCCATGAGTTTCATCACTAGAACAAGCAAGTTTCAACATATCTTGTGTCTGGATAACCATCAGGTTGTAAACTACTGGTAATACTCTCATGTCACTTAAACTACCACATTTTTTTAAGCAACCTCTGTACATAACTTTGGATCTAAAAGGATATCCTGCTACCTTCAATCCCAAGAAATTTTCTCCAACATGATAGTGCATAGATCTCCTATGCTTGTGGGTGAGATCTGTCCACCTAGGACCGGCTCTAAAAAACTCCTCTGCAAGAATTCATGAAAATTAGGTTTGCCTTACAAAATCTTGAAATGGGCATTTAGTAACCGGCATCGGTCAACTGACCACGTCTGGTCAGACCATTGAGGATTTATCTGAAGGAATAGGAGGTTTGCCACCAACATCAGTTAGGGTAATGGCTTCTCGGTTGCCTGGTACGCGTTCTGTCAAACGAATGATTTCCTTAACTCTTCCGGAATTAGAACTAATCTTTGTTGCATGCAGATGCGATCTAATGGTTCGTCCAAACATACCAGCTGAAGATGCCCTAAGGGCAGGTATATGTAGGAAGGCATTAGCTAATTAGTATCAGTGTTCAGAAGGTGATTGCAACAATTGCAAGCTGTTACTGCCACTGTAATTTTGGGCTGGAGAAGGAAAGACAAGAGCATTGGATGATTGAGAAATCATTGTTCCATGAGGCTGTGGAAGTTCACATATCTTGGAAAGATTGGTCTCTGATAAATCACTGAAATAAGATTGTCGTATCTTGAGTGGAAGATAGCGGCCACACTGGGTGAATCACGTTCATATTTTACATGCTGGAAGATTCCCAGCTATCCTCTATTGCCATTATGCATCTCGTTAACATTTCAGATAAAACGTATTGTTAGGATGCTTGCTTGTTTAAGCACTCTATACAACGGCTTGAGGCCATGGTTTAACTGAACTGCCTGAGTACTTAAGAGCTGCAGTTTAGCAGTGCCATTGTGTGTTGAAAGGACCTTGGCACAAAGGGAGGTTCTTCTCTCTGAGTAGGTAATCATCTAAGAACCACCATAAATGCAAAGTAGAGAAATTCTGTCTGGTCAAATCAGAATCCCTTTTTCCACCCAAACGCCTCAGGAGATGACAAATAAAAGCCACGTCCACCTTGGATGCTTAACAGGCCCTCGTCCACGGGCCAGAGCAAAAGAAACATGCATGTGAGGAAGAAAGATTCTGGGATCTCACGTTGCATAGGAAGGGGGAAGAAAATGCAACAGCAAAGCATGACATTTAAAGAACACGCATTCTCCATGAAGAGGAAGGCACACAGTGCCACGGAAGTCAACAGAAGATTTGCAAATCAAAAATTTAAAAAAAGGAAGATGCGCCCAACACTCCACCGACTCCCACTGTCTCACGCCAAAGTAGAAAAATGTGACAGTCAAAGAAATTTTATTGCAGGTCTGGGTGGTTGGGATAATTTGTTAATGGTTGTTAGTAATACAACATCTACTTCTACTATTTTAAAGAGAGAATATACCAGACAAAGGTAAGTAAAAAGGTAAAGAGGAAAACATTACAAGTGAGGTAATGCAAGATGTTCTTATTCTCTCCTTGGATAATAAAGTAGAATCATGGGTTTTAGATTCTGGAACTTCTTTCCATGCTACCCCTAATAAGGGTTATTTCATAAATTATGTTCAGGGTAATTTTGGACATGTTTATTTAGGAGATGATGAACCATGCATGATTACAAGTAAAGGTGATGTTCATCTTAAATTACAAAATATAAATACATGGGTATTGAAAGATGTGAGGCATGTGCCAAACCTTAAGAGAAATATAATTTCTGCAGGGTAATTAGGAGAATTTGGATGCATGGTTACATTCACAGCCAATTCTTGGAAATTTTACAAGGGAGCCCTTGTTGTAGCAAGAGGAAAGAATGTAGGAACATTGTATTTGTCTACCTATTTTACTGATTCCTTTTCTATGCTATCTACTTCAGATTCAGATGCAAGCATGTGGCATTATCGGCTAGGCCATATGATTGAAAAAAGAATGTATATCTTAAAGGAAAAGGGTAATTTATTAGATTTGAAACAAGTAGATCTTGATTTCTATTAGCATTGTATATCTGGAAAGCAGAAGAAAGTGATATTTCTTAAGGTTGGGGCAACAAAGAAGGAGAAAAATTTGGATCTTGTTCATTCAGATGTTTGGGGACCAGCTTAAGTTTATTCTCTTGGAGGATCCCAGTATTATGTGACTTTCATTGATGATGCCACAAGAAAGGTATGAGTTTATTATATTAATCAGAAATCTGATGTTTTTGATACTTTTAAAAGATGGAAATCTCTTGTGGAAAATGAAACAAATTTAAAGTTAAAGTGCCTTAGATTTGACAATGGTGGTGAGTACTGCAGCAAGAATTTCAATGATTATTATTCAGTGAATGGAATACACAGAGAAAGAAAAATTCCTAGAAATCCACATGAGAAAGGAGTTATTGAAAGAATGAACAAAATAATCATGGAACGTGCTAGAAGCATGAGACTGCATGTTGGTTTGCCTTTAAAGTTTTGGGCAGAAGCAGTAGATACCACTGTATATTTAATTAATTATGGGCCTTCAAGTGCACTGGATGGTGGAGTACTAGAATAAACATGGACTGGAAAAGAGGTAGATCTTTCTTTTCTTAGAGTATTTGGCTCAGAAGCTTTTGTGCAAGTTGATAAGGAAAATAGGAAGAAATTAGATGTTAAATACAAAAGATGCACTTTCATTGGTTATGGTTCTAGTGATTTTGGATTCCGGTTTTGGGATTTAGAAGATACTAAGATTGTTATGATCTGTAACATTGATTGGAATGAAAAGAGAATGTACAGGGATCAAATTTTGGTACCCAAGGATGAGAAAATTGAGAAGTTTATTGATGAAAATGAACTCTCAAGTTTTAAAGAAACACCTTCAGAAATACACAGTAACCGTGGTCGATTAGGCCTTGACCGGCATCAGTAAGATGAACTGCCGATGGTTACAGAGGATCAAAACTGGCGTCAATTAGCCGAACCAACGTTGGTTAGCCAATAACCGACATCGGTCACTGTTAGAAGTTGATACTAATGTCCAGGAGGTCCAGATTGAGCCTCCGATACCCCAAACTCCTGTGAGAAGGTCACAACGGGTAAGTAAACTTCCAGAAATATTTTCACCTTCTCTATTTTATCTATTATTGACTGATAGTGGTGAACCAGAAAGCTTGAAGAAGCAATGTAGGATAAAACTCACATTCAGTGGGAGCATGGTATGGATGAGGAGATGAACTCTTTGGAACAGAACCAAACTTGGGATTTGGTTTGTTTTTTACCTTCTTTTAGGTTCCATTGTTAACATTTTTGACAAGTATAAGAAGGAAACAAAATCAATGTACTTAACCCCCATGCAATGTCGTATTAAGAAGGACAAACAAATGTCCGATACAATACTAAAAACTTATCAAGATCAATCCACACATGCCCCTTAACGTTTTAAAGAGGAAATGGAATGTTTAATTACTACCCTATTAAATCCATGCTAACATTTTGAAGTCATTATCAGTCTTATTACGAGCAATATCTTAACAATCTTTCCTTTATATTGATAAGGAGCATATTAAGATAAACATTCGCCGTGGTAAGATGAAACTGAACAGTCGCTGTTGGTAAACAGTATTATATTCGTTTTGTTGCATTTTTCTTTGTTTGTTTAACATTTGGCTTTATTAATATTCCCTGCCGAACAAGGCCACTCTAACGTAGGAGGCGCCCATAGAATAGCAGAAAGGAGTAAGCAAAAAACACTTAAAAAAACAAAACACGTTCGGGGTTATATATAAAACGATTAAAATACTCACGGGTCCCTTTAATAATCATGTACCTATTATGACAGTAATAAAAGTAATACATGCTGAAATTCTCTGTATAAGAAAAAAAATTGCCTTCTTGTATATTTTGATATGACCAGATCCACTTCAAAACAAGCTTCCCTCCACGAGCCATTCCCAATCTGTTCAGACTCCCCTCTACGTGACACTGTTGCCCGAGGCTGTATTTTGGAATTGGTATGGACGCCCTTAGAGTAATCTACGCCATTAAATGCTCTTCGGGTCCCCGGTACACATGCACTGCCCCAATCGATCTTTGAGCGCCTTCACCAATCCCTTAATGAGTTTGTTATGGGTTTTTGGAGGCGGACCCCGTTTTCTTTGAGGATGCATCCGTCCTAACAGATCGTAGCTGTTGGAACGGCCACTGGTCTGGACGCCCCACCTCTGCCTGTCCCTCTGTTGCAGATGCCCCTGTGGAACCCCGCCATGATTTACCTTGCTGCACCCAATGAAAGTGGAGGTAGCTCGCCCCTCACGTGCTTAAGGGAACAAACAAAAATAAAAGAAAAGAAAAATAAATCCAGTTGAACCCGCTGCTTATAAACTCCCTATATTTTCCCACTTTGTTCTTCCCAGGCAGTCTGGCGACTGAATGGCTTTTTCACCTGTACTCATCCGTGGATTCATTCTTACCACCATATGAAATTGTGCGGGCCGGGGTAAGTATCCAACAACAGGCTACGTAGCAAGTAAAATGATTTGCCAAAATCCTAACAGTAATGATATGCGGCTGAGGAGTGACTTGCACGCATGGAGGGGGTTTTAAATGTAATGGGCAGGTGGCTTCAGCCAACCCACCTCCAGTTTTTCTTTTGAACTCCAAATTCAATCCTAGAGTCCGCACCCACCGTTCATAATCATCACTCTAAAATGTTTTTTTTATTTGTTTTATTTGTAAATGTTTTTAGGTCACTACATCAATTGAAACAAATCTGCCCTATGATCTCGGTCAACTTCAAAGTATGGAGAAAGCTAAGTATAATTTCTATGTAGTCATAATAGCGTTCATTACGACACAACTCCCTCCTGCTCACCACAGGTATATTGGCCGAGCTTTATAGCGAGGTGCCCACATTTTACCACCATGGTGGGAGCATAACCATTATCGACCGTGCTGACGTTGATATATTGATGATTAAAGACGGAGTTAAATAAAGACGTGGGCGGGGTGACTAATGTATTGGAAAGCCCAAGGTCCATGAACTCTGTCTGGCAGCCAAGTGAATAGAGCGCTCTGCCAAGGGCAATGCATTTAACAACTCACCCACTTACAATGAAATTTCCCAATAACAATCAGTGAAACGCGGCAGTCCAATTGAATTGGCTCATAACAATTTAGTCAGCTCAGTTTAATAGTTGCGAAGTATAGTATTATAAAAATTGATTATGGTTAGTGTATTCACTTCAAAAATAATATATCATACTCTGGAGTCAACTTTCAGAAAGTTGTTATTACGACATATCAGACATTGGTCTAATCAATTCGACAATACAACCCTCATCTTCGTTGGTGAAACGTCAAATGAGGTTAAAGTAAACATTATTTGTTAACGAAGCTTTATCGTGGACTGTTGTAGTTCAAGCCTGTATGCGGGCACACCCCCCCCCCCCCTTTTAAAAAAAACAAAGATTTTCGCATTTTTTTTGGGTTGTTTGTTGGGCGCGGGGCGACGGAAGTGGCGTCTTTTTGAGGCACGTTACATTACACAGACAGTGATAGTGCCAGAAGAATTGGATTGACAGAAAGAGCACATCGATATGCTTTTCACCTGGAAAATGCATGTTCACGGGCATTTTAAGGAAAAGAAGTGCACATATGTACACTATCTTAGCAGAAGGAGAGTATGTAGCAGCAACATGAAGCAACATCATGTCGGGGGTTGGAATGAGAAGAGGTGTTGAAAAGATTTTGAGGCAGAATCAAGAGGATGGGGATGCCACAAAGATTTTTTTTCACAACAATTTCAACAATAACATGTCAAAAATCATGTTTTTCACAAGAGGAGCATAGACATAGAACGATGTATCCTTCATCAGCGAGTTGGTTAACAACAGGAATTTTGTCCTGGAATTTTGTAGATCCGAAGGATCAATTTGCCGTATCTTTACGAATCTTGGAAATAAAGTTTTGAGTATTGAGACTTGTTCTGGGAAGTTTTTGATTGGAATATGGTTAGATCTAGAAGTGCACACTCGCCCAAAAAAATAAAAGCTTGAGGTCAAAATTAAGGGAAAGTTGTTAGAAAAAAGAGCAATTTGCCCCCTTAGAAAAGCAAAATACAGTTGCTTTTTACATGTTTTAATATAGATGATTTAGTTTTTAGATTCCTAGTTTTTGGAAAAAAGCTATTAACATCAAATAATCAAAATGCTTTGTATGCAACAAAAAAATGTGTTTTTTTTTCTAGTTCTATTTTAGAGTGTGAGTGTTTTGTTGTTTAGATGAAGCCATCTATTTATAGAGGCGGCATCTTTATAAAGTGTTTTCCCCCCCCCCCCCCCCCCCCCCCAATATCTCAAAACACATCAGGAGAAGAAATTGTTTATGAGCCAAAGCTATGTGAAGGAATGGAAGGAAAGAGAAAAGATATGCACAAAAGTGCTTGTGAATATGAGTTTGCAATAATATGTTTTAGTTGCAATTCCTGTTTTAGTTCTGCTAGTTGTTATTTTATGTGCCTTATTTTTTGTACAAACATGCAGATATTCCCTTCCCTTGAGACCGACAAACCCTAAGGGCACAAACTGCCCGTCTATGTTTCCCTTTTTTTCGCTTCCTGAAAAATTTAAATCTCTTAGCTGCATCCCCTATGGCATTTCCATCATACACTCCAGATTCACGAAGCTAGGAATATAAGTCAATCAAAGAATAATGAAAATGAAAAAAATGGAAAAGAAAAAATTGGGATGAAATAAGTTTGAAACTATTTAAAATATTACTATCATGTTTATAACCCAAATAACCACATTATCTATCACATTAGCCATAAAATTAAATATATTTACAATAAAGTTGAATTGCATAAGCTTAGAACTAGTAATAAAGATCAGAAAATTTTTCCAACAAAACAAAAAAATTTGTGGGAAATAATAGTAACAATACAATATGAATATCTCTTACATAAAATGGAATTACATAACTTAGAACTTTCATTAATATTATTAAATTTCCCATCAAGACACATAATTAAAGGAGAGGAGAATAAATTTATATAAAGTTAAATTGTATTAAGCCTGTGAAAACTTATCAATGAGGATTATTTAAAGTTCCAATAAGACACGGAATTTGGCCCGCCGAGATATAAGGTAACTGTACTAAATTGAATATCTTGTACATTAAATTGAATTGACAAAAAATTGGAACTTATAATTTTGGCTGCAAGATTATCTGCAAGAAGAACACCCGTTATCAGCAGTGTTGTTTCCAAGTGGTGCCTGCGAGCAATGGAGAGGGACACGGGTGAGGGAGTCGTGTCTAAATACAAAATGCAGGGACGGGAAAAGTAGTGATAAAGCATAAGCAGGGTAGTTGTAAAAAGCAAAGCAAACGGTGTTGAGAGCACTGCATATTTGGATAAGGCATTTTAATTTATTACATTGGCCACTTGCCAAAACGCTTCCCGAGTACATTGTTCTTAAGGAGGAGACAACGGAAATTAGCTGGGCGTCGATGTGGCAGGAGGCCACCCGTATCAGCAGTTTCGCAACTGACATCGCCAGCTAGCGCATTGAGATGTCCAAGTGTGTGCCCGTGAGCAGAAAAAGAAAAGAGGGACACGGGGAGGGAGTTGTTGAGGATCATAGTCCTGGTCAAAGAATTACAAGTGTGTCCAACTTTGTGGCCATTAAAATATTTTAATATGCACTAGAAATAAATAATTAAAAAATTACTATAAAAATTTTTAAAAAAATTAAGTATAAATTCTGGATGCCCGCACCTTGGTATTTATAGCATCTTAAAACATGCATGGTTTGGTCCATTTATATGATGTTTGGGTCTTGTTTTAGTTGTCAGACATAGTTTTTTTGCTGATGATGAAAGTCAAAAACTACAAAATTGGGAACATGTATATGCTTTGGACCCCCTATACCATAATGTTTCTGGGGAGGAGGCGGCCAGTCCCAACTGGATTTGGGCAGACACCCACCGCAGAGGGTCTCGACACCTTCAAACAAGGAATTGATCTTGTTCCGTGAAAGGTGATGAAGGTGGATCTCAAACGGTGGGGTTTGCGTTTTTTGGCCATGGGCAACGATGAGTTTTGCAAAAGGCTCTCACACGGACGATTTTTAAAACGACTGCCTCAACGCGGGGGGCCACTGGTCACTTGAAAAAACTGCTCAGGTGAGTTTGGCGTGGAGGAGGCTGTGCTCACCGCAGCGTGCACTCCGTCGTGGTACGAGTGGGCAGTGAGAGATCCAGCAAGGGAGGCGATCTCTGGCGCACCAACACCGCCACCAATGACACCGACCTACAGGACCACCACTGAGCTGCCTTTCAACGAACACCGACAAGAAAAGAGCAGGTATTGGAAAACGTCTGTGTTTCACCACGACATCTCCGCCACCATACCGACGGAGTCCCCACGGTGAGCTAGCACCGGTGTCACCGTGTCCCGAGGATGTTACCACACGACGGGCCCGTGGGGAAGACACGAGAGAGATTTGAAAGAAGCGTTGGGGCCATAACTACCATTGTGACAGTGGACCCTGGTTAAACCCGTTTGAGGTTATCTACAAGCCACACTGGCCAAGTGCGAGTCAAATTCTCATACGAGCAGGTTGATCTTATCAACACGGGAGAGACGGTGTCACCACCAAGAACGATGAGCCTCTACAAGGGCATGAACTACATCAAACATTCGCTACGTAGCCAAATAGTCTTAATGTCAATAATGCTCACTGCCTGTAACCATTTACCCAACAAGTTTATTCCCTAAACACTCCACTGCTTTACATACACTTTAATAATACAACAAATAACTAATAAGTCGGCGCGTGCCTTATCTGTAAGTTTTATTCATTATTTTCTATGGAAAAAAAACTTATTTGATCAAGATCATTAAAAAAATCAACAAATTCAGAATCAAATAACAAAGACGGTCGCTGGCTGTCAAGTGTTTTCATTCTCTCCTACAAAAATATAGGTTCCATAGTTGTAATGACAACCTTCCACGATGACACTTAGGTGACTATCATTTTGAGTTATGCAGACTTTGGATATGGACATGACTTATACTTATGTTGATTAGCATGATGTTTTGTGACTTAGATGCATTTGGATTAGGATTGGATTTTGTTTTCAGTATGATCTACACTGACTCATGGACAGACTATTGGATACCGATATTATTTTTATATGGATATATTGCATGTGTTCTAACATTGGATTTCTTCGCCATGATGAGTAGAATGTAGTTGTTGAATTTACATTAATATAAGTTTGGATAATGATGAAATGCGTAATTAAGTTGTGATTTAGACCTAGAAATAATTATTGATTGAATTATGTATAGATGTTAATAAATTTCATGCATATGGTTATTTTGGATATTTTGACATGGCCGCAAGGCCGAAGGAGGTATTTTGCATTTTGCAGGAAACACAACATGATCACAACCTAAAGGGGGGATTGGGAACCAAACACAACAGGATGTCGGGTGGTTACAACAATTGGTCGTCAAGGCAACTAGTAATTGTATTGTGTTACCTTTGTTCTTTTATGTGTTGAGAAAATTTCCATGAGGGGGAAACTTTTCTAATGTGACCAAGGGGGTAAGAATTTTATTTACTTGTTTTAACTTACTTTAGTAGGTGATTTTATTGTGATATCTTTTTTTAAAAATTGCTTTTGCTAAGTATGTTTAGAATTAATTTAACACCTTGTTTTAAATTTTAAGTTTAGAGGGAAGTCTAGTGGATGTAATTAATTTTGATGGTTGGCTCCTTGAGCCTTGTGTTTCCTCATGTATTGAATGCTTGGTTTTGAGTGTTGACCACTCCAAATCCTTTGAATCTCGAATTTGAGATTTAAGGCAATTTTGGGGGACTTGTGGGACAAGTTGAACTTGTCCGAAACTTCCCAAAACCCCTTACCAACCATATCTATGGGTTGGGAATACAAAAAGGGGATTATTTATTATTTTGGGAAGGGAAATATGACTTTGGAGTGCAATTTTCTTCATTTTCCATTTATTTGTGCCTTAAGACACATGGGAAGGGATGGATGTGGAAAAGAGATGTCTTTCAACCCAACCACCCATTTATGGTGTTTTGGGATTTGAGTTGACTAAAGGGAGGTGGTCTTGAGGATGTATGATGTGGAACCCTACAAGGAGCCACATCACCCTCTCTCTTCCTTTTTTCTATTTATAGAAACTTCCTCTCTTGTTGAGGGGGTTGGAGGTTTTTGTGGAGGAGTTCTTTTCTTTTATTTTTTTTGGGAGAGGAAAGAATTGGGAAAAAAAGAGAAAAGAAGGAGCTTGGAATTGCATGCTTGGGATTGCTTTTGGAGGGAGTTTGTGCAAAGCTTCTTGGTTTAGGCTTCTCCAATGGAGAGGTAGGAAACCTTTTCTCTTTTGTTGCTTTCATATTGTTGTTGATGCTAAAATTGTGAATAATGTATGTTTACTTTTGTGTATTGTGAAAATGGATAGAGTGCTTAATGTGTAGTGTAGGAGAGGTCTATGGGAAAACTCATGAGGGAGGCATAAGAGTAGAATAGGATATTGTGGAGGAAGTTTTAGAGTGATGCCCATCTTGGGTAAGAATGTTCACATTCTTACCTTGTTCTTGAGGGAGCCATAAGAGGAGGGAGGCATAAGAGTATGGGAGGAAACAGGGGTTCTTGAGGGAGGCATAAGAGTCATAGGGGCTTTAGTTTTATTGTGGAGGGTTTTGGATGGGCATCTCATCTCAATTGAGAGGCATAAGGAAAAATTTCCCATAGTTCCTTCTCTTGTTGGCTTGGATGAAAGCCTTGTTGTGCAAAAGTATTGTGTTGCTTGTGTTTCTTTTTGTTTCTTCTTTTAAACCTTGAATGTTATGAAAAAAAAAAAAAAAACTTGTATTGTGGAAGAAAGTATTGTTGCCTTGAGTTGGAGACCACCCTTCATTGTGTTGTGTTTGGGGCTCGGGGGTCAATGGAGGAGATTGCTTCTCTTCTTCATTGAGTTTTGGTTGGGAGGAGAGTGTTGCCTCTCCCCCTATCTTGGTTGTGATTTGAAATAATTGGAACTTGGAGCATGGATGAAGAACACCTTGGAGCACAAGAACCTTGTTGTTGACAATGTTAAAGCATCATGTAACTACCCACCTTGAGTGGAGAAAGAATGTAATATTGCCTTGTTTTCTCTAGCTTTCATTATTGTAAATTTGTTCCACATGAAGTAGGGTATGTTGTAATAAGATTTGAAAGAAAAGTTGCATTGAAATGATAGTATTTCTTGCTCTAAAAAAAAAAAAAGGTTTATTGGGAATGTTGTTGAATTCTTTGGTGGAATATTGGAAAGAAATTACAAAAGGAAATATATTAAAAATTTTGTTTGGATACTTGAAAGTAATGTGTTGGAAAGATTGGAAAAATAGTGCATCATCTCCTCTTGTGTATTTGATGGAAGGACTTAAGTTTTAAATGGCTTTTAAGATGCCAAAGAATCATTTCAAGTTCTAGTCCCATTTATGTTTTATTCATCTGTGAATTTATTGTAAAATCCATTGCAAATAAACAAGAAAATGAATCGATTCTTTTGAAAACCTTTGTTATGTTTATTGAATTGTGAAGGAAGAAATTCTAATGCAAAGTTTCTAGCTTAATAAGTTCATTTCCATATTCCATTTAATAAAGAAACTAATAATTCCAACACAAATCATATCTAGGTAATATTACAGCTAATGTGTTTACTGTTTTTAAGTTCTTATTATAACAATGACCTTTAACATGGCAAGCCGATTTAAGTTCTTAAAAAAAAACTACTCTCAAGATTCCTTTAGTTGGAGTGTTATTGGTAAAAAACTATAACTAAGAAATCTGTGGCAATGCCATAATCTACTTGCCGACAAATGCTGCGAGCTCACTGTGCTAGATTGCACATAAGATCATACTCTTTTTTTTTATACATAATACAAATTAATTAGGATTATGTATTTCTCCGTAAAATCATTAAGGCTAGTTACACGCCTGCATCAAACCACGTATGGGACGTCTTCTTTCTTTTTTTATATAGTGCAAAGTGACTGTCCCTTCATCGATTTTGATACATATATGTTTACACCATGAAGGAAAACTCTGAATTTCTATGATGTTTCGACACTAAACAGATAACAGCAGTTGGACCAGTCGCTGTCCCTTTTCTTCTTAAAAAAATGCCTTCATTGTCCCCTCCTCAATCTATTTGTTAAAAACATCTTGAAGGAGAACCCCAAATTTGAGGATTCATTCGATACTGAACTGATAATAGTGGGACAGGCCGATGTTTTTTGATATCAAGCTGCATGGAAGGCCTCAAAACTGCCCAAACAAATGTAAAGTTAGTCTCTTTTTAAACGCCCTCCATCGTTTGATAAACATCATAAAGGAAAATCCTAAAATTTGAAGCTGCTTTGTTACTGAACATATAATAACATAGTTGGCGACCTACCTGCTCACGCGCCTGGGACAGAAACAACCCCACGCCTCCTCCCACGTCACTTGTTACCAGCTACACTCACCTTCACTTCCTCCTCAACCGCCCTCATCAAAAATGTGCGGCCAGAGGCGAGAGGAACAAGGAAAGGCGCCTGATATCTCACCTGTTGCTTCTTTCCCAACCTCCTTGTGAGCTTCACGCGCGGCCTAGGCATTTGAAAAGGCATCTCTTACCTACTCCACTGATCCATATCTCCTTCTACCTTCTCCATTTTCTCTCCACGCGGCCTGGGTGACTGTGCCGTGTATCCATGTGCAAAATAACGTGTTTCATGTTGTAGGCGGCTAGTAGAGGGAAGCGTACACACAAGTTGAAAAGAAGGAAGGTATTAATGGATGAAAAGGGGTCGATGAACCACTCACCGCCCAACTGTTGTAATTAAAGCACAGTTTGAAATACTTTCCCCCCCATCTAACTCTTATTCCTACCAAAATTTCAAATTGTAAATGTAGGTATAGGCGCATAGTCTTAATTGAATATAAATCTTGATAATATATCTATATATAATTATCACTTAAATTAAAAGTATCCAATTTCCTTTAGAAAGATATCTATGATCATATATTAAAGGTTTTCTAAAAGTCATCAAGATAGTAATATATGTGTTATCCATGCTACATATCTCCGCAGATATATATTAAAATATATTTAAAAAAAAAAATCAATAAAATCATAATACATACATTTACCCAGGACACCTATACCCTCTTATAAAATGGATCATAAAGTGAAGACGGGGTCTGTGGTCAGATACCCTTATGAAGTCTTGTATCACCATGTTGAAACTCATAATTATCCGTTAAGGAGGAGTCGAATACGAAAATTTTTGAAGTAAAGCTCGAGTGAATGGAATTACGATAACCATATAGTTCTAGTTTTGCAATCAGAATACAAAGTGAAAGATTGAAACTTATCAGTTCCAAATATCAAGCAGGCCATAAGACTTGCGGATAAAATAAATCAAACAAGAATCCACTACCTTGCTTAAATTTAAAAAAAAAATTGTCACTTTTTCGGGTTGTTTGGTTGTCGTGCGGCGTCGTCGTTGGCACCGTCGTGAGCGTGGCGTCGCCTTTATGCGGCGTTACAATATTAGAGGGATTCAATGTATGATAACTATTTCCTTGAATAGTTAATAACCTATAAGTTAAATCTTATGTGTATATATTTAGAACTTATCAATTGATGTAGAACTTGGATGGCAATCCAAAATCATGGTAGACATAATGGAGTATCAAACTCATAGAAGACCAACAAATGCCCAATTTCATGAGAGATGAGGAGGGTGGTGACATTTCAAGGAAATCAAATTGAATCAAATAATGAGTTAGGAAAAGGTTGAGTGCAAGTCGAAGGCCGAGCCACGTATTATCACATGAACTAGGTGTTAAAGTTCAATCAAATACCATGCAAAGGAATGCATAAAAAAATGCATGTTGAACCAAAATTCACAAAGAAATTTTGAGCCAAGAAAATTCAAGTATGAAATTCAAAATTGGAACACTCCAAGAGGAAGGCAGTCGAGCTCTCTTAGAAAAGAAAACTAATGTAACACGTTTGAGTAAGGTGAGGGACAATAAAAATTCATGATATCACGAGAAGACTAATAGTGAGACAAAACTTGCGATGTGAACGAAGGGTGACTATAGTGAGAGAAATATAGAAACTGAAGAAGCCAATACTACATATGCCTTTAAATGCGTAATGAAATTATAATGTGGAAATATTGTCATCCTATTCACATTCCCTTTGGATGAATAATGGTCCTTATGTGAGAAAAATGTTATAATTGTGACGATGAATTGGACCTCCTCCATCACTTACAAGATGGTGGGGCGAGCGTCTCTATCAAATTCCAAACATTTGGAGGCCAACTCATCTATATTTCATATGAAGTGGAAGAGGAAAGGGTACTTTCCATCTCAGGTGACAAGTTTCATATGTAAAAAATGGGTTGATTATGTCATTCTCACAACTTTTATGATCTTTTCAATGGATAACGCCACCTAATTGGCCTCACTTTTGCTACGTGTAAAGTCTATAAATTTTAACATATTGATGATCTCCACTAAAACCACCACAAATATATTCATGTCACTCTTGTTTTACAAGTGAAGGTAATGGCAGTACTTTGGGTCCACGTATGCTGGGTCCCCTACAAAACCATGGAAATGTGTGAAAATTCAGTTTCAATGTGGACAACTGGGATTTTCTCATACGCCAATGGCCGAATAAATCCCAGTTGTCAAGGATCTCTTATATGTCAAGATTTACAAGGCACAATCCAATATAGAACATGCCTTTCAATGTAACAAGGTCCACATGTATCTCATCATTCATGCATTCCCATATTAGAGGGATTCAATGTATGATAACTATTTCCTTGAATAGTTAATAACCTCTAAGTTAAATATTATGAGTATATATTTAGAACTTATCAATTGATGTAGAGCTTGAATGGAAATCCAAAATCATGGTAGACATAATGGAGTATCAAACTCATAGAAGACCAAAAAAATGCCCAATTTCATGAGAGATGAGGAGGTGGTGATATTTTGAGGAAATCAAATTGAATTAGATAGTGAGTTGGAAAAATGTTGGGTGCAAGTCAAAGGCCAAGTAAAGCACTATCACATGACCTAGGTGTTAAGATTCAATCGAAGACCATGCAAATGAATGGATAAAAATTGTATGTTTAACCAAAATTCACAATGAAAATTTGAGCCAATAAAATTCAAGTCTGAAATTCAAAATTAGAACACTCCAAGAGGAAGGTAGTCAAACCCTCCTAGAAAAGAAAACTAATGTAGCACATTTGAGTGAGGTGAGGGCCAATAAAAATTCATGATATCAGGAGAAGACTAATGGTGACACAAAACATGTGATGTGAATGAAGGGTGACTATATTGAGAGAAATATAAAGTTGAAGCCGATCTACAAAATTAAAACTGAGTGTAAGGGTGAAGATATTAGAGGCATACCCAAACTGCATGAACACAAGTATAATCCAAACTTGTAACAAATCCAAACGTGGATTGCACCTAAATAAATAATGGGAATAAAATATCATCAAACTTGTAGCCAAGTTCCACTAGTTTGACATCACTTTTGCTATGTGTGAAGTCTATAGCTTTTAATGTTGTGACAATCTCCACCAAAACTACCCCTAAGATAGGCAAGTCACTCTTTTCCAACAAGTGAATGTATTGGTGGTAGTACAGTTAGTCCACGTACATCAGGGTCCTTACATAAACATAGAAATATGCACCAAGTTCATCTCAACTTGGACAAGTGGTATTTGGTTTTACTTTAATGATCAAATAAATCCCATTTCTCAAGGATTTATTGCATGTTAGGATTTGTAAGGCTCAATCCAATTTATAACAATTGAAAATTTGTGATAGAAATGTTGAATGAGATGTGTTGAAGAAGTTAAACATGAGGGATTGAAACATCAAACAAGGATGAGGGGAAATGAGAAAGGAGTTTGAGAGAGGAGAAGTAAATGGTGGGGAAAATATTAGGGGAAACCATTGTGTAAAACTCTTATTTCTTATGACCAGGCACAAAAAACCACATGTGGTTTTTGTTAATCATTTGAGAAAGGAAGGGGGTGAAATGTGCAATTAATTGAGGCAACGTATTGATTGTGAAGATATCACATAAATATAGGCTCAATCAATGACTAGTTCCAAGAGAAACTTGCACATGTTTGAATTCTGAACTCTACATATGTTAGGTACATAAAATATTTGTTTAGGTTTCCTTATGTTGTCATTGTAATGCACATTTACGATTAGGTTTTCTCTATAGTGATTAAGGTAGCAATATGAGTTTCCCCTTAATAATCCTATGATTTCATCTTCTAATGACCACTTACACAAAACCTCGACCTTCCATTTCCCCAATGAGTGTTAGGCATAACCACCAAGAATCACATTTAGAAATTCCTATTAACATAATTAATGTTTAAGGCATTGGAAAAAGATAATTTTTTTTGTGCACACCTAGGCCCTCCTTCCATCATCTATCTCATCCAAGGTTATATATAGGGAATGTTTTAGTTTGAATATTATAATTTGTTCGTGTAGTTGTAATTTTTTTCTCACATCGGCCTAGTTTGGGGAAACAACTATAAACGTAATTACTTGTTAAGATTATTGGTATTGTTTATGGATAATTCGTAGATGACCTATATTTTTTGTGTATATATAAGTGACACGGTGTTTTCTTTTACAATCTACAATCGTTCAATGTAACAGAGTGTTTGTGAATTGTGGGTTTGTTTTTATTATTTTGTGGCGAGTTGTAGGTTGTAAAAAAAAAGATTGGAACATGGGGTCTTTCCACCCTCAATTTTAATCGATACATCTACACAATCCAACTTCCATTAAGCTCCGATGTTTGATTGTGTCTTTTTCTAAACTTCCATTTTGGCCTGACAGCTGAGAGGATGACGGTGAAGGTCTGAAAGGGTCAAATAAAATCATGTAGAATAACAACATGAAATGGAGACACTATCTCACAAGAAAATTGAGGGACTTCCAACATATCCACTGGATGTAGTGATTGAGATCACCAACATCCCCACTAAAAAATCATAACTATTTTCATAATGCCCAACCCAATTCCGAATATGAGATTTTCGTATGCTACCAAGGGACCATGATGACCCATGCCCATGGGGAAAGTCTCATACCATTGACATTACATCCACACTATCGTTGACATCGAAGGTTTTGTAGAGTCTCCTTCACCACCACATGTAGAAAGGAAGCTTGCATATGTTTGATTCTGGCACACTTCTACCCTTTCCCATTGTGCCCTCCAATGCATCCTCATAGTCTAGCTTATCTTCTCCATTAAGAGACAACATAGTGTTAACAAAACCGATCAACATTGTCATTGGAACTATGGATGTTGTGACCCTTGAATCGGTGCTCTTATGGGGAGTATATACCATGTTTTCACTTGTGTTTACCTTTTTTCCCTACTAATCTTACGTTATTAAAACACAAAAAAATGTCATTGTAGTAATACCTAAAAGTTGCAAATCCAGTAAAATATAGGGCTTTTCAAGTTGGCAGTTATTAATAAATGTTCAATGTTTGACAAAAATTGCATTAAATAGACAATATGATAATGTAAGAAAAGTGACATGTGATCCATATGTGACTTGTTAGAAGGAAAAAGAGGATCTCCTATGTTCTTTCCAATAGATTCCACAACCCAAAAATTTTCCTCCCTCAATCCCTTTCTTTGTCACAATTTTTTCCTTGTCTAATGTTTCACCTTCAATCATTCAACCTTAACTTCTTCAGTGCCTCCCTATCGGTGGCTCTAGTGCACCACCTGAGTGCGATTGTTGGTTACAATGAATAATTAGACTTACCATTTCCATCATATTACCCTGGAGGAGAACATGTTTTCCTAGCATGAAATTCTTTCATTAGTAATCTTAGGACATCATAAACCATTATTTTCTTAATTGAAAAAGAATAGCGAAAGAATAATTTATTTCTATTTTCTTCATAGACTTTTGGGCGTGTGATGGGTGTAATTGGTCCATTAAAGCCGCTGAAAAACCAACAAAAATCATAGAAATGATATCTATGAAGACCCCCACTCCAAGTAAAAATGACCTCATAATGTCTTTTATTGTTGCTCCAACAATATCTGCCTCGGTCATGTCTTTTGTCCCTCGCGCAAAAATATTTTTTCACTAATTGTCACCCAGTCGACTTCTACAAATGCCTAATAGTTTTCCACTAATTGTCACCGAGTCGACTTCTACAAATACCTTTTCCACTAAAGTAAACTCAGCCACTCAAGCGTTGATAGTTAATTTAGGCCCTTCATCATTGAAAAGTGCCTCATGTAAAGACTCACCACTAGTCACTATGGCGACATAGGAAATGGCCTCTAAGTTAAGCGCTAAAGTCTAGTACAAAAGTTGTCATGGCAACGCAATTTGTCATGGATTCTTATAACTATTAGTTTTGCCATGTTGGGTGTCAACGACCATCCACACTCAATCATGGTCATACGACTGTTGGCGTGTCACCACACGCCATAATTTTAAGACTTCAAACTTTTCCTTAAAATATGCCCAAAAAATTAGGAAAGCCACCATGAAGCGTGAAGGAAAACTATTGGTTATTGTTTGGCAGCTATACATGTATCAAGTCTCACTGAAATGTGTCCCTCTTCCAGTAGCTTGACGGCCAACACTTCATCAAACGTCTATCCCTATAGTAGTTCGACTTCAGAAGCGAAAAAAATAGTTCGACTTCAGAAGCGAAAAACAAGAATGCAGTCGCAAGAGCCAAGGTAAAACTGAGCAATGTCACCACCTATCCTGAAGGCATGTAAAAAACCAAGGCTAATGCCCAAGAGAAGGTTAATTTCTACAGGCATGGAAAAAACCAAGGCTAGTGCCCAAGAGAAGGTTAATTTCTAGATTATTATTGTTGTTGACAGAAACTCATGGTGTAATAAGCTGAATGTTTTTTCGTTGTAATTGTTGTACAGGTCGAAAAGGATTCTACACATGAATAATTAGAAAAAGAGATGGCAGAAAAAAGAGGCGAAAGAATCTAAGGCTCAAATTTTCTCAAAAACAAGTGGCGCTCAGGCACAGCTCCATTTCCACGATTTTTAGATAAATAAGTAGTTTTAGAATCTCCAATAGCCATTTGTGATCCTTAATCGAGCGTTTTTATTCCAACAACTAAAAAATAGTCCAGATTGGTGTTGTATCACCACCATTCCAATGTTTTGGGGTTCAGTTCTAATGGAGGTCGTAGGTTCAATCCACCATGAAGACAACAAGTAGAAACGTAGACGGCAAGACAAGTAAACAATAGTAATGGTGGTCCACTATGTTGGGGTCCCTTCCAAAACCATGGAAATATGCGGCAAGTGCGTCTCAACATGGACGGCTGGAATTTGGTCATACATCAATGACCAAATAAATCCCAACCGTAAAAGCTCTGCTGCATCTCAAGATTTGCAAGGTTCAATCCAACTTAGAACACAATCTATACCATAGGTTTCTCCATTTGCATCTTAATATAGTCAAGATTAGGAATTATGGGGTTATACAAGGCTGATTAACAAATTAATAAAGTTGACATATATGGCCGTACGTTCAATTTTGCACGATAAATTCAAAAATATGCCTTATTTCTTTAGGCAAAGTAGCATGTAGTCCGTCAAAGTATACGATTGAAATAAATTTAATTCCGATTTATATTTTGTCTTCGACGCTACATCATAGTAGTAAAGCTCCATTTTATCTTGTTTTTATGGTAACTTGTTTTTGTATTATGAATATTTGATTTTTACCAGCCAAAAAGAATGCGTTACAAAAAATTATTCGACAAAGTTCCGGCAAGCATGTAAATACTAAATGGAAAAAAAAATTCTGTTAAAGATATAAATCATTCTTTCATACATTTCAATCGACAAACAGCCAAATTTATTCCAAATTCCAGTTTCACAGGAAAGCAGCAGACTCAAAAAGGGACATTACCACGAAATATGGGGTCTCTGCTGTTTTACAATGAGATTGCTAAAACTAATCCCTTTTATATGCAAGAAGGGAAATCCTACTAGAAAAAAACAAACTTCTGCTATTTCTTTGATGAACGCTACCACACGTTCTCCAACAACCATTCCATTCTCTGCATACAAACATTTTATCAAATTTAGCGTTACAAAGGTCAAATTAGCACCAATTTTCATTAACTCGTTAACAATGTATTTGCGTTGAATACCTCAACGCAGTCTTTTAGATCTTCCCCTCCATCCTTTTCACATTTCTGCTGAACAGGCTCATTAGAACACAAACTATAAAGACAATTTACGAATAGCGTTGTTTAGAACTGTAATCTGGAAAAAAAAAAAATGGTATTAAATCTCGACAATTACCTCCATTACCAATTTGTATGAATCATTTTGATTGAGTACTTGACAGGCAAGGATAACTAAAGAGACAGCTATAGTTGACGGCCAAAACCGGAGAAGCTGTCGGTCTACTAAAGACAGGCACGCCAAGTATTTAGCCGTCTTCTCGACCTCTACATCTCCTCTCGCAGCTTTCAAATAGTACCTGTAATGAAATATTGCGATTTGTTACAGACTTGCATTCTCTCTGATAATGCAGCGAAGAAAAACATTAAAGAAACAAAATACCAGAGAAAATTAGCAGTGGTAAGTGAGTAGCATCGGTAGTTCAAGACTTTGAGAAGCAACCATTCCATCGCAACCACTTCTCCTCGCATGAACACATTGTTTGCAACTTTGAAAGTCTCCACCTTTATACTAAGATGCAAAATACGAAGGTTAAAAATTTTCATTTCAAACAAAGATTTGAAAGCATTTTCAGAGTTCAGGGAGATTATTATTTCAGAAGTTACATACATGTTACCAGGTTGATTTTCGATTATAATTTTTCATTTCAAACAAACATTTGAAAGCATTTACAGAGCTCGGGGAAATTATTATTTCAGAAGTTACATACCAGTTACCAGGTTGATTTTCTTCGAGTCTGATAGCAAGTGTCATGCAGGCGACTCCCAGGATCTGTAGGTGGCTTTCATTTCTAAATGTTCCTTTGGAAAGGAACCTGTCCATTAAATTCGCGGCTAAGAATAATGTTTCCCACTGAAGCTGATGAGAGGCAGTGTACTGTGCCGCAACAAAAATCATTTAGATTAGAAAATTTTCAATAAGAAGCAACAAGTGACAGATAGCCATTATTGTATATAGTCTGACAAGGAAAATACTATACATGATTCAGTTAACCATTAACGTATTATAAATATAAATAGTAAGAAAAATATTTTATGAATATAAACGAAAGAGTAAATTATTAGTAAGAAGCATCCATTAAATCCAGTGAAACAATAAAACCTATACGCTGTGTTCCAATGGCGTATTCAAAGTAGATGTCCCCAGGATCCTCGGCGTGATAGTCCCAAAGGGATTGCACTATCGAGCATTCTCTGGATCATATAAGGATTCTGTAATACGTATCTCTGCATCTTCAATCCTCGCTAAGGACTCAAGTGAGCCTACAAAGTATATATAGAAACATAGCAATAAACTGACATACTGATTAAATATTGACTAACATAAATGGTTTGTAAGATTAACAACTTCCAACAGGCAAGTAGCTATATGCAATCAATAGTAATCCATGTAACTACAACATATGCAAATGATATATCTATGAATGTGATGGTGAGTATATGTAAAATATGAAGATAGAAGCCTTGTATGCATTTATTTGCAGTAGACTTTTACAATATGAGAATGATTTTCATTGTATTGAATTCACCCTCAAAAGTCAAGAATGTACCAGGTAGAATAAGAGTGTGTAACCTGCGTGAATTGGGCATTTGTACTGCCATTCGCGAGAAAATGCTAGAAAAGATATATCATGAAGCACAAAGTATTGAGACCTGTGTAATCGTCAACCTTCCGTACGGATGTAGTGTGGCCTCAACAATCAAGTTGTAAAGCTATAGCACGAGAGTTCCTCATTGGGTAAGTGATGCATAGGCATAGTCTTTCCACGACCAAAAAATCTCCTCAAGCTGAGTAATTGAAGAAATAAGAACGGAAGAATGTGCAGCAGACTCCTGAAAACCGTCGCTCGTTGCACTGAAAAACGGACTAATCGAATATTCTTCAGAATCTGAATAATCAGGAGAAGCAGGCGTCGCATCGGAAAATGTGCAAGGAGAAGGAGAAGCCGCTTCAACACGAACAAGCTTGGACATCACCGTTTCGATATCAAGGAGCATCAAAGGACTGACTCGTTGTTGGAAACTTCTGGGTTGACTGGACCGAACTTTGCACAAAATATCATGGCTATCCATTTTTTTGGTCTAGACTTAGTAGGCGAGTAATTGGTCTGGATTTGACGACACTTTGGCCGTAGCACAGTTTTCTGTCAGAATGACTGTTAATAGGAGGAGAGGATTGAGGATTGTTTTTTAAATGGCAGCTGTCGGTTCCTTGGTTAAAATTTGTAATGTTGTCAGAAGACTTAAATTTAGGAACAGAGGATAGAGGAAGGATCTTCGAGAGGTGGTTGCTTAGTTGGATCTGGGTTGGAACTTGAGCGAGTGATTGTTGACTGATCAAATAAGTAACAATAGAAATGATGGAATTACGTCTCACTAGACATGATAGGAGATTGGAATTTCAAATCACAGATGCGGATTTAGTAATTGGATATGTAATCGAATTTTGTGTTACACTCAAAGATAAAATTTGATAATCCATCAAGGTTTGCTAATCACTTCATGGTTAAATCATAGGAATCATTTTCAATATGTCCATTATTTATGTGACCTAATTACAAAATGCTGAGTCTTATGCTGAGCTTTTGTGAATTTCTTTGAAGGTGGAGGGTAGACGATGAGTAACCTGTGCAAGTTTCCTCGAATTGGTGATTTCAGGAGCTTCATGAAGAATATCCAAATCGTTTCTTAGCATTTAGACCAAACTTTGAGAGCTGCAGGTAGTTGTAAAACTTGAGGATTCATTTATATGAGCACTTGTAGTTAACAAAATATTAAAATGGAAGTTGAGAATACTGATACTAGCGTGGACATGAGAAGCATTCTTAAGATTGTTGGATTTTAGCAGTGAGAGATACGTAATCGGTTGGTTAAACTTGATAGCTTATAATCTTTATCGGGGTTTGAAATAAATATTGTAAATCTATGACCGCATTGAACTTGCAAAGACGGTATTGATTGGTTATTTTAATTAGGACAAGTCAAATTCATATGAGAGCTGATGAAAGATGAAAGTTACTTGATGCACGTGGCTCTATAAAAGGTATGGATGACATTGCACCAATTACTGTCTAGTTCATTTAAATATGGAGAACAGTCTTATGCAAAAGATGGGTGTATTTGAAGAAAATGAAGTGAAGGATTACTTATCAGGAGACACCGAAAGATTTGATCAATATAGAATAGGAAGTATTTCATTAAAGATTAAAATGTGTCCCTATCACTTCCCGACCCTATAGTATATAGAGGCCCTATCACTAAATGGGTCCTTAATTTCCCATATAGAATTAGGCCCCATTCAATTCTTATTTTTAGTCCCCCACTATTATTCCCCCTCCCCCCCGCAGATTAGATATACTGGGGAGTGCGTAGGATATAGCCGAGTCCCCTCTCTCTATATGGGATACAAGTGGATAAACGATAGAGATAACCCAAGATTTTCCAAAGATAGATGAGAACATATATGTTTTGAAGTTTCCATTCGACAGTGATTCAGGGTGGTAATATTACATTAAGATTCAAAATATTTCAAGAAGAGTGTAGCAGAGACCTGCTGAAGGTTATGAACTTGCTAAAAGAACATCTGGATAGGATATTTGCTGTAGGAGGGAAAGATGCATGTGGAAAGATGTCATTGGTCAATGCTACTTATCAGATATTTTAGTGTCGCATCAGACCATCTTGGCATAAGCAACAATTAGGCTCTAAGATGTTACAGGTTTGGATTTGCGTCCTTTCCATATACATATGGAAAAATTAGAGCCTCTATGGAAATAATCCACAATGGACACAATGATGGCTAAATAAGTTAATGAGATCTAGTGGATTAGCCAAGAACCCACATAGGTTACTCAGTTAAATTAGATGTGAAAAGACTTGAGTTCCTAGAAACCAAGTATATTTAACTATAACAAATTGAGCTTGTATTTCTTGTATCTGTATTGGTTATGATGCCTTATATCCAGGCATTGATAGCAAGTAGACCATGCAAAGCACTAATAGTGTGTTAGATGATATAATATAGAACTAGATGTGCAAACGAATTACGCTATGTAAAAATAAGATGGTTGATAGGGCTACAAGAATTTGTAGTACTTCTTATTATTGGATAAGTAAGCATAGCCAATATTCCCTTGCAATGAATGCTAGATTAACAACAGGATTGGCTTGATGCTCACTATTCCTTATGAATGCCCTAACCTTGTAGAAGGTGGTATTATGTGAGGTTTAGTGCATGGTCCTCTATTGAATTACTAGTAACACTATTGATATGCATACCCGTTCTTAATTTCTTAATTAAAAACTGAAATGAAATCCAAAGTGATCAAAATTGGTTAAGAAGTGACTTGGTTCACAAAGGATAATAATGAATATATTTCTTGAAGGAGTCTTCCAATACTCATAGAAGTATTTGGGTACCTTATTATGTAATTGACCTGAACTATTTGCGTAAGACCATGTGAAAGGATAGAAGCATCTAACATCCTAGCTAATATTTGTCATTTTAGATGTTAGGTACAGCCAATATGGCAGAAGAAACCCTAAAACCATAAATAATTACTTAAAAGGTCTTGACAACTTAGATGGTTAACCCATCATGTAAATAAGCTATGTTGCATTGATACACGATAGAAATGTGATCAGTTGTCACCAAGAATTGTTAACACCAACCAAGTATCTGATGACATGTCATAAATAGACGTCATGTATCTTAATGAGATTCATGAAACTTTGATATGTGAGGATGCTAAATTTCAAGGACTCCAAATTATGGTGATAAACCTTCATGATGGAAGGAATATATCCTTTTTTGTTACTCCTGATTTTTTAAATTGACTAATGTATAATAATAGGGTTAGGATATGGTGAAAGGCTTAACCATAATACATGCACGAAAACTAAAATTTTGTACTCATTATTGTGTATGAAGTAGAATATAAAATTCACACGCTATGGAGTAGTCACAAAATCACACACTTACTATTACAATTATACCACCAAGTATGTTGTTTTATATATGGATCTCACGTAAGAAAAGTATTCACTAATGGCTCATCCCCTAGTCCTATCATCAGTTTAGTCAGTCATTTTCATTAAGTGTCTTGCACAGTTGTCAGTTACTTGCACATTTCTAGTCATCTCTCAGGGAGTCTCAGCTTTCACCTTAATTACTCAGTTGTCATCTCTAGTCTTTGACTAGGGTGCCTACGGAGGGATTAGGGCACCCATGGGCACCCCGATCCTTATTTTTAGGTGCCCTGTTCCTCACATTTAGGTCTTATTTAGAGTTTCGAGGTCGGTCTTTGTAATTTTCCCTCCCATTCCCCTAGGTACTAGTCGGCATGTCGGGTCATTAGTGTCAAAATTTGAGCAAGAGATCCCTATATAAACACAACATACTTACTATCTTATGGGTGAACTATTCTACTAAGGGCTAGCTATCTACACAAGGCAAGGGACTACATTTGGGCACTATTTACATCACACACACTGCATAGGAAAGGGAAGTCTATTCTATTCCATCCACCATTTTACATTCTATCTAGCTATTTCCCGCTATCTCTGTGTCATTAGCACTAGGGCACCCTAGGCACATCATTGCACACACAATCACACAAAACTACATTGGGTCTGAGATGTAGTGCAACGCTTAGTTGTAAGTCCACCATTGTGGCCGCTAAGGATAGTCTGACCCCTTCATATGCATCTTTATTTTTTAGGGGTTTGATGCTTTGTATGGGGTTTTACAGGTGATTCTTCATTGTAGGTTTACAGCGTCATCAGTGAAGCTAGTGCGACACCCACATGATAAAAGACAAGTTATTATGAAGACCTAACAACCAACTCAGACTCAGGTTCTGAGTTGTTCTGCAAACCAGGGCACCCATACTTAAGACCAGGGCACCCACAGGGGCCCTAATCCTCCCACAGGTGCCCTAGTCTGGCTAAATCTTCATTTTGTAATTTTCTAAGGTGTGTTGTGATACTTTGTTCCACCAGTTCATCATCCATATTCAGTCCAGATCACAATGAGGTAAGTTCTTTTCAGGTTAGTACCTTTTCCCTCCTACTTCAATGATTTCATTTCATTTAAAGATTAAATAAATTATTTAGCATTTATATTTCAGTTCATTTCAGTTATTTCATTGTTGTACAGTTTAGATTAACTTCTAAAATTCACATTTTAGTTAATCATTTTGGTGAACCCGTACTTTAGAACATTTTTTCCCTAGGATCCACTTCAAACCCTAATGGCTAAGGATAGTTCATCTTCTTCTCAGCCCATCATGTCTCATTTTATGATCAATCCTATCTATGATGAGGCCGCCATCACTGAGCTCATGGCTCTCTATAATAATCCTACTATGTAAGATGATATTCAACAACAACTCTTAGATGGTCAATAATATGTGCCTACTAGTTTTGAATATTCTCCCATTGGCATTAGTATTGTTGAGGATCCAATAGCCTTCACTCATTGTACACCATGCTATACGGCTACTAGTGATCCTCCTTCAAATCTTTCTAAGGAAATTCTAGATGATTCTCTTATCAATTACATGTTTGGTATTGACAATCGCTCACATGTGCATACTGATTCTTCTCCTAGTCAAACCACTACTATGGTTCCATCTCATGATTCTCCTATTTCTGATATTACTTCTCATCATTCATCACATACTAGTTCTCATACACCTTCATATTATGTTGATGATCTTATCGATAGTACACTTAAGTGACATTCTCATATCTGAGTCTTTAGGTAATGTTGATGACACAAGTGATAGCCATGATTCTCCTACTTTTCATTTTTTTGAGTGTGAATCTCCATCGCCACTTTCTCCTGAGGTTGCAACTAGCATAGTACATGATTCATCTTCATCTATTGGTTCTTCTTCTCCTACCATTTCATCTCCTCTATCACTTCATCTACATTTGTTAGCTCCATCTCCTTCTATCACTATATCTCCATCGGTCACTTCACCTCCTAGGGATGTTTCTGATGCTACTCCTACCACTGTTATGGGTATTCCATCTATATCATCTATTATAGCTTCTTTGGCACCTACTCCTAGTGTGCCTTTAGCATCAGAATCTCCTTTATCTTCTCTTGATATTCCTATGATCACTCACAATGGCAAGTTACAACCGCTCAATACATTATTGCCATCTTCTACTATTCCTTCACAGGATATCATATCTCTCATGCATGTTGTAGGTCAATTACAATCTCAAGTTCAGTCTCTCACTCTAGAAAGTAGGGCTTACTATGCTTTTATTGACAACAACTCATTACATGGTAACCCTATTCCCAAGAAGATTCATAATTCTACATTTCCTAAGGACTTTATCATGCCTACATTCATATGTTTTGATGTTACTGGTGACCCTCATGCACATCTCCAACATTATCACATGGCTATGGAGCACTATTCTAATGATAGGTTATTACTTAAGGCCTTTCGACATAGTCTTATTGATGAGGCTTTACAATGGTACACTCATCTTCCATTTGGGTCCATTAGTACTTACTATGACATGGAGGATGTTTTCCTCCATCATTTTATCATCAATAATGGCCCTAGAGTTACTTATGACCGCCTACCTACTTTACATCAAGCTCATCAGAATCTATCAAGGATTATATCTTATGGTTTAATGCTTGTATGCATCAACTAGTATTCCAACCTATCGATCTAGAGAAGCAATTCATTTTCTGCCATGGTTTGATTCCCGCACTTAAGCAAAGATTGCAGTATGATACATGTGAGTCATTCATTATTTTGTGCTATAAATTCATAGACCTAGAACAAGATCTTCTCTTGACACATGTCATTGATCCTCCACGTACCTCTACTACTCCTATTGGCTATCATCTAGTTCTCCTCCATTGACATCGGTTGAGTTCCTACACAGTCTCCATCTTGACTAGCAAGCAAGCTCAACCCACTCCATCAAAAAAGTATAATTCTCCTCCTCCATGATAGGCTACTTCTCCTTCCACTCCATCTATGTCACGTGAGCCATTACACTTCTCTCATCATGCTAGACCTCATGATGTGTTGCGTACTTTACTTGAAAAGCATCTAATTCTCTTACCATCCAACCAACATCATCCACAACATCTATTATAATGTCAGCGTGATCAACCTTATTGTAATTATCATTGTATCAATGGTCCATAGGGATAATGATTGCCTTCCCTTCATGATAGATTACAACAATTAGAGGATAAGGGCATCATTTCCTTTGGCTCTCACTCATGTGAGCGGTCCATCTCTCCTCTACCTCATCAGAGAGTTTCTACTACCAGTTGAGTCATCTCCTCCATCTAGTGCTCAAGTCATGATGCATCCACCACTGCGGTTTATCACTCATGCATGCTCTCTACCGTGTCCATACATTGCATCACATTATTGCATCCACTCATCCATCTTATCCACCGCATCATGTTCATCCACTTCACATTGGCTTCCACGACCCTCTGCATTCACACATCCCACTACTGCTCCATATGATATTCAGTTTGGTTCATATGCTCACACTACTTCCATGCCACATGCTTCCACCATTTCATGCTGGTTTGGTCTTTGGTAGGTGATTATTATCACCTTACCCCTGATGATGCACTTGTGTTCTTACAGTTCTTACATGATTGTTGAGGGTTTTTCTCTATAAACATTTCATCACATGCTTCATCAATTCATCTAGCACACTCAATCATTTCCCGATGACACACTCTTTCTTTACGTGGTTCATTCTTGACTGTTGAGGGGTCTTAACTAAATGAACCTAATCATCCATATGTTGGGGGGCATTACTAATATTCTCCCCCCCCAGTATTCATCACACTAACATATTATGACACATTATATTACATTATCAAATTCATCACAAAACATTATTTTGACAATCATACATTATCTATCTTTACCTACATTATACTCTAATTATTACACTAACTATGCATTACAAATTCCATTCAACAACTATGCATCTAACTCAACTCATCAATCAAAATACATATGTTATCTATCATCATTCACATTTTTTTTTTCTATCAATCCAACATCATAGTACATCTACATCAATAAACATGAACAATATACAACACATTACATACATTCCAATAATCATCATTTAATCATACATCATCAATCACATTACGACATCAATACACATAAAATAAACTCATCATATATCAATAAAATCCAATATATATATCAAATACAATCATCATTACAAAACATTCTCATCACTGGGGGAAACTCCCCTACATCATATACAATAATACAAATCAAATCTCATCATCACTATCACTCTCGGGTACTACGAGAGCCCTAGAACTTGATGCCTCACCACTAACTCTACGTCATTGGTCGCGACCTCGATACCTCTCAACCTGCCTCCACAGTAGTGTATTCTTCAGTAGACTAATCTGACAAACTGTGACTCTGCAACTCCGATGTAATTATACAAACACATCATGTGCACCAAGGGACCACCACCCAATGCCTCTCTAGCTCATTGAGTCTCCTCGTGTGCCTCATCCCTCTCACCTAGTAATACAGTTACATGTTGTCATTGTTATGGCCACTGGCTCAAAAAAATGGGCATGCTCGCCCACAATATCATCAACGCACTCTAGCATCCCTCCACCCACGAGTACATCGGTGGGCACATTCTACGTCAATGTGTGGATGGATGTGTCCACTATCAAGGACCAATATGCATCCCCTACAAAACAAATAGAACAACACATTAGATAACCATCACTATCACATAAGCAACAAAAAAAAAACACATCATAACTATACATAGATATTAACGCTCCGCTATAGCCGCTGCCACATTGTCAAGGGCATGTGCTTCCCCCTCTCCTCCTCCTCCCTGTGGTAATCTCACTACGTTTGCAAAAAATGGAAACAACAATACCCATCAATGTGTCGCCCACCATGCAGTACTCCTCTGTGCACCCCGTATCATCTGAGTCTATCGGCTCTATCGCCGCATCTACCTCATCTGGCCCAGGAGGTACTAGTTACTCTCTTGTGGGCCCTGGTCTAGCTCCAGACCCTCCTAGGTGCTCTAATAGCTCTCGACCATGTATATGGCTATGAGAGCACGTCCTGAGCCATACCAAAATGTAGTGATACTGCTCTCTACCTGGAACATCTCGGCCATACCTAGGAATCGATCCTCTAACCACATAGTCCTACGTATACACCGCAACTCTACAACATCCTCTGTCCATCCTCCATAATCACGGTATGGCCTCCATATAACTACCTCAGGCCCCATCCTATCTATTAATTCCCTATAAGTATCAGTGTCCATCTTCCATTTGCACGAACATTAATCCACCTCCTAGCAAATATATCTAGCCTAGCCCACTCTGCTCATGGCCCTCCAACTGGAATTAACACTACTATGTGCTCATTGCCCATACATGCAATAGTGTGGTGGCTCCTATCCCAACTTTGTTTAAATCATGAGTAAATCGATATAGGTCTCTATATAGGTAGATGTAGTCACAAAATCATGTACTTAGACATTTTTACCACCAAGAATGTTATTTTATATATGGATCTCGAGTAATACAAGTATTCACTTATGACTCATAGCCTAGTCTTGTTGTTAGTTAGTCGGTTATTGGTCTCACTTATCTCACACAATCGTCAATTTTCTATACATTTTCATTCATCTCTTAAGAGGTTTTAGTTGTCATATTTTGGTCATTTATCGTCATTGTTCTATGGCTAGAGAACCTGGAAAGGTGCTGGGGAGACCATTAGCGCCCTAGTCCTCTTTTTGGGCACCCCGGTATCAGTTGCACTTTGTTCAAATTTAGAATTTTGAGGATGGTCTTTATGGTTTGTTATTACATTCCCCTATGTGCTAGTCAATATGTTGGGCCATTAGTGTCAAAATTTGAACACTTGATATCCCTATATAAACATAACACACTCACTATCTTATCGACGAACAATCTACCATTAAGAGCTAGCTATCTACTAAGGAAAAGGAATGCACTTGGACATCTTCTACATATACATCACACAAACATAGGGTGAAAGGGATGTATTCATTCTCTTCCATCCACCATTTGCATATTACATCCAATTATTACCCCCTACTTCTGCGTCATTGACGTTAGGGAACCCTAGGTACACAAGCACACATAACTACATTGGGTCTGGAATGTAGTGGAGCGCTTAGTCATAAGTCCACCATTGTAGCAGCTAATGTCAGTCCAAACCATTCATTTGCATCTTTCTTTTTAGGGTTTTGATACATCCTTTGGGTATTTTGTAGGTCATTTCTTCCTCTTGGAATATTTTGAGCATTTGATGCAATAAAGGAAAATTAATGTGACGGGTAGCGAAGGTTACCAGTCATCTCTAGGATATGTGAATATCAGTTACAAACCTTTTCTCTAGACCAGGGTGCCTATTTTTATTACTAGAGCATATGTGGGCTCCCTAGTCTTCTCCGAGGCACTCCATTCTAGCCACATCATCCAGATTTGTCCTTGGTGGGACCCTAACACAGTCATTCCTACTATTTGAATTTATGTGCATCACTGCGACACAGTCTGACATGCATCCATTATTCAACCGAGTTTTTTTATTTCCATTCTTGCACATTATGGTTCTAATTTCATTAGTGTTATTTACGTATCTCATTTACATACGTTCTTAGTGCATTTACTACATTTATATGTCCTCTTAGATTATATTAACTATCCTTTACTATATTAGTTTAGATAATTTTAGTTAATCATTTTTTTACTGCCCCTACTTCTACAACATTGGCACTAAGGCACCCTAGGCACACAATTGCACACAAAAACACACAAAATTACATTGGGTTTAGAATATAGTGCAACGTTTAGTCTTAATTACATTGTGGAAGCTAAGGTTAGTTTGAACTCTTCATTTGCATCTCTATTTTTTTATGAATTCAATGCTTTGTATGGGGTTTTGCAGGTAGATCTTCATCATACAACTATAATGATACAAGCGAGGGTATTGCAACAACCAAGCGACCAAGATGAAGGTACAACGAAGACTGATGAGGCCATAAATTAGTCATAAATTACCATTATTTTTTCCTTCCAAGTTACCTTTGAAAGTGGATTTAAATGTAATCTAGGAACTTATAGTTTTCTTAAGATAGAATATAGGATATATATCTTGTTCATTCTTTATAAGTATTTTGTTATCTATTTTGTTGACTAATCCTATTGATTATTTAGGAAAGATGTAAAGTCTTGTACATGTAGGTCATAAAGGAAAGATAATGTTAGTTCTCAGAAAAATAGAATTGATCATGGATAGTATATCTAAACTCAAATTTATGATTTCATATCCAGATTCCTCTTGAAAATTTATGCAAGTTCAAAAAAATCATCTCAATCTGAGATTGTGTGCAAAATTTATAGTTGTTTTTAGTTAGCTCTAGAACAATTGGAGTTAGCTCCAGAACTTACAGTTTTAGTTCCAGAACTTGCATTTTTAGTTTTGGAACTTGCAGTTTTAGCTTCGGAACCTACATAAAATGAGGAATTGTAAATAATCAGAGAATCCAATGGAAAATTTGAGATATTTTTTTGTTCATAGCAATGTGTTTAACAAAAACCTTATTCAGATTTGCTATAGGTTTTACCAATAAAGAGAAATCTAATGTTTAGTGAGCTGTAGTCTAAGGAAAAAGTGTATCAAACAAGCACTAAAAGTTCCACAAACAGAAATAGAAAATTCAAATGAAAAATCTGTGAGATTTTTTTATTCATAGCAATGTGTTCACTAAAAAACTCATTCAGATTTGCTACAGGTTTTACCAATAAAGATAAATATAACTTTTAGTGAGTTGTAGTCTAAGGAAAAAGTGTATCAAACGAGCACCAAAAGTTCCACAGTCAGAAACAACAAAATCAAATGGAAAATATGAGAGAGTTTTTTATTCATAGCAATGTGTTTAATAAAAACCTCATTCATATTTGATAAATATTTTACCAATGAAGAGAAATCTAACTTATAGTGAGTTGTAGTCCAAGGAAAAAGTGTATCAGACGAGCACTAAAAGTTCCATAGTCAGAAACAACAAAGTCAAATGGGAAATCTGGGAGAGGTATTTGGTCAAAGTAATTTTTTGAGGAAAAAAAATCCTTCCAATAAAGTAGAAGAATAAAATCATTTTGATCCTTGTTATAAAAAAGCAAGGAAAATATTTGGGAGAAAATCTTCCTAAAATAGCGAAATAGGACTTTGAATGCAATAATATATCTCTCTCCATATTTTGTGGAGATGGAGATCTCAATTGTTAGGATTGAAATAAAGATAATATCAGATTGTATTTCCCAAAATAAGGAGTTGGTTGGATGCATGAATTATAGATGCAACCTCCCACACTTTGATATGTAATTTTTCCCTACTAAGAATAATAAATCCGTTCTTTCCCAATCTTTTGAGTGAAATTGTTTTGCATGTTTTGAATTAAGTTTGAAAGTATGAATTAAGTCATCTTCCAAGGAATGATTTGGCCACTCATTTTAATGTTTAATGTGTAGTTCTTTATTCTATAGTTTTCCTTTTGTTGTAAATTTTTGATTTCATATTATGTGATATTTCTTTCCGTATAATTTTTGTTGTGAACTTGCATGTGTCTGATTTATCTTTCGTTTATTTTAATTTAGCAAATTTCATTTATGCAAGTGTGTTTCCTTCATGCAAAATTTATTTCTACATGTGTGCCTTTACATTTATGCATGTGTGATTTATTTTATGCAAGTTTGGATTGTGTTTAACAGAGTTGTTTTCCAAAGATATTTTTTATCTTAATGCATACAACCATCGGACACCAGCCATGCATTGACATTATTAATGGAGAGGATTGATGAGCCTCATTAAAGACCTTGCAATACTGTTGAAATAAGAACTTGAGATTTTCCGCAGAACAGAGTGCCAAAATTACAGACTAGGGTGCCCATAAGCACCCCAATCCTCTCCCAGGTGCCCCAGTCCAAAAAAATCTTCATTTGCTGCAATTTTCTGGGTGATACCATCATTCTTTGACCTGTATGCACAACATCCTTCCCATTCCTACACAAAAGTGAGGTAAGTTAATTTCAGGTTAGTACCTTATCCCTTCCCATTTCCATTATTTCATTTAAAATATCAAAGAAAATTATTTAGTATTTACATTGATTTTATATTAGTTGTTCCATTATTGTTATAATATAGATTAAGATATAAAATCCTTATTTTAGTTAATCATTTTTTTGAACCCATCTATTTAGAATACCTTGCCTTAGGATCTAATCAAACCTTAACGACTAATCTTAGTTCATATTCTTCACCCACCATGTCTCATGTTAGAGTTAACTCTATCTATGATGAGGTTGTCATTGCTGAGCTTAAATCTCTCTATAGTTCTCCCGTCAGTACACCCAACCATGTTAAACAAAAACTTGAGTGTGGACTACAACATGTATCTACTCGCTTTCAAGATTCTCCTATAGGCATTAGCATTGTTGATGATCTAGTAGCCTTTACTTGTTTTACTTCATGTTATATAGTTACTTGTGATCTACCTTTTGATATTTCACAGGGGTTGGTGCCCATTTTGATCCTTTGCTATTTTGCCATGTTTCCCCTTTGCTCTTTTTTCTCTAAAGCATTTTTTCCTCATGAAATTGATGATGTGAAGTTGTAGCTCCATTCTTGTGTATTGGATTGTTTGAAAAATCATTACCTTGCCCTAATTTGCTAAGGATAAGTGTGTTTTTGCCCTTTTTCTGAGAAAAAAAGAGGCTTTGGATTCTCCCATCCTTCGTATTTGGTGAAAAGACAACTTGTATCTACATTTGAATGCTTTGAGTTGTTCATTTTTTTCTCCATTTTTGCACCTTTTGAAGGAATCTCTAAGTTTTCCCTATGTTTTGCCCTAATTTTTCTCGATCAAAACACTTCTACCATTTGTTCCCATTTTCTCCTGGCCTTTAGAGATCAAAATTGTTCATTTTATACTTATTTTCCCTCAAAAATCCCTTGCCATGGTCGTAAATTTCCTAAAAACACTTTCCATTTGTCTTTTGATCGATTCTTCAACCACGAAGAAAAAATCAATTTTGGGCATCCCTGGCGTTTTCTGTGTTTTGACGGTCAGACGGGTGTCATTTACCCGTCAAATTCATCTTCAACATTCTAGGGCATCGATGTCAATTTCTGTGTTGTTTGATGGTCATACGAGCATCCTTTGCTCGTCAAATTTTAGCTCAAAATCTTCTCCTACATGTCCATTTGTGATTAGACAAGGTTCGGTGGGTCTGCTCGAAAAACTTAACATTTTTTATGTTTTCGAAAAAAGTGCAAGCTGCCCCCACAGCTCTGTAAGCCCCATAGGAGGTAAATGTGTTGCAGGCAGAGTGAAGGCAGATGGGTGGGTCTTTTTGTGCCTTAAGGCATTTTGGACAAAAGAGTTAAAGTATAAAGAAAATTCCTAAGGCCCACAACAAATCAGAATGGAACACGTGGCAGCTTCAGAGTACAGGCCTGTAACAAAATAGAATGGAACACGTTTCGGCTTCAGAGCGCAGGCCCTAAACAAATCAGAGGTGGACATGTGTCATGTTTTCATCAAAAATGGGATGGAAGGATGGTGAAGGACTTAGGAAATTTTTTCTTTTTGGCGAAAGGGAGCAAAAGTTGTGAAAAAGGTCACGGGTTCGTCGAGCCAATCAGGAGAGGACACGTGGCAGGATCAGGGGCAGAAGGGAGTGCGGGTTGTAGGGGGAAAAAAGGAAATGTTGCCTTTTTTTGGAAAAATGAGTTAAAGTGGTAATTTTAAGGGTGGATCCACAACGAGTCAAAGGGAGACACATGGCAGGGACATAATCGGAGGTGTGGGAGTGTAGAGGAAATGTTGAAAAATTTCCTTTGGTGAAAGATGAAAAATGTATGAAATCAGAGCGCTGATTCCCTCAACCAATCATATGAGTACATGTGTCTTGCGGGAGGGCGTGGCAGCGGAGGAAACTTGAAAAATTTTCCTTTTTTCTAAAAAAGGTGGAAATGTGTAGAATCAAGTCACAATTCCAATGGGACCCACCTTGGGACACGTGTCAAGCTCATTTCTCAAGGGTGGAGGGGCGGAGAAAAATGTCAAATTTTTACATTTTTTCAAAAGTGTTAAAATGTCAAAAAGTGATGCCAAGCCCATTTCTAATCACATTGTGACACGTGGAGGGCCCAGATTGAAGGGATAAAGGCAGATCAATGGTAACTGTGCATTTTTCAGTTTGGCCGCCATTTTTGCTCCGGGAAGTGTGGAAATGTGTTTTTGCATCGATTTTGATCAAATTTTTGGTGAATTCATGTCATTTTTGCCTTCAAGGACCAATGCAATCAGTTTTGAGGATCAATTTGAAGATCATAGATGTTTTTGAAATGAATTTTTCCTTAACCCATCCAAAAACATAAAATATGAAATCCAAAAGTTGCAAAGTCAGATTTTGGAGGGAAATAGAATAAATAATGAAAGGAATGGGGTCTACATGCTTTAAAGATGAAAAACGTGCCTCCACAATGGATAATGATGCAAATTTTCTCAATGATTCACCTTTTTTGAAACAACTGGCAACTTTTGTTGCAAATATGTTAAACGTCCCTATCTGCGAATCATGATGGAATTTTGTAACAAACTAAGATGCCATAGGATATTCTTTTCTTGGGAAAGAAGGATCAAATGTAATAGAATGATATATAATGCATGTTTTGAGACATGCAAAAGGTCGAGAAATTGAAAATCATGAGAAAATTTTGAGAGAAGCTCATCTTCTGAGAAACCCTCCAAAAAACCTGGTTAATGTCTTCTGTGTTAGATCTTCATTCATGTTGATTTGGTTACAAGTGTATAGCCATCACACAGCTCTGAGATTGTTCCTAAAACTCTCCCCTGCTGATGAATCTAACAAGCTTTTGAATTAATCTATGTTATTTTGGGAAATATGATGTCTGTTATCATTTTTAAATGTCTTGCAAATAGTTTTCCTTGTTCTTGTTGCAATCTTGCATTGAAATATCTAGGAATCACATAGATCTCATCCTTATTGATAGTTTAGTGGCATTTGCAATTTCATCTGGCATTGAAAATAAGTAGTTTAAAATCACTTCACCTTCATTTTTTGACAGATATTTTGTAAGCCTTTGGGGTACCTTAGGCATGATTTGATAAAGATTTTGATGTTTAATTGAGTCCTTTAACTCAAGATTTTGTGTTGAGGTCTCAAATATTGTGTGAAGAATACGAACCTAGGCCTCCATTTGTGTATCTCTTCTGGTTGAAAGAACATCCTGACTGTTTTGAATAATTTTATCTGATAGTTTTTCAAATGTTGTAGAGGTTGTCAAAGATCTGGCATAGTCAAGTTTGTCTTGTCAATATCCCACCAAAAATCATTCTAAACAACTAATCTTACCCCATACTACCCCTGTTTTGACCTGTATACCCACAGAAGATCAAAATCCATTTGCTAAAGTATGTAGAACAAATCAGGATTTCAAAATGTCTTCAGTAACCCTTGCCTTGCATTGAAAATATCTCCATAATCTAGAAAGTGAAAACTTGTGAAAGTCAGATTTGGAGTGTTGATCATATTTTCCCAAGGCCCCTTCATACTATTTACACAAATTGAGGGATATCTTCATCTCTTTCACAATTTTGAGGGTTACAAAATAGGTTCTCTTACCTTGGTTGAAAGGCACAACCTAAAATAGTTAGGACAAGATCAAGTCCTATTTGAGTGCTATCCATCTCTCCACAAATTTGAGTGCCAATTAGATCACATCCCTGGCTACAAAACAACATACATCATGATCTATTTGTCTTCAAGCTTCATGCCATATCTCTGATGCTGCTCAGACTGAAAAGGAGAAAAAATTTGGGTACCAACACTTAGTGGCACCGTTACCAAGGAATTGTTGAAAATATTTGAGATATTTGAATGCATATCAAACCCTGGTAATGTTTCTCAAGGTTGGACCTATGAAGAAAGAAATTAAGTTAGATCTAGTACATTACTGACCATGTGGTGGCCAACTTAAGTATCATCTCTTAGGGGTTCAAATTATTATGTAACTTTTTTTTTTTAATTATTGGCAAATAGTTTTTCTGAAAGGGACTATACCCTTGAGTACAAAAGAAGGCCTAAGAGCTGGAATAGGAGTGAAAATCAGAGAGAAAAGGATCAAGAATCCAAATGTTACAATGAAGCTCAAAGTAGCCCAAAAACAACTACTCAAACGAGACAAAACAACAAAATTACTGCAAAAAAGTCAGTAAAGAGACCGCAAAAAAAACAACAAAAAACAAACAAGAACAGCAGAAGCAACCAATACTACTTCTTGAAACTTTTATAATGCAGTTCTTAATATCTCTTCCAGGAGTGGTTATACCCCTAAAGTATGTCATATGGGCAAATTAGTATTTATCCAGCTCCTCAATGGTTCTTTTGTTTCCTTTTCATTATCCCAAAGTGTATCCGAAACACTACGCTGATTTTGGATACACTTTTGACATGTTTTTAGAACATCAATGAACCCTCAATGCCCTAAAGGTGGCAATGATGTAATCATGTCGAGTTTTGGCCTTCCTTGAAGCGGGATATCTAAGGAGGTTATAGCTTCTTATAGATATCCTCAATTGACTGTTATCAGATATCTCCATCCCCCTGCCATGTTTTTCTTATCCCTTCTGTTTAGCCAGGTTTTTCTTAACCTCATCCTTCAGCAGTTTCATCCATTTCTATAGGCCTCCAACACATGAAATTTAGAAATAGCTATCCAATTTGCACATCCCGGGGTCTAGGCACTGCTGATATTTTTGAATTCTCATGTGTAATCTCAATTTCTGTGCTAATTTCTCCACAGCAAGAGTCTCAAAGTACTTCTAGCTTCTAAACACATATAAATTTGGTGAATTTAGGTCTTCTGGAGATTTGTAGAGGCGAGGTGGGTGGCAGAAAGCAAATCAGGGGGAATGGTGGAGAAGCTTGGAACAGCTTAGCTGGGGGTGACAGCAGTGGTATTAGGGCAGTTACACATGGCTACAAAGTATTGGCAGCAGTAGAGCCAATCAGAAATCCTATAGAGAATGAAACAAGTCATTTATGTAATTTATTGATGATGCAACAAGGAAAGTTTGGGTTTATTGTATTAGAAATAAATATGATGTATTTGACACTTTTGTTAAATGGAAAGCCTTGGTAGAGAATGAAACAGGTCTTAAGCTAAAATGTTAACAGGTCAGATAATGGAGGGGAGTATTACAGTAATGAATTTGATGATTATTGTTCTAAGAATGGAATCCGCAGGCAAAAGATGGTTCTAGGAACTCCACAGTAGAATGAGGTGTCAGAAAGTATGAACAAAACAATAATGGAATGTGCTAGGAAAATGAGGTTACATGTAGGACTGTCTCTTTCTTTTAGGGAAGAAGCGGTGAGCACAGCTATGTACTTGATAAACAGAGGACCCTCAAGTGCCTTGGATGGAGGCATACCTGAGGAGGCTTGGTATGGTAAGAAATTTGATTATTCATTTCTTAGAGTCTTTGGATGTGAGGTGTTTGTTCCATTTAGACAAGGATGGTAGGACCAAACTAGATAATAAATAAGAAAAATGCACTTTCATTGGTTATGGTGGTGATGACTTTGGATTTAAATGTTGGAGTATTAAGGAAAAAAAAATCATTCGATCTAGAGATGTGGTATTTATTGAGAAAGTTATGTATAAGCAACAGTTGCAGTAAAACAAGGAAGAATCCAAGAAAGAATATGCAATGGTAGAGGATCTTCTAGATGGGAAAGTGACACATGAATCAATTCAGGAACCTCCTCAATAGGAACCCCAAACTCCTATATTGAGGAGGTCTTCTAGGGTAAGAAGAGAACCTGAACATTTTTCTCCTTCTCTTTATTATTTATTACTCACTGATAATGGAGAGCTAGAGATATTTGATGAAGCAATGTAGGTAGATGTCAGGAAGAAGTGGGAGCAAGACCATGATGAGGAGCATCAGGCTCTCATGGAGAACCAGACTATGGATTTTGGTGAAGCTACCCGAAGGAAAAAGAGCATTACAAAACAAGTGGGTGTTTAAAGTCAAAGAGGAAGGAGGCAAGAAAAGATACAAGGCCTAGTTGGTGGTCAAGGGGTTTACCACAGAAAAAGGTATATAATTTTGATGAGATTTTTTTCTCCTGTAGTAAAAATGACTTCTATTAGAATTGTTCTAGGAATGGTAGCAGAAGACTTGCACTTAGAACAACTTGATGTAAATACTACATTTCTCCATGGTGATTTGGAGGAGGAACTATATATGCAACAACAAGAGGGCTATGAGGTCAAAGGTAAAGAGGAGATGGTGTGCAAACTGAAGAAAAGTTTGTATGGATTGAAACAAGCTCCACGTCAATGGTATAAGAAATTTGATAGCTTTGTGATGGAGCAAGGTTATATTAGATGTCATTCTGACCATTGCATGTATACAAAAAAATTTGAGGATGGAAGTTATATTATCATTTGTCTTGTATGTGGATGACATGTTGGTTGCAGGTAAAAACATGTAGGAAATAAAAGTACTCAAGAAGCAGCTAAGTGAATCCTTTGCTATGAAGGATTTGGGGGTAGCCAAAAAATCCTTATGAGGATATCTCAGGATATGAAGGAACAAAGATCTAATTTATCTCAGGAAGAGTACATTAAGAATGCCTTGGAGAGGTTTAATATGCAGGATGCTAAACCGGTTGGGACTCATTTGGAAATCCATTTCAAGTTATTAGAGTTATGTCCCAAGACAGAGCAGGAGAGAAACCATATGTCCAAGGTACCTTACTCATCAGCAGTTTGGATAGTTTGATGTATGTCATGGTGTGCACCAGGCCTGATATTTCCCATGTAGTGGGAGTGGTGAGTAGATTTATGAGTGATCCAAGTAGAAGTCACTGAAGGAAGTAAAGTGGATCCTTTGGTATTTGAGAGGGACCATGGGGACAATTTTTGCTACAGTGGATCGACACTACTTTTTGTGGTTATGTAGATTCATATATGGTTGGAGATGTAGACAGTCTGAGGAGCACAATAGGTATATTTTCACTATAGGTGGGATAGCAAAATGAGCTGGATTTCATGAATACAGAAGCTTGTGGCTTTTTTAACCACATAGGCTGAGTATGTTGTTTCCACAGAGGAAAGAAAAGAAATGATTTGGTTACAACAATTTCTTGAGGAGTTGGGGCATAAGAAGGAGGAAGGAAATGTTGCATAGTGATAGTCAGAGTGTTATACACCTAGCTAAGAACTCTGCTTTCCACTCTAGGATGAAGCATATATAGTTAAGGTACCATTTCATTAGGACAACTTTGGAGGAAGAGAATTTGAAGCTGGAGAAGATTCATACCAGTCAGAATCCTACAGACATGATGACCAAGGTGGTCACAAGGGAGAAATTGAAGCTATGTTCAGCTTTGGTTGGTCTTCATGGATGATAGTGAAGGGTTGAGAAGCTTGCTCAGAGGAAAACTAGTCTCCAAGTGGGAGATTGTTATGTTGTGGAGCATGTTTTCATGTGTGAAAGTGTTGAAGACTGTACACTAAAAGTATAAGTATACACTTTCCACAGTTTTCTCGCATGAAGCAAAATGTGCCCGATATACTGAGGAAACATGTTCTTCTCATATGGACGAGGATTTTGGCCCATAGTTTATGGGACAGTTTTGGCCCATGGTTTTAATACCCATTTTTTAAAAATACTAAAGAATTTGAATACTTATGTGGTTTTGTGCATATGGTAGGTTTTATGTAACATTGCATATGTGTTTTTGAATTCGGGTGTGAATTCTGTAGAGATTTGTTGAGCTTAGCTCCAACTAGATGGGTATTGTACTGATTGAGAGAAAGGGTGGCTTGTAATAAAATCTAAGCAAGTGATTCTTGGTGGATGTAGCCCAAATTGGGTGAACCAATTAAATATTTTCTCTTTTGTGTTTTTTATTTTATGACTTTTATTTCAAGATCTGTAATATTTTTTGCATATTAGTTTATGTTGTGATTCTGTGAGGGATTATTCACATATTTTATCCCTTATTTCCTAACAACGGGGCATGTTCACGTAGGTGTGCCTATGATCACAACACTTGTCTTGAGAGGATGGTTCATATACTCGCACCTTAGCCATTTCCTTCAAGATGAGGATCTATAAGAGATGGCATGTAGATACACATAAAAAATCGAGATTGTGTAATATCGGTACACATTGGTTATTTTTTTATGGTCATGACTATAAAACTTTACATGAATGGGAGTATGCTAAGAATAGTTTTTTTTACTGAGGGTCTGAGTTCATACTGAGATAGAGTACTATTAGTCTAGACACTTCCTTGTTGAGACTCATTCTTGATAAATTACAAAAGTGGCTAGATAATAGCATTTACTATATGTCATCAGTGACAGATAAAGGGTCCCCACCCTTATAAATATGTAGTGAACTATGTAGAGCATCTTATGTGGATGAGTATGGAGATATAAGATATGCTGGTAGGCATAATGTGTATTTGGACTACGTACATAGAAATATGTTTACACATAGGAGCCACATAGAGCTACCATTATTACAAGAAGCTTCTGTGTAACTATGTCATATTTCAATAGAATGGAGGTATTGGTGGTGATTCTGTGTGCATAATTGGATCTAGATGTTCTTGAGGAAAGACATGGTTAATCTTAATTTTGTTCTTTCGTGGTAGGAATAGATCTGGGAAATGCTCTATAGAATGATGTTATTATATGGGGTAACCCATGTATTAGAGGCCATCATGCTAACATCCTGCAACATGACAACCCTAAAGAGGGACAGTAGCTTTGATGCTTTGAGTGGCGCGCAGTGAAGCTAGTGATGTGCAAGCGCTCTAGGGATTTTTCTGAATTCTAGGAAAATTGATTCCACATGACACTCTTTTATCAGTCATTTTCCTATGGCCCCCAATTCAAGACCATACCGATGGGGGCTCATTTTGTCAGAGGAGGGCCGGAGATACTGAATGATTTGGAAGAAGAATACGCGTAGTTCAGCAACTAATGACATGGTAGTTTAACTATCTGACATTTGTGGAACAAAATTTGTAAGGAAGCGCTTCATGGTGTGTAAAATCCTAGTAGGATTTGTACATTTCTAGTTTTAAGATGTGTAGCCAATGGGATTAGTGGAGATACATACCTCTTATTTAGATGTAATGAAGTAAGTTAAGCTATTTATTAGTGATTTGAAGGACTTAGATCACATGTGATAGTTTCAATATATGGTTTTTAAAAATGGTTATATCCTTGATGCATATGCAACTTCTACATATTCTTGTCCAGGAGGTAGCTTATTCTAATTTTTACGGTATCCCATTGAGGAAACTTATTTAGCCCATAATTACGCATAGGTAATAATATCTAGATGGTGACCCTGATTTGGAAGAACAACATAGGTAATCTAAACACACACACGTGAAAGTGGAATAAGACCGGTGAAAGATGGAGGATATTGTTAGCGGTGGTAAGGCAGAGAGGAAGAACGGTGGCTTAAGCTAATGAGGAACGAAGGAAGATATAGAATGCAGGATGAATTTTCATGAGTGGGGCTACATGGTGTTTTGAGGAAGTAGTGGATTATGAAGGATTTGATGCACATGTAGAAGACGTATAGCTAGAGGGTGAACAGTGGGGAAAATTGGGTAGGGAATCATATAGAGAGCTTCTCCTCAGCCTCAATTATAGGAGCACGATAACAGATGATGAGAAATTAACATGTAGAATGTATGGGGGCTTTTCCCCTAGCCAGCAATGGGATTTTTGTAACTATGTTTTTGATACGAGAAGTATAAGTAAGCTAGTTTGGGAAATGAGATCAGGATGTAAGTTAGAAAGCAAGTACATCAATGGAGGAGAATACACATTATTATTTGATGGAAGCATTCTCAGGCATTCATTACACTGACATTCGTGAAAGTGACAGAATGTGATGATTATTTTTTTGAAGGATTAAGCCACTCATCACAATAATGGGGAGATAATATAGTAGCATTATAAATGAAGGACAATGGAGTACGATCTATACAGGTCCTATAGTCTAGCTACATTAGGATCAAGAGGTTAGGTGAGTTCTAGTTCTTGAAATGAATAGATTTGAAAGAGTAGGTGAATGAGATGTTTTGGATTATGTATAGTGAAGTGCATCGTTAGTATGATAAGAATTTACATGGAGATAATAATTCATGCCCCAAAGTATAGAATAGAAGATGTTCTTATCATGTACACATGTGTGAGTTTTATGAACTGTAAAGATGGATCACAGCTTTAGATGCAATGAATGTAATTTACTACCATATTTGATATAATGTGCACATAGGGATAGATATAGTGAAGTTGATGACCCTATGATCAAACTTTTAATGGATTAACAATCATTGTAAGAATGTTTTCTCAAAATAGTTCATGATTGCTAGAATTTGGTAGAAGAGTATAAGCTGCTCAAAATATGCAATTTGACAAAGAACTACTAAGAGTGTACATGAAGTATGGAAGCCTGTGGGGTGTAAAATGAGGTGTCTATCTGAAGCTAAATCCATATGAAATTCCAAAATGCTAACTGGACAATGGTTGCTAGGTATTGTTGATGGCTTTAGGAAGGGGAAATAATTCACCATAAGTACATGGTGTAATCCATGCAAGGTGCAGTTATGAAGATTTGTGAGATGGAGAGCAGTGAATGAGTATTGAAACTAGCATTAATAATTACCTTGAGGCACATAGAAAAAGCTATGACAAAGCAGTTAGAGAACACATCTTGCATGGGATTTGAGACATGAGACCTCTCAGGGATTTGGTTTAGCTAGATTGTGAAGTGAATACCCAATATAAAATTTATGTCGATCATGTATTCAGGGCAGAAAAAGGTCATTGGCCATCAAAGTAGGGCATTGATAAGATGGGAAGACTCAATCTATTAGGATAACACTACAATCATTGCTAGATGTGACAATTGGGCTCGAGGTTCATGGATGAACTTTGTAGGGAACAAGCAAGACACATGGTTGCATGAAATAAAAGTTTGCTAGGATCCTATTCAAAGAATAGGTATTGGAGGTCAACTACCAATGAATACTGGGGGGAATATGAAGGATTCAATTATTCTTGCAAACCATGGAAGCACAATGGACAAATCAAGTTCATATGAGAAGGAACATGTTAGGATATGGACCCTAAGACGGGACATGTGGCCACACTGGTGGGAGGTTACAGAGATAATCTTATGGAATGAAATGAAATTGGGATCATCACTATCTACCTTCTTAAAGCAATGCACCTAAGAAGATTTGCATGTATCATGGTAATTAACCTAGTTCAACATCAATATCCAACACTGTTGAGAGACTACGTAGCAACGGGCTAGGAAGTATTAACACCTTTCTAGGGCATAAATTCTATTCCACCTTATGAAGGATGCACACATGCTTGGTATGTATATGCAGAGTTACATAGGGAAACTGGAAATTGGCAGAATTTGATGCAGGAATGATTCCAGACCTTTGATTACTTCTCATCCAAACCTCTTAGTTCCAAAGGCATTAAGAATTTGCCAAGCACTTAAACTATGGGGGATAGTGCAATTGGTGGAAGATATATCATTCATGAACCTATTTGGTGAAACAGAGTTAGGAGCACGTTTTGAAGAAGAAGATAGAATTTGACTCATGGACTCCATATTACAAGAATCACTTGCCTTAAGAAAGAAAAAGGAAATTGGTGGTCACATAATGGATGACTTGAATAAGTAGAAAACCGAATGTAAACCATTCTGACAGGTAGGCACAGGTGTTGGACAGTATTGAGATAAGACCACGCAGGCCTATCATGAACCTATGAAGACAAAGAAGGTGAACCATTGGATCAGATATTGAGCCTAAGGAAGCCATAATTGGAGACTTATTGGTCAGACTCTAAAGTAAAAAATCATAGAGTTACTAAATTATAAGGACTTATTCCCTAGGGGGTATCATGAATTAAAGGCATGTACATGAATCACTAGGGGAGATGAAGATTAAATGTTAAAGAAGGTGTTGCATCACCCAGTTAGAAAGAGACAATATAGAATGAACCCTAACTTATGTGAAAAGGTGAAAGAAGAGATTAATCCAAAATGTTGAAGTCAGGATTCATTCGACCCCTTGAAAAGTCAAAATGGGTTAGTCCCATGGTGATCAGTATCAAAAAGGATGGATGGATTAGAATTTGTGTGGATTACAGGGAGCTGAATTTTCATGTGTGACAGACCCATTTCCATACGCCATTCATAGAGGAGATATTGGAAGTCGTGGTAGGGGGTGAAATCTATTCTTTATAGAAATGGATTTTTTGGGTATCATAAGGTTAGATCCGATTTCCTAGGATTATTAGGAAAAGACAACTTTTACTACTGAATAGGGTATTTTTTCCTATACTATGCATTCCCTTTGGAAATCTAAAGAATTGCACCTGAAACTGTATTCTCATGAATAATGGTTCAAGACCATGTCAAATATTTTATTCACAACTTATTACAGGTTTATTTAGATGATTGAACAGTATATGGGCTTATTAAGGATCACTTATGACAATCTATGCTTAATGTTTGAACAATGTTTTTAGATAGTTGAGTATCTCTTTGAATATTAAGAAGTGCATATTTTCTACACCATTTGGAATAAGGTTAGGTCACATAATCTACAAGGAGGGTTTGCTAGTTGATCCATATAAGGAATTGTGTTATCCCGTAAAATTGACAAGGGAAATTTTACAGATAACCATACCGAAATTTTGTTCCGATCCCTCGTCAGGGATCCCTTGCGTTCGGAACGTTGCAAAATCCCTTTCCGGGAAATCTGGTTTTCCGAACTTAGTCTTTTTTGGTCTTTTTGGCTGGGCGCATGGAATGACTATGTAACATCAACTTTTGATGCGCCCCCTTTAAACCTTTGGCGCATGTTTTCTTGTGTCAACAGGAATTTTGGTGCGCCTCTCTATGTTGAGGCTTCCCTACATGCGCCAAGGTGCATGCGCCTTCCTGTCGACATATCTTTTGTTGCGCCACTTTTTGGTGCGCCAAAGGCGCACATATTCCTCTGTCGACACCCTTTTCCTATGCGCCACTACAAAATTTAGCTATGTAATCTTTGCGCCCCTTGCAATATCTGTGTGCCATGTCGAAAAATTGAGGCGCTCAAAATTGCGCATAACTGCTTTCTTCTGTCAGGTGGATTTCAATGGGAAAATCAAACAGCTGACACGGCTTTCTTCGATTGGGTTTCACGTCTTATTCTTATAGATCAGCAATTAAGCTTAGAAGAACATATGTCAACATCAAGCAAGAGACCCACCAAATCCAAAGACTATTCCAAACTCCCAGAGAAGCTCATAGACAAGCGGGAGACTTGCGAGGTGATTAGTGAACGACACAAGGATCCTTCCCAGGATCAACTAGGGCCCATGATCAGCAAGTTCATGGAATACCACGCTCAATTTCACATCTCGTCACTTGAGCAGCAGCAAAAGCAGGCTACCCCCTTTCGGCCGCAGGATGACGATGATGAATAGCTTCTCTTTCTTCTTCTTCTCTCTCTTCTTCGTCTTTCTTTTTGTAAATATCTGGAGTATGTTGGCACAAATGATGACATCATCCATGTTGCACCATGGGATGATGTCATCCATCAAGTTGTCAAAATCAACTGACTTTGAGATTTTTGTATATCCTTGATATTTTGTAAATATCTTTGTAAATAGGTGGTTGGCTCCTTTTTGCCTTCTTTTCTCTCCTTCTTCTATAAATACTTGAATACTTGTTGTATTGTGGATGAGTGGATATCTTTCAGATGAAAAATAGAAGTGAGGAGAAAAGACTTTGAGCTTTTTGTAACAGAAGGAATTATCAATACAATATTTAGAATTTGTGCTGAATACATGTATTATTTGCATTCGATCTTTCTTACGTTAGATCCGTGTGTTTATTCTGTTGGATCCGCTTCTGTTTTATTGTCATTTATTCATCAGTATTGCTTTGCTCGTTTATGCAAGTAGGTTTGGCTCTGTTTACTACCAATCCCAAAACATAAACCCTCTGACCTTTCTGCTTTGGAATTCATTTCTTTTCTTCCTTCGGACCTGATCTTTCTTCATCCTCTCTTTCATTCCTTTCTTTTCGCAGTCGGAAACACCCTACTGGGATGAGATCCCAAACCCCCGAAGGTAGAATATTGTGAGACTTGCACAGATTCCTGCTGGTAGAATAGCAATAAACCAGTTTCGCTTTGCTGACTCAAAGAGGGGCTATGCCCTGCACACTGTTGGCTCGTCTATCCATAGATCTGCCCAAGCGACAGATTTTCGGACCAACAGTTTTTGGCGACTCCGCTGGGGAACGAATAGATCTATCAGATCTATGATGGTGGTAGGATAGAAAATCAGAAAAATCAAAAAAATCACCGCCTGTTTGCAAACTTGAACTTTTTGTTAAAAATCCAAAATTTTGCAAAAGTGACCCAAATTGAAAATTTTCTTCTGAGATCCATAGATCTGGCCTAGTTGGAGATCTTTAGTTCGCTGAGTTTTTATAAAAATCTGTATTTTTCCGTAGATCTGAGTTTTTGACTGTTTACCAAAAATTTTCAAACTCTTTGAAAAAGTCAAATTTAGATCCGAAAATCAGCTTGCTAATCTTCACTATCATTTTATCCTCACTGTTATTTGTCATTAACCGCAATCAGTTTTTAGAAGAGGATAGTTTTTAAATATTTAGAAAAGTACATGCTGCTGGTTTTTGTCAGAAAAACCAGAAAATCAGCAAGTACAACCAAAAATAAATTTTAAATCTGCACCACAGCATTCCAGATCTGGAAGGTACGCTGGCAGGTGAGCCATTTACGCGTGGCAGGCGAGCTCATGGAGAAGTCGATCCTACTTTCGATCGGCTTCAAAGGCACAATTTCAGTGTAGCACCGGCGCGCTTTTCATCACTAAGTTCAGCTGATCGGTCAACCAGAAGCGCCTCACCCCCACGGAAGAGCCGGTTTTCACAAGGAGCCTCTACATCCCTTTGCAGTGCTTTATTGCTCAGTGGAACCGCACTCCCAGCCCGTGTTCTTTTTCCAGCTGTCCAGATGGCGGTGCCATGGGGAAATGCTATGGGTCCTCTCGCATTACCACATCCTGTTCACGCGCTCCCTCATGGAAACCGAAAGAATTTTCCCAAATTCGACGGGAGCGGAAACCAAAGCACGGATTCACACATATCTGCATTCATCATGTCATGCAGTATCTTGGATGTAACTCATGAAGATGTGTCGGTTCACCTTTTTCTGGAAACTCTACAAGGACCTGCAGCTGAATGGTTTCAGCATTTGCCGGCCGGATCTATTACCAGTTGGGCCACCTTGCGGGATGCTTTTGAAGACAGGTACAAGCCTTCAGAAGATGCATTTGCATTATTATCACAGATCACTCACCTGAAGAAGGAGGCCAATGAGACCATGCGTGATTTTATCGCCAGGTTCAATGCATTAATCAACCGTGTCCCTGTTGCCATGCTTCCAACACCGGAAAATCAGAAGTGTTTCTTCGTGAACGCTATGAGCTCGAAAGTAAGTTTCTTGCTCCTTCAAGAGCAAGTGGCTACCTTGATTCTCGCCCAGGCCACTGCCATTCGAATAGAAGATAATTTGATAATATCTAGCGAATTGAAAAGGGAATCCTCTAAGCCTAAATCTTCGGGCCCTTCTCCCACTACTTCATCTGATCCGGCCTTTCAAAAGATGGCGAACGACTTGCTTGCATTAAAGAAGCAGTTGGCCCAAGCTTCTCCCAGTTCCTCATACCGGGATATTCCACGGAGGAACTTCGTTTCCAACAATGTTCCTCAAAGGCCGCGCTTACCCGCAACTGCTCCGCGGTTGGCGCTTGAGGCTCCTCCGGTCAACGCTCTAGCCGAAATCGAAGAAGAGGAACAAGATTATGAAGAACCTTCGTCTCAAGGCGAAGATGATCAAGACGTCGGTGAGCCGACTGGCGACTCTACTATCAGGTATATGGAATTTGATGAGGAAGAATCTGATGAAGAAGAGGGTACCCAGGGCTATGCAAGTGGACAATCATATGTTGTTTTTACCCGCTCGCAAGGAAAAGAAGCAGAGGTCGCTGCCCATGTGCAGAAGGAGAAGGTCGTGTCAAACGCGCCTCCAACCATTGCTAAAAGAGGTAATCCTCTTCCTACTCAACTCCCTGTTAAGTCTTTTACAAGGAAATCTTTTCCCCCCATCTCTCCTCCAAATCAGCCCTCTCATATTCCTATCAAGACCAGTAATCCTACTCCACCATCACGAAGTGAGGGACTCATTCCTTCACCAGCGCAACCCTTGGCCGCATTTGATATCATAGATCATGCTAAAAAGACCAAGATCCAAATGTCTGAAGCCGAGTACCTTCAGTCAAATCCCGAACAGCTTGTAAGATTGACTAAGTATATTCAAAGTCAAGCTGTTATATCTAATCAGGTTTCCCCAAAAGGAATCCTTTCCACTCCTCCTGAATCCCGCATAAATGTTGCTTCAACATCTGCATCAGGCAAGATAGAACCTTTCTATCTCTCCCTCCTAATCAATGGTCACAAGTTGAGTAACTGCATAATTGATTCCGGAGCTTCTGATAACGTCATGCCGGCAAAAGTCAGCCATGCTTTGGGCCTCACCCTTACCAAGCCTTTTGGCAGGTGTTATTCCTTGGAAACCAAGCAGGTTCCGTTGATTGGTCAAATCAAAGACGCGCAATTTGCATTTGCGGCATTCCCAGAGAAAAGAGTAAAGATGACCGTCCTCGTTGCCGACATTCCAGCAGCCTACGGAATTTTGCTGGGAAGAAGTTTTTGCAGCGAAGTTGGTGGAGAGATTCATATGGACTGGTCTAAGGCTAGAATCCCCGTCAAAGGTGTAATGCAGACTTTGGAGCCAGAATCACAAAAGAAGTACTTGGTTACTAACTCTGAGGACCCCAAAGCTCAAATTCTTTTTGAATCATCAGGGATGGGGAACTATTTCTTGTCTACCGAGTCTGACAAAATGGTTGTTCTCGTCAAGAAGAAGATCTTAATAAGATCTGGACTTTGCAGTTTGATGGCAGCTGCGCAACCAGTGGATGTGGCGCCGGAGCCGTGCTAATATCTCCCGAAGAGGAGATTATTCCTCTCTCTTTCAAGTTGCAGTTTTTTAATACGAATAACACTGCTGAGTATGAATCTTTGTTACTCGGCATGTAAGCTGCGAAAGAAAGAGGGATCAAAAATCTGAAAGTGCAAGGTGATGTAGAGCTAGTTGTGAATCAAGTTAAAAGGATATATCAAGTGAAGAATGAAAGGCTCAGGCATTACCGTAATGCAGTATGGGACAGCATTGAAGAGTTTGATGCTTTTTCAATTGAATCCATTCCAAGAGATCAAAATGACATGGCTGATTCATTGGCTGTTTCAGCATCCCTCATGCTCCCTCACCCAAGTTTGAAAACAAACAAATACACCATTGAGGTGGTTTTCCGCCCGAGCGTGCCAGACAATTCTCAGCATTGGCAAGTATTCAACGATGACAATCAACTCATTGCCTTTCTAGAGAAGGCGGAAAATTTCAAAGAATTGCATTTTGAAGGATCCACTTCTATGTGCCGTGAATCAGTCACCGATCAAGACGATGAATCCGAAGGGAATGACGGCATATGTCAGCTCAAAGGAAATAAAATTCCAAAGGGCCTGGTTTCTCTGGAACGGTTGTTCGACAGGCATGATCATTTTGTGAAAAAGAAGAGGCGAGATGATCCTGACTCATCCCCAGAAACCGAACCGGTCAATTTAGGTTCGGTAGAACACCCGCAGTTTGTGAACATTGGAAAATGTTGCACGCCTGAAGAGAAGCGAAATTTGTCAAGTTGCTGAAGAAATACATGGATGTATTGGCATGGTCCTATGCCGATCTAAAGTCTTTTAAGCCAAAGGACGTCCAGCATGACATCCCGTTGAAAGAAGACGTCAAAGCCTTTCGCCAGAAGCAGAGGCATTATAATCCTAAGATCTCAGGTACTATCCAGGCTGAAATTCAGAAAATGCTGGATGCGAGAATCATTTTTCCTATCCATCACAGTACTTGGGTAGCAAATATTGTGCCAGTGCGCAAGAAGAACGGTGAAATACGCATATGCGTAGATTTTCGAAATTTGAATCAGGCTTCCTTGAAAGACAACTACCCACTTCCTATAATGGATCAAGTTATGCAAGCACTAACTGGATCAGAAATGTTGTCCATGCTTGATGGTTTTTCAGGCTACAATCAGATTGAAGTTTCACCTGAAGATCAATTTAAAACAGCATTCACTACTCCCTGGGGTACATTTGCCTACAGCAGGATGCCTTTTGGCCTAACCAATGCTGGCGCCACTTTTCAGCGGGCCATGGACCTGGCATTCAAAGGTATGATGGGGAAAGTCATTGTCGTTTATCTGGATGACTTAACTATGTTCTCTAAACAACGAAGTGATCATTGTGATCATTTGGAGCAAGTATTGGCCAGATGCCGAGAGCATGGGATTTCCCTGAACCCGAAAAAGTCTGTTTTTGGAGTCACGGAAGGAAAGTTGCTAGGGCATGTTGTTAGCAAAGAAGGAACGAAGATAGATACCGAAAGAGTCAAGGCTATTCAGAGCCTTACTCTGCCTACAAGTAAGACTGGCGTTCATTCTTTCTTCGGAAAGGTGAACTTTCTCAGGCGTTTTGTTCCCGACTTTGCTGAGAAGACTCGTCATATATTGGACATGATGAAGGGGTCACCAACTTTCCGGTGGAGCGAGGAAGGAAAAAGGTCGTTTGAGGAAATAAAAGCTTCCCTTGCTCACGCACCAGTCCTGGTATGTCCCGATTTCTCCAAGGACTTTATCATGTATAGTTATGCATCTGAGCATACTGTGTCTGCCATCTTGATGCAAAAGAATTCAGAGGATGTTGAATCTCCGATTGCATTCATGAGCTCTCCCCTCAAGCCTCACGAACTAAAAATGTCTCAATTGGAAAAGCATGCCTTCGCCGTTGTCAAAGCAGTCAAAAATTTCAGGTATTACATTTTAAATTCTCATACAGTGGTGCTGGTCCCTGACACGGCAGTCAAATCAATTCTAACTCAACAGGAGTTAGGAAGCTTGCGAGGAAATTGGATTGCAAAGGTCCAGGAGTACGACCTAGATATAAAACCAACCAAGCTGGTAAGAGGCAAGGGCCTATGTCAGCTTATGGCTGAAAACAAAGATTCAGAAAGTCCTGAGGAAAAGGATGATTGCACCAATGTAGCACAAAGCCAGCTGGAGAAAGCCCATTCACTGCCTCTGGTCCTATTTATCGCAACCAGCGATGAGTGGTATTCCGATATTGCTTTCTTCCTCACCTACGGCGAATGCCCAGCTCACCTAACTGCAAAGGAGAAGCGCACTATAAAGCTCAGAGCAGCTAAATATGTCATCTGGGATGACGGTTTATACAAACGTGGGATAGATGGTGTCTTCTTGCGATGTGTCGATAAGCCATAGCAGGTGAAGTTACTTGAAAGTTTTCATAATTCAGCCTGTGGAGGCCATTTCTCCTCTTCCGTGACAGCACACAAGATCATCCGAGCCAGGTACTATTGGCCGACGCTTTTCCAAGATACAGCCACCTGGGTAGCAAAGTGTGAACCTTGCCAGCAGTTCGTCGGCAAGCCCAAGTTGGCTGCTTTTCCCCTCAGGCCGGTCATTGTCAACGAACCATTCAGGCAGTGGGGAATTGATTTTATCGGTGCACTCAATCCCCAATCGAGTGCCAGACATAGTTATGTCCTTACAGCAACGGATTACTTCACCAAGTGGGTGGAAGCCATACCTGTCAAACATGCCACTTCTGAGGTTGTTTGCAGTTTCATCAAAGAAAATATCATTGTCAGGTTTGGCGTTCCCAACAAGATTGTTGCTGATAATGCTTCTAACTTCACCTCACAAGAAGTTATTAGTTTTTGCTATGAATATGGGATAACTTTGGCTCACGCCTCAGATTATTACCCTCAGGGAAATGGTTAGGCAGAATCCAGTAATAAAAACCTAGTCACCATCATACGAAAGCTGGTGGATGAGAATCAACGAATGTGGCACAAGTCCTTATACGACGCTTTGTGGGCAGATCGCATTACTCCCAAGAGGTCTCTCGATATTTCACCTTTTCAAGTGCTATATGGCACTGATGCCGAGCTTCCCATTTCTGCTGAACTCCCTGCTCTGCGCTTGGCACGAGCTATTGAAGATGAAACTTTCCAAAATTCTCTTGAAAAGAGGATCATGTATCTGACAGAGCTCGAAGAAAAGAGAGTAAGAGTGGTCGACAGGATCACCGAACATCAGAATCAAGTCAAGAGACTGTTCGATAAAAAAGCTAAGCAAAGAAATTTCCAGGTGGGAGACCTCGTCCTTCTGTGGGACAAGCGAAGAGAGCCAAAAGGCATGCACGGAAAGTTTGATTCCCTATGGAGAGGACCTTTCAAGATCAAGCAGCTCAACGGAGAGAATAGTTTCTATCTCTCATATCTGGATGGAACTGAGCTCCCGCTTCCCTATAGCGGGCAGCATCTGAAAATCTTCAGGAAGTAGAGCTTGCTCTCTTCTTTGTACAGTTTGCTTTAGTTGTGTGTTTGTTTTCGTCGTGTGTTTGCTTTCTGTTTGTTGTGTGTTCCCTTTGTTCTCCCTCCGGTCGCCCTTGTTTTTGACTCTCTCCAACCCAATGGATAGGCACATGAAGATCTGGGATTCTCTACCCTTAAGTTTCACTCAAAGATAGTCCCCAGAAAGAGCCAGCTGTTATCCTGCAAAATTGTCAAGGGCAATTTGCAGGTAACCATACCCAAAAAATTTTTTTGGTCCCCTGAGGAACTCTGATAATGTTCGCAACGCCCAAAATCCCTTTCCGAAAATCAAGTTTTTCAAGACTTAGCCATTTTTGGTCTTTTCCAAAGGGCGCATGAATGACTATGTCGACATGCAACTTTTGATGCGCCCCCTTTAAACCCTTTGGCGCTGATAAGTTCTTGTGTGACATGCTGAAAGGTGCGCCAAGGGCTCTGATAAGTTCAGGCTTCCGCTGCGCCAAGGCGTGCGTTCCTGTCGACATGCTGAAAGTGCGCCAAAGGGCGCTGACATAAGTTCATGTCGACATGCTGAAAGTGCGCCAAAGGGCGCACTGATAAGTTCATGTTGACACGATGAAAGGTGTGCCAAAGGTGCTGATAAGTTCCTTCCATGTCGACAGTGCGCCCATTTCCAAAGGCGTCATGGCCCAAAGGCCAAGGCGCTGATAAGTTCAGTGTCGAATGCTGAGTTCGACATGCTGAAAGGTGCGCCAAGTTCCTGTTGACATTGCTGAACAGTGCAAAGGCACTGAAATGTGCGCCAAGGGCACTGATAAGTTCATGTCGACATGCTGAAAGTGCGCCAGGTGCTCATAGACATGACTGAAAGGTGCGCCAAGGCGCTGATAAGTTCCTGTCGACATGAATGCTGAAAAGTGCACATGCCTTTTACACTAAAGAGTGGTTTCTTCTTGGGATCCATTGATCATTTTTGTAAGATATTTAAAAAGTATGTTGGCATACACGATGACTTCATCCATGTTGCACCATGGGATGTTGCCATCCAAAAACTTGCCCAAGTCAACTGATTGACTTTTTAGATATTTTGTAAGTAAATAGGTTGGTTTGGCTTTTTGCCTTCTTTTCTTCTCTTCTTCTATAAATACTTGAATACTTGTTGTATTGGATGAGTGGATATCTTTCAGATGAAAAATAGAAGTGAGGAGAAAAGACTTTGAGCTTTTTGTAACAGAAAAAATTATTAATACAATATTTAGACTTTGTGCTGAATACATGTGTTATTTGCATTGGATCTTTCTTACGTTAGATCTGTGTGTTTATTCTGTTGGATCTACTTCTGTTTTATTGTCATTTATTCATCAGTATTGCTTTGTTTGTTTATGCAAGTAGGTTTGGCTCTGTTTACTACCAATCCCAAAACATAAACCCTCTGACCTTTCTGCTTTGGAATTCATTTCTTTTCTTCCTTCGGACCTGCTCTTTCTTCATCCTCTCTTTCATTCCTTTCTTTTCACAGTCGGAAACACCCTACTGGGATGAGATCCCAAACCCCCGAAGGCAGAATATTGTGAGACTTGCACAGATTCCTGCTAGTAGAATAGCAATAAACCAGTTTCGCTTTGCTGACTCAAAGAGGGGCTATGCCCTGCACACTGTTGGCTCGTCTATCCATAGATCTGCCGTGCTACATAAATTCTGCCAATACTTACTAGATACACCATTCGTCTTTGATATGGATCACATGGAATTGAAGTATTTGGTAAACAAGCATGTTTTATAAGGGCACATATGTCGATGGATGCTCTTATTTCAGGAATTTGAATTCACAGTTGTGGTAAAACTAGGGAAAAGTAATTCTGGACCAGACCATCTATCAAGAATATAGTCAGGAGAAGAAGCACAGGCAATTGAGGATACCATGCCTGATGCATAGTTATATAGGTTATAATGCATCGCCATCCAAATAATAGAGGACATTTCTATCTTTCTACAGACTAGTGTGGCACCAGAAGGAATGAAGGCCTTAGAAAAGAAACAACTTGCTATATGCGTGCGACACCTTTTATGTTGATCAGCGGTGACCTGTACAAGTTAGGCAGAGATGAAGTATTGTGTTGTTGTGTGTTGGAGCATGAGTGCACAGATATTATGGAGGAGGCTCATGGTGGTATTGCAGGTGGCCACTATGCAGGTGATGCTATTGTGCGCAAGATCCTACTCGCTGGATTATGGTGGGAGACCCTGTATAAATATTGTAAGGCATATTGTAAGGCGTGTGATCATTGTTAGCATCTAGGAAAACTAGGGAAAAGAGATGAGATGCCTTTAAGACCTATTTCTAGTGTAGAACCCTTTGAGAAATGGGATATTAACTTTGTAGGACCTATTTCACCAGTTGCACATAGGACTGGATCACGCTACATCATTACTTGCACAGATTATCTCACAAGGTGGGCAGAAGAAGCACCTACAAAGGATTGTACAGATAGCTACAACAACTAGGTTTCTATGGGAGAATGTTCTTACAAGGTATGGATGTCCTTTAAGTCTAACAAGTGATAGGGGCACACATTTTTTGAATGAGACAATTAGGATATTATTAGATGAGTTTATGGTTGCGCACCATAATACTACACCTTACCATCCTCAAGCAAAATGGAACTACTGATGCTTTCAACAATATTTTGAGCCAGACCTTGACAAAAAAATGTGATGTTGGAAGAAAGGATTGGGATGATAAAGTGTCTACTATACTTTGGGCATATAGAACAACTTATAAGAGGTTGAACAAGGCCACACCATTTTAGTTAGTGTTTGGTGCAGAAGTCGTTCTTCCTATGGAATTCATGTTACCTTCTTTGTGTATCACACGCGCTGGAGGTCTAGCTGATGAGAAATCTTTAAAAGAACGGATTGAAAATATGATCAAGCTAGATGAGCAACAAGCCATAGCACGTTGGAGTCAGAAGCAAGAAAATGCCAGGCAGAAAGCATGGCATGACAGAAACATAAGGGATAAGAAGTTTGAGATTGGACAAATGGTGCTTCTCTATGACTCTAAGTTCTTGTGCCATCTAGGAAAACTTAAGGTACATTGGTTGGGGCCGTATGTTATCACTTACATCCTTGAAATAGGTGCACTTGCTAGTTAGAAGCACTTGATGGAACACGGCTACCCGGTTACTTTAACGGGAGTGGGCAGAAGCCCTACTATAAGTAAGTCTTCTTAGTGTTTTTAATAAGGTAGTGTTTCCATTTAGATTAGGATTTCAATTATGTATTTCCTTCTTCGTCGTTTCCTGCTTTGTCGCTATGCAATTCATTGTTGTTATTCTTTTGTAATAAGTGTGTTTGTGCATGTGAAGCTAATTACTATCTGAAGCATGTTTATGTGTAGAGGAATGCACATACTTTTAGTGTGGGGTGGTTGTTGATATCTAGGTACAAGACTGCTGGAATTAAAAGGTGAAAAGAATAAACTACTACGGGTGCCATTCAGGTGCTATTCAAGTTAAAAGATTGCTTCTAAAAAGTGACCAAAGATGGAGATGAATGAAGGGACAATATAATGTGAGGTAAGTGGAGGCCATAACAACTACCAGTGGAAGGATCAGTGACAAGGTACTCGGGCGCAAGGAAGTGCGTTGAAGAGAAGTCTGTGACTAGAGGGTAGGAAGGCATGCTAGAAGGTTATAGTTGGGGTGCAAAAATGTACCATGCTAAATGAACAAAATTGGTCAATAAATGAGAGGACATTGGGTAGGTGAAGGAGCAATAAATGCATCAAAAGTTTGAAAATCTATATAAGGATGGGATGCAAGTTCATTCTTACCATTGCGATTAAGAGAATTTGAAAAGAGCTAAGTGCGAAGAGCCGAAGAAATCATGTTGAGGTGTGAAGAGTGTGAAACCAGACATGGAAAGGAGGTTTGTGCAAAGGAGAAGCTTGCGTTCCCATAGGAGAAGGGTTTGAGCGAAGCAAACATGTTACAAATGAGCTAGGGCACGCGATTTCCACTAGGGCATGGAGATTTGAGCTAGGGTTTGAGTTGCATGTTGCAGAAGTCAAAAGATGAGTATTTTCAGAGGATTACAGGGTAGAAATGGCACCAAAGAAGGCAGCTGCAACTAGAGTTAAGGGAAAGAAGAAGGTGGTCATGGAGGAAGAAGAAATGACCCCTGAGAGCAATTTTTCAAATATGTAATATCCAGAGGGGGTTATAGTAGGATAGGAATGTGATTCCCACATTTGGAGAAGCAAGATAATGTGAGTACAACCATCATACCATAGAAAACAAGAAGGAGTTGGATGCATTGTTGAACACGAAGACAAATAAGCACATGACGTAGGACATGTCAGTCTATGATGACGCTGGGGAGAAGTTATTGAAAAATATTGGAGTATATCAGTTATACGAGCTCCCCTACTTTAGAAAATATGAGCCCTTGTACCAATGGCTCATGAGTAGAGTACATGAAGACTTCTTCTATTTTGTAGGACACAGAGTAAGGATTTCACCTATGTTGATCTCCATAGTGACAGGGTTAAAGGCTACAGGTGAAGACCTCAAAGAGGACTTAACAGACAAGGCTACAATTCTGGAGACCATGAGGGAGTTGGGGTACACTAAGGGTCACAAAATGTGACATGGACATAGAAAAGCTGAAAAAGTACCCAGTTGTGCAGGATAGCCACGCACCTTGTAACAAAACTAAATGAACAAGAGAGGTGGTCACAAGTGAACACCATGTGGTTGCACATTGCAAAGAAGATGTACTGAATAGGGTATTATACAACATTTCAAATTACATTATGGAAAATATCATCCTAAGAAGTGAGTTCAGGAGGAAAGATTAGTTTTGGGTGAGAGTTCTGTTGTCTCAATGGTATTCATGGAAATTAGGTGCCGATGGACCAAAGGAGAAGATATGGGAGTATCCCATGGAGAAAAAGTCACCTGCTGAACGTTTCAACAAGTACTTGTGTGAAGGATCAGATAGACACGAATAAACCAGTCAATCAGAGGGCTGAGAAGTGGTAAAATAGGCTCCATGAAAATGTTTGAAGAGGAATGGTGCATCCCCAAAGAATTTCCTTCGGTGGTAGGTAAGGTAGTACAATTTGCAGTATACAAGCATTTTTTGCATCGCACGATTTGCGATGAAGGACGGGGCTTGGAGCCCATGGTGTAAAATTCCATTGTATGCCTTTTGAGTGTCTCCCAGGTATTTTCAGGCCATCAGTTCACAAGTTCTTAGATGCAATGTCGCCCTAACATTCAATGCAGATAAAAGATTGCAGAAGAGTTCACACTAATAGGAAGAAGTATGGATATCCTGTTTAACGTATTTTTCATATATTGAAAGGCTCATCTCATATGTGTTGAGCATAAATCTCTCCCCAGTACAGTCTCCAGTTGTTGGAGAAATTGGAGCAAAACTTGTTCTATGTATCTGCTATCTCAAATCATTGCACTCAGGGAACTAGAAAACGAAAACACTCGTAATATGGCGAATAGTTCGTGTTTTATGAAACGGTAAACATACCATCGATTTAGCATCAAATCGGGCCAGTGACCTATGCGCCTAAGAAATGGACAAAAAATTCCAACAGTACTAGGATTTTAGGGGATTTTGCTTGAGAAATTGAAAAATTTATGGCCTATATGAGTGCGGTCAACTATTATTCGCCAGGTAGAACACTGCTACTTCACATTTTCTGTCATTTGATGGGAATGAGTGCATTAACTGACTAGAGCCGATTAATTTTATAGAGGCAAGACAAGGGGGTAAGTTATCTAGATGCGCGAGTTCAAGGAGGGTGTTGCTAAAAGGAGTATTCAGTGAACAAAGGACATCATAGTGCTCATTTTACAAAGATCTAATTTTACGAGTCGACATCAGAGCTTTTTCGATGAGTCAAGAAGTTAGGGCAGAGGTTGAAGACGCAGCGAGGTCAAATATTTGAATTTTGCGTTTTCTGAGGCCTATTTTGAAGGAATCACTAAGGTCCGCATGTCCAAGGTCACTCCTGTGACACACGCTTCTAATATGCCTTAGTGAGGCGCGTCATAGGAGTTACAACACATATGGGAGGACGTCATATCAGACGCACGAATCAAAGGTTGTAAATGAAGGATGGGGACACGGAAGAATTTTTGCATGAGAGAAGTAGAGGTTGGAGGCTGTGCAGATTTGCAGCGACTTTTCAAGATTTTGGCATCCTGTCAGCATACGTTTTGTCAAAAATGCAGTGACGCCAGCGTCCAATAGACCTACAGTGATGCCTAGAACAATGAGACCTATGACTTATAGAACACTAATCAGCCTATTGACCACGCGTCACTGCGGCCTACCGCACGCGGACACTAAGGCCTATTGACGCGCGTCACAAGGCCTATTTTCGCAGTCAATGTTACTTCTGTGACGGCGTCAATTCAGGCCTTTGACGCGTGTTAAGGAGTTACAACACATATTGACGACATACCGTGACGCACAAAAATGTCTAAATTTCATGGTCGATGTACGACACGGATTTTTTGATGAGACCAGAAGAGGTTGGAGGTGCAGACGCGCGAGGAAGATCTTGTTGTATGCGTCCAGGAAATGGTAGTGATCCATAGCGCTTCAGACGCTAGACATGCATTAAAAGTAAAGCCTGCGTCAATAGATGTTATTGATTTTATTCGATTTCTATCTCTAACTGAGACATTGGTAGCTTTATCCATAGATGGTGAAGTTAGTCAGGAAGCCCCTGGATAAGGACCACAAAAATTATGGCGTTTGGCCACCATTGAATCAATCTACCTTTTATGCAAGACCTACGATAATTTGTGTGCATGTTATCAAAGTTACCTTGAGGGGTGAGTTTTGGATTCCCATACCATAGGCTAAACCAAGGGTCCAATTTGTCAACATGCACAGAGAAAATTGAAAAAGTCACCCAGTTGTCACTGAGTGAGCGTATTTTTACATCTTGTATTCAAAGGTACCAGATGCAAGTTGCCTGGTCATTCAATGAGACACTATGTGCGACTACCATACATTGCAGGAAGAAGATGTACTATGAAGGACGTAATACAACATGTTGAAAGGTTCATTGCAAAGAATCCTTGAGCATAAAGGAAGTAAGTTAAGGGTGGAGAAGGGCCGCAGTTTTGCACTTGTGTACCTATTGAATCCCAAACTAGAAAACAATACGTATGGAAGATGAGTGCAGGCGCTACCATGGACTATAACTAGAAGGGTAAGGATACCAATGCTTTGAACATTCTAGTGCCTAAGGTGCTCATCAAGATAATTGAATTAGAGGATGAGGAAGAAAATGAGGTTCATGAATAGTGGTGGTTTGGAAACATAGGAGGAGGACTAACCATTAGATAAAAGAGAATCAGAGCACCCAGTTGGCTATGTAACTATCCAACTCATGGGTAGGAAGAAGAATGAAGGATGGATAGAAGCAATTCAAGGAGATTCATCTGCTTTAAAATAGTATTCAGGTGAACAAGGACTCAAGGTGTTACTCCACACTTCAGTGCGTAGGTCACCTCGACTATCTCCACAAAGGAGAGAACTAAGAAAAGAAGAAGGAAGTTAAAATTGATGCGAAGAGGCTAGACAAATCTGAGGAAAGTGTTGCTAGGGTCTCCTACACCACCTGGATATGAGGAGGAACCGAAGAGATAGGAGGAACCATAAGAGGAATCAAAATATGAAGGAATTATGGAGTGGAGGAAGGATCTAAAGGAGACAACAAAATCCATGTATGAGACTACTCGGGGTATGTCAGAACAAAATCCAAATCTTGAAGCTCCAGTTCCTAAGGGTCCAAATCTTAGAGCCCTAGTTCCTAAGTTCACCTAGAACAAAGATAATGAGTGGAAAACACAGTGCACCAATCATGGGCTACGTTGAGGACATAGGTAAAATTGTTCGTGCCCAATTTCAAAGCACTATGACACCAAAGGAGTTATTTTGTTGGGAGTTGATGGATGAGGATATGGCAACCGTGCGCATAAGGAAGCAACTTTCATGGTCGATGCACACACATATGGATGAGCTAGACTTTGATGTGTGTGAGGAGTCATGCGTGTTGAGGAGATTGAAAAAGACTCCCCAAGCTAGACACATAACAGTAAAGCCTATTTTTATGTCCAATGAACAAGTAAGTAATGCGTTGGTAAAGGTCTCCACAGAGGTGGCTCGTAGAAACATGGATAAGGCCGCAACCATCAGGGTGACTGTGAGGGGAAATTAATACAAAGGATGTATAGAAATAGTGCGCCTGATCTAAGAAAAGAGACTTGGAATAGAAGAAGAACCATGCCGTTTATCAACATGAGTAGAGACTATTGGGGACCATGTACTAAAAGCACGACCACATCTGGAGTCAAAGCGCACCAGAAACATCTGGAGTCAAAGGTACCAAAGTAATTCCCTTTAGCAATGCACTATGTCAAGAGTTTGGTGGATTTGGTACTTGAAGATGAAACCATGCAAATGCCAACACCCAAATAATCCTGAGCAAGAGGCAAAAAGGGAAAGGGATGCTACAATGAAAGAGAAAGATTTCATCTTATGAAAGGACTACTACAAGCACTATGGGAATAACTAAAGAAGGCAGACCAAGCCTTGAACATCTATACAACTCCAGAGGTGCTCATCAAAATAAAAAACCCTGGAGGAGGAAAATGAGGTCTGAAAAGTGATGAAGGACGCCACATTGGGCCATACAGAAAGATTAACACTAGTTAAACAAAATTGTGAGGCACTTGTAGTAGCATAAGAACCACAAAAGGGATCAACTAGAGGAGCTTGGGAAACTCATCATGCGTAGAAAGATGGATTTTCTAGAAGGGAAGGATGACTGTAATGTCCAAGCATTGTGTTGGTCTTGCAGAGTGAGAAAGTGAGAGATTGAGACAAGATTAACTGGAGTCCATTGTTGTGGACATTCTAGAAAAATTAGAGGAAGCACTCGTTGAGTGGCAGATCTTGGAGGCCGAAGATAAAGGAGGAATATCCCGAATTAATTTTTTAGGATGGAAGCAGATGAAGCTGTGGGGTAACATCATTATTTTATGCATATAGATTCATTCTTATTCTTTCCATTTAGAATTCTTTAATTCATTTATTGAGATAACCATTGTTCGGGGTAGACAATACAATTAGTGTGGGGTAATGTTGAGTCAGAGAATACTTAACAAAAGGCACACAAGAGGTCTGCACATGGAAAAACATGGCATTTTCAAAGGTGCGAACGGATAAGGGAAACATTCACGCGTGGAGGATAAGTTCATATTTCGGGACTTATCTATCTTGGCACATGATGGATCTATTTTTAGAGATGACGTGAAGAGCATAGAAACAAAGAAGAGATGTGCACACCATCCATTAGCTATTTTTAGAGGATCAACTACAAAGCACTTCTGCATGAATGCAGGCTAAGAATAGATTCATCACTCTTAGTTAACTAAAGGAGAGACTATTATTAGCACACTTGCATTTGGGGCTATGAATGTAAACGAGCACATGACTAATAATAACATGCAACCTATTTTGGGATTAGATAAGTGGTGAAGAGAAAGTACCCCACCCTTATAATTATGTATTAAACTATGTAATAGATATGATGCATGGAGATAGGAAAAGAGAGCATACATACAGGTGTGTGAGAACTAGGAGATATAGTGAGATTATGCTTCTAGATCTATCACACGCAGGAGCGTATACTACTATTGTTATTTTAATAAAGCTTCTGTGGAATTGTCACTAAATTGAATATAATGAAGGTTATTGGACTAAATCTAAGGTGTTATCATTATGTACAGTTAGATATTGCATGTTCTTGATTTCATCATGGCTAGTACTTAATTTTATTCCCCCTGTTATTTTTGCTATCTAGATCTGAACATGCACTCTATAGAATGATGTAATAACTAATAGATCCGACATGTATTAAAGTCTTCATCATGCTAACATCCTACAACAATAACCCTAAAGAGGAGCCTGGTATATTTGTGTGCTTCGGGTGAGTACTTAGTCTAGGCTGAGAGATGTGCTAGCATGCCTGGGGTCTTACTGGTGAATTCTAGGTTGCATCAGTTTATGCTATTGATATTTTGTGTGGGATTATTTCACATATTTTATCCCTTATTTCCTAACACCTCCATGTCATTGTCTTTTCTTTTCTCAAGGAAAACCTAAAGTATAATGGGATGGTCTCTAGAACTTATTCCCAAAATCCATTCGTTGAAACCCTTTTTCTTGTTCAAGTAATTTTTGGGAACATTGCCCCTCCCGACAATGTTATTTATAGCATACTTTGTCTCCTAATACATGTTCTAACAAACATAAAAACAATACTACGTACAATAAAGCTAAAAATAGTGCAGGATAGAAAAAAATCAAATTTTATTTAAGCTAATCACCTTCACATTTTTCAATTCTATCAAGAATGACAAGCTTTCATTTTCATCGACAAAATTTTCAGAGAAATATGCTTCAAGGTATCTCTGCTCAATGGAATACTTCTGAAAAAAAGGAACCCAAATCTTTGCAAAACAAGAAGCTTCAAAGATAGCATAAAACATAAGGGTGGATCCTTCGTCATCCGATACATAACATGACAATTTTTTTCCTGGATAATGAAAAGAAAGAGTAGACAATACAATGTTTACAACATTAATGAGAGGTTCTTTGGTTGGATCAGTAGTGCGTATAAATATATCCACCTTAAATATATCCACATGCAGTAGATCTTTCTTAAATATGTACATTTACAGACAAGCTTAAGCTTAAAGACCCAAATAATTATGTTTTACAGTACAAACTGCAAAAGGAATCTTAAATACTTAACAATCGTTAGTATATGTGCATCACTTGCCTATTAGATATCCTTTCGAGATACATGCATCCATCCACAGGGAGCCATTTCATGGTTTGTTTTAATACCCAATGGAAGGCGATCCCAAGCTCTACTCCAAAATCCAGATTCCACGCCAAATAGCCTTCGTTGAGCATATACATGATGTGATAATATATAAGGTCGGGAACAACAACAAAGTGTATATAGGAATTAGCTCTATTTATCTTTGTAATGGGTAATTCTACTGTAGCGTAAAGGGTAGAGTCCCCGCACTCCATATTTCCCTGCCTCCCCTTTGATACCATGTGATGGGACCGAATGTTATGAAAAGTAAGATTGTCTGGAATTTTCTAGACAAAATAAAAGTTTATGAAATAAGAAAATTATAGAAATTAGAATATTTTGGGTATGAAGAGGAAATTTGAATACTCTAGAATATAGAAGCTTCTGGATTTTATAATCCAAGCCTATAAATTTGTAACAAGCTTCACCAATCTGCAAGTTGAATCGACAAGTTGGATTACAACAAGTGGAGTGGATGTAAGTTGGATTGTTGAATTAATAAGAAATATTTTTGAGTCTTGTCTTGTTAAAAATGTTGTTCTATCTTTTAAATATTTTATTTATGTGGGCCTATTCTTTTTCATGGTATCAAAGAAAGGAATTTTCTGCAGCAAGGTTGGATATTGATTTTTTTTTTGAGAGGATGAGTATTTAATTTGTATTGAGGGGCTGAATATTGAACTTTTTTTTACTCTAACATGGGTTCTTCAAATGAAAAAATTCCAATCTTCAATGGAAGTGGTTTTGCATATTGGAAGATTACAGTAAAGAATGTTTTAAGGGGAAAAGCTTTGTGGAGGATTGTGAACAAAGAAATTGGAGAACCGCAAAGCAATGATAAAGAAAAGGAATTTTGGAAATGCAATTTCAAGCAAGCTAGAGGAATAATTGGTAAAGCCTTGAGCCCAAATATTAATACAAGATTTGTTTATATTGATGATCCAATGCTAGACTAGGACATATTAACTATAGAAAATTGCAAGATATGGTACAAATGAATATGATTAGAGGATTTTTTTTTCATATTTTGATGGAGTGTGTGAAGGATGTGTGTGTTAGGTAAACACCATCGAGATCCTTTTGATTCAGGTAAGGTAAGGAGAGATACTCATCCACTATAATTAATTCATAGCAATTTATGTGAACCGGATTATCCTTTCCTTTCAGGTGCTAGGTATCTTCTCACTTTTCTTGATGATTATAGTAGGAGAGTATGGGTTTATTTTATGAAAAGGAAAATTGAAGTATTTGAATTTTTTCAAAATTTTAAGGCATTAGTTGGAAATCAAAGTGGAAAAAAAATTAAGTGCTTGAGGTAAGATATTGGGTGAATATTACAAATATGCATTTAAATCATTTTGTGAAAATAATGGTATTAAGATACAACAAATTGTTCCATATACCACTCAAAAAAATGGAGTTGTTAAAAGGATGAATAGAATTCTTTTAGAAATGGCTCAGTGTATGTTGCATTCTAAGGGTTTGCATGATAAATTTTTTATTTTTGTTGTTTCTTGTAATACATATATTATAAATAGAATCCCCACCAAAGCACTCACTAATGTCACTCTTGAAGAATCTTGGAGTAGAAGAAAGCCTCATGTTGGGTATTTTAAAGTGTTTGGGTGCATTTCTTGGGTACATATCCCTGATGAAAAGGGGGAAAAGTTAGAACCAAATAGTCATATGTGTTTTTTTATGGGGTATAACGAAGAATCGAAGGCCTACAAGTTATATGATTTGGTAAAAAACAATATTTTTATTAGCAGAGATGTAAAATTTGATGAACATTCTAAAATTATAAAAAATACTTCACGTGATGGAGATTACATTGAGGCATACACTTCTAACGATGATAATATTATTGATAGTGAAATGAAAAATATTTGTGATCAACATATTTCTGTACCTCGTGATGATAAAGGAGAAGATCATTTAGCTAGGAAAAAGACAAGGAGTATTGAAGAGATGTATAGAGAAGGTCCGAAGACTCAAGGAAGGAATAGAAGTTCTCTAATGGATAAATTCTTGTAGATAAATGATCCTGTATCATATGAACAAGATAGAGGGAAGAAAGAATGGGAACAAGCTATGAAAGAATAATTTTATGCTTTATAAAAAAATATTACTTGTGAAATTACGCCCCTTCCTAAAGGTAAGCATGTTATTGGTTGTAAATCGGTTTATAAAACAAAGTTGAAGTCGAATGGTGCTATTGAAAAATTTAAAGCTAGATTAGTTGCTAAGTGATTCAATCAAATGGAAGGTGTTTATTATGAAGAAACATTTGCCCCAATTGTAAAAATAAATACCATTATCTAGAACTATTCATTCTTTAGGATTGCTAGTTTTGGATGACATACTCATCAAATGGTTGTTAAAAATGCATTCTTAGACAAAGATATTTGTGTGAAGAAATATATATGAATCAACCACTAGGTTTTTTAGATCAAAAACATCCAAACCTTGTTCGTAGATTAAAGAAGTCTCTTTATGGTCTTAAGCAAGCTTCAAGGGCATGGAATGAGAAGATTGAAAAGTAAATTCAACTTCATGGTTTTAAAAAATGTAAATCAAATCCGAATCTTTATGTGAAGTGAATCCAAGGTGAGTTTATTGTTATTGTAATTTATGTAGATAATTTTCTCATTGTTGGACCAAATATTGAGTTGATCAATGATTTAAAATCAGATCGTAAAAGGACATTTCAAATGAGTGATTTGGGTGAACTAAACTATTTTCTTGGATTACAAGTTTGCAAACTAGATGGAGGATTTTTTATTTCTCAATCCAAATATGCTTTGGATCTTTTAGAAAAGTTTAACATGTTGGAGTGTAAACCAGCCTCTACTCCCTATCAATCTAGAGTCAAGCTTAGTAAGGAATGTAATTCCAAGGGGGTAGATCCAAATTTATACACACAACTTGTTGGTATCCTTATTTATATAACTCATTCTAGACCAGAAATTTGTTTTACAGTTAATCTTGTATCCAGATTTATGCAGGAACATAAAGAAATTCATTGGTTGGCTATGCAAAGGGAATTCTCTGATATGTTCGTGGCTCAATACACTATGGCATTCATTATGACTGATAACTCCTCAATCTCGTTGGTTGGATTTACAGATTCCAATTAGGATGGTGATACTGATGACAAGAAATAAACTGGTGGCTACATTTTCTAACTTGGATCAGGATCTATTACATGGAGTAGAAAAAAACAAATAACCACCTCATTGTCCTTATGTGAAGTAGAATATAGAGCAACAAAAGAAGTAGGAAAATAAGCAGTTTGGATTCGAAATCTTTTATTTGAGCTTGGTCTTCCATAATGTTCACCTACTACTTTTTATTGTGATAATCAAAGTGCCATACAAGTGGCATATAATCTGGTGTTCCATGCTAAAAAAAAGCACATTGAGATCGATGTTTAATACATTTAGGATATTGTACAAAAAACTATTTTCAAGTTCCAATATTGTCCAGAGTGATGAATAAATTGCTGATATTTTCACTAAGAGTGTGACTGAAGCAACATTTCTAAATTTTTGTGAAATGCTCAGCATGTTAGAGGTGAACGTTAAGGGGGGATAGTGTATAATTTTCCCCTCCTCTAAAGCTTTCATGAAATGCTCGACATGTTAGAGGTGAACATTAAGGGGGGATAGTTGTATAATGTTCCCCTCCTCCTTTTTATTGTTTTGTAATTTTTCTATCTAATCTTAATGGGGGATGTTAGGAAAAGTAAGATTGTGTAGAATTTTCTAGAGAAAAATAGAAGTTTAGGAAATAAGAAAAATCTAGAAATTAGAAGATTCCAGGTTATGAAGAAGGAAATTAGAAAACTATGGAATATAGAAGCTTCTATATTTTATAATCCAACCCTTTAAATTTGTATCAAGCTTCACCAATCTGCAAGTTGAATCAACAAGTTGGATTATAGCAAGTGGAGTGGAATCGTGGATGTAAGTTGGATTGTTGAATTAATAAGAAATATTTTTGAATCTTCTCTCGTTAAAAATGATGTCCTATCTTTTAAATATTATATTTTTTTGGGTCTTTTCTTTTTCAATGAATGCATCTCATTCGTTGAGGGGCATTTGAGGGTACTCTATCCATTTCCTCAGAATGCCCCATTCTACACCTTCAGAGTCCATATTCACCACCACGGCGTCGCTAGGTGTCAGCCTCATCTCCTTCATCAACCAACTTATGTCTATCATATTTCTAGAGGGCTCATCCTTATCCGACACTTCCCGGTAATGCACCTTCACATGCTCCATCATCCATTCTGGAACGGAGGGAGTCAAATTGACGCGGATGGGATTCAAACACTAAACATGAAGATTGGAATCCTGGTGGAACTTCTTCTTAAGGGGCCCCCAATGCATGGACTATATCTTGGTAATCTCCAAATGACATGAAACCACCTTTGAAGGATTGTTGCAGTCACATACAAATTAAAAAATCCACCTTATCTTCACATCAGTCAGATTTCAAAGCAAATGCAATGAAATATTTTAAACCGTCCATTTCCTCCAAGGTGTCAAATTCAACATATCCCTTCTCACTATGTATACGCCTTCAACGTAAATATGGACAATGAGGCACAAAAATAAACAATAACTAACATATTGAAATTGATATTGAAAGTGGTGTGATAAGACGACTTTATGGGTATTCTACACCGATTTAAAGAATATCAAGATAAAAAACATGTTATGAATTAAAAGGATAAATTCTTATCATAAGAACATGAGATTGAAATATCATACCCTTCTTATTCATTCCTCCCTTCTCTTTGTATCTAAATCACAACCACTCCCTTATGCATAATCAATGTTATATAACCTAGTCCCATATTTACCAATGAAATGAGATAGGTTGACTGGTGGAAGATTATAACTAGCAATCGTACGTGAAATGTACGATGGAAATGCCAAAGGGGATCTTTTGAAGGATTCAAATTTGAGGATTTTTTTTCATAAAAGTGGATTTATTCATAAAAAGTGTTCCAAATCTACTACTTGGCTCAATAGGGTATCATAGGAGCTAGATCTTGCACCCCTAAATGAATACTTTCAATAAGAAACTAATGCAACATGTCATATGATCAAACTGGAAAGATTTTATCAATCACATTGGAGTCAAATTAGGGCTAGAAACCTACTAGCTTAATGTTAGAAATAAAGCCTCCAAAGAGACATTTCAACAACATAAAGGTAGGCACTCTTATTAAATCAAGTTTCTTAATGAATTTAGCGATAATATTGCTAATCGCTTAGATATTATTCAATATTTTCTTATCCACTATAAGAATGTAATTCAAAACCAATATTTCAATGCTAAGAGAGAAGTTTCTCTTCATAAATAGATTATTTTCATGCCTTAAGAGATAAGTTTCTCTTTAAAAATAGATTATTTTCATGCCTTGTAAACTTACCTCTTCTCAATGGGTGATTGGTAAAAAAAACCACTCTCAATTGATGAGATATAAGATGGAGTCAATTTTATGGAACACATGATAAAGCCCCAAGGGTCAATAGATTTCCTTCACCCCAAGTTTTTCACATGAGCCTCATGAGAGTCATTGGGAAGCAGGCAAGTAGATCTTGAGATATCTTTGGGGAACTTTGAGTTTTGGTATTCATTACACACCTTAGACTGTTACCGGTATTGAGGAATTTATAGATTCTGATTGGAATGGATGTCACGATACTCATAAATCCACATATGTCTTATTTTTTCATATTGGTTCTAGTCCAGCTGCTTGGTCTTGTAAAAAGAAGAATACCATTACATTATCATCCACTTATGCCAATTATCGAGGTGCTGTGATAGCAAGGCAGGAGGTTCTTTGGCTTCATCAGATTCTTAGTGAGTTTGGTTTTTCACAGGAGTCTCCTTCCTTTATTTGGTGTGATAACCAAAGTGTTATTCACATTACACGTAATCCTGTTGAGCATCAACACACAAAGTATATAGAGATCCACATGCACTTCATTCGACAGCTGATTCAGGATGGGTTCATTCAGATGGAGTTTGTTCCTATGGCTGATCAGCTCGCAGATATCTTCACTAAGCCCTTGGCTTCGCCTCGCTATCTGGAATTGCGAGACAAAATTGGGGTTAAGGAAGTTGTCCTTGGGGGGGAGCTTGTATACTCCTTCCTTCCTTCTTTTCTAGTATTGTATCAGGGTACCTTATCAAGCCTAGTAGGCAGGACCCTTTCTTTTTTTGCTCCCTAGCATTCACTTATGGGAGGGTGTTGGTGTAAATATATTAATTACACCAAATAATCTCATTAGAGAAAATTGTTATATTTTTTTTAATTAGGAGAGTTTGTTCTAACTTCCGGAGCTTGTTGATATTCTCTCCACTCCTTGTATGGAATTAGTTATCTCCTATTTTAGCTTGGCATTCCTATTATTTAGGAATGTTAAACTTCCTATTATTCCTATTTAATTATTTCTCCCGAATGGTGAGAATATCATAGATTAATCTATTTTCTCTATTTCTAATTATTGAGTTCTTATTTATTTTTCTCCTCTGAGTTATTTTTCTGTGCTTGATCTTCCTATACTAGATCTCGTTGCTCAATTTTTCATTTTGGACCAAATGTGTGTTGAAAAATTTGCCTTAAATTTCTTCATAATGGTTTATTAGATAGCCTCATGCACAAGGGAAATATTAACTTGACCCACAAATCTATAAATCCTAAGATCGTGTCTATTTAGGGGCCTATTACTTTTCTTAATGTATCATACAATATCATTTCTAAATATTTGAGTCTTAGAATACAATTGTTTCTTATCATTACGGTTTGGCTTGAGAAAAAATGAATCATTCAAGGTAAATAAATTTGTGATCACAACATCATTTGTGTCTAGGAAGGTATGGAATGGGCTCACACTTCCCTTTAAAATTAAATATTTATTTATCAAAATTTATTTTGAAAAGGATTGTGATCTATTTATGTGGATGTTCATTATTATTATGTTACAATATTTTGGGTTTGGTCCTAGATTTGTCCATTATATAGAAAATATTTTTGAGTCTTATTCCTATTTACATTTCAATGTGAAATAGTAAAGCATTTTGTCCTTCACATATCTAACAAAAAATTATGTTCATGTTTCTGAGATTTTTGGTTACCTTTTAAGTGCTTATGTTTCTCAAAGAGTGGAGAATAATTCAACCTACTATCTAGTCAAGTCCCTCTCTCTTATGGGAAAGTTCAAAATTTTATCTATTTTTTTTTGTTACCACATGTTTATTACTATTTTGGTTCGCCCCCCCCCCCCCCTCCAATTTTTCTTAGAAAATGTTGGAGAAGATATTTTGAGACATTATTTAGGATAATTCAAAAGGGAAGAAATACTTTCACGAATTGTATTTAGAATTATAATTCAAGTCGAGAAGAAGTTCTAAGTATGGGTTTAATTGATATCCAAATGAAGGGGACCACATTGTGTGCTAATTGGATTCCTCCACAATGGGTTCAAAAACCAAAAGACTACCTAACACATGAGTTCATATGGGTTTTAAATATTAGTAAAAAGGGACCTGATATATTGCCTAGTATTAAGGGGTATAAGGGGTTAAAGTATAATTTTTTTTATAAATATATTAGAGGTAGGGTACATGCATGGAGAAATAAAGAGGAGGGAGGATGATTAGTCATGGGGTAGATGCAAGAATCCATAAATTTATATCATTTTCATTGTGTGTTTTTTCAAAGTAGTGCCATGTTTTATTTATAGAAGCAACATGTATTTCCAGAGTTATGACGCTACATAACTTTCAATAAGTTGGGACATCCTTCATATTATCATTATAAAGGTAGGTTTTGTCATTTTTTTCAAAAAATTTAATGAGAATGGATATCACCAAGATCAATAAAATTAATTAGCAAGAATGCAACTACATATGAGCCTTCACATTACTTTATAAAGTTTAATTACAGTGATAAATGTAAACAGAAAATAAAAGAAGAGAGAGTTCAAATTACACATAGTAAGCGTTTACACATTTCAAGTCCACTATGAATTTCATCAAGGTTTTAAGTGGAAATATAAATAATTTTTGTGAAAATATAAGACATTGAATCCAACATTAAACAGATGGAAATAAAAAGGGATATAAAAATATCAGAGGGAAATGGGTAGTTTGGAATATATGGTAAAACAAGGGGTATTTTATAATTGAAAATTTTTATTAGGAGGGTGTATTGATAATAAAATACTGAGATGTAGATTTAGAAATAGAGGTATTATTTATTATCCTATGAATGCACGTGATAGGCCATAAGTTTACATATTGAATCACTCATGGATTTCTCATGCTATTGAAGGTCCAAAAGTATGGAAAGTTTTACTTTAGACTACTTTAGACACTTCATCTCAACAAGTAGTCCTTATGAAATAACTAACTGGAAAGGGTTTGGTTTTCATACCCTTCTAATTTCTCATGTACATATCAAAATTATAATAACATGTGTTCAAAAAATTATCTACAAATCTTGAAATTCCATCAAGCCCTTGCTTGTGTAGAAAGGGTACAAATTCAAGGTTTAGTTCTCCATCAATAATCACCCTTTGTGGTTGTCTTCATTGATAAAATTTCACAGCATGTTCCTTTGGATGAAATTTCTTAATTTTTTAGAAAAAATAATTCATACTATTTATGACCTATTCAATACATGTTAAAAGTTATGGATTACTTGGCTTGAGCTGAAGGCTAAGTTTGATAACTAGATATCTTGAATACCTTATTGAAATTAAGATGATTTTATTTCACGATTCCTTATAGAAAACTAAAATTAGAGCTCTTCATCCATGGTGGAAATATTGGAGTTAGAATTTGGCTATCTCATTGATATAGTACAACCCCAAATTGTATTATCAATGATTGTCCTATAAGGTAGTACCAAGTGAGTTTCTAAAGATATATGATAATCTCAACAATTACTTCACCATTTGAAGCAATATATTTATAAAATTTTGGTATATCATTATTGAGCTCTAAAAATATCTAAAAACTTTGTCTCATCCTTTTATCAAGTTTTGGGGTTAGCACAAGGTTTTACATATAATATATCAGATCTAAGCATACATGCAATAAAAGTGGATATTATACCAGAAGAAATATACAAAACAAGAGATATAAATCAACAGTGGGGAATTTGGTGTGATTGACAACATGGGACCATATCTCTAAATTTGTGGGACTTGCAAACCTGAGATGGACCTCCAGAGAAAGTTGGTTCTTACTTCCTAATCTACCTGCCACAAGCTACTCCAGTGCAGGAAGAGCTAACCTATCCTAATCTAACCATTCCAAGGAGACAGGGAGAGAGAGAGGGTGAAAGAGAGCCTACACTAAGTGGTGATACACTAGAAAAGGAAGTGGTTGATCACGGATCCAACTGCCTAAAGTGGAGAGAGGTGAGTAGAGGAGAGGGTGGACAAGATGCACCACAGACCAGAGATAGAGTTCACACAGAACACCACTTCAAACCCATTAAACACAGCTCCCAGAACCTACAATAGACATCAGAGTATGCACAGTATACCCTGCAATGATGAGAGGTAAGAAGAGACAATAAAATAAGGAAGGATGGACAAAATGCATCACAAAACATATTTTATTGCTCCATGAGTTCACACAGTACATCATCAGTGGGAAAGAGGCAAGAAAATTCCATTACAGAGCCATGAGAAGAGGCTTAGACTCCACATTCTACCCTAAGGAAGAAAGAGAGAGGGGGCAGAAGAGAAACAATGACCAACCCTTTGAAAATGCCCCTCCTTTACAATATATAGAAAGAATAAGAGAGAGAGGAGGGAAGAATTCAAATCCTGCTTCAACCACCTTGAGATATGCATTGAATCTTGCTTTGAAAGCTCAACCACCATCAATCAATGCCCCTTGCAAATCCACCCACAATCTGTCGAGTCTTTCTTCCCTGTGTCTGTTTGGCATGTTGAAGAAGAAGAATGGCAGATCAAATCAAATCTAATCTGGTAGTTGAAGCAATCAGATTCTGCATTAATGGCCTGAAAGATGTTTTCCTAATTTTCACCCACCAAAGCCTACTAAAGATAATATTTTATGCTTCCATGGCATAGAGGATGTCGAGACCTTTCCAAAAAGTCTTCTCCCACCCAAATCTGAGTTTCCAGTCGAAAGATATGGCTGTCTGAAAATCTGGGTCGCGGGCATGCAATATTTAAATGAGTCTGTCTATACCGGGTCCACGTGGCAGCCCTGCACTCATTTGAGTTTTTCCCCCTACCCTCACTCTTGAAATTGCACCCATGAGACACGTGGCATCATCTGCGGGCTTCCCTATTTCCTTTGTATTCTACCTGAGTCCTTTTTGCGGGTGGAGGCACTGTGTCTGACCCGAGACACATGGAGGCTTCACGCATGTTTAGAAACTACCCCCAGACTTACCTTTGGAGTTAGCACAGATACAACACGTGGAGACCTTCCATTGGCCTTTGGACTTTTCAATGGACCTTACCTTTTCGGGCCTGGGATACGTGGCAGAGCTGGCACTCATTTGGGGACTCCCTTTTGGGTTGTGCACTTTGAAATTGCACCAAAGAGACACATGGCTCTCTCCCCAGTTTACTCTTATACTTATGTCATTTTGGGCTAAGTCCCTTTTCTCCCTTTTCAAACTATGGACACATGGAGACTGCTGCTCATTTGAGAATCCACCCTCTTTTTACTTTGACCCTTGAAGGTGCGACATGTTGGACATGTGGCACCTTCTACTGGCTCCTAGACTTTATGACTTTTCAACATGCGTGGCACCTGGCTTGTCCCTATTTTTTGACTCTAGACACATGTGTGGAGGCCTGGCACTTGTCCAGGAATTGCCCTTTGCTTTGACCCTTGAAGGTACACTGTTTGGACATGTGGAGGCTTCCTCCGGTCCTCTATACTTAGTCATTTTGGGCCCGCTCTGTCCCTTTTTTGACTCTGGGACATGTGGAAGCTTGGCACTTGTTTGGGAAACTACTTTTGGCTTAACCTTTGGATAAGCACAATGAGGCACGTGGAAGCTTCCACTGATTCTTCCATACTTAACCAATTTGGGCTCACTCTGAATTTATTTGTAAAGCCTGAAGACTTTGAGCCTTTCTCTGTTTCTCTCCTCTGAGCCTCTAGTTTTCTTTTGACCTTTTGATCCTTTGGCCTCTATTTTTTTTCCTCCATTTTAGAGCCACCATGCAACCTGACTGTCGGATTTGAAACATAGGCTCGTTTGACAGAAAGGCCTCTTAGAATTCTTCCTGTGCGGGGTCAGGTTTGATCAATTTTGTCGGGGGGAAAAATTGAGATAACAATTTGGTGACTCACGGGGACATCTGCCTGCTAGATGAAGAGACCAGTAGCCTTGTTGCATCCATTGGGCATGGAGTCATAAATAATAGCCTGGTACTGACCCTTCTCCTGAAATGGACTCCCCGATTGCTTGCACTTGTTGACCCTGAGCCTGTCCCAGAAATAGACTGTCTTGAAAACGATGTTAGTTGCTCTGTATTTGTGTTTTATTTTAAATTAGCAACTGTACAGGAAACTATGGGTCTCTCTGCTGCTAATTCTAAAGGGCTTGACGCATGGTACCTTTGGAGAAATGCGAACAAAACTTATGTACAAAGAAAAAATCATACATGCCTCAAATGAGACATGAAGAGTGTGCAAAAGCACTTCTTCTGCTGAAAGAAAAGTCTACTCCTACTCCTACACTAACCAGAGAGAAAAGGGACTCAAACAAATCTTAGAACTGGCAGGGAGAAGTAGCTTCCTTTTCTCAAAAGGGGCAGCCATGCAAATGATTTGACACTGAATATGGCTGCTTGTATGAGTGAAAAACTGACTATAAGCCGGTCCTCCACCCAAATCATCAAGGTATCTACATCAACCAAAAATACCTCCTCAAGTTGATTGGTATTGGACTCCTGGAGGTGTTGATGGTGACCCTTGGTGCTTTGAAACTCATCCTCATGCCCTGAAGTGGGCATGACTAGTTTTGGCTTCTCCCTTGGCTCTAATGAAGCCAAGTACCTGATTGGGCATGGTCTGATCCTTTGATGTGCCCATTTCTCTGAAATTCAACTCCAAAAATGGAGTCTTCTTGCTGACCTCGCTGGGTGGATGGTGTGAGAGAGATGATGAGATCCTCCTCGTCCTTCCTTTCCTCCTCCTGTAGAAGAACATGGAAGATCAATATCCTCCAACCTTGGTTCCAGAGGGCCATTATGAGACACATGTTGTTTCCTTGAATGCTCTCCTCCATGGCAATAGGCTCATGTGCTTGGAAGGTGGCTGATGGAGGAGAAAATGATGTTATCTCCTCAGGATCCTCTCCATCAAAGCAATCTTCCAAGTCTGACAGGAAGTCTACCTCCTTGTTGTCCTACTGCATGTGCTCTACCTCCTCCATGGTGTCCTCTTGATCTGCAACTTGCTCACCATGGTTCCCTTCATCCTCAAACATGAAGTTTGAAAGATCAAACTCTTCTTCAACATTAGAGCTTGAAGGGGATGAAGTGGGAGGAAGAACTGAAGGTTCTTCTGTGGCCTGCTCCTCACTTGGAGCCTCTGAAACTGTATGGTCCTCCTCCATCATGGGTTCATCAATCAAATCAGGCCCTTGAAATGAAAGAAAAAAATCTTCAATGATGCTTTCTTCATTGAGTGGCCTCAACTCTGATTTGATCTCTCCCAGCTGCTCCTCTTTAATGGGACTTGGAGCTGGTTGTTCCTCCTCCTTAACTGGTTGTGCAGCTTGGATCAGATCAACATCCTCTTCAGACAAAGTGTCATTATGGACACTGCATTTAGAGAAAATAGATTGATGATCTTCTTCCTCTTGTCCTTGTTCTTCTTCTGCTGCAAACTCAGCCTCAGCCACCACTGGCTCTTCAACCTTGACCTCCTCTATTGGCTTAACCATCAAGGGGATCTTTGTAAACCCAAATTTGGCAGCCCAACTCTTCAGATTGTCTGTCATTTCTTTTCTGTTGGGCTCCTCTTCTTGTTGTTCTCCTTGACTGGATTCTTGAGTCTCTTCCCAACATGGACTTGGGAAAGCAAAGAGGAGTGGTAGGTTGGGGTTCAACCAGTTTTACTATTGTTTGTGGTGGAGAGGGAGGTGGAACTTCTTGTTTGTTTGGAGGGAATGACTGTTTGGGAAGGGAAAGGGAAGAAGAATTGAAATGAGATGGAAGACTAGGAGATGGAGAAGGGAAATCAACACTTGGGGCAGCAAGATGAGGGGCTTGACTCTTGATCATGTTGAAATGATGGAGTTTGAGAAAGAGAAAATGAAGGACAAGGAGTTGGTGATTGACTTACCCATTGACAAGGTCCAACTCATAAGCCTCAATCTCCCTAATCCATTGTGCAAGTTGGGGAAGCATTTCAATCATGAAGTCAAGCTTCTCCTGAGGGCTGTAATGTCTTGGAAAAGGGCCAACCCATGGACAAGGTGCCCTGAAACCAATCCTGAATGCCTTCATTTGTGTTGTAGCCCTTGACTGCACCATGCTAGCCTCCATTCTTTGAATCTTCTCCAACAGACCAACATTCTCCACATAACCATCACCATTGTATGTGTCCCCTTGTTCTTGATAAGCTCCATGGCCAAAATGGCTTTGACACTGCTCATATGGGTAAGCATAATGGTTCTGGATCTGATCATAATGCTGATCTGGAGGAGTTGGGAAATACATTGGAGGTGACTACACTATTGTAGGTGTGAATTCCATGAGGGAAATGAAGTCATGATTGCACAACTTCATGAATGGTAGAAGATGAAAGAGATGGAAGAAAAATGGATGAAAATGGATGGGGAAAGGTCTGCAACTTCAGAGATGGGTTGTTGACCAGATGGAGTCGCCAGATGTGCTTGCATGTGCCTCAAAAGGCTGAATCCTAACAGGAACACACCAACCTGCTAAGATGAAGTGGTAAGGTGCTTCAGACCTGTCCCACCGGGCATGCCAAAACTGTTAGTGCAGAATCACAATAACCCCTTGGAAATGGCCTCAGTGTGTGAGTGGGGCAATTCAGTGCGATTACAAAACATTGGACCATATCTCAAGCTGTGGGACTTGCAAACCTGAGATGGCCCTCCGAAGAAAGTCGGTTCTTGCTTCCTAATCTACCTACCACAAGCTACTCCAGTGCAGGAAGAATCTAACCTATCCTAATCTAACCATTCCAAGGAGACATGGAGAGAGAGAGGGTGAAAGAGCCTACACTAAGTGGTGATACACCAGAAAAGGAAGTGGTTGATCATGGATCCAACTACCTGAAGTGGAGAGAGGTGAGCAGAGGAGAGGGTGGACAAGATGCACCACAGACCAGAGATAGAGTTCACACAGAACACCACTTCAAAACCCATTAAGCACAGCTCCCAGAACCTGCAATAGACATCAGAGTATGCACAGTATACCCTGCAATGATGAGAGGTAAGAAGAGACAATAAAATAAGGAAGGATGGACAAAATGCATCACAAAACATATTTTATTGCTCCATGAGTTCACACAGTACATCATTAGTGGGAAAGAGGCAAGAAAATTCCATTACAGAGCCATGAGAAGAGGCTTAGACTCCACATTCTACCCTAAGGAAGAAAGAGAGAGGGGGCAGAGGAGAAAAGACGACCAACCCTTTGAATATGTCCCTCCTTTACAATATATAGAAAGAATAAGAGAGAGCAGGGAAAATTTTGAATCCTGCTTCAACCACCTTCACAATGCATTGAATCCTTCTTTGAAAGCTCAACCACCATTTCAATGCCCCTCTGAAAATCCACCCACAATCTGTCAAGTTCTGGTTCCCTATGTATGTTTGGCGTGTTGAGGAAGAAGAACGGCGGATCAAATCAAATCTAATCTGGTAGTTGAAGCAATCAGATTCTACATTAATGGCCTGAAATATGTTTTCCTAATTTTCACCCACCAAATCCTATTAAAATAATATTTTATGCTTCCATGGCATAGAGGATGTCGAGTTCTTTCCAAAAATTCTTCTCCCACCCAAATCTGAAGTTTCCAGTCGAAAGATATGGCTTGTCTAAAAATCAGGGTCACAGGCACGCAATATTTAAATGAGTCTATCCATACTAGGTCCACATGGCAGCCCTATGCATCTTTGAGTTTTTCCCCCTACCCTTGCTCTTTAAATTGTGCCCATAATACACGTGGCATCGTCCATGGGCTCCCCTATTTTCTTTGTATTCTACATGAGTCCTTTCTACTGACGGAGGCACTGTGTCTGACCTAAGACACGTGGAGGCTTCACGCTCATTTGGAAACTGCCCCAAGACTTTACCTTTGAGTTGTGCAGATATGACAACTGGTAGACCTCCGTGGGCCTTTGGAATTTTCAACCCAGCCTGCTCACCTTTTCAGGCTGACCTTACCTTTTCGGGTTCCTTTGAAATTGGACATGTGGCATGAGTTAGCACTTGTTTGGGGACTGCCTTTTGGGCCACGCCTTTGAAGTTGTGCCAAAGTTTGACACGTGGCACCTCCGTGGTCTTTTCTTTACTTTGTTATTTTGGCTAAGCTCCCTTTTTCTGTCTCCCTTTTTGACTCTGGGACACGTGGAGACTTGCGCTTGTTTGGGAATTGCCTTTTGCTTTTGCCCCTTGAAGGTGCACCATTTGGACATGTGGCACCTTCCGCTGGCTCTGCCCCATTTTGACTTTTCAACGGCTGATTATGTCCCTTTTCAGATCTAGGACATGTGGAGTCTTGGCACTCATTTGAGTCTCCACCTTTTTCTTTTACCTTTGAGGTGCATGTGTTGAGACACATGGAGGCTTCCGCTAGTCCTCTATACTTAGTCATTTTGGGCCCGCTCTGTCCCTTTTTTGACTCTGGGACACGTGGAAGCTTGGCGCTTGTTTGGGAAACTACTTTTGGCTTAACCTTTGGATAAGCACCGATGAGGCACGTGGAAGCTTCCACTGATTCTTCCATACTTAACCAATTTGGGCTCACTCTGAATTATTTGTAAATCCTGAAGACTTTGAGCCTTTCTCTGTTTCTCTCTTCTGAGCCTCTCATTTTCTTTTGACGTTCGTTTGATCCTTTGGGCCTCTGTTTTTTTTTCATTTTTGAGTTCTGCCTTGCAACCTGACTGTTGGATTTGAAACATAGGCTCGTTCGACAGAAAATGCCTCTTCAGAATTCTTCCTGTGTGGGGTCAGGTTTGATCAATTTTTGTTTTCCAGCAAGTTGATATAGCATGCTAAATTGAATTAATTAAGCTCCGCATCTCAACAATCTCCCACTCAGAGATAAATTATTGCATTATACTTGTACAATGTCATTCTTGGATCCTTTCCTTAGCTTTGTTTCTTCTTCTTCAAGTCTCAAACTCAAAGACCAACAGAAGTGGAGTGTAACTCCAACTTCTCTTTTGCTAATGGCTTCGTTAGCATATCCACAGGGTTTTTACTCGTATGAATCTTCTCCAATTTCAGCTACCCATCCTCCAATATCTGTCATATGAAGTGATATCTCAACTGAATGTGTTTCATTCTATAATGAAACTTTGAGTTCTTTGCCAAATGAATTGCAATCTGACTATCACTGAACAATTTGCAATCATCTTTCTCCTTTCCCAACTCTTCCATTAACCTACTCATCCATATCATCTCTTTGTTAGCCTTTGCTGCTGTAATATACTATGCCTTTGTAGTAGACAAATTCACAACCTTATGTAATCTCGATATCCAGCTAACTATCATTCCACCTATTATGAATATATATCTAGTAGTGCTCCTTCTACCATCCAGATCTCCAGCCATATCCGAATCAACATAGCCACATAGAAAAATATCCAAACCTCCATAGCATAATTGCATGTTAAATGTCCCTCTCAAATACATGAGAATTCATTGGACTGACTTTCCAATGCTATTTACCTGGATTGGACATAAATATAATCACAACTCCCATTTCTTGTGCAATGTTTGGTCTGGTACAAATCATAACATACATTAGACTCCTAAATTTTGAATAATATGGTACTCTGTCATGTATTTGACCTCCTCATGTGATGAAGGACTCTGATCTTTGATCAATTTGAAGTGTCCAACCATAGTTGTACTTACAAGTTTTGAATTCTGCATTTGAAACCTTTCTCACACCTTGTAGATATAATCCTCCTAAGACAAATACAATTTTTTGTTCTTCATATCTCTATGTATTTGCATGCCAAGGATTCTTTTTGCAACTCCTAAATCATTCATAACAATTGTGTGAGCTATCTTTTCTTTAAGCTCACCAATGTCCTGCATACTAGATCCTACAATAAGCATATCATCCACATACAATAACAAAATAATATAGCTCCCATTTTCAAGCTTCTTGAAATAAACAAAATGATCAAATTCACATCTCAAGTAACCATGCTCATGCATGAAACTATCAAACCTCATGTACCATTTCCTTGGAGCTTGTTTGAGCCCATATAGACTCTTTTTCAACCTACACATTAATTTCTCCTTACCCTTGACTTCATACCCAAGCGACTGTTGCATATAAATCTCTTCATCCAAATCACCATGAAGGAAAGTTGTCTTCACATCTAGTTACTCTAAATGCAAATCATCTACTGCAACTATACTCAATACCATACGAATAAAAGTCATCTTTACAACAGGAGAAAATACTTCACCAAAGTAAATACCTGCTTTCTATGCAAATCCCTTTACTACAAGCCTTACCTTGTACCTTTTCTGTCCACCCTCTATTCCTTGATCCTATAAACCCATTTGTTCTTGAATGTCCTCTTACCTGCTGATAACTTAACCAAATCCCAAGTCTAGTTTTGCTCCAAGTATTCCATCTCCTCATGCATGTCATGCTCCCACTGTACATGGGTCTCAACCTGCATTGCTTCTTCAAACTTTCTGTTCACCATTATCAGTCAATAATAAATAAGATAGAGAATGTGTAAATCTTTCTGGAGGTTTACTTACCCTTTGTGACCTTCTCACGGGAGTTTGGGGTACCGGAGGCTCATTCTCGACCTCCTGTACATTTGTTTCCAATTCTGGCAGTAACCGATGCCGGTCACCTATAACTCAATGCTAGTTCTACTAACCGATGTCGGTTTGGCTCTTCTGTAACTAATACCAGTTTAGCAAACCGATGTCGGTTAGGGTTCAACTAACACCGGTTACTATGTAACCCTGTAGGTATGACTTTTAAATTTGAGAGTTCATTTTCATTCACAAACTTCTCAACCGGTTCGTCCTTGGGTACCAAAATTTGATCCATGTACATTCTCTTTTCATTCCATTCAATGTCACAACTCTAATAATTTTAGAATTCTCTAAATCCCAAAAATAGAATCTGAAATCACCAGATCCATAACCAATGAAAGTGCATCTCTTGGATTTTGCATCCAACTTTTTTCTATTTTCCTTATCAATATGCACAAAATCTTCTAAACCAAAAAATTTAAGAAAAGAAAGATCTACCTCTTTTCCGATCAAAGATTCCTGTAGGATTCCTCTATTTAGTGAACTTGAAGGCCCACAGTAAATCAAATAAACCATTGTATTAACTGTTTTTTACCCAAAATTACAAGGACAATCCAACATGTATCCTCATACTTCTAGCATGTTCCATGATTGTCATGTTCATTCTTTCTGCAACACCATTCTCTTGTGGTGTTCTTGGAACCATCCTTTCTCTACGTATTCCATTCACTGAACAATAATCATTGAAATCCTTGCTACAATATTCACCACCATTTTCAGATCTAAGGCACTTTAACTTTGAATTTGATTCATTCTCAACAAGGGCTTTCCATCTTTTAAAAGTCTCAAAAACATCATATTTATGTTTAATACAATAAACCCATACCTTTCTTGTAGCATCATCAATGAAAGTAACATAATATTGGGATCCTCCATGAGAAGCTACCTGGGCTGGTCCCCACACATCTGAGTGTACAAGCTCTAATTTCTGCTCCTTCTTAGTTGCCCCAACTTTGATAAATATCACTCTCTTTTACTTTCCAAAGATGCAATGCTCACAAAAATCAAGATCTAAATCTTTCAAATCTGATAACTTACCCTTAGCCTTTAAGATCTACATTCATTTTTTACTCATATGGCCCAACCGATTATGCCACATGCATGCATCTGAATCTGAAGTAGATAACACAGAAAAGGAATCAATAACATAGGTAGATAAATATAATGTTCCTACCTTCTTACCTCTTGCCACAACAAAAACACCCTTGGTGACTTTCCAAGAGTCTGCTGTGAATGTAACCATGCAACCAACTTCACCTAGTTGCCCTGCAGAAATAAGATTCCTCTTGAGGCTTGGCACATGCCTCACATCTTTCAATACCCATGTATTTCCATTCTACAATTTTAGATGAACTTCCCCTTTACTAGTAATACTGCAAGGTTCATCATCACCCAAATAAACATGCCCAAAATTTCCCTAGACATAATTTCTAAAATAACCCTTATTAGGGGTTGCATGGAAAGAAGCTCCTGAATCTAAAACCCATGATTTAATTCTATTTTCCAAAGAAATAATAAGAGCATCTTGCATTACCTCTGCTGCAATAATTTCCTCTTTATTTGACTCTTCTTTACCTTTGTCTAGGTGTTGGTTCTCTTTATCCTTTGACCAACAATCTTTCTTTACACGTCCTTTCTTTCCACATTTCTAACAAGTAATTCCATTACCTCTGGATTTAGATTTGCCATCCCTTGAATTTGATTTCCCATTATTCTTACTCTTGGATCTCTCCTTCTGCCTGCCTCTATTTTCTACATTCAAAGCATTCCTAGATGATGATTCCTATGTACTTTTCCTACAAATTTCTTCATTCAAGATTATACTAACCACATCATCAAACTTCAAAATATTATTAGCAGATGTTGTATTACTAACATCCATTACCAAGTTATCCCAACTATCAGGCAAAGAACATAAGAATAAGAGTGCTTTCACTTCATCATCAAATGGAATATCAACTGATTTTAACTAATTTACAATAGATCAGAAATCATTCAAATGACTAGATGCAGATCCACCTTCATGCATCTTAGAACTAAATAGTTTCTTCATCAAATAAAATTTATTTGAAGCACTAGGTTTTTCATATAAATTAGCAAGAGATTTAATTAACTCTACCATAGAAGTCACTTCTATAATATTAGAAGCCATGGATGTTGCCAAGCTCAATCTTATAGATCCCAAAGCCTTTCTGTCAAGAATATTCCATTCTTCATCAGTCATCTTCATAGGTCTAGAATTTTCATCCAATGGTAAGTACAAATCTCTTTGATACAGATAATCCTCAATCTGCATCTTCCATAATTGATAATTTTGGTCGTCAAACTTCTCTACCTTGTATTTGTTTTCTTCTGTCATTGTTGTAGCTCCCACTCAATCAGAAAACTCTCTATGAGTAAATATGTCAACACATAAAACCCTCAAACAAATCTCTGATACCAGTTGTTGGGGTTAGCACAAGGTTGTACATATAATATATCAGATCTAAGCATACATGCAATAAAAATGGATATTCTACCAGAAGAAATATACAAAACAAGAGATATAAATCAACACCATATTTAATGTGGTTCACCCAGTGTGGGCTACATCCACCAAGAAACAAGCCAATCTATTATCCAAAGCTTTCACAAGATATACAATTGAAGATCTACAATCTTCCACACCTCTCAGATGTATAGTACTTTCTTTCTCTCAAGCTTTTCCTTCTTCTCCAAGAATTCTCTCTCTCACAATTATTTTCACAATAATCATTAACTCTTACAATTTACTTCTAAACCCTAGCTTTCATGCTTATATATGCATATACAAACTTAGGGCACTTAGCCATGCAATTACAATCAATAGATCTGCTTTAATACTAAAATTAGATCTAATTCCTGAGAGTTAAATAAAACACTCCCACATGGGTAACTGATGTCGGTTAGCCCTAACCAATGTTAGTTCCTACTTTCCTGACCGATGTCGGGCATAGGTGATAGATGTCGGTCCCTTCAGAATTCATGTCGGTTATTGTGTTTTCCAACAAGTTTAATATAACATGCCAAACTGAAGTAATTGAGCTCCACAACTCAACAAGGGGTTCAGAATAGTTAAATAGAATGAAATATAAATAGTTGAAGAGGCACATGTAGAAATATCCATGGTGTGGTTGATTTGAATTTCTCAATACTCATTTATTGAAGTTAGGCGTGTGAAGATTCATGAAGCTTGAAGATATGATTCATTCAAGCTTCACACCCTTCAAACCAAATCCTTGGGTACTAGTAATAGAAATATGCCTTTTTGATGATGCATAGCATGTTGGTAAATAAAATTAAAGAAAATGCCATATATTTCATAGTGAATTTTCATTTTAGATTTGGAATGACCCCACAACTAGTATTTTTCAATCAAGACTAGTCATCCTTAGAAAAAAAATGCAAAGTTCTAATGACTATGTTGTAATCATCATGTGTCAAATCCATAAGTTGATTTTAGAGGAAGAACACCTGCATGGTTAATTTTCCACAGTGGAAATCAAAGGTAATTTTAGTGGTTTTAATATTTTTCATTTAGTTAAAAGTGACTCTTGGTCCTCTTGAAAATGGATAATTGTGTGAAAAAATTGACTATTTTAATCGTCTTATAGGATATATTGTAACATATTTTGAGACATAGTTTCACCATTACTTGTCTCACACATCTACAAGGTTTAGGTTTTACTTCACCAAACATGAGGATGAAGAGATGTATTTTTGTGTGTATGAATTAAACCTAATTCTAATGTATTTAGGATTGACACACAAATACAACAGTAAAAATACTGGAATAATTTTTTTTTTTGACTTACATTGCTTGATACATGACAACACAAGGGATTGCTTAGGACAACACATACTCATGAGACATTTGCACAAACATTATCCCACATAGGTAACATGAAACACATGAAACACATCGAGGCCACATTTCCCAAATGACAAGGCACAACACAATAATTCCACTACAGTATAAACTCCCATATAGGCACCATCCCTAACACAACACTTTCCTGGTTCGTACATTTATTACAGTCATATTTTTTTATTGACCTTACTTATTTGACAATCACTTGTCATGGAGTCCTTCATTCTTCTTTATCTAGGCTACATTATTTTTATCTTACTTAACTTTTTACTTGCAGTGGTTCCATCTGAATTTTCTCTTTTATCTTATCGCAATATAATGATGTAGCCTGATTGTTGATAGGAACATATGAGCATACATGAGGCTACTAGTGTTTGTTCTAAGGATTTGTATTCTAAGTTGTATGTTCGTTTGGATTTGTAATTTATCTCAGTTGCAACAAGGAAGGTTCACATGAAACAAAGGAAGTTTATTAGTTCAAGGGTAAATAGATGACGCGTTGTTTTCAAATTAGCATTTAATTTCTAAGGTTACTCTATTTTGTTTTTAAGTTATTACAACTAACCGTATATCCCATCTATTTCACTTAAATGCTTAATCATCAAGGTCCCAAGGAGTATGATTTCACACTCAACCAAGTTTGGATTCTTGGGAAATTAAGTATTAGATGCATGTTACAAGGAGACATTCATTTATAAATTTTACACACCTTACTAAGGTCACAACTAGAGTGATTGAACACCCTTATCTCCAACAATCATCATGTAACTCTAGGTAAATTTGATACTTCTTGTCAAGCTGACACTCTTGTGTTGAGAGGGGTTAAAGGGGATTCACACTCAAAATTATCATGTGTAGGTAACTAAAACATAGGATCCACTCGAATCATTTACATTCATCTTAAAATAATTTCACTTAGTTTGATTTAAATAGCGTTTTGAAATTAGTTGTGTAACCCATTTGTTAATAAGGAACATTTGCATGCTCATGAGACTACTAGCTCTCATCCTAGGGAATTTCCTCAAGAACATGATTACCTAGTTTCACATCATACATTCATTTCACAATGGGACAAGTGGGAGAACAAGAGGGAGTAACTCTTCGTTTAAAGATTAAGGTTCACATTAAAGTTTACGCGCCATGGATTTTGTTTCTCTCAACATGATGATTTAAACACGTTACAAGGAAGATCTAATTTTTATTTTCTCCTAGCATACCATCTCATGGTTACCCTTCCACAAACTAATCATAAATTAAAATGTTGTTAAGTTCTACAATTAACTCTTAACATTGTACCATAGACTCCCAAACGATAATAAAAATTGGGTGTCGAGTTCATTTATAATCCCAGCTGCTAAAGGTGACTTTCAATAGTAGTTGGTGATGCTTTGACACCTAACACCCTTCACTCTACACGTGTGTTGGGCCAAGAGGGTTTTACATTATGTTAAAGGTTGGTTTCCCATGGAGTACTACCTTAAGAAAACACATTCTCCTTACAACACACATGACTACCAATCCTAGGAGGGAACCCCATACTCAAGACAAAGTTTAACCATGTCATTCCTAACTGTCGGGTTCATGACAATGTCGCTAAGCATACAGGCTAAGGTGATAATCTCTAACTTGGGATTTTGTTTCCTTAAGCTAGAATTTTCCATCGAGTTTAATGATTTAGGTTCACCCTATGGTTTTAGTTTTCCACGTTAAGAAGGATCACGTGAGAAGGTAGTTATGCGAGAGTTTTATACCAGGGTTGACTATTTTATTTAGATTTTCTTTCTATGTTATCAAGGAAAATAACACAACACACCAGAGATTTAGTCATCAATTTCACCCTAAAAGGGCACTATAAGATGTCAAACTCAATTACATTTAACATATATATTAATGTGTGATTCCTCCTAATTACAATCATATATGCAACTAAGTTTAATAAACTACCTTGCAACATCTGATGCAATTTAACACACAATGATTATATGAAAGCCTCTTATTCATTTCTTTAAAATGAGATAAAACATATTTTCCTGAATACAATGTAAGTCTTACAATTTCACTTTTTGGAATTAATACATATAACTAGGCTAATTGGCCCTCATTAATCAAAACAATACAATGGTACTTCATTTATTGATGAATACAACAAGTAATACAATTCAACTTTCTTCAGTCAATAGAATAAATGCAACATTTAAAACTTCATCTTCCTTTCATCTTTCAAGTAGTCCATCTGCAAGATTTGTTAGCGACTGTCAGTTCATAAGAACTGGCATGATAAGATCTATACCTCCTATAATAACTTACACCATCTAGTATTTGCATATAGGAAATACTGCATTAAGTTAAAATCACATAGCTAACAAAAGGGACACAGATCATGGTTGCAACATTTCCTAAACTTACTTGCATGTACATTACTAACTACAACATTTAAATATAATTACTTTCATGCATTAATTCTATACAAATAACATAACCATTTAGGTCAATCAATCAATCATTATTACAGAATTGAATAAATAGGTAATATTATTACTTTTATAACTTATCATTATCCAATTACTGATACACTATAACTCTCACATATCCTTTACAAGATCCCATTGATCTTATATTATTCAAATAGATTTTTAACATTGACTAATACCAATCATTATAACTATTTATGACAAACAGTTCTTGTATCCTTCATATATCTGCCGATATCAAATTATACTCAAGCATTATAACACTACAAGACAGAAAAATCCTATTCCTTCATATATATAACAATATAGAATAATACACAAGCATTATAACTATACAAGTATCTTTTAATATATGGTCTTCATTCCAGGGTATCAAATAGTCTACGTATTTTTCCAATAAAAGGAGTATCACTGTTTGTGTTAGTAGTGAATATCCTTAATAATACGATGACATAGTTTTAGGTATAGTAATGCTCAACATACAGATGTATTGACATACAATTCCATACTATTATTTCAAGTTTCCTGATTAATCAAACATCTTTGAGCTCGGTTTACCTTAATCATTCACGAGTTGACAAAGTGACAAAGTCACTGTTGAGCTAGACCGACATAATGAGCACAGATCGACCAAACATTCCTTCAATCATTGGTCTACAACAGTCAACCTAGAAATATTTAATCGACTGGAGGAGTTAAGGAGTAATCATTATAAGGAGAAATACCCACAGAAGGAAAGTATTAACCTACAAAATCGATATGATTTTGTTCCAATAGTGCCATATAACTGGCACAATTTCAAACAAAAAGGATGACACCCAACTCCGTAGACATTGGAACTTATAGCTTATCGAAACATTACAACATTTCCATAAAACACAATTGTTAAAGAGTCCCCCAATAACCCAACAAGTCACAAATTTTATGACAAGGTCCAAGTCGGATACCACGGACTGGGTATTTAAATCTTCAAGACTTCAATTTTTGAACTGGTATATAGCCGTCGACTTTACAAGAAGATCTGGGTATGGCTATATAACCCTCTAACCGACTTTCACAACTAAGGAAATCAAAGATATACCCAAATACATTAGATATCAAACCATGATAACAGTGAGGAGTAATAAGCTTTAACCGTTGTATTGAATACCTAAATGAAGTTCGTAGAGTTTTAATACAACTCAAAATATTAAAAACCATATCGACTATACATACACAGATCCCTCAAAGAAGAAGGGATTCAATATACCCACATAGATATAAGCCCCAATAAAACAAACCTCGAGTTTAAGTTCATACCAACACAGACCATTTGTGTTTAACTTAATGACTTCAAGTATAATGCCACAGAAGCACATTACAAGCAAACCCTCTAAATAAATACCATACTGAATCACTGAAATAGTATTTCATTTACCCAGATCATTCATATATGAAGATAAACGATATAATTTCCAGATTTATACAAAATAACTAACACCCAAAACCACTTAGCATTAACAAGCTTAATACAAAATTTCATACATGAAAATAACAAATGGAGAAACATATCAAGGAAGGGATAGAGCCTATCATGCCTGGAGGAACGAAGCCGGTCAAAATTGTGGGATAAGCTACATGCTCTACCTTGTTAGATGCTCCCTTTTTTTAAGCTATTAATTTAGCATAGACTTGAAAGTGGTAAATAGATTTAACACCTATTTGCTGCATTTGATGGGGGTTTTCTAAAGCCTTTCCAACAAAGCCCATTTTTTTGTTTTCTTATACCTTCCTATACGTTGCTCTAGGATCCCGTTAAAATTGGATGAGAATGGACAAATAGAGGACTCCACATAGAGGAAGGGTGAAAGAGTCAAGTTTTGTAGAGACCTATGTGGAATAGTAGAAAAGGTGTAGAAAAGAGACTTCTAAAGTCTTAATCAATATAACCACTATCTGAAATAATAGATAAATAGCATGAGAAGTGAAGTGGTAACCGATGTCTACCTCAAGGATGGTGCAAAAAGATTACAGTGCACATAGCACAACCAATAGAAGTAGAGAAATAAAAATCAATACAGTTGGGCGCTAAACCATACAATCAAGCCTCCAAATCCTCAGTCTTTGATCACCAAATATTATAATTTAGAAACTGAATTCATTCGGGATATCAATTACATTGATAGAGCATACATTTATAGTGTTTGATCTCCTACAAAGGTGGAGTCAACACTTCATCTTCAATCCCTCATATCTCTCTCCATGAATCTCTCAGACTTATCCCCTAATATCTCACACACCAAAATAGCTACGTGAGTTGTTCTCACAACTCACCAATAATAAAACTATTACAACTATATTATTAATATGAGTTCTATAAACTCATTATTAATAATATTACAATTTATTTAATAATGTTACACAATATTTTGGTAACATTCACTCCCCTATTGTTAACATTATTAATTCCCAATATACACTCCCCTAATGTTGACAAGGTAGAAAAAATAAGCACACTTCCTTCTGTAGCTTGCCGCCCATGTGTGCTCATGATCTGGATGGTTTTGTAGGACAACCAACAACCTCAACAAGGATGGTTTTACAGGACAACCAACAACCTAAAACAAAGGATGGTTTTACAGGACAACCAACAACCTAAAACAAAGGATGGTTTTACAGGACAACCAATAACCCAAATATCATGTTGCTACTTTTCCTTTGTGCTTTCATCTGTCCACTATGTCTTTCCTTCAGGGAATCATGTAGGAACCACTGCTTACTAAATACAAACTGAATAGAGGGAAAATTGAACATTGAGACCATGTTCCAGTTCCCCCCCTCAATGTGAACATTTCACTTATTCAAACAGGAACTCTAAAATCATACTGCAAATCTGAAATAAAAGAAAACACACATACACACACTGCCACCACAGCTTCATGTGGCCCCGTCATTGGTGACTGATGAGAGGTCATTGATTGACCTCTAGCCTCCATTGCCTCCATCCTCCATGAATCATGCTGCTTACTCAAAAAATTAGACGTTGAAGCTCAAATTTGTAGCAACTTTTGTCAATGCATTTTCCCCACAAATCTTCACTTTGGTTCTAAAATTCCAAAGCATTTTTATGGGGGTGGTAACCCCCAGTGGGGTTAAGGGGCAACTCCCCCCTTTGGGCAAATGTCCCTGTCATGATACAGGGCGGGGTCGAGGGGAAAGCCCCAAAGCCATGCATATTTTCCTTCTTTGAAATTCATCAAAAATATCATTAGAACTACAATATTATTCATCTTATTCTCCCAAAAATTGGACGTCAAGTAACACTGAAAATGCGTCCATGAGGCAATTTTTTTATTTTTTACCATTTTTAGACTTTTAATAATGACCTTTTTTCTATATATTTTTTTGAATCTTTTGATAACACTTTTAATGACTCACTATAAAACTAGACACAAATTTTGATAATAACGATAGGAGATAACAACTCTATCAAAAATGACCCTTTTTTTGATTAAATAAATTGACCATAGACTCGGATAGAACATGTAAAAATAATATAACAACACTATATAAAATTTCTTAACTCAAATAATTTGAATAGTCATAACACATTTGACTACGACCACTAAAACTAAAACTAATTCAACCCAAACAAGATATATGAAGGAATATACACAAAACTATAAACTACTACTTTGACCAAGTGTCATCTATTCTGAGTTAGATACAGATGGGATCTGCATGTCAATTTGGTTTGGGATTATCTTTTGTGGAAATAATCTAAGGAACCTCTAAAGACAGAGCATACATCGGTGGGTCTTTGACCAATGTATTTGATATAAAATAATGGACTGGTCTGATCCACATTTCCAGCAATCACATGTGTGTAGAGGAACGAGTCAAGGGGGGAACTCATCCATGTTTTGGTGTCCAAAATAAGTTGTATGAGAACCTTGAAGAAATTTACATGTTGGTGTGGTCGATAGTGGATGGGAGATCACCAAGATCAAATAATAAACCACCAGTGACCAGCTCAAAACTAGGAAATAGTATATTCCTTGAACGTAGGAACTTTCCCACTCTCAAATTGATCGTTGTCTTATAGATCTGGTTTTTATTTCCAACCGATTCTGTGTAAGGGCTTGGTATGTGACTTGTATTCAATTGCAGGCATGTGCAACTAGAAGTGGACACATGAGGGAATAAAAACTCCACCGATCATGCAACGGATATACAAATACATGTCCAGCTTGATTTGCGCAGTCAAAATGAAGAATACGCATCCACTTTGCACCAGTGTTAACTCTAAACATCCACCTTCTTCACAAATCAGTGCCTCTTCCTTGTTCTTGACGTTTCAGCATACAAATCTACACAGAATAAAATCTTGGCCACTTCAAGATAGATGAAAGTCAATGTAGTATCCAATTAGATCTGTGCACAAACAATACCAAGAAAAACCACTCTGATCTCGCACAAATCCTCCAAATGAAATGTTAAACTGTAGATCTTACAAGGCACTTTACACATTCTCAATGCAATGGAGAATTCATTTACAGTGAATGCTTTGTAAACATTAGAAAATCTATAGATATTAAGCCAAAAATACGTTATGACTACAAATTAGATAAGAAATCAAAGATAAAATTCTCCAATTTAAATTTAACAGAGATATCTTTGTTTTCCATAGTTGAAGGTATGTAGGTTTGCAGATGCACAAAAATCAACTATGATAATACTTCCTACACAATGCTCTCTAAACAGATTTATGCCTCACAAAGAAAATATCATATACCAGGGCAACAAATATCAGCCACCCTTTCACCATTTTTAAAAATTCATAGCCTTCACACAACCAGCTCTGATACCACTGATAAAAACTACACAATAATAAAACACCAAATATTATAATTTAGAAACTGAATTCATTCGAGATATCAATTACATTGATAGAGTTTACATTTATAGTAGTTTTGATCTCCTACAAAGGTGGTGTCAACACTCATCTTCAATCCCTCATATCTCTCTCCATGAATCTCTCAGTCTTATCCCCTAATATCTCTCAAACATCCCTATATCACACACCAAAATAGCTACGTGAGTTGTTCTCACAACTCACCAATAATTAAACTATTACAACTATATTATTAATATGAGTTCTATAAACTCATTATTAATAATATTACAATTTATTTAATAATGTTACACAATATTTTGGTGGTGGTTGTCAAGTAAGGGCGCTACAAGATATATAATATATATCACTTTAAATAAGGATGTAACAAGAAGTTTGGAAAGTCAAACCTGATAAAATACATCCTCTTGACAGCGATGGGAGAGAAACTTAACTTTTTTTTTTCCTCGTTCTCCTATTTCTAGCTTTTTATATAGTTTTTTGCCTCCTCCAATAGTGTGTGTGTGTGTGTATAAAGACGTGAAAGGAAATATATAGAGGTCAGAGGGATTGACGAATTCTTACCATATAATATCTAGATAGATCTAAAATCGGCCCGACACTCCCACTCCAATCCGGGAAGGAAAAATAAATTTAAGAAGAATGTCCTACAAATACATTAATTTGCAGTTTCATTCTTATAGAAATAGAACTAGGGCTGCTGCTCTTATTCCACTGCCTCAAGTCGTTTTATGGAACTTATCACATTGTAAAATTGTAAATGCCAAAATCTTTGGTTTTTCCTTCCTCTCTTTGTAAAAGCTGCCACATAACAATTCAAGTTGTAAGAGTTGTTTTCTGTTTAAGAAAGATTGAACGCTAATTATTGGGGGGGAAAAATCTTGTAAATATAATAGCAGACCATAAAATTGCAGTATCCACCACTTAGGCAATTCGTTGTAAGGTAAAAAGGTTTTTTGTCTGAAATAATGAGAAGAATTAGAGATGTAGTGGTTTCCTAAAGTGATGTGAATTTTACTTCCTGGCCGTGATGGTCTGTCCTGGAGTTTCTTCAATCCTATTCACCCTTTTGTAATAGACTCTGAACCAATTTCTCAAGAAACATGTTGGTCGTGCTTACCGGAAACGACAATTTATCCTTTTGCTTTGCAATTAAATGTTTGCCCATCAAGAAATTGAGGAGTGACAAAGCATAAAATAATGGCCACCACCACCATTGAACTACTTTCAATCTGATTATTAGAGCATCGACTAGTACCATAAGCTATATATTGCAGGTAAGAGGAAATTTCAAGCTCACCGAGATCTTTTTCAGGTTAAAAAATAAGTTATTTTCGACACTATTAGACAGTCTATAATATATATTTGACATCCAATCAATATTATAAATAAGAGTTTTGATGTTTTCAGTCAATAAATTAAATTGAGAAGGCTGATGTCTGGAATTAACTGCGTATAAATATCTGATTGCATTTCGAATCACTGTAAGCCTTAATAAAAAATCTGTACTCAGTTGATCCCAGAAATCAGCCTGCTCAATTTAATGGGATAAAATCAAGAATTACTAGAACCCACATATGTAATTAAATTAATTAAGTTTAAAATTGATATTTATTTATATTTTTTAAACAAATATATTTAAAGGTATCTACACTAATTAATTAGTTCATAGCAACAAATTATATAGGAAGAATTTGTCGCCCTCCTACCATACAATATCACAGAGCGAGTAAGCAAAATTAATCCATTTTGTTGGAGAGTAACACTATATAAAAACAGGGGAAGTATACACGCCGATCTGATTACCTGTAACCAGTGACTGTTGCAGAAAATACAAAATACAACACAGAGTCCAGAAACTCCGACCTTAATACAAGATTCGTATACATGTACAGAAACGAATTTGAAAGAGTGAGAGCAAGAAGAAGATGATGAAGCTGATGTATTGATGGATCAAAGCATAGCTTGGAGCAATCCCGTCGCGCAGCGGTTTGCAGAGAAAGAGCGGAGGAATGGCATCCACGTCGGAAAATACCACCACATCATCGTGTGTGCTGCCACACCTCGCACATATCGCAGGCAATCATGCGCTCGCCGTCGTCATCGTTGGCGCCGCAAGGGCAGTCCACAGTCCAATGGGCGTTGCCGCCCTCATAACGCAAATCGCTGGACAAGTCGATGCCGGTGCCATGGATCGTGACGGCGGACCCTGATTCTATGGCCCCGAACAGTAGATCATCGTCCTCGCCGTTGAGCTCTGGGATGTCCTCCACCGTCAAACCCTCCATGATAACGAACGTTTGTCGAAGCGCCCTCTGCGCCGCCTCTTTGAGGTCTCCAATGGTGGCGTGAGGCGGCAGGACTACCATCTCCGGGGAGGCAGGGGACGCGTGGTCATGATCGACATGTGACTGTGAATCTGCTGCTCCGTGTCCACCACCACGGTGCACATCACTCTCAGCATCTCGTCCGTCGTCGATCGCCCACTCGTTGTAGGCGCAACTGCGCGTCAGCTCGCCCTTGTAATCCTTGATAAGCTGCTTCGTGTCCAGAATTATTCTCGTCGCCGTGGGGATGGCCGCCATCACCTTACTGTTACGAATCGCCTGAATTCCTTTTCTGGCCGGCGTGTAGTTCTCCAAGACGTGCTTATACAGATAAGCGATGTCTGTCTGAACTTCCGCCCGTCCGACGGACGGCGACGGCGACGGCGACGGGGGGGGGGGGGGTGACCTCCATTACGCCGCCATAGCTCGGATCGAGTCCCGCCGCTGGAGCTACCGGACTGGCGTCGTCTAGACTGTACTCGAGAATTTTTGTCTTGGGGTTGAGGGTCCGGCGAACGACATAACCACCAACGATGCGGTTGCCCAGAGACTTGAGCACGAAATCCAAGAGCCCCGTGTCTCCGATGGACAATCTGGCCTCGTCTCTCACTTCCTGCCGCGACATTTTCCTATCCTCGTACTTCCTGAGAGTGTTCACGATCACCCAGCGTCGTAAGCTCGATTCTCTTCGCCGACCAACGGCACTGCAAATCGGCAGTTATGGGGTTACGATTGACAGGAATTTTGTTCTTGTCATTCTTGGTGCCCTTCCAAGAAATATAGCTATTAATGGCGGCGGCGGCGCCACTGCTGCTGCTGCTGCTCGGGGAAGAGGATTCCACAGGAAGGCGGGCCTTGAGCTCCATCATGAAACGGAACAGATCTCCAACTGTCTGCAGTGGCTTCCCACTAATTCTCTGGTAGCCATGTACGATTCCGAGTACTTCAACATCCGCTCCTTCAAAGTTCTGCACTACGAGCGTCAAGGGAATTCCACGGACAGCCTCGATGGCTTTGGTGTACATTTCCTGAGTTACCCCAAAGCTGCCATGGCCAAATCTGTAACCCCATCGTCCAAACCAGGATTCTTTATAAGCAACGCAATTCAGGAGCCTGAATTCCATCTTTCTCTTCTGCGTTACATCTTCCACACTAATCTTCCTGTAAAATTTTAAACAAAACTTATTTATTATTTACCCTCCCCTTCCTCCTGCAATACAATTTCTAACAGTAAACCTCTAAGGGGTTTAGGCACATACACCGCAAAAACGTTCGGAAAACCATCAAAATACAAAAAACGAACTTTAATGCTTTCCCTAAGATGTAAAATTAAATGAAGAAGAATTACCTGGCTCGCAGCATTATGCACATTCTGTCCCAGAGATCCATAATGTCCCTTCCGGAGACATATTTGGAACCTTTCTCCCGGCCATTGATAGAGAGCAAATGTCCAAAGCCATTTCCATGGATGATGCCGTGCAAGAGATGCGTCTGCAGTTCAAGAACTCTGGCTTGCACCGCCTTATCGCCGCATAACAAACAGGTATACATATTGGAAACTCTGTCGTGGCAACTAGGGCAAACCCTCGTTCCGACCGTTGCCGCAGCCATTCCAAGCGGCCGCTCGGCAATTTCTAGTGCGGCTATGATAAAATGATACCGGCGCTTTGACACCAAATGATGACTCCAACCTTTAAGTTCATGAAAAGACACTTGATTAACACAAGGATTACCTACAGAAAACTTCGAATCAACATTTAACAATTCTGACTGAACAATTTTGCAAAGGTTTCTGGATGAATTCCTTACCAATGCACCGGCAAAGGTCGCAGTGCGGATTGGGCGAAACAATGACTGTCTCCTCAACAATATAGAGTGGAATTAGGGCACCTTGTGTTTCTTCCTGCAAACTGATGATCCAGGTGGGATTACCGTCAATATTATAAGGCTCTCGCTCCGCGCATTGCTCCAGGAAAAGGCGAATGTTGTCTCTGAAAGCCAATTGGTAATCCGCAGGGCAGCCCGGATCACCCAACGTACGAAACTCGAACAATTTCTCCCCGCGTTTCCTCTTCCGAGGATTCTCAAAATTCTTGTACATGATCTTCCCCCGCCCGAATTTCGACCTGGCCTCCAGCTAAAATTATACAGAGAAAAGAAAACAAGGAGCACACAGGCGGAGAGAAATAATCTCTGAAATTGGCGAACACGAAGAGATTTCACAGTAAATTCAAAAATACTAATGCGCCCTGCAGAGTTCGCAACAGCTTTGAATTACAGTTACAGCATGTGTATGCGTGATGAAAATGACACGGGTTAGAAAGCAGACTGCTTCGGCACGATCCAACGGCCAAGATTTTGAGACGGATCTCCGCGTCCATCTCGACTGTCCAATGTCCTAACGGCATGACGAAGGCGAAAGGGCAGCATATTAGAATATACGATCTTACCAGCGTATTCTCCGGTGGTAAATCTGAGTCAGTTGAAGGGTAAAAAGCAGCAGCGAGGAGTCGTTTTTCTTCAAAAAAATGGCGAGGAATCGTCGGAGTGGTGTCTGGTGAGCGTAACGGAAAACGGTTGGATTTCAGTTGAAACAACGACAGGTTGTAATTCCGATCACATTTGAATATCTCCGGCTCTTCTTACTAATTTAAGGAATTGAAATACGTCCGTACGAGCGATTAAGTCATTAGAGCTTCTTCCTCCGTAAAGTGACCTGGTTTTTACTTAACTCACTTTATTTCTTGATTTTAAAGTCTTTCGAAGAAATATCGAGTGTTTCACTGTATTTTTGAGTTTTGGAGGAGTTTGTCAATTTTACATTATTTTCTTTTTTAAAGTCTCTCCAACAAATATTTAGTTGCAACTTGTCTAGTCCTGTTAAACAAGATCCTCACCCTTAAACAAGTGAGTGATTCCAACAAATATCTAGTTGTAACTTGTTTTACTATATATTTGTATTTTGAGGAGTTTGTCAATTTTACATATTTTTTGAGGTCATATATAAGTCACATAAAATGTCCACAATATCCTTAAATATTTTTGTTTGTCAATCCGTAAAATATTAGAAATGAACAAATTTTGTGTTCAACCAAATATTATTGTAACATTAATGATTCTATAATACATAATGCAATAAGAATCTTTTGGGAGAAAAAAAGGGAGAGAAGAGAGGTGCTCCAACGTGTTATCTCTCTTCTGGTTGAAACTCTATCCCTAGGGTTTTCCCATGGGAACAAGGCTCTTCGGGCATCGTTAATCAAGGGAGGGAGATGTAAGCTTCCTTGGTGCCTCTAGTATATTGACTAGTTACTACTCATGTTTGTTTCATGTGATTTTCTCCTTTTTTTGGCTCATTCTCATGTGTTTTCATGGCGAGCAGCAGTTGCAACTCTATCGAATTTCTACTTGTTTCTTCAACTCTCCTAATAGTGGTGACCCTACAAAAGCTCTTCTCCAAATGACGGTGACTTTCTTGGCATTCTTTGTAGCTTATGATTTTCTGATGACTATTGATCTATAACCAGTTTGTTTATTACAGTTTATGTGCATTCCTTCCATGGTCATATTTCTAGCTAGGGTTTGGTAAAGTGTTTTTGTGGTGTGCTCTAGTATGGAGATGATGGAAGTTTTGTTGTGGTGGTTGTGACATTTTCCTATGTGAGGATATAGAATTTTGGTTATGACAGCAATGCCCATTTGTTGATGTGGTGGTACTCTTTGTTGTTTTCTATGATAAAATATTTACATTGGCTTGTTATTGGGGTGGGTTTACTTAGGGTTTGTTTATTCAAGGTTTCCTCATCCAAGAAAGAGTGTCATGAGGGATGTTTTTCTTACTAGCCCAACTAGCAAGCTAGTTTTTGTGGGTTATTTTTTACCAAGACCTTTCTCCAGTTAATTCTTCTTGTTTAGGCTCATTGGTAGCCTTGTGTAGTTATAATTGCGGTGTGCTTCCATACCAATTGCTTTTGTGAATATAAATGTAGCTCTATTTCTAAAAAATGTAACGCAATGTAAAGACTATACAAGTAAAATCTCCCTGTTCACACTTATTCTAATGTTAGTGTGAGTTTCCTCACACTTGTGTTGCCAAATAATACCACTTCACATCAATTATAAGGGTCACAACACAACAAACATATTTTCTTAATGGGTGTAATAGTTTAATATTGTTTCCATAAGATCAAAAGGTACATTATGTAGTCTATATGTTGTCTATTACTTTTATGAGGTTGAACTTCTTAACATTGATCCCATTTTATTAATGGGGTGCTTTAAGATAAAAATTATAAATGTTTTCTCATCTCAATATTTTTTTAGTGTTTTCCATTTTCTTATCTCACTTACCTTCTTTGTCCAAGCATTCGTTTTTTTAGTTTTCCTCTAACATATCTTTTAATTTCTTGATTAATTAGTGCATAAAAATTTATGAATATTGAAACCCCACTTTCATGTCCAATTAGTGTATTATTTCATCTCTTTTAATTTCGTGATTAATTAGTGCATGAAAATTTATGAATATTGAAAATGCCCCGCTTTGTCGCCCTTAACCGATGAAGTGTGGATTCTGCCTTCGCACTTGGTTTTCGTTGCAAGAGTGTACTCCTCTAGCTTCTTATGTCCCTAGAGGTATCGGATCCAAGTCGTCTTATCTCACTAAAGCTTTGACGACCTTCATGGACACTAGTTTTTCTGAAGTTATTTAATTTTCTTTTCTTTTCCTTGTTTTGATTGGATAATGGCAATGAGGAGATCACTAATCAAATCCAAACAAAATATATAGATTAATTAAATATTGTTTAACTTGACCGAATCAAATAAATAGATGGAGATAGTTTATTAAACAAAAGTAAAATTTAATAGCAAGTAAGACAATATTTATATATGTACATATATTAAAATAGAATATTATTAAAATGCATACATTACGTTATGGCAAATGTTGCGGTGGGTAAGGAGACCTGGCTTTTAATTAGGCGTGAAGGAAGAGCACTTACCACTCTTTCTTTTTGGTAAGGCGTGTTGGTCTCTCCTTTGGTTTGAATGCCAAGTGGGGGGGGCAGTTGGCCGCCTGTCTCTTCTAGCAACCTTTCAACCACTTCAGACCTGTCATCTTTCATGACCTACTCTATTGTTTTTTTTTACTTCCTCCTTCATTTATTAAAATTTTGATTTGCAAATCTTTTGCTGACTTCCGTGGTCTGTGTGCCTTGCTCTGTCCTGGACGCGTGATTGTGTGGTGAAGGAACAGAATCTCTTCAACAAAGACAAAAAAATCTGCCGGTTTCTTCTCCAAGAAACACAATGTTGAGATGGACCCTGCTTTATTTTCTGAGAAAATTCCATTACTATGCATTATATTTCTTATCTTTTTATTAGGCTGCACAGCTTTAGCTGGTAAAACTGTTCGCCGCATCATGACCCAAAGGATTTCTGTGATTTTCGCAGCGGAAGATTTTGGAGCATTGACCAAGGAATCTCATCAATCATGGGATGGTTTTCAAATGAGTTATTCAAAGCATGGATCGTTTCCCGTGCTTCCCTACTGTAATATGTAAACACCAGGTCAGTGTTGAGTTCAGCAGCCGGATTGGTGGTCTTAGGTTGCTTCATATATTCCGCGGTCCAATATATTTATATATTTTGACTTCTTAAAGAAAGTGATATATCGGTTTCATTATCGCCTACATCACTGCCATTGTTTTTACTGCTTGGTTTAGTGCTAGTGGGGTGGGTGTGGGTTCTCAAAATCGTGTTGCACAGGCAGTGGAGCGTAGAACTGAAATTCTCCTAGGAAAGTGCCGTGAGGAAGTGATTGGCTATATGCAGCAGCTACAGGGTAGAGAAGTAAACTTATCCTAGAAAATCAGTGGCCTCCAGAGAGAGTTAAGTGCGACAGCTGCTGCAGGGTGATCCCAAGGAACCGTTGGTGTTGATCCTGATGTTCTGGTTGCACGCGACCTCAGTCATGATCAGTTGTTGCAAAATCTTGCAGCTGTAGTAGAAGAACGAGATATTTGCCTTGCCGCTTCCCCTGTACCACGATGGTCATAGCATTTTGGTTAAGTCGTTTCATAGTCGCTCCCACTGTACCTGTAGATTAATGGCGAAGTTAGGTTTGATTGTAGGTATTGTTGATTTGTAGTGGCAACACATATCCTTTTTTTTAATTCGGTCCTGTTTAACCTGTTGTTTCAATCCATCGCTGGAGATGTGGTATGGCCGCCCAGTCCGTGGTTAATTCCAGTACAACTGTATTTATTGGGGGGGGTGCGATTTTAAGTGTGTTTTCCATTGTGGCGGAAGAGCTAATTCGGTGTGCATTCAGTGTGTCTTTTATGTTCTGTCACGTCACTCACGATCGTTTTCCTGTATAAGTATCGACCCACCATTCGATGTTTCACAGATGGCTGACAGGGAAACTGGCGAGGCAGATGGGGCGGCTGAGTGTCATGCAAGAGACCAGTTTTTTTTAGGGTAATCCATTATTCTGAAAGGTGAATTTTGTTCCACCCCGCCAGAAATAAGACCGAGAATGGCTGCGAATCGAGTGCTGGATTTTATCTGGATCCGCTGAATACCCTGTTGGATCACTCTCTGACTTCCGGATTTTTAAAAGCCATTTTATTGATTCAGCCCGATGGAAGGTATTTAAATTCCTCTTTTTAAAGTAAAATTTTAAATAAGCAACTATCTATTTTGATGTATTTCAGAAATGCTCGCTTTTATGCTTCAACACTTGAATTTTCTGCCTTGTTTTGAAACTTGCATTCTGCAACGTGTGCTTAGGGGTTTTCAAGGTTGATGTCTTGAGTTTTCTGGTAAGAATTTAAGGGGCTAGATCAAAATTGGAAGATATGTAACATGTTTTCTTTCACAGCGTCAAGGACGTCGAACAGCTTGTTAGAGACGAGCCCAAAACGCTCCGTCTTGGCACAGAGTTACTCCCGGGGTGAAGCTCGCCGACGAAAAGCTCAGGTTTTCATCCAAAGCAATGGAAGAGGAAGGAGGGCGAAGCTGAATCTGGAGAAAAAGGCAAGATATTTGTACACCTTTCTACTGCTATTATATTTACAATTATTGCGAAATCGAACCACTCTTTCCTTGCATTGATTTGTCAGTTGGATGTCATGATGGGAGATTTCCCTTTCTGCTTGTTCTTCTTGTTTTAGCTTTTATCGTTGACAGTATGTGGGTCGAAAGGATGCGTGTGCCCTCTCCTCTGAATGTTATATTACTCGAATGATAGAACTTCATCTATTTGTTTATGTATTATTCTTCTATGTGATTGAGTTGCAAGTTATTATGTTGATCAAGCTAGTATTTTCGATATCATGGAAGTAAGTTTACAATAACTATGAAACCCCCCCCTAGCACCCAAGTTGTCTTTGACGTTTTTTGTTAGCCCCTTCGCAATTCCCTTTGATAACCTTTTTGGCATCGAGAAAGAAAGGTTGTAGGATTGTGTGAGCAATGCGTGGGCTAGCCAGCTTAGAGTTTTGGTATTAAAACTGGTAGAATGAAAAGGTTTGTGTGCAATGTGTTTTTTCCGTCTCGCGTGTTTAGACTCTTATACTATCTTTCATCTTGTTTTTAGGCTTTTAAGGCCATCCTCAAGAAGTACCTTGACCATCCCTATCAACTTGAACCATAACTAGCTTTTCGGATCAACTAAGCTGGAGGTTTCATTGTGTGAATCCAGTACCTCGTTGACACTAGAATAGTTTGGTCTAATCCCCCTCTCAGAATTATTGCTGATGGCGCTCTTCTATTTTTCCTAACTTGCATTATTTTCTCCCTTGTAATGTTAACGCTATTAATTAATATTGGTCGGTTTTTATGCACGTAATTACCGTAATAGTTTGTGATGGAAATTTCCTTAAATGTGATTAATCTTCGGGAAAAAACTCAGCTTTCATTTGATAATCTTATGGATTCATAGCGGAAGGTTTTGTTTTGATAATGTCACTTAGAAATTATGTTTGTATCTATTTGTGCGACGGTTGACTGTGTTACCAAGGGTTGCCGTAAAATATGGTTGTTTTGGGATATGGGTAATTTATTTTAAATTAACCAAACATTAGTATTGTAGTGGAGGTTTGCAAATCCTTACTAGTGTTATAAAAACTTGTTGATGACATTATTGTATACTCTTGTTGGACGAAACCCCCTTCTTCTCTCGCGTGTTTGCTACTAGCCTGTAAGACTTTGACCCTTCCTGGATGATTGGTAGATCTCTTTGTAGTTAATGGTCAAAACTAGTATACTTTGCCTTCACTTCGAAACTTATGTTGTGTGTATACTCTAATTGATTTCCGGTTTGAAACTCAATTATACATGGCTTTTTGTGTTGATTTTTGAAACCCGTGTTTCCCCTTTCTTGGGCCGATCAACTTTTGTTCTTTTAGAAATGTATTATTTTAGCCTATGCGTTGGTACCTTTGATAAATTTCTAGATGGTTGGTCTATTTATATCAAATCTCAATCTTGTAATTATTGTTTAATTACTTACTTGATGGGAATTCTGTTTTTTCTAGATTGTTTGTTTTATCCTTGTAGGGCCAAGGGCCATTCTCTTACGATTGCTATACTTTCGTTGTTTTTACTCCTAACTGAAGTACAAGGTCTTCTCCTTCTTTGATTGGCATGATGAAGACTTTATTATAACTTGATGTGTTAATAGTGTTTAGAGGTTTGAACCAATTCTTGTAATAAAGTGCTTCATTTTTTGTGATATTGTTAGATAATAGTTATGGTGGTTTTGTGTAGCCTTATCTTGCTCAGTTCTCGTGAACTGACTCTTGTAGAAAATTTGCTGCAGATGGATTTTGCATGTAGATGAGGGATAGATTTGTAGACTTTTGTCATCAACCTCAATTGAGAAGATCCTTTGCTCGAAAACCTTTTTATGTTGATCAACTTTTGTTAACGTCCAGTGGAAAGTTTAGAAGAGGATTAATGTCTTAGTATAATGTATTGTGGACTTGGTCATCTGAACTTTGGAAACCTTGTATTGTTTACCCATCATTGAAATTATAAGAAAATTTGGTTATTGTTGTTGAGTGACTTGTGGAGTATCAGTATTTTAAGAAATGATGTAATCTTGTTTTGTTCTCGTAAATGAGTGTTGCTTCAACTTTGCCTTGAGAATAAATTCTGAGTTAAACCTTGCCATGACTTAGTAATAAAGTGTCATAAGTAAACTAACATGGGATTGTTTAATACTTCTGGAAGTTAAATTAAAAGTTGTATTCAAATAAAGTAACGTAGGGGTCACCAACTTGAGAGCAAGAAATTCTTTAAGTAATCAAGGGCAAGACTATCATTGCAAGTAACATTATATAACTTGATACCCCCAGCTACACTAATGAACACTATCCCTTTCATGGTGGGAATTCTTAAACGAACTTAAAGGAAATCTATGGTTAGTTTCTGGAAGATAATAAGATTTAATAAACAGGAGAAAACAATTTTGAAACCACACAATCTATCTCTCAGCCATTTGGAAAGTAAATTCTTTTACTCCTTGTTAAATACTTTTAGCGAAGCCTAAGTAAAGTTGTTGTTAATTCTGGTTAAGAGCCCTAGCTTCAATTTAATACTGGCAATAACTAATGAGGTCCTAAAAATGTTTCATCTCGACCTTCTCACTCTAACCCTTTTTCAAGGCACCTTGTATCTCTTCTCTTAAGTGTGTTTGAACTTAAAAACCATGTTGTCTTGTGGGCAAGAACGAATCTTAGTAGCGTTAGTGGTGAGCAGGATGGCCTTGTGGAATTTAATTACTCCTTTTTTTCTTGATAAACAGAATTAAGAAAATAAATGTCATAATAGAGAAGATTTAAAGATAATTACTCAGTGTCAAAGGAAGGTAAACTTGGCTTGGCAAGTTGAATCATACGAATCATATCTTGAGCCTCCTTGAAAAACGTAAGCTAAGAATTGCAAGATGTCCTTTTAAAATAAATAACCCTCAAGAATATCTCCTTGTGGTTGGCCCTAACTGTAAGTGTGTTCTATGATTGGACTTCTATGTTGTCTTGTCAAAAGAAAAAAAAATGTAAAATTGTCCTTGATAGGTGTGAACGTTTCCGTGCTGCCTTTTATGGCCATCCTTGTATCAAGTTGTTCACAGTGTTAGTTGTATCCTTGGTGATGACATGTTGCGTCATGTTATGTGTCAAGCAAGTCAAAAAAAAAAAGTTATCTTGTATTTCACTGTGTTGGTTCATGGTGTGTTTATTGGGTTGTTACATTAATGATCACTTGTTCATAGTCGAATAAAAATTCATAATGAGACACGCCGATGAAATCTAATGTTTTCAGAACTGCTACGTAACAGAGCCTCAGCTAGCTCTTGATCTAGTTTTCCAAATGTTGTACTTCAGATTTTCATAACAAGAAAAGTTGGTATCTTGTCCATGATGTCATGTTAGAGACATTTCCCACCCTTCGTTAAACCTATGGTTATTAGGATGCCAAACAACATCTCTAAATCTGTAGGTACGCTGGTTTTTGAAAGCAGCGAAAATTAGGCATAATCAAACCATCAAATCATTAAGACCTCTCACAAAACTTATATCGAGATACCCAGGTGGCATAAGGTTTTTTTGACTTTGCCATGAACACAAGGTAGATTTCAGTATTCTTAGTCTTTCTAATTGTTTTTTAAATTCACTTAAATGTCTATTGGATAAATCTATAAGATTGCAACCTCAATTTTATACTTCAAAGGACTACTGAAACCTTTTAAAGGGTTAATATTCACTATTCTTAAAATACTTCTAGGTGATTGACTATAAAATTATGGATAACATTCAGAAAGGTTTATACTCCTTCATGATCATACCTTGAAATGGATAGGGTAATATCACTTGGTTAATGTGATATTTGATGTATATGTTACTTATAAGGAAGTGTTAAGAAAATTTGACTAACCTAAATACTCTTAATGCCTTCATGAATCATGGTAACCCATAGTTGGAAAGGCTTCTTATTATAAGTTATTCTTGGTTTACAATACTATAAATGATAGTTAATTGGTGGTGACAGGATTGTTTTCACATTGGTTCAATTAGTGTAATAGTACCTCACTCTTTTTTGTGAAGCCAATAACTTTCCAAAATGATTCTAGGAAATTGTGGCTCATCTAAAACTTGGAATTCGTTCTAAATAACAACCGATACAGCTGCAAGATTTTCATGTATTTCATGGACAACTGATCACGACTGGTAGTGCGTGCAACCAGTCAACAGCAGGATCTAACACCATCATTTCCTTGGGCTACGCAATGCAGCAGCTGTTAGCACTTACTCTCTCTGGTACCTCTATTGAATCTGTTATAAATCAAGAACTAGTGCGGCTATCAAGCTTTGATGAGGGGAATTAAGAAAAAAACCATTTGGCCCCAGACTGCAAAACTCCATGATTCCGCACTTGTGCAAAAATGGGCAACTTGAAACTTTGTTTTCAATGGAAGGAATTGATGAATGAACCTAACTAAGGGGGCATACAGTTTTCTTAAAGGTTTTAAGTTGCAGTAAGTGGATCAACAAAGCAAAAATGTAGCTATGTGTGTTGTTGTAGAATGCAACACCTCACATATGTTGCTATTCCATGTTCACCTTCATCAAAGATGCACAAAATCTGAAAGAACTAAAGTACAACCTTGAGGAAGGCAGAAATAGATGCAGACCTGAGGAGTTGGACTCAAAAACAACAAACATAGTTGTTGTTTGCATGGCTGAGAGTTCATTATTAAGTTACAAGTATTTTCAATTTGATCATTTCCTATGATTAAGTGTTATTAAGTATGTTATTGAGTTGTTTAATTCATTGTACCATCATTACATATCATAAAAGTTGAAAGTAAAAGGAAGTACACAACTCAATTACAGAAATAATATCATTTATTCATGAGGAAATTCAATGTTTCCCACACAAGCCATGGGATGTAACTTATGATTATTGAAATAAAAGATACATGTGCATAAAGCTAAAATAAAAAGAGTATAGAAGAAACCCATCATTGCCTTGGGTTTTCTTTCGTTATTCATTGCTCCAGTTCCAGATCCTTCATCTTCATCATTCTACATCATCCATCCTATCAATACATACCTGAAAAGAAAAAGAGAAAAATATCAATTTTGAGCTCAGGTTTTATCTATATTCATGTGCTATCTAGCTTCAAGAAAATGAATCATTTAAGATTAAAAAACATAAGGTACATCAAAGTAACAAATGCAGAATTGAGAAAATATGTATCTTACAGAATCAAGGACATATGATTCACAGAATTGTATGATAGATAAAGAAAGAAAGAAAAAAAATTCACTATGGAATACAAGAGAGGCTAAAGCCTATTTATTTTTCTAACTATTTGTTTAAGTGTGCAGGTACAAGTATGTGGAAAAGTAATGAAACATTCATGATTTAAATCAAACTATCAAATTGTAGTTCAGCAAGATTAAGGTAAAGTACAAAAGAAACATAAGCATAAAACTTAATGCATTTTTATCAAAAGTGCACATTTGAAGTCAAAGATTTAAAGTAAGAGATAAATTTCAGTAATTAGATTTCAGTTATATCAAGAAAAAAAAGATCATGCTACATATATCAATCAAAGAAGGATTCATACAACATAAAATAGACATCAAATGGGATCAATTACAAGTAGAATTCATCAACATTTCAGAGGTGATCAAGTTCATCAAACATAGCACAGTAGGATCAACAGTTAAAGACTGAGATGAAAGGCATTTACTCAAAATTCACAGTGAAAACAAGAACAATTATTCAGAGTCAAAGAAAAAAAAGTTCAAGGTTTTAAAGAGAACCAAATGATTAAAAGAGGTAGATTAACTAAAATTTCAAGTATCATAATTTTAAAAATAAATCAATAAATAAAATTCAAAGGTTCAATTAAAGTTCTTTAACAGAAATGCTAAGGAGAAATGTATTTATAAGGTGCTAACTGATAGTTGAAATTGATTCATAGACTAAAAACTCAAGTGAAAATACAACTTACAAATATAGACAACAAAGAAAAAACATTTCAAATCAATTTTAAGCAAATGAATTTAAAGTAAGTCTTAAAAGAAGGTGGTACTTTTGCATTTGAAATAATGTATAGCAAAAAGATTTTCAAAGGAAAAATTTCATCATCATAATTAAGTTTCAATGATACCATTTTTAAATACATTTAATCATAGATTATAAAAAGTAAAGTTTTCAAGTTACAAAAAGCATTGGTGAAATCCATCAGATTTTAAAAAATGATACAAACAATGTTTCAAGGAGTATTGGCAATAATAAGTTTTTCTATCAAGAAAGGAGGTCAAAAAGATCAAGTTTCATATTCATAGATAAGATATCAACATAGTTGTTAATGACAAACTATAAACTATAAAGAAAAATAGAGTTCCAAAATGATCATTTTAAGAAGCTATTCAAAATCAATGATTCAATTTTCAAAAATATTAATTTGCAAATTCTGCATCAATTAAATCAAGTAAAACATTTTCAATGTAAGAGAAATTTCAAAAGTCAATCAAAATGAAAAGAACAGTGCATGAGAACAAGGTATAGCATCATATTAAGAAATTTAAAGATATATCAAGTGAAGCTATTTCAAAAAAGTGATAAAGGTTCTAGAAAATGAGATGAAAAAACAAATTATTTATCATAGATGTTCATAGCAAAGTTAAATTCAAGGTGTTAAAAGACATTTGTAAATCAAGATACTAGTTAATGAAATCAAGGAGTTAATGCAAATTTCAGATCCAAATGTATAATTCAAGATATCAAATCAAATCATCATTTTAATTCAAGATAATTCATGTTCTTAAAAGATAAATTTGAAAAATAAACATCACCTACTAAGAAAATATGAAAGTGATTTAAATTTCTAAGTTTGGATGCAAATGAATGGAAAATAAAATTTTAAAGGTTCATAATCAAAGTAAACAAAAGATCAAAAAAACATAAAACTAAGATGGTAAATGAACAAAAATGTTAGAAAAAAGAAGAAAATATCATATCGTCAGAGCAAAATTTCAAAAATTCATAATAAACAAAGCTTTAATACAAAGAATGTCAACTATGTTAAGCATAAAGATCTGAGTTTGAAGAAATACAAATTGATTCAAAATCAAAATCATGTAAGAATAAAAGCAAATAGCCAAGAAAAACTTTTCAAGTTGATTGAAATATTTAAACAAAAATCAAAAAATAAGCATATTTAAACTCAAACACCCTCAATAAAAATCAAAATGGAAAAAGAAACTTCAATAGGTCAAATTTTATGAAATCAAAACAAATCATTCAAATTTGGAAAAGCAAGTCCATTCAATGAATATATGCTGGTCAAATATAACTTAAACAACAAAATCAAAATGGTCAACTAAATTGAGGAAAATACAAATGTAAAATTTAAAATAAAAGTACGTGGGAAATGAAAAATTAAAACTCTAGTTCCAGGTGAAAGACTATAAATCATGAATGAAAATGAAAAAAGGTTACAAAGATAAATGGAATGTCATGAATGAAGTAAAAGATTGGCCATAAAAACTCAGAACAATGCTTCAAGGTAATGGCCAAAAAGGAGAAGTATATTTAAAGATTGAAATCATAAATATGACAAAAAATGCAAAATTCAAGGAACAATTTCAGAGCAAATAGGTAAAACCCTGAGAAATAAAGCTCAAAAAAAAATATAAAAGCCTTAAAAAATACAGAGAGCTCAAATTCAAAATGTTTTCCAACCTAATAAAGTAGAATAACTCAAAACAAATGTAGCACTTTGAAAAAGATACCTTGGAATAATGATAGCAGTAAGCTCAAGATACAAATCTATAATTTTGATCCCAAAGGAAAAGCAACTCGAAGCTTCATAGTAGTTATAAGTGATTCCATGGCAGAAAATTATCGAAAATATCAGAAAATATGAATCCTCAGTTCAATATACACAATTCCAGCTAAAATGACTAAAAAGCTCATCTATTGATGAAATTAGGGAAATAGAGAGTTTTAAATTCAATGGCAAAAGGAAAAATCTTAAATTTTTCCACATAAATATTTCACAAAAAAGAGTGTAGAAAGAAAATTTTATGAAATAGAAAGCTGAAAAATAAGAAAGAAACAAAATGCTTTAGCCCATCAAAAGATTTTAGCAAAAATTCAAGAAATCTTAAGAGATCAATAATAGAAACAATAAATCAAACCATCAAAAATAAAAGTTTGCTTGCAAAAAACCAAAGGAAGTTCTAAAATCAATGAGAGAATCAAATATGAAAAAAAGTTTCAAGAACAAAAATTCAAAGTTGAGTAAATGATCACTTCAACAATGGTTCACAAGGAAAAAATTTGGCAGGGCTTCAAATTTTCAACAATGAAAATCATTTGAATGAGGATCATATTGCTTTAACCATTAACCCACCACTGCCATTAACCCAACTCATAATGGTAAGATCAATGGCTCCAGATCTCAAAATGTACAAATCAATATCAAATGCTAAGCACCACCACCAGAACTTAAAATTCACAAAACAATGGTCAAATCCAAAAGGAATGCAAATTATTGAGGATCAAAACACTGAATGAATGCAAACCTCCAGGTATGTTAAATTCAATCAAAGTTCCATGAGTTAAAATCACCGACAAATAAAATTAAGGGGTTAGTTATCAACAATGAGAAGATGGAAAAGGTCCCAATTAAAGTTAAAATCATTGCATTGACCTTTGAAAAGGTCTAAGACTATAATGACAATATGCCATGGATTATCAAATGCCAAACATATCATATGTGTAAGCAATGAGAAATTTAAAAATGGATAGTACCTTATGACTAAGGTCTAAGGGGTTAAAATGTGTGACCATATGGTAAAATAATAATGAATTAAAGATAATATAGTGATTATTGACTTCAAAGGGTAAATAAAAATGTGCCTTAATGGTTTGTTGAAAAATGAAACCAAATACCTTAAAGACTATATGCCAAAGGGTTAAAAGTGAAGACCTCATACCATGTAAGGAATAAGAATTAAGGTTATTACCTTAATTTGCCAAAAATTATTTTGCAAAGAAAGAAGGATAATGCATGCATAGTGGTAAGACAAAGAAAAATGAGTCAATTGCATTACCTAAAATTTTGTAAAAAAATCAATTACCTTATTTTTCACAAAATAAGGGTATTATTTTTCATGCCATGGACAGGTGGTCCCCACAGTGGGTGAATAATTTTTTTTGCTAAGTATTGAAATCAAAGGCATTATTTTTTTTCACAGTGGATGTATTTTTGCATGCCTTCACAAGAGGACAGAACAAAGATAAAGACAAAATTATTTAATGAATATCAAAAGTGTCACATCACAGAAGAAATATGAATTGCATGCACATTGGAGAAGACTTGCACATCAAGCAAGAAAGATATTATTAGCTAAAGTATTCACCCAAGTTATTTATTGTATTAAAAATAGAGCAGTCAACTACACTTTGACTAAGTGTATTTTTGGAACTAAGGCTATTAATGCCTCATTGTAAACAACATGTTTATTTTTATTCCTTTATTTATTCATGATAAAGGCTAAAATTAACATGCATGGGTGAGTACAGACTGCAGCCTATTTTTAGGAGGGGTTGGGTGAATATTTTTGCTATATATTGTGTGCATTAGCAAGGCACAAGGAGGAATTTTTGGATGTAGGAGTGCTGAAGCATATTTTTCCAGTTTTTCCCTTGAATGAGAACCAGTTATTGCCTTTCCAATTATTTGCAGTGGTGTGTATCTTTCCATTAATTCTTGTGAATGTTAATTCCCTGATTAATTATCTTACCTTGCTGCAAATTTGGTGTTTTCTATATAGTCTTAGTGTGCATGTTAGCTATTTGTGTTGTTGTGATTTATTCCCTCAACACACAAGTGTTTTCCTTAGGATTTAAACTGAAACCCATTGGTTCATGCATCTGTAATTTGTTCTCAATTTTATTGTGAGTGTACTCAGTCAAATCCCTCAATCATTTTTGTGTATCACCCCATTTTAATTTCAGTTACAACCATCTTTTTACCCTTAAAACCCCCAAAAAATTAGTTTAGGATACATCAATAAGGAACCGACCTTGATACCAGAGACTCACCTCAACAATAGGTATACCCACAGACATGAGGTGTTTCCATTGTATCTACAAAAGTGAGGGAATAAAGAAAGCTTAGAACCCTATTTTCATCTCTCAACAAGGGTGCACTTATGAGAGATAATAGTTTTTGGCACGCCCAGTGGGACATCATAGAGATTCAAGTTTTACTTTCAAAGGTGTTTCATCATTCAAGAAGATCAGACACCGTGCATACCAGTTTTTGGGATGCCCGTGGGAAGAACTACTATTTATGCATTCTGAAGATTGAAGATTCAAAGCAGAACTCATCTGGTGACTCTGTAAATCTGATTTTAGACTAGTGCAACATTTTTCATCATCAAATTCTTCAGCTGTAACTTTTTCAGGTATTTTTCAAGAAAATACAGATTTTTTATTTTTGTTATTTTCAACTTATTTTCATGACCAATAGACCTATTTTTCCATTTTCACATATTTTATGAGGTCATGCAATCATGACATCAATTCCTCAGTGGAATTCTTCTATCCAAGAGTTGTATCCAACATATCCACAGTCTTATCATCCATATTCCCATTCAGATCAACATTATGACCCCTATCAAAATGAATATCCCCATAACCCAAACCCTGCACATCAATATGATTATCAGTATGAAAATGGTTATGTTGTCCAAAACCAAGGTTATGCAGAAGGTTATGTAGATTTTTCACAGGATGAAGAGGTTGAAGGAAAAATTCATGAAATAGAGTAGATCATGGAAGTACTGAAAGTGCAATTGATGTAAATATTGCAAGCTAAACAACCTGTCTTAGGAAACCCTGTCAATGGGGAGGTCCTATACCTAGTTGGTTTAGTCCACAACAAAGGCTTGAGGTAATGCATGAAACTATTAATCAAATGACTGATTTTTCTTTATCTTTGCAAGCAGTGGAGAATGATAGGCATCAGGTTGAGGAACCCTATCAATGGGATGTTCCCACTTACCTTCCCTATCAGAATCTAGTGCCCATAGACCTTCCTTGCCAGCCAATGCAACCCATTCATCAATTTCTAAATTTTCAGGCTGCTGCAATTACTGCTCCTTCTATTCCACAATCCATGTACTGAAAGAAAATATGTGTTTCCAAGATTTCATTATACTACTGTTCTAAATACAGACCTTGTACCCCAGTCTCTTGTTCAAGAATTTCTAGTTCAAGCTGAAATCAAGCCCACCCCTCCTCCTTCTTCTATAGTACCAATTCATGAAGGAGAAAATCAAAATATCATCAAGGAGGGGCAACCAATTGAAGAAAATAGGAGGCTGGATTTCTTGCAGAATTGCAAGGATGGGTTGAAAAGTTTCAGTTTAATCATATTCCAGAGTTAGAGAAAAAACACATGCAAGAGGTATACATTAATTTTGCAGAAGATCAAAAAAAGGTGGAAGATGATCAACAATCTACATATTCTGAGTGTAGTGTGCATGAAGGCACCATAGTCACACTGGTCAATGATTCATCACTACTTTAGTCTCAAATAAGAGGAAAATCAGTTTCAAATGAAGAGGATTTTCAATCAAATTTGATAATGAATCAGGATTTGGTGCATGAAGGATGTTTTTGGCTTGAAAAACCTTATAGAAATGACAAAGTTGATTTTCATCAGTTAGGATAGATGAGGTTGAAGAGGTTGATTTCTTAAGATTTGGAAGATTGCATTGGTGAAGAACAACCTTTAGAACTCACTAAATAGTTTCATATTCGTCTTCCAATATACAAGAGCCTTTTGGGTATCTTCTAATCACTTGAAAAGGAGAAAAATTGATTTGGATGGATGGCTTTCCTCCTTTGAAAAATCAGTTTTAGAAGAGAATATTCAGTAAGCAAAGTAACTAGAAGAGGATCTAGATAGTGTCTTTCATGAAAAAGAAGGAGATGATGGATCTTCAATATGTGGATTTAATAATTTGATAGTTTGAAAATAAAAAATCAGTCATGATAGTTGTACTACAACAGCTTGAAGAAGCTGAAATGATGTTCAAATCAGTCTCATTTATCTCGAGGATGAAAGGTACAAATCAGTTATGAAGCAGATCAATCTAAATAAATTTTAGAATGTACTTGATGAAAAATAACAGGTTGTAAACTCAAAACAACTTTCAAATCAGCTTCAAAATGTTCTTAGTGAAAAGAGCTCATAAAAGGAAGTCAAAAAATATCAGATCAAACAGTCAGTTTATTTGTGTTGAGGAGGCCATGTCCTATTCGGTACTTGGCTGATTCTCAACCAATTACAGTAGTACCAGATTTCATGCTTGTTTTAGAGCACAAAGAAGAGTTTCATGTTCTCAAGAATCAACCCCAAAACCTTTCAGAATAGCTCAGAGATCAAATAGAGGTTTTTCTTAGCTATTGGATTGATCTTGTGAACAAAATAAAGGTACATGTCTTCTTTCCAGCTTTTCATGTTACCTATTTTACAAGCTGAATTCATGGCCTCATTTTTGAGAAAGGGAAGCTACTTTTCACTACCTATTTCAGGTTTCATTTAGCTTCAATTTACAATTGGTTAGAGTAGGGTAAATTAGGATTTCCCTTTCAATAAGTGTAGTTCATTCATGCACATTTTTTTCAATTTCAATAAGTGCATTCATGCACATGATCTGGTTTACCAGATCCTTTCCCAACTTTAGTTTGTTTTTCAGAAAGGTCAGTTTTTCAAGAAAAGGGTAGATTTTGGTTATATGGTTTGACTCCATGCCTAATTGACAAGAGAAAGGTACTGATCTTACAAGCTAGCAGATGGATTTCCCTACAGGATCACCAGAAATGTTGACAATTTTTACATTTTACAAAAATGGGCAACTCGAAACTTTGTTTTCAGATGGAAGGCATTGATGAATGGACCTAACTAAGGGGAAGACATATAGTTTTCTTAAAGTGTTTTAGTTGCAGTAAGTGATTAACAAAGAAAAATGTAGCTATGTGTGTTGTTACAGAATGCAACACCTCACATATGTTGTCCATTCCATGTTCACCTTCATCAAAGTTGCACAAAATCTCTGAAGAAACTAAAGTATAACCTTGATGAAGGCAGGAAATAGACAGTACAGACTTGAGGATGTTGGACTCCAAAACAACAAACATAGTTGTTGTTTACATGGCTGAGAGTTCATTATTAAGTTACAGGTATTTTCAATTTGATCATTTCCTATGATTAAGTGTTATTAATTATGTTATTGAGTTGTTTAATTCATTGTACAATCATTACATATCATGAAATCTGAAAGTAAAAGGTAGTACACAACTCAATTACAAAAATTATATCATTTATTCATGAAGGAAATTCAATGTTTCCCACACAAGCCGTGGGATGTAACTTATGATTATTGAAATAAAAGATACATGTGCATAAAGCTAAAAGAAAAAGAATGTAGAAGAAACCCATCATTGCCTTTGGGTTTCTCTTGGTCTTCATTGCTAAGTACAGTCATAATTGTAGTTCAGATTGAAGGTGCAAGTACAGGAAAGAAAATTAAGGTACAACTTCCATGAGTTTTTTCCCTTGCACATTTGTAGTCTATATTTAAAGCTAAGATAGCTTTAATACATATTGGAGTTATATCAAGGATAAAATAAGATCATGTTACAGATATCAAGCAAAGGATACATATAGTAAAACATACATCAATGATGGAATGAAGTTGATCAGGGCATGTAACTGCTTGCAAAAGGATCTACAAAAGGGAACCAAAAGTAGGGAAGTAGGATAAAGGATGGAAAAGAGCTGTTAAGATAGGTTAATGGATATAAACATGGCCCTGGTTGATGGTGACCAGGGAGGATCAACGATGACTATAGAAGAAAAGTGCAAAACCGAGCATGAGAAGATAAAAATGGCAACCTAAGAAAAAAGAACTGTAGGAAAAGGTTGTTAAGTGTTTCTGAAGTTGTTATGTACCTGCAAGATGTTAAAAATAAAGTATATATGGTAATATTATAAAGATACATAAAGTGATATGATAATGATAAGAAGATCTCATGAATGATAATCATGAGTGATGTAAGCACACTGGAGGGATGTCCAAGAGGTCTATGGATGTCTCAAAACTACTCAGGCACCAGGAAGGATGCTCAGGCTTGGAGAAATCTTAAAATCAACATGCATTTAATTTTCCGATGGGTAATAGAAGGAAAGCAGCTAGTTTTATATGGTCAGTAGAGACGAGGTTAGGTTGTCACTGACTACAGGGAAAGTTTCCCCCAAGGACATGATTTTCTTATTTTGACAGGATTTTTTGTGTTTTTAAGGACTGGCCAAATGCTTCAAAGCATGTAGGTAGGATCAAGTTGCTTGGGGGTGAAATTAAGTTAGTTAGGGCATAAATATAGATAGGATAAAATTTAGAAACACATGGTGATGTCTGTAGGATAAAAGCATCCTAATTAGAATGTTGGTTAGTGCGATGGGATGAGGATTAGTTAATTAAGATTAATGTAGATGGGACAATTAAGCATGTAAGATATTAAAATGATCAATTAATTAATGTCACTTAATTAATTAATGAGGATTGGGAGGGAATTTAATTAAATAAGGGGGATGGTTGAACAAATATGCGTGCACGGGAAATGAGGGTATAAATACCGAATTCAGGTGTCTACATGTCGTGCCCACTAACTCCTTGTGTGTTGTAATCACCTCAGCCTTAAAGACCCTACTTCAATGTTGTGTGGGCCATGTATGCATGTGGGGAAATCACCACCTTCCAGCCTATTCTACATGAATTCCATGTGCACACACATCCTTTATCGTTCGCAATGTATTGTTGGGCCTATCGCGTTCGTCGAGCCCATATTAGACCCATGCTCGTTCCTAGGAGTGTTTGACTCCACATTGTTCCTTTGACTCCCCCAACCTCTGCACTCAATGATTTTTTTAAAAATTGGGTCCGTGAGGAACTCACGGCCCGAGTTCCTCTGGGATCTGATTCTCCACATCGAGCGCAATAGCTCACCCCATAACTCAATCTCTTTCTCGCCGAGTTGGCTCGACGAGCCAACTCTATTTCCTTTTTCATGTTTGTACTAAGTCCCTACCTTCCTTTCCATGAAGTCTCACCTCCAACCGGGCCACCATTGAATACATAAAGTGATATGATAATGATAAGAAGATCTCATGAACGATAATCATGAGCGATGTAAGCACACTGGAGGGATGTCCAAGAGGTCGATGGATGTCTCAAAACTACTTAGGCACCAGGAAGGATGCTCAGGCTTGGAGAAATCTTAAAATCAACATGCATTTAATTTTCCGATGGGGAATAGAAGGAAAGTAGCTAGTTTTATATGGTCGGCAGAGACTAGGTTGGGTTTCCGCTGACTAAAGGGAAAGTTTCCCCCCAAGGACATGATTTTCTTATTTTGACGGGATTTTTTTGTTTTTAAGGACTAGCCAAATGCTTCAAAGCATGTAGGTAGGATCAAGTTGCTTGGGGGTGAAATTAAGTTAGTTAGGGCATAAATATAGATAGGATAAAATTTAGAAACACATGGTGATGTCTGTAGGATAAAAGCATCCTAATTAGAATGTTGGTTAGTGCAATGGATGAGGATTAGTTAATTAAGATTAATGTAGATGGGACAATTAAGCATGTAAGATATTAAAATGATCAATTAATTAATGTCACTTAATTAATTAATGAGGATTGGGAGGGAATTTAATTAAATAAGGGGGGGTGGTTGAATAAATATACGTACATGGGAAACGAGGGTATAAATACCGAATTCAGGTGTCTACATGTCGTGCCCACCAACTCCTTGTGTGTTGTAATCACCTCGGCCTTAAAGACCCTACTTCAATGTTGTGTGGGCCATGTATGCATGTGGGGAAATCACCACCTTTCAGCCTATTCTACATGAATTCCATGTGCCCACACATCCTTTATCATTCGCAATGTATTGTTGGGCCTATCATGTTCGCCGAACCCATATTAGACCCATACTCGTTCCTAGGAGTGTTTGACTCCACATTATTCCTTTGACTCCCCCAACCTCTGCACTCAATGATTTTCAAAAAAATTGGGCCCGTGAGGAAATCACGGCCCAAGTTCCTTTGGGATCCGATTCTCCACATCGAGCGCAATAGCTCACCCCATAACTCAATCTCTTTCTCGCCGAGTTGGCTCGACAAGCCAACTCTATTTCCTTTTTCATGTTTGTACTAAGTCCCTACCTTCCTTTCCATGAAGTCTCACCTCCAACCGGGCCACCATTGAATCCTTACAAGCCTTCCTTATAGCTTAGTTCTAAGTTCTTCCATTCGTGTGGCTCTTTACACCTGCGAGCTCACACCTCTACAAAGCCAAATCAGCCCCATTTTTCACTAAGTCTTCACCTCTCATTTTGAGTTGCATTCATTTTAGCTCAGCCCTCCACTAGTTGTCAGGGCTTGACTTGACCTTACCTTTTCTGCACGAGATCCTCTTCCCGAGTTGCATCATTCAACACTACCATGCCTATTCCAAGAACTCACTCCATAATGTATAGCTTGGTGTTATGTCTTAGCCAGCTCAATGAGTTCAAAATTTCAACTCACCTTCCTTCTGTAATGTGATCACTATTGATAACCTATAACTAGCTCATTGAACTAGAAACAACTCACTAGTCAGCTTAGCAAGTTGGCTAGGAGCCCATAGCCCTTTTTTTGTAATTTTTTACACTCCCCACTAGATTTTTGGATTTTTTTACTTTTTGAGAGGCCCCAAGAAGCATGGGGGATGTCTAAGAGTGATCCCAGACATTTCATCCAATTTTGCCCATTTTTTTCTCACTAGTGGGCCTCGTCGCTTGTTTCTCCATCTAAATAAAAGTTGATCTTCATGAAAACCCAGAAAAGGAAAAAATTCCTTTAATGGATTCCAACCTTCCCAAAGACGTTTTTGATGCTCTCAAAACACTGAGGCCTGCATGGATACTCTAGAATGACCAGTGGGCCTTTGACAACCACAGGAAGTGCAAGGCTCCCCATTGTCCATTTTCACTAAGAGGTGAAAATGGATAACAATTTTGGTGACTCACACGAACATCTGCCTACTAGATGGGTTGACTAGTGGCATGTGTATATATCCATTGGGCATAGATTCCTTTCTAATCATACTAAGCTGACTTGACTTGAAATCCTGTACTCCAAGCCACTTGAAACATTGTTGCCTAAACTTGGAATTGCCTGTTATTGCTCTATTTTTCCATCTTATTTACAAAATTTTCTGAATTAAGGTTTTGTGAGAGTGGAAAATTGTCTTGAATTTGGAAAATTAATTTTCCCCATTTCATTCCTTAGCAAATCTGATATGTTTGGAGTGCATGATGGACACCTTGATCTACCCCAACATCCGATTTTTGTCAACATGAAACACAAAAAAAATGTTTCTTTGACAAGATGGAGCATTGTAGAACTTTCAAAGACATAAGATGATTTTGGATATCATGAAACTCTATTAAAATTTGATTTCCCATTATGGATAGGCTACTTGGAACATTGTTAAAGGGTTAGAACTGTTCACACACTGGTTGGGATTTTGTAAACTCGTAACACTATCATCCATTGCTACACCACAAGTTGCCCCACAACTGATTTTTCTAATTTGATGGAGGGCATGAGAAGCTCAGCTGCTTATCTGAAGAAGAAAAGGAAAGAAAACACTGAAATCTTCTCATTATCCTGATTTTAGTTGCTCTGCATTTGAATTTTCTTGAATATGGAAATTGTTGCTTGTAACTATGAGATTCTTGCTACAATATCCTCTTTTTGGAAGCATGGTGAACTATACAAAGAGAACACCAGAAGTAATAGAACATGTGCCCAAGGTACTTAGGTAAATTAAAACCCAATCTAACAACAAGACAATGTACACAAGAACTTGGAGGAATGAAAATGCTAAACTGATATGTACAAGGATGAGATTTCTTTCTTCCAGTAACAATGCTTGAGGTAGATTCCATTGACAAGAATCTACAATTCTTCACCATCAACTTAGCCAGTCAGAAATCATTGCTACTTTTGCATTCTATGATCATGTATGGACCACTCTAAATTGCATCAAATTTGGAATGCTTTCCTAGTTTTTCCCGATTTGCATCCCACTTAAGCTCCAAATATCCTTCTTAGAAGCTTCTAGCCTTAGCTTTCTTGTCAAATCTCTTCTTGATCAATGCTTGATCTTTCTCCATGGTTTACATTCCATGTTATCTTAACGCTTCCAACTCCATGAGTTATGTATAGCTTACTTCCATGGGTTCAAACTATGATAATTCCAGTTGCTTAAGAAGCTCCAATGTTGGAAATTCAAGTTATATAGGAAACCTTTCCTCCCTTCCATAGACTAGCTTGTATGGAGAACTACCTATATACCTCTTTGGTGTTATCATATCAGCCAATAAGGCCGATTTTAGATTTTTGTGCCAGGTCCTCTGGTTTTCATCGGGATTCCTTCTTATGATTCTCAACAGGTTCTTTTTTGTGGACTCTGCTTACCCATTACCTTGGGGGTAATAATCAGATGAATTTTTGAGATATATCTCATTTCTAACAGCCCACTTAGTGATCTTTGTGCTAATAAATGCCAAAGCATTATCTGATATGATAGTGGAAGGTACACCAAACCTTGTTACTATCCCCTCATAGATTTCCAGTATGCAAGATTAATTTGCCTCTTTGAGTGCTACTACTTTGGTCCACTTGGTGAAATAATCCATTGCCAGGAGAATCCACTTATGGCCCTAGCTAGAATTTGGATTATTGACCCCAATGAAGTCCAATCCCCATTGCATGAAAGGTTGATCAACTAAAAGTGGGTGGAGTGGTAGTGTTACTAGATTTTCCTTGCTTGTAAAGAACAAACATTTTTTACACTTTTTGATCCATGTATGACAGTTACTAAACAATGTGGACCAATAGTAACAAGCTTTCATGATCTTGAGAGTTGTTACTCATGGAGTAGAGTGGTCTCCCTCTTTTCCATCATGGAACTCATGTAGCACCTTTTCAATCTGATTTGTTTGGACACATCTTAGGAAAACTCCATTCACGTCTTTCTTGAATAAGATGCCATCAATGAGAGCATACATAATGGATTGTAATCTAAAGTATCTTCTCTTCACCTTACTCAACTCTAGAGGGCATAAACCTATTTAAAGATAATGTATCATATCTTGGGTCTAACATGGTTATTCCTGATTGTCTTGTAGTACTAAGACAACTTCTTTTTCATCGTTTAACTCATCATGTTGATTGGAAGCAAGTTTCTCGCACAAACATTTTCCACATACTAGCTTAGTCACTTTTATTTCTATGTCATATTCCATCACACGAGTGATCCAATATTCCCTATTCTCATTCAAATATTTGATTACAAAAAATTCCTTGACCCCAACATGAGACACTAGAAACTGAATCTTGTTGGTTGAAACCAAGTTTCTAAATTTCTCCAAGCTTCTTATAACAACGAGAACATGATTTTCAATAAAAGAGTACCTCACCTCATAATATTCCAAGCTTTGACTGAAGAAAGCTATGGGCTTCTCTAAACCTTCTTTATTCAGCTGCACTAAAATAGTTGAGATTGTATTTGAACCACCAAAGGCATGTAGAATGAAATCCTTGGAGAAATATGGGTTAATAAGGTTAGAGCTTGATATATTGCATGCTCGATGGCCTCAAAAATCTCCTTTCCCTTTGACGTCCATCTAAATGTCATGATTTTCTTCAACATCATATTCAATGGTTTAACAAGAGTGGAAAAATCAGGCACAAACCTTCGAACAAAATTTATCCTTCTCAATAAGCTTTGAAGAGCCTTATTTTGACTAGGCAAAGGAAGAGCACATATAGCTTCAACTCTCTTAGGATCAATTATTATCCCTTCTTTTGAGACAATGTTTCCTAATAGCTTCCCTTCATGAGCCAAGAATATAATTTGTTTGGGTTTCAAGGACACTCTGAATCTTCTGCATATTTAGAACACTTTCCTGAGGTAAAAAAAGGTGATCTACTTCATTCTTGGAGAACATGGTGATATCATTTAGGTAAAAAAGCACCATCTTATTGATTTGTCCTTTAAACACCATATTCATTTCTCTCTAGAAAGTGGCTCCAACATTTGATAGTCCAAATGACATCTTCCTATAAGCGTATGTGCCCCACATTGTGGTGACATTTGTTTTGAACTAATCATCTTCTTTCACCATGATCCAATTATAGCCTGAGTAGCCATCGAGCAATGAGAATCTCTTCGAACCAGCTACTACTTGCAAGATTTGTTCCATGAAAGGGAATGGATAATGGCCTTTAAGTGAAGCTCTATTAAAGTCCCAGAAATCCACACATAATGTGATTTCTTTGTTTCTCTTCCTCACTCGCACCAAGTTTGTAACCCAACTCGAAGGCTTGATTGGAAAAATAATATTTTCCTCGATGATTTTTTTCATCTCTCTTCTCATGAGGGGTTCAATGTGAGGATTCGCCGGCCTTTGCTTCTTCCTGATGGGCTTGGATTTTGGATCCAATTCAATAATATGTTATGCAAATTTTGGATTAAAACCTCTCAAATCCTTCTAATTCCAGGAAAAGACATCTGTAAATTTTTGACAAAGTTTGATGAAGTCAAACTTCTCTTGTTGAGTACTCACCTTGTCAATTTATAGCACCTTGCCTTCACCTACTGAAACAGACTCTGAGTCTTCCCCTTTGACTTTAATTTTTTCTCTCTTTCCGAAATTGGTCATTGGGATTGAAGATTGATTAAAGAGTCACAAACCTTTAGGAATTTTTTTGGTTCTCAGTTAAACCACTTGATCTCCATACTACAGCTCCAATTTGTCTTGGTTCCTCGTGGAGAATTTACCTTCTTCCTATAGAAAATTGACGATTTGTTGATCACTTTCAAATACGTGTCAACTATTGTTGTTGTCTAGAACATCTGGCCTCATGATCCATAGGTATCCAGAAAAACACACCACTTCATCAGTTCCATCTGCACCAAGAAGGAGAAACAATAAAAGGGAATAAAATGAGGTAAACAAAGGTTCTTGAAGGAACAGCCACTCTGTACAGAGTGGTGGTTTCATAACTACCACCCTGCAAGGGCGGTGGTCCTAAAACCACCGCCTAACCAGGGTGGTGGTCTTGAGACCACCGGTCTGCTCAGGGCGGCGGTCATGTCACTTTAGAACAGAAAAGAAGAATTGAACACAAATGGACGCAAACTTGAAGTGCCCAGCTGTGTCTCTTCCCTTCCATGCCCTTTCACATCCTCCAGTGCATGGGAGGACATGGGAAGGCCTATAAATGCATGAAAGGAGCAAGGGAATGATCATTTGAATATCTAGAGAGATCAAGAAGTAGATTTTAATGAGAGCATTGAGCAAGATCTTCAGTGTTGGAATGGAATTGTAGGAGCAAGGTGTAGAAATAGAGAAAGCAAGTAATTGGTGAGAAGGTTTACATTGTTTCTTCTTTTCATACTTATTGTAATCTGTAATTGTCTAAATTAGACCAATAAAAGTGGGAAGAAAGAGCAGTTTCCCTTCCCGACTAGTTTTCCTCCTTGTATGTTTCCGGGATAAAATTGTTGGTGTTTTGAATTCCTTCCTTCTCTGTAATTTCCTTTTTATAACACTAGATAATTAGTCACGAAGCTCTAAATTTTCAAGAAAATCTGTCATTTTCCAAAGTTGAAAGTAGAACAACGTAGTTATGTGATTTATAGAGTTCCAAAGTAGAAGTTTACAGATCACCTCACCACTACTTTGATATGAGGCTGGGTTTGCTCATTTTGGATACTTTCCACAACATCAAATGCTACCCCAATTGCTGCAAGATTTTCTATAGACTCATTCTTCTTCCTTGGGATGGAATTGATGTTAAAAGCTTCAAAATATTTAATAAGATCCCACACCCAGTTCTTATATCTCTCTAAAATATCATTCTTGGTAGCATTGAGTCCTCTGAATTGGTTCATAATTAGCTCACTATCCCCAAACACTTGCAATTTTTTAATACCTTTATTTCTCACCCAATGTAATCCATGGATCAATGCTTCATATTCATCCGTGTTGTTGGAACATCTGACATATGAAGTGGAAATTTGAATAATACTTAATACCTTGTGGTGATACAAGCATTGCTCCCCCTTCAACACCTTGTCTACTCCTTGAGCCATCAAAAAATAGCTGCCATACTTCATTGTCATCCTCATCATCTGGTTTAGTGATGCTAAAACAGAGAGGTGGATTTTCTTCATGCAAGCAATAGATACCCAACTTAGATTCTTCCATCTCCATGCATGGATCATATCCATGCCTTTTTTTCCCATTCATCAAGAGTTAAGTCTGGAATACTTCTTACCTTAGTATTTGTCTCTAGAATTCTTAAAGATACTCTTCTTGATCAAAAGTTAAGCAATTTGCATTGATCGAGAACACCAAATAACACAATATTCTAGAATAATGATCTCAATATGCAATTAGAATAGCTTTGCCACTTCGAGGGGGCAACCTCCAAACCATACAATAAGACTCAAATGCTCCAATAATGATGAACTACTACCTACAATCTCCTATATATACTATTCATATGTTATGGCCATCACCAAGGCCGACCTACTAAGCATGAGAAAGTATAAATGATATAATAAAATGATATGGTAAGCCACAAGTCGGCTACTCATATCCTAATACAAGCAATAGGTTAAGGGCGTAGCATGCCCTTCCCCTTCAAAGAAACATTGTCCCCAATGTTGAGAAGCTCTGGGTGTTTTCCAGGAATGTCACATATCTTCCCATGTTGCATCTTCATTGTCCATATTCTTCCACTTGATCAGGTACTCAAGTAATAACCCTCTGTCCTCAATATTTTAGTGCGTGTTTGAAGGATGCATTCAGGTTCCAAGATGACCCTCCCCTCCTCATCAATCTCAGGTAACACCGTTTGGGCTGATACTCGCTGTCCAATTACTTTCTTCAAGCAGGAGACATGAAATAACTGGATGTATTCTGGCTGATTGTGGAAGTTCTAATTTGTATGCTATATGTACCAATCTTCTTCAATACTTGATAGGGGCCATAATACTTCAAGGTGAAATTTTGTTATCCTTTTGTTGTTGTTTCAAAGGACATTTGCTTATATGGTTGTAACCGCACAAAAACCCAATCACCGACTTCAAAATGCCTTTCCATGCGATGTTGATCAGCCTATTGCTTCATGTGGTTTTGTGCCATGACCAAGTTCTCCTTGAGACTAGAGAGGACCTCTTGTTGATACTGAATGTGTTCTTCTACTGCTCTAACCCATGGTTGTCCTTATTGCAATGATGATGTGATGGATGGTGGATGGTACCCATAGAGTGCCAAAAAAGGAGACATTTTAGATTAAGTATGGAAGGAAGTGTTATACCACCATTCTGCAAGTGGCGACCATTGAACCCATCTTGTTTGTTTATTTGATTTAAAGCAACGGAGATATCCTTCCAAACACTTATTTACAACTTTCTTGTTTGCCCATCAGACTGGGGATGATAAGAAGAGCTACGAGTTAACTAAGTACCCAAACATGAGAATAAATCATTTTAAAAATTAATGTAGTAAATATAGGGTCTCGATCACTTACTATAATCTTTGGTGTCCCATGAAGCTTTGGACTGTGTCCATGAAGGTTGTTGCTACCGTGCTTGCAACAAATGGGTGTGCCAAGGCACAAAAATGAGCATATTTGGTGAGTCTATCCACCACAACCATGATGACATTTATTTCCTTCAGATTTAGGCAATCCTGTGATAAAGTCCATGGAAACCTCTTCCCACTGATTTTGGCTAGGAATAGATAGAGGTTGTAGAAGATCTGGGGATTGAACTATTTCACCCTTATTTTGCTGACAAACCATGCATTCTGCCACAAATTTTAGGTGGACATCCCCTTTGAAGCCCTTCCTAGAAGAAATCTTGTTTGACTCGATGATAAGTTTTCAAGAATCTAGAGTGCCCCCCTACTAGAGAAGAGTGAAGCTCAGATAGAATCCTGGTTTTAAGAGTGAAGAGTTCTTACATAGGTATAATCTATCTTTATACCATAAAGCATCCCCTTTCAATACAAATTTTCATACATTGTTGGATCATTAAGGAGATGATGAATGAGGTTTTGTGTGGTTGGGTCATTTCTCCATTGGACCTTGCCTCATCTATCCAATCTTCCTGTAATATGGATATGTTCACATAACAAGGCTGCAGTTGATCATCTTTCTTGATAGAGAATCCACAACTACATTCTCCTTCCCTTTCTTATAGATAATCTCAAAATCATATCCCAACATCTTGGAGACCCATTTTTGTTGTTCTTCAAATGATAAACGCTGCTCCAAGAAGTATTTTAGATTATCATGATCTATCTTCATCTTAAAGTGTCTTCCTATGAGATATGGTCTCCATTGCTTTACTGCATGAAGTATGGCCTAGCATTTCCTTCTCATAAGGTTGGAAATATTCTTACCTTTGAATTGATGGCTCAAAAAGGCAATAGGATGGCCTCACCTTCTTGCATGAGACCTACCCCCATACCCACTCCTAATGCATCAAATTCAACAATGAATGTTTTGGAAAATCTGGAGTAGCAACTGGAGTGGTGCACATGGCCTCCTTTAGTTTCTCATAATGCTTTGGTTGCATCCTCATTCCAATGGAAGAAGTATTCCTTTAATTAGTTGTGAGAGGTGACTATGCTTCCATAATGCCTTATAATCCAAATGATCAGTAATAACCTGTAATTTGAAAAATCCTCGTAGATTCTTTAGGGTTTTTGGAACCTTCCACTCCATTCATGGCTTTGATCTTTGATTTATTCAGGGTCTTTAACCCCTTCATGAGATACAATGTGACCCAAATATACTCCAACCTCTATTCCAAAAGAAACTTAGAGGGCTTTGCATAAATTTGATGTTGCTCAAGGGTTTCCAAAACCAGATTTACATGATTTAATGTTCCTCCCATGTTTTGCTATGGATTAATAAGATATCATAAAAAAACACTAAAACAAACTTTATGCAAAATGACTTAAAATAGAATTCATCAAACTTTGAAATGTAGAAGGTGTGCATTTGTGAGTCCAAAAGGCATTACTAGAGAATTCATAATGGCCTTCATGTGTCTGAAAAAAATTTTATGAACATCCTCATCCTTGATTATGATTTGATGGTACTCCCGAACAAAGATCAAGACTTGTAAAATGAATTACAGCACCATGCAACTCATCATAGCAATCATCAATTACAGGAATAGGAAACTTATCTTTGATAATACTTATTAAGTTCCTATAATCAGGACACATGCATAGATGTCATCTTTCTTATACACCATCCACTAGGAAGAATAAAGGGAACTTTGGCTATGGACGGATTCAATATCATGCCTCTAACATCTCACTTGTACAATCTTCTCAATTTCACTCTTTTAACATATGGGTACCTTAAAGTTGATGTTAGGTGGTTGACTTCATGGTAATAACTGAATAATGATCATGATCTCCTTTGAGGTAAGTCCCTTTGGTATACTTTCAAATACAACAAAAGTGTGCATCCAACATTCGTTGCATTCCTAATGATCTATAATGTCCTTAAATTTGTTAATGCTTTAATGAAAATAGTTTGCCACAACCCATTTTCCTTTTTAAGAATTTTTTGCATCTGATGAGAAAATTATTTGTGGGGACTTATTTTTAAGCCCTCATAAAGATAAAATTTCAATTTCCTTCAAATGAAATCACATGACTAAATCTTGGAAGTTCATCTCAATGGTTGAAAGTGGTAAACCATTGAATTTAACACAATGTCTGCTCATGCCATGAAATGCAAAACATAGGGGAATCTATAATTTTGTAGAAATCCCATGACAAAGAGCTTAATTTATGGCATTTTCCAATAATTCAAAATAACAATGCCATTAAAAATTACTTGAATTAGGACCTGGGCATAAATGAAACAAAGGATACACTAAAAAATGTCAAGATGATTGATTATTGTTGTAAGTTATGATTACTTTGAAAATAAATCAATACCCTCACATCTCTTTTTTAGGAATCCTTTAGACCTTGAGCTTAGATGTTAATACCTAAAATTGTATGGAGTTTATACATCGTTGGTGTTGGATTCACTTGATACTTCCTTGGAGATAACTCATCATCAACCTATCTACTTGGAGTTCTTCATATACACCTTCAGATACTCATAGATGATTCACTAGGTGTGATCAAAAATTTTCTAGTTGAAGTAGAAAACCATGCTCGTCTTGTTCAGCAAGCTTCGTCTAGGGATCCTATAGTTTATAATGTGACATCAAGCACCATAAGAAATTTTGAAATCCTCTTTATTCTTCAATTATATTTATTCTCAATTGAAACTAGCGAAGTTTGGGAAGCAATGATTGCAGGATTCAATCTATGTAGGTTGATAAATGATTGCACTTTCCAGTATTTATCTAATAGTAGTGAATTCCCTTTTGTGACCCTTCTTTCCATAATCCATCGAATCAAAACCTTATGAACTTGGATTAAACATCACATTGATCATGGAATATTTTCCTTAACTGACCCCTAAAAAAATAAATTTTCCTCTATTCTCTTGTAATATCCACCCACAAGGAGAAGGTTTTAGATGAGTAAATAAAGTAATCCTTATTTGAAATCATTTTTCATGGAAAATAGGGTTGCAATTTTGCTAATTGGATAAGTGATTCTTTGAAAAGCACATTTTACTGAGTGAAATCAATTCATTTGTAAAAGTAATAACAATTAAAAGTAAGGCCCTTCTGTCTACAACTTTGAGCAAATAACCATCGATACTAAAATAAATTACTTAGGAACAAATGCTGATAATGGTGACTACCTTTTGTCCAATGGAAATCTAGATATAGATTAAATGCTATTGGTCCATTTGGTTGATCTAGCAAGAATGGACCTTCCCATCAAACTTTGCACATTCCGCTTTTGGAGAACAGTGTTTAAGCGGCATGAGTTTAACATTTAGAATTGATAAATGTGGGTTGCAAGTCAACTCTGGATTAAGAGGATATTATTCTTCTAGGATTTTAAAAAGGAATATCCACCATGAGTTGGGATTGTGTTAGGAAATAGTTTATTATGAATTACAGGTTGAATCTATACTATAACTATAATTTATAGTCAACTGACATGGTGATCAACCCGATATTTGAGATCTGTTTACACTAATGTAGATTTTCCTCCGTAATTTCTATTTCATTAATGTATGTATTAGGAATAGGATGTTGTTAATCCATAATTAGTAGTAGCGTCTGATAGAAGATAACGGCCGTCTATAGTGCCACCAATTGTGGAGTATGGTAATCAGTCAAAGTACAATAGGAATGTTGTAAAAATTAAATATTTGTCGTAAGTGGTCCGCGATAATGTTCTAAATGTCAAAGTTTGGGTAATCAGAGAAGTAGGGTCTTTCATGATTAGGAATTAAAATATTATATTGGTAATAAGGAAAGGAGTGAGGTCATAAATATTTTGTGTATTTTATTTGTAAAAAGTCTAAAAATGTGGAACCCATGTGAAATGATAAGGTTTATCTTATCTTAACACGATAAGCTTACATGTACAGATCTCGCTGAGTTAAGGTATGGAATATGATTGTCAGAGTGCGATTTCTTATCCTATCTTAGAGATAAGATGGATAAGCCTGGAAGTTCTATGTAAATAAAGAGGCCACCCCCCTTCATTTAGCATAGAAACCCTGTAGTGAGAAATATTGTAGGAAGTGTGCGAGGATAGCCAAAGATGCAGTTCAAGGTGTGTTGAAGAAGTTTAAGATGTAATTGTAAAGTTTCTTATAGTCATGGTTGTGAAGTCAATAACACTTGAAGTACCTCATTTGAGATTGTAACAGGGGTTCATGTTAATATTATAATTTACTTTGGCCTTCAAACTTTTGGAATCATTAGGCCTTATCATAGTCGATGGTATTTGGTGTTGTGCACACTCGAGATCGGTCCATGTTTCTAGATTACACTCACCTGAGGAAACTATCCTGTGGAGGTGGTGATTAGTAACTATAATCCATAGACGTTAGGAATTCCCGGTGAAGAATTATTGCAATCCTATCCTTTCACTGGCCACCCTAGATATCGATTCCTCAGAGTTAAACTCAAGTAGGGATACTTTATGGTCTTATCGAAGTAAACCCTAACCCTGAGGAATTCCAATGATTATATCTTCTACTCGGAAAAAACTACTAGTCTCATCCTTTTCCTATTTTACCTGGAGTGATGGGATTCTTTTTTCCCCTTGTGGAAGGCCCCGCATGATGCCCCATAATAGTAGGATGTAGGGATCACGGTCAAATTTTAGGGTTTTGGATTTCATAATAGTTCGGCCAAATATAAAAAATTAAAGAAAAAATCCCAAATAATTTTTTTATTGGGGGTTTTCCAAAAATTTAACGAATTTGAAAAAATTCCACAATTTGCACCCTAGGGAGTGATTTTATGAAAAAACCCTAAATTTGTAATAACTTTTGCAAAATAAATCCTCTAAAATTTTCAGGGAAAAAACTTGAAATGTTTCACAACTCATGGTAAAATATATCTCCAACCCAATTTAGCCTGCTGGTTCAAATATATGGTGGAAACAAAAAATTAGGGTTTTGGACCCTAATTTTGGCCCAGATCAAGCTCTGATACCACTTGTAATGAAATTACTTGTATAATTCAGATCATGAGCAACAATATAACACCAAATAACACAATATTCTAGAATAATGATCTCAATATGCAATTAGAATAGCTTCGCCACTTCGAGGGGGCAACCTCCAAACCATACAATAAGACTCAAATGCTCCAATGATGATGAAACTACTACCTACAATCCCCTATATATACTATTCATATGTTATGGCCATCACCAAGGCCAACCTACTAAGCATGAGAAAGTATAAATGATATAATAAAATGATATGGTAAGCCACAAGTCAGCTACTCATATCCTAATACAAGCAATAGGTTAAGGGCGTAGCACCCTTTGGGGTTACTCTAGGATAAGCTATTTATGACTCCCACATTGAGATGTTTACATTCATTTTATTCATTTGTTTGATGATATTGAATGGAGATGAGTTATCATTTTGTTTCCCTTTCCTTTGCACAAATTTCTCTTGCACATGAGCTTCTACAACTAGGACATGAGTTGTCCTAGAAGGTGGTTTGGGTTGATTCTGCACATTTAGAGTTGTACTTTGATTGCTAACATCTTGTAGAGTGATAATAGGTTGAGAAGCACTTGGATTGGATGACTACCCTTCCTCTAAATTTCTCTTCTTGGACATTTTGTTGGCTACCACACCTTGAGAAGGAGACTGATTTATTCCATAGAAATCCTCAGCTTGCCAATTCACAAGTGTAGTGTCATTTGGAGGTGCTTCTTGAGTAGCTGTTTGCTCATGATTTTATCTTTCAATTACTTCTTGAGATACACCAACTGTTTGCACCATCAAATCTTGATTTATAGCACCATTAAAACATGTTGACTGATTGTGAGGTTGATTACATGGGAAGCACCATTCATACTCTTATCCCATGTTGTTTTGAACTAGTACCAAGGCTCTATATGTAGATGCAACATTAACATTATAATTTTGGATATGTCTATTAGCAGGAGGTTGTCCTTGGTTTTGATTAAATCTTGAGTAGGTGGTGTATTTGGTTGATACAAAGGTCTATTAGGTTGGGCTTGAGGTTGATATGATATGAAATTTGAGCTTCCTACTTAATCGTTACCAACTCATTACCTAAGTTTTACAATTATTTCATGACCTCCTAGAGTTCATTCGAGGTGATAGAGGAAGAATTAGAAGCTTCATTAGAATTTTAATTTTTTGGATAGGAATGGGAGCTAATGTAGGTGTTTGACTAGGACTTGGGTTCCCTAATTCTGAATAAAGAGGCATTGGTGGCCTAGGTACAAGTTTACTGGCTTGAATCAAACAATTCTTGGCTCTAATAGCTATGGCATAAGTTGTGTGTAATGTTGTAACTCCCATAGACTATATCATCATGGCTATATTAGAATTAAGAGTTGTTAGGAAATAGAGAAAATCACCTTCAACTGTTGGTCTTACGGATATCAAAATACTATCCCATGTTCTTTGAAATATGAAGTTAAAATCAACCATTTGTTCATTTGGTGCTCTCTTGATTGTAGTTAATTTCTCCAACAAAGATAAGTTGTCCACTTTTCTCCAAACTAGCCACAAAGAGTTATTCACAATTGATTCCAATTATGAATTGATCCTATCCTAGGCTTCTAAACCATTGTAAATCTTTTCCTTTGAAAGAAGAATCTAACAACTTCACTACCACATCCATCTCATTGACCTCATGTATAACATAGACATTTGCAATGTCTTAAATGTGATCCATGGGAGTTGTGTGGTTTCCCCTAGTGAAATGTGGAATGTTCTTCAATGTTGCCATTGGAATTGGGTTTTGTGCATTGAGAGTAAGTGGACTGCTGCTAGTAAAATTGACAAAAAGATTTGGTGGTGATTGATGAGCCATTCTAATTGGCCTAAGAACCTTAGTTGATTGAAGAAATGGCCTACCTAGTGGAGGTGTTGACAAAGTTTTATTTGGTGGAGATGGATATCTTTGAACTCTTCTTCCTCTTCTTCCTCTACTTGGAGATAGTTGAAATATTAAAAATACCTTCTTCTCTTGTTCTTGACCTTTGTTTGAATCCTTCTCATGAATTTGAAAAACTAGGGATGCTAAAACCACTAAATTTTATTTCCCTTGGAGTCACTAGATGTGTTGCTACAGAGCCTCTCAAAGGATGAAAATTACAACAAGAGAACACCAATATTGCTGTAATAAAATGAAGAAATGATGCTAAACTTTAAATTGGGGTGTGTCCCATTAGGAATACATAAGCATATTGTAATGTGGAGTCCAAACTAAGCTTTATCAATCCCAAATTCACACCAGAATCACCCCCTTTAATTGCTTAGCATGTGAGTGTGTTAAGGCAACTTAGTGTGATTTGTAACATGGGTACCATCTCTCAAGTTGTGGGACTTGCTACTTGAGATGGACCTCCAGAGAAGGTTGGTTCCTCTTCCTAAACTAATGCAACAAACTAACTCTAGTGAAGGAAATATATAACTACTCTAACCTATGAATTATAAGGGACCAGGGAGAGAGAAAGAACATGAAAATGAAATAAATATACACTAAAAGAGGTGATGCACCAAGAGAAGGGTATGGGAAATCTCTCCAATGTGTGAAAATGAATAAAATGTAGAGTAGAGAGGGTGGAAACAATCACCACAATCTAACAACAACACTCAAGAACCATTTCCATGAAGGCACAACAATAATAGACCCTGCAAGAAGAATAAAAGAGACACAATACACCTGTAACTGAAATGAAGAGGTAAGAGAATGCAACAAACATGCAAGCAAGGGAAGAAATATCCACAAAATTTAATTTATTGCTTCATTAATATGCACAGTTCATCCATTACAAAGTAAGAAAAGGCTTAGATCATCATGCAAGAAGTCCAAAATGCAGGCTTATAGCACATTGGTGTTCCAAATCTATTTTGATAGAGTTTTTTTACAAGAGCAATCCCCCCTCTCAAATGAGAGGTCACTTTAATATATAGAAAATGAGGAAGAGAGAGAAGTTGTAAAACTCATATTTTCCCTTCCACCTACTTGAAAATTACCAAAAGTGGTTGAAAATGATGATGGGAAACCTATAAAATCCATCCCATGTTGTCTTGTAACTTGCAGCAGAAGAAAAATGGCTGCCCATGCTCATTAAATTCGCTTTCAACCGTTTAGAAATCATTGTTTGAAACTGGGCTCATTTTCTAAATTTTTCACAACCAAAACTCCATAAAATATTTAATTTCTTGATTGTTGTGTGTAGAGGATGGAGCCATGATTCCAACGAGTCCAATTTTATGTCAATTTGGCTGAGAAACGTGAAATTTATGGCCATTTGAGTGTGACCAACTCTTTGTTTTCCCAGGCTTGTGGTTATTTTCCACAAACTGTGCATTAATTTTGGTAGTTGGAAGTGAATGATTTTAATTTTCCCTTCTTTCCTAATGTTTTGCATCATTTAAATGATGTTTGGGCATTTAAAAATCCTTGGTGGGCCCCACCACTTTTTAATCATTTTAATGAGTAAAGGGGGGTTGAAGTGTTTGTGTTTACATTAGTGAAATTTTAGGGCCAACTTGCTATCTCACTGAGCTTAGCACCCTATTACATTCAGGTCGATCTCCATCCTTTTGTTTACATCAGGATTGTTCACTTTTCACCCTATAGTTTGGACCTTATAAGTAACTCTACATCCATTTTCAACAACCGCAACCTCACTTCCATCCTCCCAGCCTTGACGATACTCCTCAACCAATTTGCCACTACCACCTAACTTGTACTACATTAAATGCCTCAAAGTTCCCTGTACGGAACTCCATCATGCCATCTCCCATTCAGCCCAACATTCATCCTTTATCGAATTGGTGCCTTGAAAACTCACCAATCCATCATTGTTTGAGTGGATGAGCTTCCACTTCATGTCCGTACTGGGGAACCAAAATGCAAGCCCATCATCTGATTCCTCTATGCCCATGTCAATGCTCTTGTTCTTGAACATCCTTGACCTCTGAGAGCTGGTTTTTCATCAGACTCCCCAAGTTACCTCGGAATCACATTGCTTATGAGTTTTGGGTCTAGATGTAGGAACAAGGCTCAAGTTCCTGGCCCTCCATGATGTGGGTCCCCGATTCGCATTGCAGCGAACTAGTCCATTCCTCTTAGTTCAAGTGGCCATCTCATAGGACCTAAACTTAAGAAACTTTGACCTCCATTTTCTCTTCCTGTGCGGTGCATTTGGGTCTTTAATGCCTCACCACTATTGCAATCAACTCCCAACATTTGTACCATTGGGCAAATCAGAAGCTTTGCCAGCTGAACTTTTGGCCTATTGCTCATTGAGTCTTTGCAAAAGTGGGTCCTTAATCATTTTCCCCAAAACTTTCAGTGAGCCAAATTTCTATAGGGCTTCATGCCGAGCACTTTGACTCTCCAAAATTTTCCATTTTTGTCAAATATCTTTCCTAACTCGTCATGTGGTGCCGAGCCATTCATGTTCACCATAGACCCCTAATATCGATCCAAGTTCCCATGACTCTTCTCATGCATCTCATTCCTATGTAGATCACTCCAGCAAGTATCTCAGCATCAGTGAAACCAACTCGACATAGGTTTTGAGTCACCTCAACAAGAGCTCTCAAATTTTGATCACCTTCGAGCTCAATGTCCCCACCATGAATGACCCCACCTAAACAAACTCGGCTCCTAGCTATGGAAAACTTTCCAAATCGACGAGTTGGTGAGGGAAGCCTTGGGCATTTTTTGCAAAATTTTTAGCCCATTTCTCCATATTTTCTTAGATTTTTTACATTTTTTAGGATTCTTGGGGGATACCTCAAGGTGTAAGAATGGTTTTTCTACTTACTCTTTTTTGTCATTTTTTCCCATTTTTTGCCATTTTTTTCTCACAAGTGGGCCCCAAGATGTCATTTCCCTCTCATATGAATAATTCTTGAACTTCATGAAAACCCAGAAGAGGAAAAAATTCCTCTAATGGCTTCCCTAACCTTCCAAAATTTTTTGCTCAACTTGATTTCCCCCAAAACCTGCTAAATTCCCTGCATGCTCTAGAGAAATGAAAATCGGGGGGTGATGACCGGGATCTTAATCAATTACCTCAAGTGTAAGGCTATCTGGTTGTCCATTTTCACAGGGAGGTGAAAATGGATAATACATGCCTTTATTCTTGGATACATGTGAACCAATGGAATTTAAGGAGACCTCCTCTTTCATATTGAGTTACTAAGGTTTAAAACTCAGAAGAGATCCTCTTATGGTTTTCCAACCCTCCCAGAGAATTTTTTAATGTCCAAAACACACATGAATCTGCTTGCATCTCCAGATTGGCCTATGGATTCCCTTGGAAACCAATTCAATGCAAGGCATCCCTATTTTCCATTTTCACCAAGAGGTAAAAATGGATAACAATAACTTCACCATGCAATAAGAGGCCCAAAAACCTAGGCCCTAATCAACCCCCTTGGGAAAACCACATAAATATAATATGATTTAAGTTACTTTCCCCACATACACCAAAAGTAACTTCCAGGTGACCCCCAATAAAGAAATAGAATAATAAAGTGTCATATAGTCACCCAACAACAAAATATAACAATTATTACCACCAAGTTTTCAGCCCAACTCAATGTCAACAAAAAACATATAACATAAAGAAAGGTGGTAATCACTTTGAACACCTCTTATAGCACTCCAACATTCAAATAACCCTCAGGTATGAGCAAGGCTAAGATGAATGAAAAGCCTCCTACGCCATCTGCATTGGAATTGGGGACATTATAACAAACATCTGTTGGGGATGGGTATATGTGGAAACATTTGCAATTATAGAATATCAAATCCAAAACATGCAAATACGGATCTAACAATCCCCACAAAATCTACAGCAGTGGAAGTATAAACTAGAATAATCCAAATCAAGACAAATTACACACACATAACACAACATGTACCGTGGTTCACCCAATGTGGGCTACGTCCACCAAATGATAGAGATCTCATATATATAATATAACAAGAGTACAAACCAACTCTTAATACAAGAGTACAATGCATCTCTCCAAGAGTATCTCCTCTCCTCCATATCTCTAAATGGATCTACCTGAGTACACTACAACTGTGCCTCCAAACCACCACCAACTAGATATCTCACATAACCATGCCTCTAAAACACCACCAGAACTACTACATCTGCATCTGAACCATGCTAACCAAGCTTCTCTGGGATCTGTAAACAAGACCTCTAGAATGGGTCTACCAATGTGTAACTATAACTGTGCACTAAGAAATAAGTCTCTCCATCACAATGCATAACCTGTGCAAACATGAAGACAACCTCCTCTACAATATCTAGATCTACATGGATCAACAATACAATATGATCTCATGGATCTGTAATAAAAGATCTCATAACATGTGGATCTATAAGAATGATAATAACAAGATCTCACCAACATGTGGATCTACAAGAAGAAACCATCTATGTGCTTTGCATACTATGCAAGCCATTACAATGAGACAATAACTATATACAAAGAAATATAGTAGAAGTTTACCCTCTTCTCACCATTTAGATGTACCTACATTTCCTTCTATCCAACTTCTCTCCATGGAGACTTTATCTTCATGCAACCTATTCTTTTTCTTCTTCTTCTTCTTCATCCTCTCAATCAAGGATAGCTCAAGGATTCTCTTTTTCTCTTAATCCTTCTATTCTAAACCCTAATTTCATGCTTATATAAGCTTATATAAACTTAGGGCACTTATCTATGCATTTACAACCTTTAAATCAACTTTAAAACTAAAAGCTAGATTAAATTCCTGTGAGTTAAATATAACACTCCACAACCGACACAGGTAATCAGTGACCGATCCTAGTTAACCTGACTGACCTGATTGGTGAATGGCAATGTCGGTTACCCTGATTTTGACTGACCCCGGTTACTATGTACCTCAACAATGTGTAAATCATGCTAACTTGTGAAGCAATTTAGCTCCACAATCCTAACAATCTCCCACTTGGAGATAAATTTTTGAACCTGTACCTGTACCTGTACATCACCATCCTCTACATACTATGAAGAACAAGCTATTCTTTATATCAATAATTCTCTCAAATGAAATCAGGAAGATTAAACCATCTTCTAAAACCAAGAAGATAACAAACTCGTGACTTACCATATACCTGTACGAAGCTACTCCGTATCCGTGATACACGAGCTATCCATACATCAAGCTCCCATTGAATCATAACTCAAAGAATTTCATGTAATTAAGCCACTATGACTAATAAACCCGCAAGAGCTCCCACTCAAATTGAAGTACTGAGCTTTTATCGTATCCATAGCCATACTCGTAAAACCAACCATGTTCTCCATCCATCTATCCATGTCTCCATGCAACCACCAATGCAACTGACTAAGACAAGTTAAACTAGAATATGTGAAAGAAAAACAAGATCCTGGGTAAAGATAGCCCAAATGAGTTCTACCTGAAAAAGTGGGTGATCAATCCACAAACCTACATAGCTCAAAGAATCCAAACACTACAGTACATCTACAAATCCAACCCTGCATAAACAATTAGCATGTCTAAGACAATCATTTGTAGATAACATCTCCCATGGAGTAACATAGTAATCAAGAGGAAATACAAACATCCCCTTTACTCAAGAGCCCAACTCCTTCTCATAGGCATCCATGTGCAAATTAAATATTTGCATCATCATAGACTCACAAAACTAAATCTATCCACATGTACAAACTCACCATGTACATCCATCCATATCACCAGGCTCTCTAGAAGCTCCAAGTCTGCCACCGACTAACTCCAAAGCCTAATATGAATCATGTGCTCATCAATGTCAATAAAAAACAAACATGCTAAACCATGCAACTAATACCAAGTGAAAATTCTAGCATACATGTCATCAACATACTGCACAAACCAACCAAGATGAAAGTAAAACAATGGAACCATCTAAAAATGGTAAATAAACATTGCTATTCAAACCTGTGACCAAACCGACCACGGTTTCCTAACTGACCTCGGTCACTTTACCTGATTAACCATGTTACCAAATGACCTTTTGACCATGATTAACCCTAACCGACATCGGTATCTATAACTAGCAGATTTTCTCCTTTTTCACACTTCAAACCCATAAAATTTCTCTATCATCTAAAACTAGCTAAATCAACCATCAATTACCTTCCCTAAGGAATATCCAAGCACCAAAAAATAAATCAGAAGTGACATCACAAAGCAATAAACTCAAAATACCTATAAATGACCATGATTTCCCTCCAAAACCAACTTGTGCCTCCTGCCACTTTGAATAGTAGCAATCTCCTCTCACTCCACATGTGCATCATATATCCAATCCTACAATGCCAACAACCATGGCTTACTCCCACTGAACATGAAATTCCCTACACTACCTCTAACACCAAGCTCAAAAGCTAATGAGTCAGTGAGAAATAAAACTCCTTGAAAGAACTATAAAATTTTCCCTTGTTTTCTCTTCCCTGACTCTACTACTACATTATAGAAGCCTTCCTACTTGTTTATGAAATTTGAATCATCTTCTTTTGCATCGGTGCGTACTCAACATATTTCGTTACCTACAACTGGGTCTAATCATGAATTTTCATTGAGGATAACACTCCTATTAGACATCTAGTCATCCTCCATTGTCCTCAAGATTCCACACAATCTCAGGAAATAAAAGTCAAACAAAACCAAAAACATGGTGTAAATCTATGCTCACTATCTGTAACATAATATCATTTGCTCCTCCATGAAAGGCCATAAAACATGAACTCATATAGAGATACCTGACCCAAAGTCTCACATCATGACTAACCAAGCCATGATCCATCCTTTTCTAATCCTTACATTGAAGTGAAGTTACATTGTTTCTTCACTTACACATCAAGAAACATAATCCTCCAAAACAGGATAATGTCAAACCAACCATTGCCCTCTATCTCACTGTAAGGAAACCCTGATTGTCTTTCCCTTCATTGTCATAGATTGTAACATTAGGTTAATGGAATCGTACTCTTTTAGCTCTCACTCACGTGATATGATCCATTCTCCTCTACCTGACATCCAATGTTTTCCTCGAGAAAAAACACAACACCACCTTACATTGGCATAGGTCACCAAGGGACCAGGTCATGCTACTCTAACATCCAAAGCCGATAGTTGCAATGCTTGAGCGATGAAATCATTTCAAGAATCACTTACCAAATCCAATGTCACATGAAGATCAGATCTCAAGAGGAAAAATACATGGAGAATCTCGAGGTTTCTCAAAATTCATGAAATTTTAGTGTTTTTGAACACCAAGATAGTGGAAAAAATGGCACCAAAAAGTTTGAAATTCTTAAGTCCGAAAGACCAAAATTTTGGACTTTCGGGTTTTGGAAATTCTACTGGTGGGCAAGTTGGAAAATCAGCTCAAAAAGTTTGAAAGCCCGTGTGTGCATGTATACTTTGCTTTATGCTAAATCAAATGAAGCAAGAGACTACCACCTAAAATAGTTCTACAATTTACAAAGCTTAAAACAAAGTACATAAAGCACCATCATGATAAGAATTAAACAAGGTTAGACACTAACATTCATATTAAAACTTTGAAACTAACAATGCTAAATATGTCTAAATCCTCTATTCTCTAATTAACAACATAAATTAAATGGACCTAAGTAGGCTCCATGGCTAATCAAAATAGGTTGTCTCTTGATATTTCCAAGAACCTAGGAATGGGGGCTTATCAAAGTTGGGCTACAAGACCCTTTTGACACCTCCCATATGACCCAAGCACTTTAAGAAAGAGGCTTAACTCTTCAAGTGATGAACTCTCAAGAAAACAAAGGCAAGCTCTTAGTCTATTTGCTATATGCTTTGCATTTGTCTCTCTTAGAAGTTTAGGTGTAGGTATAAAGGTAGGAGGAGGGATCCTTATATAGCCCAATGGATAAAGGAAACACTTCATCCCTTTGCATGTGGGATAAAGGTAAAACATGATTAGGAATGGATAAGGTTGCTTTATAAAAGGTAACCTTACTTTAGAAGGGTTTAATTTATACTTTAGCAAGTCATGGGAGTTGGGGGTGTGCTTTAATTAATCAAAGGTGATTAACTAATAGGTAGATGTAAGCTTATAGAAGCTAATTAGAGGAATATTAGTATGATTTAGGCTATTAGAAGGGGATTAAATCAATTAAATATTGATTTATTGGTTAAATGAAAGGGAAAGATAATTAATTAATAATAATTAATTAGTCTAGATAGAAGGGGTGATTAATTAATGGAAGGTCATTAATTAGGATGTTTGTTAGATAAGTGACTTAATTAATTAGCGTATTGTAATTAATTAACGATGATAAGAGGGAAAATGAGTGCTTTTGATGATATGTCATCAATTTGCGAGAAAGGGAGATAATTAGCGCAATTTAAGTATTTAAATTGCTTGGGTGTAATTATGGGTGTCTACATTTTCCCCCTCTTTGGGGTGGCGTAAGTGACGCCACTTCAAAGATAATAGAGAGATGAAATTTTAAAGGGATAGAAGAAAAATTAGGAGGGAGAGATGCCCCCTCGAGTGTCGATAGGGTGATGAAGGAAGATGATCGACGATCGAAAAAGGTGAGAAATAGATAGAAGAATGGGAAGGGGCAAGATGCCCCGGTATACGGAAGATTAGGGGTGAGAGGAAAGTGATGTAGAAGAAATATGGAGGAGTGGAGAGAAGAGCTTATCCTCTAGCCACTATTTATTGGAACAATTTTGATGTCATCATATTACCAAGAGATCTACGTCATTGTCCTTATGAAAAATATAAGCATACAACAAAGGTAGAATGACATGAAAAGCCATACTACGAACCAATTGTCCATTGTAATGCTGAAAATACCAACTCCACGCAACAAACAAAAATGCAATGTAATATGAGAAGGAAACAAGCTCATTTAACAGGGAAAACAAGTACGAACGCACATATCTAACCCAACAACGGTTAAGACAGTTGTACAAATGTTTTGTTATCAAGCTGAAGAGATCCACATGTTTGTGATTGATGAAATTGGTTAAAAATGATGACCCAAGCAAGGATAACCATGCAAGGGGAAATGATGATGGACAATGAGGTCCAAGTAAAAAGTGTTGTTGCACAACGAAACAACACCAGGCAACAAGACGTGCCCCAGAGTACAGATGAAGCAAGCAGCTAGCTTTGTGAATGGTTGTGAATCTAGTAATCCGTGAGTCATATTAATTGGGGAAGATGTGAAACAAACCAGTAGGATATGGAGAAAATACCATGTGCAAGACACAAGTTTCAGCCATAATAAGCATTGTTACCTTTTTTTGTAGGTTTTTTTTTGTTAGTAATTTTTTACCATTTGTTGTCATGTTTTTGGATTTTTGACGCATATATATATCTGTTTTTGTTTCTGTGTTTTAAAATGCATTGGACAGTAGAAGAAAATAGAAGAAATAGAATGAAGGGCCTAGGCACAACAAAAATAGTGCCCTAGGTGGAAGAAAGAAGAAACAAGCGACAAATAATGTCCTTGTTTAGTAGAAAAATTAATAAAATAATTATTTTTGAAAAATAATTATTTACGAGAGTGTGAATAAGAAGAAAAATCACCTAGGAGAAATAAAATTTCCCTAGGGGGAAGAAAGGGGTATTGAATAGCAAAAAAAAATCCCCAATACCTGGTGAAAAATAAGAGAAAAATAATTATTTAATAAAAATAATTATTCCACGGTGAATAGAGGAGAAAACGGAGGTCCGAAACAGGCCTCCAGGCCTTCACACGTGGTGAAAAAAAAGTTAATATACCCCACTTAGGGGGGTAAAATCACTCGTGACCAATTCATTTTTACCAAGACCACTATTGATATTTTACTACTGAGGCTCTGATTTTAGTCGACGAGGACAATGGTGATTGCATGAGACTAAGTGAAGGTGAGCAGACACAGTCTGAGGGTACTAGCGACATGCTACAGACGACGGCCCCTTTCATGAGTATCAAAACCTTTGCCTCATCAATTTTTGTCATTAATGCCCTAATTTTAGTATATTAGTCACTAGGAGGTCACTTGTCTACTGTGCATGCGCAGTGTCAAATGGGGGCACATGCATCTCCTTAGGGGGTGTATGCGTCACTAAAGCATACATGCGCACATGCATTTTCACAACACGTTACAAACACCCATGCAGTACATGCACACACGCTACACATGTGCATGCATGTGCACATATCAGAAAGGGAGTCCACATTTACAAAAAAGTGGGGAACACTCACACACGAATCAAGGGGGATGCACCTGCTCAAGAATCAAGCATATAAATGATGGCATAAGCACCAAAACCTAGTGGCACACATGCCTAAAAGGGTGTCACAAGTGCTCTGAATGATGGTGTAAGATGCACCAAAAGACAAGACATGTGTACACACTAAAAAGGAGGTGCACACATAGCCCAAAAGGGTGCGAGTAGGTATCCCAGGCCAGTGGAGGATAGGCCAGAAAAATGCCAAAAAGATGACACTTAGAAGAAAATTTTAGGATTTTTGGGTTAACCCTAAAATGATAGATAGATTTTCAGAAGAAATGTTAGTAGCTGATGGGGGGATTGATATTTTACAGAGACGGTTACCAATTATTGCAGACCACAATTGTGACCAGCATCCACTCCAGATAGCATTGAGGTAGTTAGAGGGGAGATATGCATCGATCCAGACCCATGAGCTATTTATATACCCACATTTAAGAGGTGGTGAGGGCTAGGCCCCATGTCATGTCATCCATCATCTTTGGACCATAGCCTACTAGACTGCGCTACAAAGCTACTATGGCACTATGAGAGTCTATCATACTTTTTCCTAACTAACCTACTGGGGAGATGACTGTGACCCTAGAGGATGTATGCTGGCAGATTTCGAGTGCGCATTGATCATAAATAACTCTTGATTGAGTAACATATCTGATTATAGGGATGATTAGAGTGATGCAATACCTGTTTTACAGAGATGACATACCGCATGACGGTATGACTATTGAGGACATGAGTTTTTCTGACCCTTCACACTTCATCTCAGGGGGCCTCTTTACATTATCACTTATCAGTGGGTTTTTTCTCACTTATAAGATAGGGACTATTTCCCAATAGGGATATTACCATTGGTACATGGCATTTTTAGTGGATGAGCATACTATTTGGGGACAGTGCATACTAGCCCACTTATACTGGGATTTAGCATTTCATTTGATCACATCAAAAGTCTCACCATGGTCAGAAGACTCATCTAGTCCATTCCTTTCTTGGTGCTACAGATTTTTGCGTGGTCATGGGACCCATTGCTACCCTTCAGTGATAAGGAGTATGCCAGTAGGTATGATGCATGAGGCCACTTATTCAGATACATGGGGAAAGTTTGAAAAGCTTCCCAAGCAAAGATACATCTGATACCCTTACAAGCCATCTTTAATGCAGTGGGTATCCAGTAGGTGGTGATGTGTACGAGGCCACCTAGGTAGCCTATTGACAGATACATGAGAGTTTTGATGAGTGTGCGCAACGGTAGCTTGAGCATAGACATTATATGGCGACATACCCTACAAATATTTAGTATGCCGACAGAGATTTAGTGAGAGCTCAGTGTGTGCTCGCATAGTAGAGAACTTTATCACATTCACAGGTCGTCACTACAGGCACTAACTAGCATAGACTGTTGCGGGAGTTGTACAGATGAACAGATGACAGCTTGGTATACTACAGAGGGTTGTGTTACCTTACATATAATCTTACACGATCCTAGAGGATCTAGGCATTACATACCACATTCACACTGGATACACATTTGGCATGCCCATAGCGTAGAGAGAGAGCTAACAGGATGCGTTTCTATTTGAGGCCTTCCGCACAATGACATAGGGACCCAACACAGGCATAGGTCAAGCATAGGGCCAGTGCAGGTACTACATCATAGATTAGATTCAAGGTCCTTGAGTAGGCCAGGTCATACATCTACATGGGACCCGACATAGTGGTACATCTGACACATACCAGACATGAAACATAATTATGTGGCATGGCTACAACACCTTTAGTGAGAGATACCATGGCATATTCAAGACATGAGGCCCGAGGCTGCACTGATACCCTGATGAGCAACGGACCCATAGTCCATCATGATCCAGATTTGGATCAAGCCCAGGATTTGGAGGGGATATAACCAGCATGATGAGCAGATGGTCCTGATTCACAGGTTACAGGATTCCATAGGCTCATTGTAGCCTTCTGCATGAGACATTCCTAGCGAGTAGTGGGCCAGTGATATACTGGCTTTAGGCACAATAGAGATAGCTTCCTACCAATTCTAGAGGGTAGCATCATCTCAGAGATGTGCCCTACATCAGTAGTAAACCCACACAAGTCCCACCGGGCATGCCAAATGTGTGCATGTGTTGTTTTTAAACTAATGCTAATATGAAAAATAAAAGACTAACACCTAATAGCCTTAATTAGCAAAATTAAACAAACTACTTAAGCACCATCATGATAAGAATTAAACAAGGGTTAGATGCTAACATTCATCAATATACAAAACTTTGAAACTTAATAATGTTAAGCATCTAAATCCTCTATTCTCTAACAACAAAATAAATGAAATGGACCTAAGTAGGCTCCATGGCTATCAAAATGGTTGTTCTATTGGTGTTCCAAGAACCTAGGAATGGGGGCTAGTCAAAGTTGGGCTACAAGACCCTTTTGACACCTCCCATATGACCTAAGCACTTAGGAAAGAGGCTTAACTCTTCAAGATGATGAACTCTCAAGAAAAACAAAAGGAAAGCTCTTAGTCTATTTTGCTATATGCTTTGCATTTGTCTTCTCAAGAAGTTTAGGTGTAGGTATAAAGGTGGGAGGGCTCCTTATATAGCCCAATGGATAAAGGAAACACTTCATCCCTTTGCATGTGGGATAAAGGTAAAACATGATTAGGAATGGATAAGGTTGCTTTATAAAAGGTAACCTTACTTTAGAAGGGTTTAATTTATGATTAGCAAGTCATGGGAGTTGGGGGGTGTTTTAATTAATCAAAGGTGATTAACTAATAGGTAGATGTAAGCTTATAGAAGCTAATTAGAGGAATATTAGTACGATTTAGGCTATTAGAAGGGGATTAAATCAATTAAATATTGATTTATTGGTTAAATGGAAGGGAAAGCTAATTAATTAATAATAATTAATTAGTCTAGATAGAAGGGGTGAAATAATTAACGGAAGGTCGTTAATTAGGGTATGTTAGTTGGATAGGTGACTTAATCAATTAGCGTATTGTAATTAATTAACGAAGATAAGAGCGGAAGATGAGTGCTTTTGATGATATGTCACCAATTTTCAAGAAAGGAGATAATTAGTGTAATTTATGTATTTAAATTGCTCAAGGCGTAATTATAGGTGTCTACGATATGAAACTTGGATGGATGCTTAGAATGTTAACTTTCTTATTGGACTTGGGTACTTATGAGGCTTTGTAATACCAAGATAAAACCATACGTCAATAACCGGATCTGCAATCTGACCAACATGCTTGTGCCTCCAAGAACTAGGGACACCTCAGCAACCAAGATACATTCCATGCATCTTCTTAATTCTTCATATCTGTGATTGTTAGTTTAAAACTAGGCTGCCCAGTAACCAACCACGGTCACCCTGTAACCGACCATGGTTACCTTGTCGACATTGGTTACCACTTAACTGATGTTGAAAGTCACTATAATTTCTAACAACCTTACTCTTCTAGCTCCCACTTGAGATTGAATCTCTTTTTACGATATTCTCATCAGTAAAAACAAACCCTAGTCTCATACATGTCAGTCAAACCACTAAAAAAACCATAAAGCAAACCCTTTCTCTAAAATAACCAAGCTAACCAAGTTCTGATACCATTTGTTGGGAATTTGCTACTACAGAATAGTGATATGATTTAATAATAAACAAAATCATGCACACGGAATCTAAAAAATTCTCCAAAATCTACAGCAGTGGAAGTATAAACTAGAATAATCTAAATCAAGACAAAGTACACACACATAAACACAGCATGTACCGTGGTTCACCCAATGTGGGATACATCCACAAAAAATAGAGATCTCATATATATAATACAACAAGAGTACAAACCAAATCTTCAATACAAGAGTATAATGCATCTCTCCAAGAGTATCTCCTCTCCTCCATATCTCTAAACGGATCTCCATGAGTGCACTACAACTGTGCCTCCAAACACCACCAACATATCTCACATAACTAGGAACTACTACATCTTGAAATGATACCAAGTTCTATGTGGATCTGCAAACAAGACCTCTTGCATGGGTCTACCAATGTCCAACCATAACTGTGCACCAAGAAGTAAGTTTGTATCTCCATCACTACATGCATAACATGTGCAAACATAAAGATAACTTCCTCTACAATATATAGATCTACATGGATCAACAATACAATATGATCTCATGGATCTACAATACAAGACTAGATTTTCATAGATCTATAATACAAGATCTCACCAATATGTGGATCTACAAGAAGAAACTATATGCTTTGCATACTATGCAAGCCATTACAATGAGATAATAACTATATAAAGGAAATACATTATAAGATTTTACCCTCTTCTCACCATTTAGATGTACTTGATATTTCCTTCTATCCAGCTCCTTTCCATGGAGACTGTCTTCATGTAACATGTTCTTTCTTTCTCTTCTTCTTCTTATTCATCCTCTCACTCTAGAAGAATCAAGGATCTAATTTAATCCTTATAAACCCTAGCTTTCATGCTTATATAGGAATATATAAAATTAGGGCACAATAGCCATGCATTTACAACCTTTAGATATGTTTTAATGCTAAAAATAGATCTAATTCCCAAGAGTTGATTAAAACACTCCCGCACAGGTAACCAACGACAGTTACTGCCTGACCGTCACCGGTCACTTCCTGACCTAGACTGACCAACACCAGTTAAGTTCTAAAAATCTACTTTTCTAAGGTAGACTCATTTGGTGTGATTGCATAACATTGAACTTTCCCCAAGGTGTGGGACCTTGCAAAATGGGAAAGCTCTCCAGATTAAAGGTTGGTTCCTTATTCCTCTATTTAGATGCATACGTGAGAATTTGCAGAGGATCTATCTCTATACCTAATCTAAAACTTGCCAAGGAGACAGGGATAAGAAAGGGGTACAAGAAATAAACAATAACTAAACTACAAGGTGATGCACCGAAGGAATGATGAACACTAGTTCTGCTGATAGACACAAACCAACAAATACATGCAATAATCAAACACAGATAACCAGATTTATAACGAAAGACTAGATGCGAGAAAAAGAGACAGAAAGGATCTAGAATCGATCACAAACGTGTTTTATTGCTCTGCAGATTGATACAATACATTACAAAACAGCCAGGAGGCAAGAAATATATTGCAACTTTGATGGAAGGCCTGAAATTCCACAAATTCCTTTGCTAGAAGAAAAAGGGAGCCTGCAAAACAAGGAATGTCCAACCCTTTACAATGAATCCTGCCCCTATATTTATAGATTCGATCAGAGAGGAGAAAGAGAGGGGGAAGCGGGAAAACAGGTTGAAGCTCAACTACTGTTGTTAATGCCCCTGATAAAATCTTCCCCCAAATCCATCTTTACTGCATCAATCTTTGGTTCGGTGCCTTGAAGGAAGAGGAAACGGCGGAACAGATCAAATCTGATCTAGTTGTTGAGGCAAGAAGATCCTGCATTGAAATCCCAAAGAATTTTCCTCCATTTTCCTTTACCTAACCTCCTCAAAATTAAAGTTTCAGACCTCCATGGCATAGGCGAGGCCGAGATCTTTCCAATGGTGTCAGATTTGCAATATTTTGAGCCCTGAGTCGAAAGATATGCCCCTTCGAAGTTTGTATCGAGTCCGTACAAATGGGCGGGAAAACAATTTGAAAAATGGGTCCCCTTTTTTATATGGGACACGTGGCAGCCAGATTAGAGCAAAAATCAGGCTCGCGGGTCCGTAATTTATCTTTTTTCCCTTTTGCACAAAAAATGCAAAACTCAAAAACTCCCACAGCCCCGAAGCTCCACCTGGACACGTGGCACCCTTTGGTTGGCTGGGGATGCACTTCCATCTTTATCTTTGTGCCTTTTGACAAAAGGAAAACTTTCACCTTTTCCTTGATTCCCCACTTTGGCTTTGACTCGGGCTCGAACGCTGACTTTTTCCTTTGGGCGGAGTTGCGGGGCATTTTGTAACTTTTACCCCTTTTAGAAAAACAAGGGGCGAAAAGACCAACTTTTCCCCGACGGCCCACTTTCCTTGAGACACGCGGCAGTCTGGCACTAGTTTGGGTTTCCCTTTTTGGATTCACCTTTGGAGAAGCACCGTTAGGACACGTGGCTCCTTCCGCTGCCTCCCCCATACTTAGTCGATTTTGGACCCTTTTCAATGAATCTGAGCCCAGGGACTTCGGATCTTCACCATTTCTTCCCCTTCTTGTTTCTGGTTCCTCTGCGGCATCGCCCCTTCTTTTCTGCCCCTGCTATTTCATAGTTGAGTCCCTCTATGACCAATTTATAGATCCAAATGAGTTTTCTCAGGTTCCTTCTATGTGGGGTCGTGGCTGATCCAATATTTGGCCCGGGGTGAAATATGGATAACAATTTGGTGACTCACAGGGGTATCTACCTGCTAGATGAAAAGACCAAATGCCTTGTCATATCCATTGGGCATGGAGTCAAGAACGATGGTCTGATACTGATTCTGCCTCTGATTCACGAGCCTGGCTATTTGCACTCTCAATTTTCATAAGAAATCTTTGAAATGAAGGTTTCTGAGAGTAGAAAATTGTTTTGACCCAGGGCTTCATCTGTCTTTCCGAATGGACTGCATAAGAGCAACAAAACAACACCACAACTATGTACAAAATTGAAATCATACATGCTCCAAATGGAACATGTAGAGCGTGCAAAGCACTTAGGAAAAAAAAACAACCTACACTACAACAATGCGATGTGCACAAGCACTTAGAGGAAAGAGAAACTAAACTAATATGTACAGGGTGAGACTTTCCTTTTAGTAGCAGTGCTTAAGATAGATCCCATTCACTGGAATCTGCAACTCTTCACCCTCCAATGTAGACAATTGGAAAGCATTGCTACTTTTGCATCTTGTGATCATATAGGGGCCACTCCAGAGGGCATCAAATTTGGAATGCCTTCCTGGTTTTGCTCGATCTGCATCCCATTTCAAAACCAGGTCTCCTTCCTAGAAGGTCCTTGCTTTTTCCTTCTTGTCAAAGCATTTCTTGATTGAAGCCTGATTCTTCTCTATTGCTTGGAGAGCATGCTCTCTGGTTTCTTCTAATTCTATCAGCTCCACATACCTGGCCTCCATTGGTTCAAATTCAGACATCTCTAGTTGCTTTACGAGCTCCAATGCTGGCAACTCAAGTGATATAGGCAACACTGCTTCTTTCCCATAGACAAGTTTGAATGGAGAGCTGCCTGTAGATCTCTTGGGCATTATTCTATCAGCCCATAAGGCCATTTTGAGCTTTGTATGCCAGGTCCTCTGATTCTCATCAAGAGTTCTTCTGATGATCTTTAGCAGGTTCTTGTTTGTGGACTCGGCCTGGCCATTACCTTGGGGGTAATAGTTTGATGAAGTGCTCAAGTAAGTCCCATTCTTAACAGCCCATCCTGTGATCTTGGAACCTATGAATGCTAATGCATTGTCTGATATGATGGTGGCTGGCACTCCAAATCTGGTCACTATCCCTTCATAGAAATCTAGGATACTAGACTCATTAGCTTCCTTGAGTGCCACTGCCTCGGTCCACTTGGTGAAATAATCTGTCACTGTCAGAATCCATTTGTGGCCTTGGCTTGAATTTGGATTGATGACTCCAATGAAGTCCAATCCCCATTGCATGAAAGGTTGGTCGACTGAGATTGGGTGCAATGGAAGTGTTGTTAGCCTTTCCTTGCCTTTGAAGAATGCACAATTCTTGCACCTCTTGATCCATGCGTAGCAGTCACTAAACACTCTGGGCCAATAATAACCTACTTTCATGATTTTGAGTGTTGTCACTCTTGGAGAAAAATGGCCTCCAGCTGCTTCAACATGGAATTCTTGTAGCACTCTCTCCACCTGATCTGTCTCAATGCATCTCAGCAGAATGCCATTGATGTCTCTTTTGAACAAGACACCATCAATAAGAACATATGGGATGGCCTGTAACCTGAAATGTCTCCTTTTTGTTTTACTCATCCCATGAGGACACATGCCTGTTTGAAGGAAGTGCACCATGTCTTGGGTCCAACAAGGAGCAGGTACATCATCTCTCCCTTCTTCTTGATCATCTTGTAGAACAAAAACAACCTCCTTTTCACTGTTTGTTTCATCTTGTTGACCTGAGGCTAGTTGTTCACACAACCCCTTCCCACGGACCAGCTTAGTGACCTTGATCTCAATGTCATATTCCATGACATGAGTGATCCATCCTGCACATTTTTCATTCAGGTCCTTGCTGAGAAGGAATTCTTTAACTCCCGCATGGGAGACCAATAGTTGGATTTTGTTGTTTGAAACCAAATGCTTAAACTTCTTCAATCCTCTGATCACCACCAGGACCTGCTTCTCAATGAAGGAGTACCTCACCTCATAATCTTCCAGACTCTGGCTGAAGAAAGCAATTGGTTGTTTTGTACCTTCTCTATTCTGCTGAACCAAGATTGCAGAAATCGTGTCACTACCACCAAAGGCATACAGTATGAAGTCTTTGGAAAAATATGGATTCACAAGAGTTGGGGCTTGTGATATGGCTTCTTTGATAGCCTCAAAGCTTGCTTTTCCTTCAGCTATCCACCTGAATGCTAAGCTCTTTTTCAGCATCAACGTTATTGGCTTAACAAGGGCAACAAAGTTTGGAACAAACCTGCGGACAAAATTGATTTTTCCCAAGAAGCTTTGAAGAGCCTTCTTGTGACTTGGCAATGGCAATGCTCTTATTGCTTGAACTCTCTCCGAGGTCAATTGCCAATCCTTCCTTTGATACAATATGGCCTAGCAACTTGCCTTCATGGGCCAAGAATATGCATTTCTTAGGGTTCAATGACACCCCAAAACTCCTGCATCTTTGGAATACCTACCTTAGGTGGAAGAGATGATCTGCTGCATTCTTGGAAAAAATAGTGATGTCATCCAGATAGATCAGTACTATTTTGTTGATCAGCCCCTTGAATGCCATATCCATTGCCCTTTGAAAAGTGGCTCTGGCATTGGACAACCCAAATGGCATTTTTCTGTAGGCATAGGTGCCCCATTTGGTGGTGAAAGTTGTTTTGAATTGATCATCTTCTTTTACCATGATCTGATTGTATCCCGAATAACCATCTAGGAGAGAGAACCTCTCTGATCCAGACACCACTTGCAAAATCTGCTCCATCGAGGGGAGTGGGTAGTGATCCCTGAGAGATGCTCTGTTCAAATCTCTGAAGTCAACACACAGCCTAATCTCTCCATTCTTCTTTCTGACTGGGACCAAGTTTGCAACCCAACTTGAGTGTTTGATTGGAAATATGATACTCACCTCTATCAGCTTGTTCAACTCTTTTTTCATCAGAGGCTCAATGTGTGGGTTTATTGGTCTCTGCTTCTGCCTGATGGGCTGAGCAGCTGGATCTAGTTCGATTGTGTGTTGTGCTAGTTTTGGATTGAACCCTCTTAGGTCTTCATAACTCCAAGCAAACACATCTGAAATTCTTGGCAAAGTTGTATGAATTCATATCTTTCTTGCTCGGTGGACACTTTTCCAATTTGAAGTGTTTTGTCTTCTCCAACTGGGATTGACTCTGAATCTTCTCCTTTGATCTGTAAGTTAGCCTTCTCTTTTCTAAACTGATCATTAGGATTGAAAATAGATTCCAGTGTCACTAAGCCTTTGGGAAGCTTGTTTGTATGCAGCTGTACTATCTGATTCCCGTATTGCTGCTCTAGTCTGCTTTGGTTTATAGCTGAGAATTCAGCTTCTTCTTGCAAAAATTTAATGATCTGTTGATCATTCTCGAACACCTGCCAACATGTATTATTATCTGGCACTGTTGGCCTCACAACTACATGGATATGTGGTTGTTCTCTGTCCCTCTTGATGTTGTCAACCACATCAAACATTGCTCCAACTGCTGCAAGTCTATCAGCAGCTTCATTCTCCTTCCTGGGTATGGACACAATGCTGAAGGCCTCAAAATCCTCCATGAGATCCCATACCCTACTCTTGTAGTTCTTGAGCAGGTCATTTTTGACAGCATTAAGTCCTCTGACTTGATTGGCAACCAGTTCACTGTCACCAAACACTTGCAAGTTCTTGATTCCTAGCTTTCTTGCCCAATGAAGACCATGGACCAAAGCTTCATATTCAGTAGTGTTGTTTGAGCAAGAAAACTAAAATCTAAAGGCTGAATAATATTTCATACCTTTGGGGGACACGATCATAGCTCCTCCTCCAGCTCCTTGTCTACTCCTTGAGCCATCAAAGAACAATTGCCATACCTCATTGTCATCTTTATATTCTAGCTTAATTAGGTCAGGAAGAGGATGATTCTCTTCATGTAGACAGTAGACACCTAGCTCAGATTCTTCCATCTCCTTATAGGGGTCAAAAGCATGTCTTTTGTTGGCCCAGTCATCGAGAGTCAAGTCTGGGATACATCCCACCTTGGTATCTGCTTCACAAATGCTTAGGAGGTCTTCTTGATCAAAAGCTGAGCAGTTGGCATTGATTGGGCTAGGCACATAAGATTCAATATGATAATCAGAAATGGGTTCAGATCTGATTGTGGCCTTTGCCCCATACCTTGTTCTAAAGAGCATATGTGACCAATCAGTAGACAGATAGCCTCCAATTTTGGCAGTGAAGTCCCTGGACAAGCACAAAGCAAAATGTGGTGGCAAATCTATGATGGATACGTTTTGCAAAATAGTCACATTGGGGTAGGCATGCAGAGTGAGGTTCAGATCTTTGATGATTCCAATAGTTGTCACTATTGTCCCATCTAATTGCACTACCCCTCTAGAGATGACTTCATATTGGAGACCCAGCTGATCAGCTATTTGTTTGGGCATCACAGAACTACTAGCCCCAGAATCAATCATACAATTGTGCACCAATTTGTCTCCAATAATCAATGAGACATAGAATGGAGGAGGTCTCAGGATCTTACCTTGTTGTTCTCCTTGGTTCCTCCCAGGTTGAACTGCATTGGCAAGCACTCTCTCTTGCTGGTTAGGGGGTTGATTTGAACTTGACCAATTCTGCATGGCAGTCTGCAACAGATCCCTCTGCCCTGGAATGGCCAGTGACTCCCATAGTGAAATGTTCACACTTGTCCTCTTCATTTGCTCGATAATATTGAATGAGCTATCCTTTTTCTACCCCTTCCCAGACACATTTCTTTCTTGCACATGGGTTGTTACAACCGGTGTCTGACTAGATTTGGAAGGTGGCTTGGATTGGTTCTGCATGTTGGGAGTTGTATTTGGAACACCAGGACCTTGTGGAGTGATGGAAGGTTGAGGGTCACCTGAGTTCAGTGGTTGGCCCTCTCCAATATTTCTCTTTTTGGACCGTGTATTGGCAGCTACACTTTGAGAAGGGAACTGATTCATTCCACAAAAGTCTTCAGCCTGCCAATTTACTAGCATAGTTTCATTTGGGGGTCCACCTTGTTGAGCTCCTTGTTGCTGATCTCCCTCTTGGCTAGGTTCTTGTGGCACCATACTGGTTTGCACCATCAAGGCCTGATTTAGAGCACCATTAAAGCACATTGATTGGTTATGTGGCTGATTGCATGGAAAACACCAATCATATTCCTGTGCCATATTGTTCTGTGCTGGGACCAATGCCCTTGATGTTGAAGTTGTGTTTGGATCATACGACCTGAAAGGTCTAGCAGCTTGGGGTTGTCCTTGGTTCTGGATCTGATTTACAGTCTGAGGTGGTGGTCTATTGTGTTGATACTGGGGTCTAGCTTGATATTGAGCCTGGGGCTGATATGGCCTGGAACTCTGAGCCTGTTGTCTTTTGATGGTCACTAGCTCATTTCCCAGGTTTTGTAGTTGCTTCATCACTTCTTGAAGCTCCTTAGAGGTGTTAGATGATGAAGTGGAAGCTTCAGCTGAGCTTTGACTCCTGGGGGTGGGTATAGGAGCTAATGTAGGCATTTGGCTAGTATCTGGGTTTCCTAACTCAGGGTACAGAGGCATGGATGGCCTAGGGGTAAGTTTTCCAGCCTGAATCAAATGGTTCTCAGCTCCTATGGAAAGGCTATAGGCTGCAGGTAAGGTTGTGCCCCCCATTGACTGAATCATCAAAGAAATATCAGAATTTAAAGCCCTAAGAAAGTATAAGAAGGCACCTTCATTAGTGGGCTTTACTACTTTTGGAATCCTGTCCCAGGTCCGTTGAAACCTGAGGTTGAAATCCATCAGTTGCTCATTCGGGGCTCTCTTGATTGTTGTCAGTTGCTCCAACAAAGACAAGTTATCACCCTTTTCTCCAAACTGGTTGTGAAGAGTTGTGCACAACTGGTTCCAGTTTTGAATAGAGCCTACCTCAAGGCTCCTGAACCATTGTGAAGCTTTACCTTTGAGTGAAGAGGCTAGCAACTTGACTGCAATGTCCATCTCATGGATTTCATGGATTGTACAGACATTTGCAATATCTTGGACATGGTCACCAGGAGAAGTCTGGTTTTCCCCAGTGAAATATGGGATGCTCTTTAATGCTGCAATCGGGACCAGATTTTGTGCATTCAGGGCGAGTGGGTTGCTGCCAGTGAAGTTGACATATGGATTTGGTTGTGCCATTCTGATTGGCCTAAGAACCCTTGCAAACTGAAAGAAAGGCCTTGCAGGTGGAGGTGTTGACAAGGTTCTGCTTGGTGGAGATGGAGACCTCTGAACTCTTCTTCCTCTCCTTTCTCTGCCTGGGGATAGATGCAAGTATTCAAATATACCTTCTTTCCTTGCTCTAGACCGGGTTTTTCTCATGAATCTCCCAAGCTTGGGCTGCTGAAACCAGTGGATTCTTCCTCTGTTGGAGTCGTCAGATATGCAAATTTGAAGCTTCTTATAAGCTGAAGATTGCAACAAGTGCACATCAATCTTGCTGCGATGAAATGGAGACTTCTTTGTCCCATCGGGCATGCCAAAACTATTAGTGCAAAATCACAGCACCCCCAAATGAGTTCTAAAAATCTACTTTTCTAAGGCAGACTCATTTGGTGTGATTGCATAACATTGAACTTTCCCCAAGGTGTGGGACCTTGCAAAATGGGAAAGCTCTCCAGATTAAAGGTTGGTTCCTTATTCCTCTGTTTAGATGCATACGTGAGAATTTGCAGAGGATCTATCTCTATACCTAATCTAAAACTTGCCAAGGAGACAGGGATAAGAAAGGGGTACAAGAAATAAACAATAACTAAACTACAAGGTGATGCACCAAAGGAATGATGAACACTAGTTCTGCTGATAGACACAAACCAACAAATACATGCAATAATCAAACACAGATAACCAGATTTATAATGAAAGACCAGATGCGAGCAAAAGAGACAGAAAGGATCTAGAATCGATCACAAACATGTTTTATTGCTCTGCAGATTGATACAATACATTACAAAATAGCCAGGAGGTAAGAAATATATTGCAACTTTGATGGAAGGCCTGAAATTCCACAAATTCCTTTGCTAGAAGAAAAAGGGAGCCTGCAAAACAAGGAATGTCCAACCCTTTACAATGAATCCTGCCCCCGTATTTATAGATTCAATCAGAGAGGAGAAAGAGAGGGGAAGTGGGAAAACAGGTTGAAGCTCAACTACTGCTATTAATGCCCCTAATAAAATCTGCCCCTAAATTCGTCTTTACTGCATCAATCTTTGGTTCGGTGCCTTGAAGGAAGAGGAAACATTGGAACAGATCAAATCTGATCTGGTTGTTGAGGCAAGAAGATCCTGCATTGAAAGCCCAAAGATGTTTCCTCCATTTTCCTTTACCTAACCTCCTCAAAATTAAAGTTTCAGACCTCCATGGCATAGGCGAGGCCGAGATCTTTCCAATGGTGTCAGATTCACAATATTTCGAGCCCTGAGTCGAAAGATATGCCCCTTCGAAGTTTGTATCGAGTCCGTACAAATGGGCGGGAAAACAATTTGAAAAATGGGTCCCCTTTTTTATATGGGACACGTGGCAGCCAGATTAGAGAAAAAATCAAGCTCGCGGGTCCGCAATTTATCTTTTTTCCCTTTTGCACAAAAAATGCAAAACTCAAAAACTCCCGCAGCCCCGAAGCTCCGCCTGGACACGTGGCACCCTTTGGTTGGCTGGGGATGCACTTCCATCTTTATCTTTGTGCCTTTTGACAAAAGGAAAACTTTCACCTTTTCCTTCGATTCCCCGCTTTGGCTTTGACTCGGGCTCGAACTGTTGAATTTTTCCTTTGGGCGGAGTTGCGGGGCATTTTGCAACTTTTACCCCTTTTAGAAAAACAAGGGGCGAAAGACCAACTTTTCCCCGACGACCCGCTTTCCTTGAGACACGCGGTAGTCTGGCTAGTTTGGGTTTCCCTTTTTGGATTCACCTTTGGAGAAGCGTCATTAGGACACGTGGCTCCTTTTGCTGCCTCCCCCATACTTAGTCGATTTTGGACCCTTTTCAATGAATCTGAGCCCGGGGACTTCGGATCTTCGCCGTTTCTTCCCCTTCTTGTTTTTGGTTCCTCTGCTCGCCCCTTCTTGTCTGCCCCTTTATTTCATATTTAAGTCCCTCTGTGACCAATTTACAGATCCGAATGAGTTTTCTCAGGTCAATGGTTGATCCAATATTATGGCTTGGTTTCCCTTTAGAAGCCTGCAAATATAAGACACTGCACAAAATGTAAATTAGCAAAATTCTTGGTAGGAAGGTTACCTGGTAAAGGTCCAGTTCTAACATAAAAGAATTCCAAATGTGGATGTCAACCTGCTTTTATAATTAAGCTTTTGGATTATATGAATGGAATAGGAATATGTGTCCATAAAGTCAAGTGATCAAATAAATTGTCACTTTATTTTAAATAATTAGTCCATCAAATAGCCGTAGGTGATACATGAATAAGTTCCTAGAATCAAGAAATCCAAATTCCTTATACCTGGATGTCACTAAGTTTGTTCAAACACTTATTAGTTCAAATTTAGAGCCTTCTAGAGGCTAAAATCATCTAGTAGGTGATAGTAAAAATGTGGCTCAATGTTTCCTTCCACTTATTTCGATTATGTCACAAGATCAGCCTCCTTGATAATGACAAGTGTATATCATGCATAGATCCAGAATTTAAACTAAGGTTTGTTGATCTAAGTTCATCCTTCAGAAAATATCACCCTTTATGAAAGATATACTGAGCAGGGAAACCCCCTCATTCTATCTTCGTATTTGAATTGTACTGATCAAGGCTTGAGCATGTAGTCTATCCTCTTAAGCAAGTAAAGATACTTTGTCCTTCCCAATGTTCAATATGCATGCAAGATTCAGAATCTGTAGACCCTGGGTAGGTCAATGATAGCACTCTAACCTGTTAAGATTCAGATACATTAATGGAATCCAAGTCAAATCAAGAATTATGCTTCGTATTTGTAATTGTACTATGTCAAGGTTTGACTTTATCCTCTTAACCTGCATAGTATGTTGGAAAATCAAAATTGATGCTACATTTCACGAATGATGGGGTGACGCAATATGTTTGGGTTCCTAATATAGCCATGTACGAAATAATATGTAGGCGATACAAGCTTGGTAACACAACTCAAAAAATACATTAACTAATTCCCTACATTTAATTCCAATGCAAGGGGTGTTGGATCAAAATTGTAGCTAAAGTTGGTGATTGCAAGGGTGCATTATTTCACATCTATAGGGGATTTTGAAATTAATATTGGCACAAAGCTTAGTAACAGAAAAAGTTTGACATCTAACTAATAACAAATTCTAACTAAAATTGTTGCATTAAAAGACATAAGAGGAAAGTATTGTAAGGGCGATATAGGTTATATCTTAGGGGATTTTGTGAATTATTTCCAACAGAATGCATATAAGAAATGGTTCTGAGATGAACCATCTAAAATCAAACTACAATCTATTGAAGCAAAGAGGAATATGTCAAGGGTCTAATAAGAATATTTAATTCATGAAAAATAAGTAAAAATTCAAAGGAGACGAACCTTTGAATGATAAGTGACGATGAGAGATTTCCTGTGATGGTTTATGGATGATGAACGAGCCCCAAAAACACTCAAAGAGTGTATTAGATGCAGAATAACATTAATGCAGACCTGGTAATGTTGCTTGACTGCTTGAGAAAACTTGATAGTGCTCTTGTTCATCTAGATGGTCGTGAATGGTCCCAAAGAGAGGAAGAAGAATTGGTATTTATAGATCACCATTATTTGAGGGAATCAACGGTATTTTTGGGAAGTTGGCATTAGGGTGAGATACGAAGTGATAAACCTTCTATTTCCATCTTAGATGTGGGGGATTCAGGGGAATCATAGCTAGATAACTTGGAGAGGTCGAGGGTGAGGGTTAGAGGTATATAGAATTGGTTAGGATAGAGTGGGGATAATTTGGCAGGACTTGGAGAGGTCAGGGTGATTAGAGGTTATAGAATTGGTTAGGATAGAGTGGGGATAATTTTGCAAAATTAAACTAGTCCTAACTAGTGAGGATTGGGAAGTGGTTTATAAGGATAAGTTAGAGGTGGTTAGTGTAGTATTTCTAGAAGGTTGCTAGTTATAACTAGTTACAAATAGTGAGTGAGGATGAGTTCACATGGTGAGGTGTGCAGGTGAGTGGATTAATCCATTTGATTATTTATTTAATTAATTAATTTTGAGATGGGTGGTATGGCTTACTAGGAAATATGATGTAAATTAATTAATTAAACAAGTATGGGGTTAATGACTTAGGTTTAGGGATGTCATAATGATGCAACGATAAGCTTGACCACTCGAATGGAGGACTTGAGTCGTAAAATGGTATGTGAATGGTAAAACTTAATCAATTATTTGTGTGAGATTTAAATGTGTGATTATCTTCGAAGTGAAATACAACCTTGGAAGACAGTGAAGGACGCATAAGTTAGTGTTGCCAAGGATGTTTTTTAAATGCTTGGATCATTTAAAGGACGTAGAATCCCCTCACTTCACGATGCTCTTACATAACATAGCAAGCATTTAACCATTTTACGATACATAGGGCTGAGGCAAGTTAAATTGCAAATGTTTTTTAAGGCTTGGATTTTGGGACGTAGAATCCTTGTGCAAGCTCATCACGATGATCTTCGATTCAACAGACAAGCAAGCATGTATATTGTACCAAGGCACAAACATTTGTCCAAGAATTTGTATACCCCGCAAAAACACCGGGTGTGTTTACATGCGTGCAGATGAAACCAACGGTCATGAGACCCCTAAGACTTTGAAAAGTGCATGGGTATCACTTCCACATGCGCCTACAAAATAAAAATGGGGAGGCTAGCCACATTTGATCCTTAAGGTCGTCCTAAGATGTGAGAGGAGATCATACACAGTTTTTCCTTTGGTATGAACAAGTAACAAAGGAAAACACATGAAATATAATGAAAGAAAATAAATGTTAGATGATAAAATTAAATGATAAATATTGGTAGTTGATGATTGGGTCTTCAAGAGGAGGCCCTGCAAAACAAAGGTTAGTTTTGATGTTTGAACCCAAGATCTTGGACCGGTCATGCTATAAAATAAAGGGTTAAGTTTTATATTGATTTTTATATTTGAAAGTGTAAGACCCCTCGACAAAATTCAAAGGTTCAGTGAATTTTGATGTTATGGAACCCTAGATCTTGGAATCGGTCATGCTATAAAACAAGGGTTAGTAGTTTTATATTGATTTTATATATTTGGAAAGTGTAAGAATACTCACTTCCCTGTTAGTAGTTTGGAGTAAGAAAATCAAACTTCTACTGTGTAAGTTAAAATGAAAATATTTAGGAAAATGAAAACCAAGAATAATTTATACTATACCAAATTCTAAATTAAGACTTTCATTGCATAGATATTTTCAATACCTTTCTGGGAAAAAAACAAAGCCGTTTCAAGTTCGGGATCAAAAGTTATGGATCTCAGAAGGTAGGAAAAAAGCAAAACAAAGGTGCCAAAAATGAACAAAATCACCAATTCAAGACATAGGTGCCAAAAAAGAAAAAACATTCAAGACATAGGTGCAAAAATATAAAAAAGTGCCCATTCAAGACATAGGTGTCAAAACACAGGTCATAGGCGCCATTTCGTGTGAAAAACAACATATGAGCACAAAAATTGTAAAATTGAAGTTGTAAACATTTCGTGTGAAAAAGGTGTCATATGAGCACAAATATGAGTTTCTTCAAATTGCATAGTTGTAAACAATAAGTGAAAATTCCCATGAAAATTCAATAGTTTTTTCTATGGATAAAATAGATTTGAAAACAATTAAGAAGTGGGGGGTAAGCCCCACTATGGATTCCAAAATGTAATGCAAGAAAAATAAACAAATTGTTTTCCTACTCTAATTTTATCAAACTAAACCTCTGATTAGAGCAATGATGATTGAAATGGGGAGAAGATAAAATTACCTTCACTTACCCACAAGTTGCAAATCTCCTCCTTTGATGCGCTTGGATTTTATATTTGGATTGATTATTGATTTCTCTTGGATTGGTTCAGATTTGTGTGAACAAACTTGGAAAACACGTCCCCTTGATTTGTTTGATAGATTTATTTGGATGAAGATGAAGGATTGAATGATGTTTTGAAGATGGATTGATAGATTGATTGAAGAAGATAAAAATGGAAAATATTTGTTATAATTTTCTACTTGGCTCTCATAAAGGATAAGACCTCAATTTATAGTTGAGGGAGTGGAGGATTCAATGGCTAAGATGAAGCCATGTTGGATTTAGATCAAGGGTGGAGGATGCATGAGAAGGATGGAGAATTCTAGAATGGAGAACTCTATAATTTGAATTCAAAATTCAATGGAGGGTGAGAGGTCTTCCATTTGAATTTAAAAATTAAATGGAAAAACAGAAATTTAGAGAGGCTTCTAGAAATATCCAAGCCTCTAGATTTAGAGGTCAAAATTTGATTAGATTAAAATTAGATTAGGTTAATAAATGATGATTATGGGTGAGGTTACATGGAAAGGCTAGGTGTAGGGATATGTATGGTAGGTGGTAGGTGAAATGTAGGAATATTAAATTCCTATAAATATTAATGAAGGATTATAATAGGATAATATGATATAATAATGCGATTAATGATTTATGTAAAAATGGGATATTGATGATGATTAAAAGGATTAAATATGAAATGATTGTGAATATTAGATAAATGATTAAAGGGTAAATATGATAAAATGGATTAAATAATAATAATTAATCTTGATGATTAATTATTATATGGATTTCCAGATGAGGTTGTTTGTGGGACAAATTAATTAATTAATCATGTACATTTTAGATGTCTACATTTTACCATCTTTGAAGGCTTATTGTGAAATAATGACCTTCAAAGAAAAAGATAGAAAAGATGTTAAGATGGTACATAGGAATGCCCAAATTCTTTAAATATTATATGAAAAACGATCTGGGTAACCGCTTGAAAAAAGAGAGGCCCAAGTTAGTAGCATGTGGATGAGAGGCTAAGAAAATTAGGATTCAAAGGAATTAGAATATTTGAGGATTTAAAGGTCTAGGATTTGAGGATTTTTTATTTGAGGATTTAGGGGATTAGATAATTTCTTAGAAGATAAAGAGCAGGGGATATCCTAAAGTCTTCAAGAAAAGGCCCCTTGGATTTATGTATATATAGATTTTGAGGATATTTAATTTTGGTAAGGTGGTGGTATTTGGTAGTGGTTAGTAATGACAAGGGTGAAGATATATCTTCTAAGACTTCCTCCACATAGCCTATATGGAAGTGATGACGTCAGGATGTTGGACCTATAGTGACAGATTTGATGCATCTACCACGTAAATGAGAGGATTTAAGGATTGTTTTATAAAGGAAGGACTTGCACAAAATGTGGCACTCCCATGGTGCTGATTTTTAATAGATCCATCAACACTGGGTAGATGTTAAACAAAATCAAGGGGTGAAAAAGGGAATCTTCAACTATGGATATCCACATGACACAAAATGTTATGATCTTGCAATGGTTAGTTTTCACAATTCATAAGGGGACTAGCATCAAGCTTATCATGATGCATTGCTATCATTGTGGATGAACCCACACACATTGGTCTAGACAAGCCTTCAAGTCTATGGAAGCTCTCGATGCACTACTCATCTGTTTTCAGGCATTCAAAATAGTGAAGCCTCTAATGGGGAGTTCATACCATAGTGTATGAATACTATTGTTGACAGTCATTCCTAGCTTTTATTTCTTCTAACAAAAACCCAATGGTGATTCCTGACTACCATGTTCCAGCTAGATGATTGGTGTAATGCAAGTTGTGATTAGCTTATGCAATGCAAGATAAATCAAACAAATTGTTCTCCTAATCTAATCTTCTCAAACAAAACCTCTTGATAGAGCAATAGATTGAAAGGGGGAGAGAGACAAATACATGTCACTTACCTACAAAGGCCTTTGGCAAATCTCCTCCTTTGATGTGTTTGATTTTCTCTTGGATTGATGTTGGATGCTTTAGATTTTGCTGGAGTCACACAATGCATGCACCTCCCCTTGATCTTGCTTTGAATTTCTTGATGAAGAATGATGATTGATTAAATTGGATTATAGAGTGATGATAGAATGGATTGATTGGATGAATAAAAGATTAGAGTTTTGTTATGAATTTGATCACTTTTCTCTCATGGAGGAGGAGAGCTAAATTTATAGTTGAGGAGTGGAGGATTCTATGGCTAAGATGAATCCATGTTGGATTTGGATCAAGGGTGGAGAATGCATGAGAAGGATTGAATTATTCTAGAGTTGGAAGATTCTAAAATTTGAATTCAAAATTTAATGGAGGGAAGAAACTTCCATTTGAATTAAAAATTTAAATGGAAGGAGAGATTTAGAGAAGCTTCTAGAAATAGAAGCCTCTACATTTAGAGGCACGAGGATGTGATTAGGATTAGGATTAGATTAGGTTAATAAATGATGATTAGGGATATGATTACATGGAAAGGCTAGGTGTAGGGATGTGTAGGGTGGGTGGGTATGTAAATGTAGGAATATTAAATTCCTATAAAATGTTAATGAATGATTAAAATAGGATAATATGATATAATAATGGATTAATGTGATTAATGATAAAATGGGATATTTGATGAATTAAAAGGATTAATGATGAAATGATTGGGTAAATGATAAATGATAAAGGGGTAAATATGATAAAATGGATTAATAATAATAATTAATCTTGAATTAATTATTATATGGATGATGTTTGGGATATTTGTGGATCATAATTAATCATGCACATTTTAGATGTCTACATTTTTCCCCTCTTTGAAGTGTTATTGTGAAGCAATGACAGTTATTCAAAGAAAAAGAAGAGAATATATTATGATGGTGATATGATGCCCCCTCGAGGGGTTAGGCAGGGAAGGAAAGTTGGGTAACCACTCTAAAAGAGGAGAGGCCCAAGTTAGTAGATGAGAGAGGATTAGAGGATGAGAAGATTTGAGGATTCAAAGGATTAGGATAAGAGGATTAGGATTTAGTATTAGATTATTACATGGAGAGATATTTGAGGATTCAAGGATTATGTTATATTCTATTTTGGATTAGAGGATGCCCCAGATTTGAGGATAAAATGTTGAGGAGATTATGATTACAGGATTTGGAAGATTTTATGAGGATTAGAAGATTTGGAGATTAGGGGATTGGATTATTGGATGCCCCAGTCAACAATGTATGTCAAGGGTGATTAGATTTAGGATTCAAGATGCCCCATGTTCAGAGGATTTAGGTATTCTTGAGGATGTTAGTAAACAATGTATGAGATTGCCCTGAGTCAAGGGGGTTTGGATTTTTCATTTGAGGATGTTGGATTTGAAGATGTTAGATTTGAGGATTGATTTTATTATATGATTTGAGGATGTTTGGATAAGAGAATGTTTGCTTTTTTTGATCAAAGATGCCCCATCCATAGGATTTGGGATGTTGGATAGGAGATGATAAAATTTGGATGTGGATATTGAGTGATTGGATTGATATATAAGAGGATGAAGAGGTTAGAGGTTAGAGATGATGATGAGGATAGCTATAGATGATGATAAGGCTAAATGATCATGAGAGAATGGGTTTTTGTGCTACCATAAAGTTCCCACTGTTATCATCATTAGCATTTTTGATTGATGTGGCATAGAGTTAAAATGCATCAAGGTATAAAGACCATGATGATTGATTTTCCAAATGCCCATTGTTTGTCATATCATATCAGAAATTAATAAAAAATATGTTCATCATATATGTTTTTACCTAAAAAAAATTGTCCTCATATCATTAGGATCATGCAAAAGTAAAAAGAATAAAAAAGGGTCTCATATAATCGGCTAAAATGTAAATGCAGAAAAACAAATGCAATGAAAAAACACACATTGTGCATTGTTATAATTTTTAGATTGTGTAGATTGTTTTGATTTTTAGATTTCATGTGATGTTTAGATTATTTTTAGATTTTGGATGTTTTGAGATGATTTTTGGATGTTGATATTATTGTTTTAGATAATAGATTTTGGATGTTGAGATTTTGGATTTTTGGATGTTTGAGATTATAGATGTTGGTTTGAAATTTACATTTGGATTTTAGATGGTTTGAATGCTTGAGATTGGTTAATCTAATGGGATGTGATTCATTGGATTTTCATACAAGCTAATGGGGGGATGGGAAGGGATGAAAGGTGGGATGTGAATTTCTCCTATAAATCCCAAATGTGTTTGGGTAGGATGAAAGGGAAGGATTAGGGAAATTGGATAGGTTGGATAGGATAGGGATTGGTTGATAAGTTAGGATTATATGAGATGTAGGATGGGAGATAGATAGGATGAGGGATGTGGTATAGGATAAGATGGGGGATATGGAAGATGATAAGATATGCCCTTAAGTATATAGGGATTGGATAGATTTAGGGATATATGGATGGTGCTTTCCCCCCAAGTGTGAATTAGGGTGGCCTGCGTGCATGGATGGATGGGTTTGATTTTCCCCCAAAGTGTAGGGTAAGATGTGGAAGTGAGGGGTATATAAAATGGATTATTCCCCTAGTGGATGATAATAAGGTTACCCCTGGTCATGATTATGAAAATTGAAAAGGGACATGAGGAGGATGGGATGAAAAGGAAAGGATCATCGTCTGCCCAAAGATGTTCGATCCAAAAGGATGTGAATGTGATGGATGGAATAAAATGATTTGATGATTGATGAATTGTGAATATGAGCCTATTTCATGGCAACATGTTATAAGGAAATAATTTGAATAAAAAAAAGTGTGACCAAGGTCTAAACAATACCTGAAAACATGCAAGCCCTATGTCTCTTCAACATCAGACAAGTGTGTGTGATTGATGATGGTTAATTACCACTTGAAGTGAAGACTTAATGGGTAGTATGTTAAGACAAACTAACCAATGTATAGGGAGTGATTAATTCGAGTATCCTGATGGAAGGTGATTAAAGGTTAATTCATGTGCATTTCTCTGTTGCCAGCTAAGCATCCATACCTCGATAGAGATACATTTGATTCTTATCACAAATTGCTATGCATAGTCTCAACCATGTGTTCCATAGCTCCGGTAGAGTTAATCTAGGTAAAAACCCTAAAGAGATCCTTGAGGTGGATGATCTGTTATTTTTACTCATTTTGATATGAATATTTTAATTTGCATATTTGGAAGGATTTTTTTGGACATAAGAGCTTCCACTCTCTTGAATGAGAACTCGTCAAGGGGTTAAGAATCAATAGTGGCTCAGATGGGGGGGATGGAGATGAGTGTGAAGATGACATTGGCATAGAGTGCCAAAAAAACAAATGAACCTAGGGTAAGTACAAATGCCACAAGCTGAAAGTAGTGTGTTAAAGTTGTGGATTATCTAGGAGGAAATTGTGCTTGGAATGTTGGAGGTAATGATAAATCCAAAATTCTTACAGTTAATATGGTATTATTATACTTACAACATTGTAATAGAAATTTTATCTACTGTTCAAATGAATGGATTTGAATAGGATATAAGGGATGGATAAATAAGAAATAGATTAGGTGCAAGGGGATTTGGATATTAGATGGAAGGAGGATGGGTGGTAAGGAAAGAACATTTGGTCCGCTAGAGTGGATGTGTTACATTAATCCGACTTGTTTTGAATCAAATGGTATTTGAAAATTATTGCAGGATGATTTGTTCCTTCAAATTAAATTATATAGTTTCATCTGTAGATTCATCACAAGAGTAGGTAGAAATGGGTTAGTTGATGTTGTGGACTTAGATATTAGTTAGATTTAGCTTTAAACTCAACCTAAAAATTTCGGTCATTTTAACCCGTGAAAGCCTTTACAAGGGAGATGGTTTCATCCCGAAGGAAATGTTCAACCCATGAAGCCTTGTCTTTCGACACTAAAATTTTCCTCCGTAATTTCTATTTCATTAATGTATGTATTAGGAATAGGATGTTGTTAAGTATAATTAGTAGTAGCGTCTGATAGAAGATAACGGCGCCGTCAGTACGGTGCCGCCAATAATGTGGAGTACGGTAACAGTCAAAGTACAATAGGAATGTTGTAAAAAGTAAATATTTGTCGTAAGTGGTCCGGTAATGTTAAAATGTCAAAGTTTGGGTAATTAGAGAAGTAGGGTCTACATGATTAGGAATTAGAAATATTATATTGGTAATAAAGACAAGGAGTGAGGTCATAAATATTTTGTGTATTTTATTTGTAAAAAGTCTAAAAATGTGGAACCCATGTAAAATGATAAGGTTTATCTTATCTTAACAGATAAGCTTACATGTACAGATAAGAGTTAAGGTATGGAATATGATTCGTCAGAGTGGATTTCTTATCCTATCTTAGAGATAAGATGGATAAGCCTGGAAGTTCTATAAATAGAGAGGCCACCCCCCTCATTTAGCATAGAAGGAAGTAGTGAGAAATATTGTAGGAAGTGTGCGAAGGAAGCCATCAGTTTAAAGGTGTGTTGAAGAAGCCATTAAGAGGTGTAATTGTAAAGTTTCTCCCATAGTCTTGGTGAAAGGCAAGTGAAGTCAATAACACTTGAAGTACCTCATGGGTGAGATTGTAACAGTTTCATGTTAATATTATAATTTATTTTGATATTTCAGATTTGTCATCATTCTGTCTTATCATAGTCGATGGTATTCTTGTGTTATGTTGTTGTTTTGTTTCCAGATTACATCCACCAAACTAAAGGCTGTGCATTAGTAAATAATCATAGCACGAGGAGTTCCCGGTGAAGAATTATCATAGTGCCGGATTGGTGATGACATTTTGGTTCCGTTGCCGGGACCATTCCTCGTTGGTGGATTTTCTGGAGAGATATTCCCACTTAGTCAAAAATCAATTAGAGGGTAACCTTGTTTTTACTGTGCATAGTAGTTACCATGGTAAAGTCATTTTTGCCATGAATAGTAGTTACCATGGTAAAGTCATTTTTGCTGGAATAGTATTTACCGCAGTAAAGTCACTTTTTACCGTGAATAGTATTTACCGCAGTAACTTCACTTTTTACCGTGAATAGTGTTTACCACAGTAAAGTCAGTTTTTACCGCAGTAAGTCAAGTTTTACCATAGTTTACCGTGGTCATTTCTATTTTACTGTAGAAAGGTGTAAAGTCACTTTCTAGTATAGTGATTCCAATTATTTGTACACATAAGTCTTGTTGATTGTACTTGTGAGTTGGTATTTCACGGTGGTTACTTTTGAAAATGGGAAAGATTCCTGTTTTTTCAGCTCAATCTAATGAAGATGCTTCTTCTTTCATTCAAGAGTTTAAGCGATCTTGTATTTGTAATGGCCTTATAAGAAGGGAACAATGGACTGAATTTTTTCCTACCTTTTTGGATGGTTCAGCACTTAGGTGGTTTGAAACACTAGGTGATAATGTGAAAAATTCATGGGATTTATTAACTGAAAGTTTTCTTGAAGAATTTGGTGAACAACAGAAATATGCAGATCTCATGATCGAGATCACAAAGCTATCCCAAGGAGAGAAGGAGAAGATAAGGGATTATCATGCTCGTGTTCTAGAGCTAAGGAGGAAGCTCGATGCCCAGATCCGGAAGGAAGGACTAGCGGATGGGTTGATGAATGGCGTGGATAATCTCCTCTGTAAGCACTTCATTCTTGGGATGAAGCCAGAGATCAGACAACGAGTGAAGTATGACCGCCCAGCTACCATTGAACAAGCAAAGGAGATTGCAAGAAGGCAAGAAGAAAGCATGGAAGAGGAGCCCAAAGAAATTGTTGCTAAAGTAGAGCCTACACCAGCACCTTTGGTCCAGAATCCACAACCACTCCCGGTGAGCACAAATATTTCTCCTAGTACATCTACTGAGTATGAAGATCTGCTCAAAAAGATGGGTCAGTTAACTATTAATCTTCTTCAAGGAAAGGAATTTAGTTCTCAGGGAGGAGATAGAGGTCCAAAAAGAAATATTTCTGAAGTTGTTTGTTATGGTTGTTATAAAAAGGGTCATTATAAGTATAATTGTCCAGATAGAGCTTCTACATCTGGTAAAGGAGATAATGATAAAGGAAAAGCACCTGTGAATTCTTTTGATGTAGTAGATAAGAGCAGAAATAATGAAGTAGATGTGTTTGTAACAAAAAGAAAGAAAGAAAAAGATAATCAAGATGGAAATGATCCTAAGAAGATGAAAGAAGAAACTAGTAAGAAACATAGGAGAAGAAAGTTGGGTGTGCAGGATTTTCTGATTTCACAGGGGCAAGGACCATACTCCATCTTGGAAGATCTGTCCAAAAGGCCTGCAAATATTACATATGGTCAACTCTTGGCTATGTCTTCTGAGAAGAGGCGGGAGTTGCGAGGTGGACTCAATGCTCGAAGAAGGAAGGAGGTTGAGGTCCCTGTTTTGGAGGCAGAGGCAGATCCCTATGCTCCACAAGCTGAGGTATTATGTAATGGTATTTCAATTCATGATGTCTTAGTTGATGGAGGTGCTGCAGTTAATGTAATGACCGAGTCTGTAATGAATATGTTGGGTTTAAAAATTGATCGCCCTTCAACACTTATGTTAAGGTCATTAAATAAAGGAAAAACTAAACCAGAAGGTGTAGTTTCAAATGTGGCAATATCTGTTATGGGTGTGGTATGTGTGGTAGACTTTCAGGTGATGAAAAATGGTACTGTTGCGTACCCAATGCTGCTGGGAAGACCATGGCTAAGGAGAGTTCATGCAAGAAACTACTGGAATGAAGGTTTCATGACACTTGGACGTGGTAGAGAGAGGGTGAAGATAAATGTGATCCCTCGACATCATAAGGCAGAACCTGTGGATTCAAGTGATGAAACTGATGATTGGACATCCTCTGATTACTCTAGTACCAGTGAAGTGGACACTGAAGATGAAGAAAGTGAGGTGGATGTTTCAGTCATGGATATCCTTCCAGTCACACCAACTCATGACCCCATAAAATTATCTGAAGAAGAAGTTGATGATCGTCTCCAACAAATAAAGATTGGTGATGCTGTGATGGAGAGTGAGAAGGAATCCTACCTCCAGCTCTTTCGAAGGTACATACACCTATTCACTTTTGATTACAAGGAACTCCGTCAAGTAAGTTGGGTAGAACATTGTATTGAGCTGGTAGATGGTGCTAAGCCCATAAAGCAAATGCCATATAGAATGAATCCTAATTTTTCCAAGACTGTAAAAGAAGAAATAGATAAGTTGCTTGATGCAGGATTCATATTTGCTGTGGAGAATTCAGAATGGGTTTCTCCCATTGTGATCTCAATAAAAAAGAATGGGAAGCTACGCATTTGTGTTGATTACAGGAAGCTCAATAAGGCAACAAAGAAGGATCATTACCCTCTTCCATTTTCAGATCAGATCTTGGACGAAGTAGCTGGCCAGGAGTGCTATAGTTTTGCTGATGGATATAGCGGCTACAACCAAGTTCGTATAGCAGAGAAAGATCAGCTGAAGACCACGTTCACCACTCCTTGGGGAACGTTTGCTTATAGAGTTATGCCTTTTGGGTTGTGTAATGCTCCAGCAACATTCCAGCGTTTGATGAATAGGGTGTTCGAACCCTACATTGGGACCTTCATCAGAGTATTTCTGGATGATTTTTGCATCTATGGGAGCAAGTTGGACCACCTGCACCAAATGGAGACAACATTTCAAAGGTTAGATGAAGCACAAGCCTCACTAAACCCTACAAAGTGTGTCTTTGGATGTTCTAAAGGTGTTTTGTTAGGGCATGTTGTATCCAGAGATGGTATTGGTACTGATCCTGATAAAGTTTCAAAAATCAAAGATTTACCATTTCCTATTAATAGAAGTAAGTTGAGATCATTTTTAGGCCATGTGGGTTACTATAGAAGGTTCATCAAGAATTTCTCAAAGATTGCACAGCCACTAACCCAGTTCTTGAAGAAGGATGTTACTTATGAACCAGGAAATAAGGCGCATGAAGCTTTTGGACAATTGAAGGAAGCCCTGGTGTCTTCACCTGTTTTGAAGAATCCAGATTGGAGCAAGCCATTCATTGTGTACACTGATGCCTCAGATGCAGCACTAGGAAGTACTTTGAGCCAAAAGGATGAAAATGGGAATGAACATCCAATTTACTTTGGGAGCAGACAAATGAGCAGTGCTGAGGTAAATTATACTGTAACTGAAAAAGAGGCTCTGGCTATCATTTTTGCTGTAAAGAAGTTTAGAAATTACTTGCTAGGGCAAAAATTTCTAGTTGTAACAGATCATCAGGCTCTAAAATATATTGTAAATAAGCCTAACCCATCAGGGAGGATAGCAAGATGGATAATTTTGCTACAAGAGTTTGAATTTGATATTATAGATAGGCCAGGAAAGAAGCATGTCAATGCAGATGCACTCTCTCGAGCCTATGATGGTTTAGGATCATCTTGTGATGATGATGATTTCCCCGATGCAGCATTGTTATCCCTTGACACAATCCCTAGTGAATACATAGATATTTGGAATTATCTGAATGAATTCAAGTTTCCTGATGGTGCCAATGCAAAGACTAAGAGAAAGATTACTCAAGCCAGTCGTCCATATTCTATTCTGCATGGAGTATTATTTCGAATAGGACCTGATGGACAGTACAAGAGGGCAGTTGGACGTGATCAAGGGAAGGAACTGCTAGAAGAATTCCACAATGGTACATGTGGAGGGCACTTCTCTGGACAACTTACAGCAAGAAGGATCTTGGATGCAGGTTATCACTGGCCCACTCTTTTTAAAGATTGTTATAATTATTGTAAGACATGTGATATTTGTCAAACACATGGTAACCGTAAGACTTCATCAGCTCCATTATGTCCTATTCTTCCCCTTGGTCCCTTTGAAAAGTGGGGAATAGACATTGTAGGTCCACTTCCAACTACATCACGCCAAAATAAGTATATTGTAGTTGCCACAGATTATTTAACCAAGTGGGTTGAAGCTAGGCCATTGAAAACAGCTTCCATGGATGAAGTGGCAAGGTTCATGTATGAACGCATTGTCACCAGATTTGGTTGCCCATTAGAAATTGTAACAGATCAAGGAAGCCACTTCATTAATGAGGTGGTAGAAGCCCTAGTCAATAAGTTTTCTATTAAGCACAGGAAGGCAACAACATACAAGCCAAGCACAAATGGACAGGTGGAACGAACAAATTTTGTGTTGTGTCAAATTCTAGCAAAAGATGCAGCCTTGCAGGTACATAAATGGGATAAAAGGATTCATGCAGCATTGTGGGCATATAGGGCAACATCAAAGTCAGCAACAGGATACTCCCCATTTCAGTTGGCCTATGGCATTGATCCAGTTCTTCCTATTGAGTTTGATATTCCCACTGTGAGAGTTATGAAAAATGAAAGGATGGATGAAAGTGATTCAGTAAAAGAAAGGTTGGTACATCTTCATTTGCTGGAGGAAATGAGAGAAATAGCAAAGGATACAAGCCATAAGAAGAAAATGAAGCAGAAGGAATACTTTGATCAAAAGATCCGGTGGTCTCCATTTCATGTGAATGACTTGGTTCTAGTATATGATTCCAGATACAAAAAAAGAAGACAGAGAAAATTTCTTCCAAAATGGATGGGGCCCTACAAAATAGCAGCTGTGCATGAAAATGGTACGTACCGACTGGAGGAATTGGATGGCACTCCCATTACGAAATGGGTCAACCACGACAAGTTGAAGATTTTCCAAGCACCAGAATAGTCTACTCCGAGGACGGAGTAGAAGCTAGGAAGGGGGAAGATGTCGACACTAAAATTTTCCTCCGTAATTTCTATTTCATTAATGTATGTATTAGGAATAGGATGTTGTTAAGTATAATTAGTAGTAGCGTCTGATAGAAGATAACGGCGCCATCAGTACGGTGCCGCCAATAATGTGGAGTACGGTAACAGTCAAAGTACAATAGGAATGTTGTAAAAAGTAAATATTTGTCGTAAGTGGTCCGGTAATGTTAAAATGTCAAAGTTTGGGTAATTAGAGAAGTAGGGTCTACATGATTAGGAATTAGAAATATTATATTGGTAATAAAGACAAGGAGTGAGGTCATAAATATTTTGTGTATTTTATTTGTAAAAAGTCTAAAAATGTGGAACCCATGTAAAATGATAAGGTTTATCTTATCTTAACAGATAAGCTTACATGTACAGATAAGAGTTAAGGTATGGAATATGATTCGTCAGAGTGGATTTCTTATCCTATCTTAGAGATAAGATGGATAAGCCTGGAAGTTCTATAAATAGAGAGGCCACCCCCCTCATTTAGCATAGAAGGAAGTAGTGAGAAATATTGTAGGAAGTGTGCGAAGGAAGCCATCAGTTTAAAGGTGTGTTGAAGAAGCCATTAAGAGGTGTAATTGTAAAGTTTCTCCCATAGTCTTGGTGAAAGGCAAGTGAAGTCAATAACACTTGAAGTACCTCATGGGTGAGATTGTAACAGTTTCATGTTAATATTATAATTTATTTTGATATTTCAGATTTGTCATCATTCTGTCTTATCATAGTCGATGGTATTCTTGTGTTATGTTGTTGTTTTGTTTCCAGATTACATCCACCAAACTAAAGGTTGTGCATTAGTAAATAATCATAGCACGAGGAGTTCCCGGTGAAGAATTAAAATCTTCAAACATTTGATAGTGTAACTATTTTGGAAATCGCACAAGTTGATAGTTTTTCTGAAGAGGATGAGGGTTTCCAGAAAAATGGTTTCCTCTTAAGACTCCATTTTGGCCCCCCAAGTTATGGATTACCCAGGTAGAGTTTTTGTGGAAATATTCCCTTGGAAGGCCCGCAGTGCTTGATGGTGCCACTTTCGAATGAAGTTCCAGGGGTCAGAACATGTAACTTTTAGGCTGTTTGTACCAAGTAGGGGTTTGGAAAAATTTGTTGGAAAAAGAATAGTTCATTTCATTGGCCAAATCAGATAAATTTGGAAATTTGCCACGTGTCTAAATTGAATGGAAATCATTTCAAAAATTGACCTAAGGGTGAAACTAGTTGTGGGATAAATCTTTGGGAAAGTCCCGTGCCCAATCAAGGTTACGCCATGGGTCATTAGGCCATGAACTGGATCCTTTTCCAAAGTGGATTCAAATGAAGTTGAGGGGATGGATTACTTGGAAAGTAATCGTATTGGGACAACTTTAGGCGCAAGGTCAATCCTTTTAAACAGATCATGGGGTTGGGATAAATATGTGGGTACTCATTCCATTTTCAAGGCCTGCGGACCGCGGAGGACCATATTTAGAATATTTTTATTGGTGAAGGGTCATTCAAGATTCAATAATTCAAGAAGTGATTCAAGTGGATTCCCAGGTGTGAGTTTCAAATGACAAAGGAATTTACAAGGGATTCCTCAGTTTGCTTCCCAAGGCCACTGATCTTGTCCAATGGCATTTGAACGATGTCCACCTCATGAGTTGCAAAAATTATTACAAATTTTTCCTTCTTGGGAAAAAATGGAGGTGGAAATTCTCATAGACAATGGCCACTTGTTTTGTGATGTGTTCAATCAGAAGAAATGGTCAAATAGCCATTAGGTTGAAAGGATTTCATGCCCGCGGGGTGCATGGAATCCCCAGGTTTGAGGCATTTTAAAATCTTCTGTCTATGGCCAAAATGTCAGTGGAATTAGCCAATTGCAGAAGGCCCGGTTAAATTTGATTGGATGGGCCACGTGGATTTCGGGGATTCTTCTAGAGCTTTTCCTAGGGATTTTTTAGATCCAAGATTTAGGGAAAATAGTTAGTAAAAGTATTTGAAAATTCTCAAATTTTTTGCCCGTCATTTTTAGACCATAGTGTTTTTCCCTAAAATTTCAGATGGCCATAACATTCGGATACAAGTTTGGTTTTTCATTTGTTTATGGCATCAACCAGAAAGGCCATTGTCGTGATCAAAGGAGTTATGGATGAGTATCAGGGTCTTGCAATTTTGTAGGTGTCCAGTGGATTATTGGAGTGAGAACATTTAAAAATATCTGGCACATGCCCTTAGTCTCTGAATTTGATTGATCATAACCGATTTCAACCACCATTGAGGTTTAATGGATGGCTTGTGTGATTTGGATTGGTGAAAAATGTTATGGAATGTGAACCCATGTAAGGATTCCCTTGCTGTTAAATTACAATGTTTTGAAAAATGGTTGGAATTAGCTTCGTCCCATGTGGTTTCCCCATGTTTCATCTTAGGAGAATAGGTGTCGGATATATTGGACTATAATCATAAGTTCAGATTTCCATCATTTTTAGGTAAGGTGGAAATTTTGAGTTATGTATTGAGGCTCCCTCTATTCACTTTGAAAAGGTGATTTTGTGAAAAAAGTACATTCTTCTAAGATTGTTGATATTATGATAGTTTTCCTCTATGTTGTAATGCAAGTGTTTTTGAAGTCTAAGGGAAATTGAAATGCAGGCTCTATGAATGATTGTAATCCTATAGCTGAGTTGTTTGATCAATTTAACCTTCCGTTATAGTTCCTCCATGAATTTTTGGATGAAGTTAGACATATTGCATTTCTATGATTCTTGTGTTATCAATTATTTATCAAGTGAAAATGCCAAAATACTCTTGGTAGGCTGATGGCACCTTAGAGAAAGAGGAAGTTTCATTTTTTAAAGAGACATTCTCTAGGTTGAGCTAAAAATTATCAAAATTTAGATAGGATGTGACAGGTGAATTCAAACCCTCTATAACTTGCAAGTAATAGTATTAGAGGATTTGATGGAACCAACATTTTCTTAGAGATTGCTTTGCCATTTTTACAGATAATTAATGGATCTTGTTGGTGGGTGGGAGAAAGATTTCGAATTTGCAATTACACAGGATGTCCATTTACACCAGGTTCTATTACATGCAATAAAACAATTAGTCATTTGATTTGCAGGGGGGATATTCCTCTTTCCCATGGAATTGTCAAAATTACCTAGTTCCAAGGAAAGCCATGTAATTGTAAAGGTTGGCTAGTGTTATCTTAGGAAGTGCTTCCTTATTACACTCCTAGTGTTGGATTCACATGTAATGGCATTTGCAAGTCTGGATAACAAGTGTGGATTTTGAAGTCCTGATAACCCTGGATTTTCTCTATTGTATTTCCAAGTTCCTGTCCATTCATGTTGTAACTTTAAATGTATATGCCTTTGGATGGGAAGCTTTGAAGTCTTCATGCATCTTAAATCCTCCTTGTTTGTGAAATCCTTGTATCTACTTGTCAATAGTGAGCAATCTCCCTTCAACATTGTATCCTTCTAATGGAACATTTGGTGTAGTCCCTGTATTTTTGAAAGATATTTCAATCCACCCTTGAGTTGTCCTCTTGGATCTTTTCGAATTATTTAACATTTCATGTTCTTTATAACCCTAATCTCTCTCATGTACACCTTTAAAAAAAAAATTGTTGTAAATTTTGTTTAAAAGGGGTAGATCTACTAAGTTTGTTTTTCTTCATGTAGTTGAATCATCCTAGCACTGAATAGGAAGATCTACATGAATTTATGCAAAGGTCCATTTCAAGGAAACATAGTGTACATGAAACTGGAGGATTACAATTTTAGAATCAATTAGGGATAAAATGTAATACATTTTTGTTTGCATGATTCTTGCAAAATTTTGGTAGCATTTATAATTGAAAAGATTTAATTTGCAGTCCTTCATCTTTATATCCCAATTTCTTGATGCAACCCTTTAAACAATGGGTTATTATAAAAGTTGCCATGAATTTCCTTTCTTCCTTTCAATATAAGGAAACTATTAAACCTCCATAGTTTACTTTTCCATCCTTGTCCATGCGAAATAATCACTGTAACTTGGGCGTAAAATTAAACCATTTTAAAATTCCTTTCAAAAACCACAGGGTCATTCATTTTGTTTTCCTTGATAACAAATAAAAGGGAATAACAATCTCAGTATCTATGGAAATTTGATGAGAATGTTATGCTCATTCAGGGTCATATTTGGACCTTAAAAATATCATTTCCAAATTCTCTAAACCTTGAAAACAAATATTCACTATACAAGGTTCTTACAAGGTGATCATACTTCCTGCATTTATACACCTCTATATATATGATAGGTATGTATTTTCCCCATCAAATTGTATATCTCCAGAATCTATTGCCAAAATGTGATTATTATATTATTATTTCAGTATTGGATGCTAACTCGGTATGGAAAATTGAAAATTTCTAAGGCCCTCTTAATACTCAAAAAAAATTCTACATATTATATATATGATATAAACTTATATCTAAAAATTTGGTGTTTTTTGGATTTAAACCTAGGAAAAAAAGGGAAACATTGGGAAGGTTTCCGAACTTACCTTGCCAAACGTTTGCACACATTTTTTTTATGGCCTGGTGCCGCACTCTATTGAATCCCCCCCACCTCTCTGGAGGTACCCCTGCAATAGCACACTTGCCTGGGGACCGAGTCCCCTATGAATCCTTTATTTTGATTTTCCACCATGAGGACACTTGGAGGATTCCACTCATTTTTCCCCCCTGCTTGGAATTTTCAATGGCCAAAGAAAACTATCTGCTGAACCCTAGACACCACCCCTTCTACTGGTCCTTCAAAATTTTCAAAAAAATCTGGTGGACTGAGACATGTGGTGAGCCCACGCTTGATTTGAGTGTCCACTTTTGGAGAGAATCTCAAAGTACGCCATTGAGACACGTGCCAGCGTACATGTAGGATTTCCAAAGGACCCAAGATTTTTTCTTGGGCCCATGGCACGTGGAAGGCCTGGGCTTGTTCCAGATTTTCTATGCATCACCTTTGCAGTTGCACTAAGAAAACAATGGATGACTCTACTCTAAAGTTGAGAAGGGTAGAGAAACAATGGTTGTTGTGCATTGTAGGAATTTTTCTGCCATTTTTAAATCGTGGAGATCTGAATCAAACTCCATAGCTCCTTCCACCTATTTTTTGATGAAATTCCTTGTCTTTTTTGTCTGCAAATGTCATTGAATGGATTTAGAACTTAATTACATAGAGAAATTCCAGGGCACTTGTTAAGACTGGAAGATTCAAAATCAAGTGGTCAAGATTAGAATTGATCCTAGGGAACTTCCAAAAATCATACCTTACTTTAAGAATGATATTTTAATGGGACATTGTAAATTAAGATAGATAAAAGAATGAAATGATGGAGGTAACAAGTAAATAAAATATAGAAGGAAAGGTGTTGCCTCGAGAGATTCAAAGGATTACCTATCAGATCCAACTTTATAGATGAACTCTGGAGTAAACTAATTAAAATAATAATAATAATAATAATAATAATAATAATTAAAGGTGTCTTATTCTCCTACTAGAGTTCTACAAATTCTACAAGTATAAGGGAGCCATGAACTTGTAAAGAATATTAGAATTGATAAAAAGTGATCAAATTTCAAGTTTTAGAAATCAAATGAGTGTCTATGATAATATGAGCCAAGTTTGATTATATAGTATCTGCACATGGTATACAAGATTAGGATAGGTCTAAGATTTTAATCCTTAGAATAATTCTTATAGATTTTTTTTCATAAGACTTTAATCAGAGTTTTAAGCTTTTTTTTTTTTACCTATTTTTTAAATAGTTCCTTACATTAATATACGAACATTATTGTTTATTGGTTATTTGATGTGTCGAATTTCTTTATTCAATGATTTATAACTATGACAAGTGGATACGTGATATAAGGCATCCCTTCACTTGGGAACCCTAACCGTGACTACACCTTTTCTGGTGGTATCAGGGCAAGGATTTATAATTCGTGCTAAAGAGATTGGTATATACATCAAATGGATTGGTGACTGACCTTAAATTTTATTTTTTTCTTTATTTGGGTGTGTGTAGAAAGTATTTGAATACATATTGAGCATTTTTGTATTTGGGTAGAGGGTGTTAGGTTGTAGAATCTTGTTAAGTGAGATTTTCTGAGAAAAAGATGGCACATAGAGTAAACATAGTGCCAAGACTTGTATACTTGAATGATGTGATCATAGGAATGTAGGCATGTTTATATACTATGTAATTATGTATTATGTAGTAGATTCCATTGGTGAAGATGAAAGAATTTATGATTTCAATAAATAAGAGAACTTGTAGATCAAGAAGCTACAATACAACATGTAGATGAGAAAGAGGATTTATTCTTTCATGCAATCATGAGGATTGGAATAAATTTTTCAATATAAGTTTTTTTCTACTCGGGGAAATTAGAACCATAAAATCTTATCGACTAGATCACAAATATGGGGAAATATTTCAAGTATGAATGTATGGAAGACTATAAGAATGTGATATTTATGAATATCAAGTTAAAAGGACATGTATCCTTGTGGTGGGATCATGTGTAGGATGAGAGATTTCAAAGAGGAAAATATAATCTTAAGAATTTGGATTGAATGGTATCAAAGTTTTAAGGATAAGTTAGTGCATATATATTACCAATCCCATTTATTCAAGAAATTGCATGGTTCGCATCAGAACGAATTGAGTGTGAAGAAGTACACTAAGGATTTATATTAGCTCAACATCAAATTTGGACATGTAGAGGATGAAATAGAGTAAATATTGAGGTATGCTGATGTTCTACACATTTTAATTCAAGATGAAATTAGTATGGTTACATTGATATCTATGGAGGGATCCTATGAGTTTGTACTAAATGTGGAGGATAAGTTGTCCTAAAGGAAATAGAGAAACTTGTGGGGAAAATTAAAGCTCCCATGTATGGGTGGAATTTTGTCCAATGATATATAGAGTCATACACATGAAGGAGAAATAAGCACCTTGCATGAAACAAGTCGTGTATAGAGAGGTAGAGGTAGATCTTCATCCAAAGAAAGAGAACGTGAAAGAAGAAAATGATTTAGTGGAACTTTTTTGTGTTGTTGAAAGACCAAACATCATGAATTTTAGTGTCAAAAATCCATGTAAAATAGTATAAGTAAGATAAATGATGTTATAAATCGTGTTTTATCAACATGCAGATACAATAATGTGGTTGATGAGCAGCATAAAGAACACAAACATGGAGAAGAACATTTTTATGAAAAAGGGTGTTGTTAAAGCACTCAAAGGAAGAAAATGTGCACACAAAAATAAATAATATGTTCAAAATTGTTTTTATTTTCTAGAAATAAGTGTTATAATGTCATTTTTTGCTTGTGGTGACACTGATAATCTTGTTTCTAATGAGATGGTTAAGAAGCTTGGTCTAAAGAGGATTGCACACCAAAAACCTGTATAGGTTATCATGGTTGATGAAATAACATTTTTTATTGTTGAATAAGAAATGCAGAGTGTGTCTCAATATGAATATGATATCATGTGTATAGTTCCCATTAACTTATATCATATATCATTGGGGAGACCATAATAGTATAAATAGACAAATAGTTCATGATGTCCACAAAAATACATACATATTGTTGAAATATAGATAAAAGTACACTTTTAATCCCTTGAAAGAATCAATGTATATGTTGATATGAGTCCCTAGGTGTTTTTGGTTTTAGGAAATACTTCCTGAATGTGGTAAAAGGGTACAATATATGTTTTGCATTCATTTCAAGGATTCCATAAAAATTATGGGAAGTTGAATCAATACAAATAGAGGATATCCCATGTAAGGTGAGGAATCTTCCATGTGAGTACATGGATATAATGACTAGGGATATTTTGGATTTTGTATTTCCTATATGTAGTATCAACAATCATATGGACTTGATAGTAGGGGCTAGTTTTATAAAAAAACACCTATGGAGAATGATGATATGAGGAAGGAAGTTCAATATTTACTATATGAAGTATTGATCATAAATTTTGTGAGCCCATGTGAAGTACCCATGATATTGGCACCAAAAGGAGGAGAGTGGAGAATTTACACTTATTACATAACCATCAATAATATTAGTATCAAGTATTAATTTATATTTCCGCATATGGATGATTCGATGAATTTTTTGAGTGGGAAAAAAATAACTTCACAAAGATTGATCTAAAGAGTGGATACCACAATATCATAAACATTGAAGGAGAAGAGTTACTTTTGAAATGCATTATGGATTGTATGAGTGGTTTTACATGTTATTTGGGTTTACCAACACATAGAGAATAGTCATTTGGTTTTTGATGAACAAAGTGTTGAAGTCTTTCTAATCCAAGTTTTTCATTGTTTATTGGATGAATATATGGTTTTTAGAAAAAAATCAAGAAGAACATAGTCCATTTTCATAGAGTTTTGGACCATTCATGGGAGGAGAATCTTCTAGTGAATCTAAATAAGTCCATTTCCATACAAAAGGAGTTAGTATACTTGGGATTTATAATATCTCAAGAATAATTGAATATGGATCCTAAGAAGGTGTAAGCTACAGTGTATTTTCCATCCCCTAGAAGGATCATGGAAGCCCAAATATTCCATGTACTTTTGGTATTATAAAATATTCAATGATACGTATGCACCAATCACAGAGGTGATGTGAAAAGATAAGGAGTTTCTGTGTGGACCACAGATGTAGAGCATACATTACTGAAGATGGAGAAGAATACATATCATATAGTATTGGGTATTCCTGATTTTAAAAAATATTTAAAGATGATTGTGATTCTATTAGAGTAGCTCTTGGGTCGATGATGATTCAAGAGGCATGACCCATCACTTATTTATGATATAATTTACTTATGACATACATTTCTTTAATGCTTGTATTATATTGTATAAATTATCATGGCATACTTTACTTATGACATGTATTTATTTAACACATGTTACATATTGTACACATTATTTAGAACATATGTATGATTGACATAATTTCTTATCATGCATTACATGATTACATTTATAGATCTAGGTCCCACAGTTGATTTACACTATTGATATAGTTTGTTCATATTGGTTTCTAGCACATTAAATAAGAGATCATTTCTTATTGCACATTACTCAAGCCACATTGATTGTTACACATTAATATTAAATCATTTCTTATTTTATATTTCTCAAGGCAGGTTGATTATTACACTTTACGATCAAATCACTGTTTACTACACATTTCTCTAGTCACATTGGTTGTTACATTTCATGATTATGGCATATCTTATTACATGATTATTGGTTCATTTTTTATTACATGTTGATTATTATGTTACTTTGTACACATTGGATCTAGGTCCATTGCTTGTTATATTGTAACAATTATATATTGATTCTTACACACTTGAATTTATATCAATGATTGGTGCATGTTTTTCTTACACACATGAGCTAGAAATAACACTGGCTAAGTTTGTCATGTCTTTTCAAATATTTCTATTTATAATGGGTTTTTCATGTCACATTGTGACATGTTGTGTCATAGGTCACTATGGATACGTTAGGCATGGTGTTGTGTGTTGTTATCATATTAATCATCATTTCATTGTTATGTTATCTAATAATGTGGGTTATATGTACACACAAGTAATGTATAACAATTATCCTCTCATTTTAGGACCCAAATATCCAATGCATGAGTTTCTATTATGTTTCCTTTTAAAATTTCCAAATGGTATAATAATTACATGTGGTTATATATGTTTATAAGGGAATCTAAAAGAAATTACTCATAATTCATCCAAAATAGTTAGTATGAATAATGAAATATTTACAAAATATCAAATTATCACCATAAAATGGGGATAAAAGGGAAAGAAAGAAAAGATATCAGAATTCACACATAGAACCTTCAATTATCAAAAACCGCACCCTTCAAAGATTCATTGCAAATTAGCTAGTATTCATAAGTTTAGCATTATCAAAAGCTATGAATGAACACTACTCAAAAGTCTAAGGAGAATCAAATCCGAATAATAATCGCATAATAATAAGATCAAAAATGAATTGATTGCACGAATAGATTTTACACATTCATTTCATTATTTATAAACAAGCAGAGCATTATTATGAAAGAGTATCGAAATAGTCATGGTTTAATCTAACATGGTTCACATAAAATAAAAAAACTCTCATTCACAACATTATTTCTTCAAATAAAAGAGAAAAATATATTAAACATGGATATTACTAAATAAATGACACATTAGAACCACTTATAAAACATCATAAGAGATGATTTACAAATCTAAAGTGTAGCAAGTTCTTCTCTTTTATAATAAAAATATCTTGAAAATACTTCCCTTTTAAAACAATTACAATAAAAAGTATATATTAAAATATCAATCACAGCCAACAACCCATAATCACCAAGGCTAAGATTGCCCCATTTATTGTGTAATTAGGTCTCTTTTAACTCCTAGATTATTTTATAAAGTGCCCCCTACTTTGTATAATAAGCTCACACCATGGACATTTAATATATTTTTCTTGGACCCAAAGAAAAAAAAACCCAAAACACTCATTTGTTTATTAATTTTGACATATGTCTAACTAATACTTAACACATGTACCATTTGAAATATCTTATCAATATCTTTCTAATGAGTATAAGTTTTTTCCAAATCAGGGTACTGTAGAGAAAGTTATGAGCATTTGAAAATCATTGTGGCATACCTTCATAATGTGGTGAATTTCTTACATCATTTTGTGTCAAATATCTCTACAAAAACTAAAAAATAAATTATTAAAATAATTCAATAAATATAATGAGACCCAATTCAAAATTTAAAAGACTTTAAATATCTTTACAATATTAAAACATGGGAACCCACGAGACTTAAGAAAATATTATAGGCCCAAATATTAATATAAATATTTTTTTATTATTTTATGGGACTCAAATCAGTTGTGGGGGCTCATCTAACTATGTATAGAGGGGCCTAATTGAATTAATTTAGAGGTTCACATTTTTTAAATATTTGTTTTGTTTTTAATTTAAATTTGACATTGTCATTGGTTTGGGGCTCAATTTTAATATCAAAAGGGCCTCACTATTTTATAGTTTTAAATTGGTCACACAATTATAAATCAATCAAGGGACATAAATGAACAATCTAAATATTTGAATTATCTTATCCATTCATTATATAAGAGGGGGGATATTTCATTTGGAAAATTGGGGGTGTGTTGCGAGCACAAAAAATGGAGACTGGTGTGGGGAAAAATATGCTTAGTGTTTAGAATCCAAATTTTTTGGTTAACTCCAATAATAATTTCAACAAAAATGCATAGTAACTCAATATTTCAGTAAAATAATTGAATGTAAATTTTAAAGTTATCACATGACATACTAATTTTTTAAAACATGTACAAATAGTCATGTGTGCGAAAAGTGTATAAATTACTTTTCCATCGTAATTTTAATCTAGCTCAAGAGTGACCACTTGATCTAAAATTCCCACGGGGTTATTTTAATTATTTTTTATTTTCATAGTGGGAAATGGATGGAGGGAATCGCTTCCATGGAATTACTCTATTTCCACTTAGGAAATCATAGCCCCAATAGAAATACCTCTATTTCCACTCTAGGCCTTATTCCATTTCCATCCATGCATCTATAACCTCAATGGAGGTTTCCTAAATCACCCTATTGAAATAACTTTGAGAAATTATAATTTTATTGCATATTGTTTTTCTCTTTTTATTCATTTTGAGATCTTAAGGGTTGGGAACCAATCCATGTTAGATGATAAGTGATAAATTTGGTCACAAGTGATATCTATCAATTTTTATCTACCTTAAGGCATAATTTAGATGTGAAAATGCATTTGTGACTCTTCTTCAATGTAAATGAAATGATTCTAAATTCATGTGATAATTATAACATAAAAATGCATATTTCTAATGAAAACATATGCAGTCAAATACAAAGTTGATCTTAAATCAAAGTACGCCAATTTTTCTACATTTTTTACATTTCATAGTTATATCTACATCGGTAGCCAATTATACATGACCAAGCACCTTTACATTTTAACATGGGACAAGAGAACTCAAATTTGAAAAAATGGTTTGGAGAAAAAAATTAGTTTATCTCCTTAAATTATTTAAAACACAAACTAAATAAAGAAAATAACAAACTACTCTAAAAATAACAATGGATGCATATATCCTTACTAAAATCAAGCACAATCCTAATCTATTCCTACACTAAAAGCTCTCATCTAAAGAAGTGGGATGAACTTGAAAAGTTTGTATGACACACTTCCTATTTCTATGTAACAACATTTTTTTCAATTTTTGAGTGTCCACAAATGTGCATAAACATCTTTGTATTCACTCTAAAAATCATTCAAAATAAGAATTGTGAATAAAAAATAAAGTATTGCAAATTTTTTATCAATATATAAAAGTAAAATTAGAAAACACATTGGGTTGAGGAAGAGTTACCTCATAATCAAGCCAATAAAATGCATGTAATTATTTTACCTCAAACTTGGTGATATTTGGGGGTGTGGGTTCATATGATACAAAATCTTCTTGATATTCATGCATTTTTTAACAAATTAGATTTCAAATGTGCCCAAGTGGATTTTGAACCTTATCCATATCCATATCACTAAAATGGAATACCTACATCCACTCTTCTCTCTTATTTTGCAATTTGAGACATTAGGTCCCCCTCTTCATCTTGTTCAACTCTACATTCTTCTAACTTCTTTCCAATAAATTTTTAAATCATATACAAGGGGATCTTATAAATCACTTCGAAGATCTAAAATAGCCTACAAATTGGGACAATTTACATTACTAACAACATTTCCTAGAATAAAATCAAAAGTTTCTTTTAATAAATTAATTTCCATAATTTTTCTAAAATCTAATTTAGTTCAAGGCATTGCCTCTTCCTCGTTTATTTCATGTTAAATATCGATATTACGTGCATCATCCTCAAAATTAGAATCATCATTAGTAAATCATTCATTTTTATCACATTTAATCTCATCCACAGCATATACAATGATGGGCTCAACACCTTGATTTTTGTTTCACTAAAAAATATAATTTGAAATAATATATTTGTTATGAAAAATATGAGTGTTCATAAAATTAATTAGATTTTTTTGGAACTTGAGATATTTTTTGAGACGACACTTTTCAAGCTATGGGGAAAAATATTTTATCAGGTGTGACATATTCTCTATATGCAGAAATTAATGTGCTTACATTGAAAGTTCTCACAAAATTAGAAATTATGGGATCTAAAGAGCTAACATGGATATTTAAAATGGAATAATCCTTTGGGTTATGACTACTAGGAATGTTTCTATAAATCTCCTAAAATCTAAAATTAAATTTGTGAATTAACTCATTGAGTTGTCTCTTAATTATGACCAATTGATTTATAAATACAAAATGATCAATTCCTTATAAATGAAACATTGAATTCTAAACTGAGGTTAGTGTCATTTCAATTCTACTTTTTAGCTTTGATCATATGGATTGTATAATGAATCTAGAAATAACCTACAAGCTACTTCATAATGTTGAATGTATTTAATCATGAACTCAAAGAACTTTAATAATACCTATACACATTTAGCAATGAACTTTGACTGCCGCAAAATCTGGGAACTATGATTTCTTTTCCAATACTCAACACTTCAGGGCCTATTCTATATTGAATACCAAGAATCTTCATCACAGATCTGCACTATATGTCCTTCGGGGCATTTGTGTTCTTCATTGCTTAAGACAATCATGAAGTTGTAGATTAATGTGATCTCTTACATTTTGTAATAGCAAAATAAATAAAAATACAACCATATATCAATGCAACGATGCCAAGGGTCCTCCTAACCATAAAAGAATTCCCCTAATTAGGTGACATTTCACCAACTTTTAATATTTTAATTAAAATACTCGAATGTTCGACCAAATTTGTTATGCGTTAGATTATTATTGAGGTTTTAACCAAATTTTCACTATGTGAGGATAAGAAATGATGACTATGATGAGGACCCCACACTTCTAAAATTGTATATTATGCATTTCAATTAAAATTGTTCATGACAAAGATATTACCATTTCTAGAATGGTATGAATAAATCATCTATAACTAAATATCTTCATGAAGGCATCCAAAATTTAATATCACTAAAACAATATTTCTTAAGGTCTAAATTAACATTCAAACACTTTCTTAGGAAGTTAATAAAGGCAAGCAGAGAACTCAAATTCAAAATCACCTTGTCCATATTTAACCAATTTTGACCTTGAAAGAGATCAATATTGTCAAAAAGTCTGCTATTTGTACTTCAACAAAATCATTATTCTAGACCCCAGCACAAAGAATTCTAATGAACCAATTTCAAGAATGATAACATGGAGAATCAATATGTGAACCTTCCGGTCCCCTCGACACAATTTGATGTTTTTCATTGCAAAAATGCTTGAGCATTCCATTGCTATAAAATATTGATTTTAATTCACTACATCAATCCTTGCTACTGTTTAAGAAAATCATTATCTCCTAATTAGTGTAAAACATAGGTAAAGCAACTCTAGTTGCACATAATGAAAATGTTTTTAATCCCTGATTGGCCACAACATACTTTCTTCATACATCAAAGATGCTCAATGGAGATGAATTGACATCTAGTAGGAAAGAGAACTGACATAGGAACCAGGTTTCCAAGCATCCCAAGAATTTTGTTGGAAAAGCACTGATCTAAATTAGCTAATTAATTCTAGTAAAATGTAGTATCCAATTTAAAGCAACTTGAATTAATCCATTAAGTCTCATTCAGAGTTAACTTTGAGATATGTTTGTACGTTCCTAAGAGAATATAATGATTTAAAATTTTGTAACCATGTAGGTTGAGATATATTTGAAGTTAAAAATACATTTGTAATGTCAATTAATCAAAGCCTAAGTCTACCTATGATGTAAACAATACTAAAGTTCCATATATTGTCGAGGCATAAATAGGGGAGGCAAATTGTGATGTTTTATTAATGTCAAAATGAGCAGATTCAAGCAAATTACCTTGTAGCATGAGTGCTTTCCAACTGTTACTATTAGAAAAAAAAGGATTTCCTTAAAATCGTTGCACGGGTGCAACATTTTGTATAAGAGAATACAAATCAAACCCTAAATAATTTATAATTCAAATTCATAAAATTTTATTTGGTCAAGTGATACGCCCTCAAAAGTGTTCAAGTAAAGTTGGAACTAAAAAGATAGAGAAATTATGCTTTGAAGTTGTAAACTCTCCAATAACAATGCATGTTTTAGATAAATTTTCTAGGTTTTCCTTCTAACACTAAAATTTTATTGAATGTCCTCATTTATCAATGCAAATTTACAATCTTTCTATGGTCATGGATTTATCAAAGCTTGTATTGTTTTCAATTCCTTGGTTGATAACCTCAAAGAAATTTGAAATTCAGGCGTTACAAGATGGAGTTTTTACATTATTCATCTTATTTCTTCCCACAGTCGGGAATAATGGGCGTATATCTTCCCTGAATTTTACTACATTATCCACGAGGTAGTACATGGATACAAGGATGATATGGCACATAATTCAATATTTTCATTGGTGCCAATAAAACTTTAAAATTCAAATGGCAAAACTTAAAGGTTGACGTAGTGTCTAAAATGCAAACAAAATAATTTAAATAGGCTTTCATTACCACATAAGACCATCAATTTCAGCTACAAGATGAAAGTTTTTCAACACTGATCCCAATGGCTAAAAATGGATATTCTTTAAAAACTCTTGGCTTAATGTCATATCTCATTTCAAGGGTCAAAGCTAGGGGCCAATTAAAATAGTTTTAAACAAGCAAATCCTTTTACTTATCAGTTTCCACAAAAAGTTTCCTTCTTTTTCCAACAATCATGGACTGTAGAAATTTTGAGTTGGTACCCTTTGCTTTAATTGTTCAAAATTGAGTATTTTAATCTTCGAAAGGTTCTTTCCAAGATATCATAGGATCGCAAGTTTAGACTCACCAACTTCATCAAGTGCGAAATTAATTCCCCTTTCTAAAAAACAACTCAGAACTTGTGTCTGTTATTTTGCAAGACTATGGCATGGAACTATCCAAAGGCAGGTTTTGCCCAATGCAGACTCTGTTGGATCTCCACGTTTCTTTGTCAGATATTCGGCAAAAAAGTGTAAAGGATGATGGAGGAAGTCAACTAGCCCAAGCTATAGAAAAATAATGCAAGTTTGAAGGAGGCCATCGGTAAATGGAATTTGCATGAATGATTGTGAGCCTTTTGACCATTAAAGGGGCATTTGAAAGTTTTAAACCTTTGACCCGGTCAGCCCTAATCATGCTAGGAAAAAGTTTGGACGATGACCTTAGCCCTTACATTGTGCCAGGTGAAAGTGAACGAATGCGATGGCGTGGAGAATTTGATAAAGTTTGAGCCTTTTTCCAAAAAAGGTTCAAAATTATAAATGGAGTGAAACCCAATTCTTCACATTCAAATAAGCCCACGTTCAAGTATCAAAAGTCAAAAGGGCATTGGCGGGGAAAAATGTGAAAAATTGCCAAATCTCTATAAAGTTGTAAAAATGCAAAAGGCCTCCTCCACTGCCCCACTCCAGTAATTTTCTACCACGTGGATAACTCCTGAATTTAAAGTTTCAAAGGAAGATGAATGGTTCAATTCAAAGTTACAAACCTAGTGTAATGCCTGCATTATGAAAAGTCTGGTTTTTTCCACCATTGGACATTTCTTACGAATCAAGAATCTGAAATGGTGCGAAATGATTGAAACGCTTGATTGGCTGAACTACTTCTTGGCTAGATGTCAATATGAAGAAGTTGTAACCATTTGTTGCAATATACTTAATGGATTCTAACACGCTCATTTCAGTACGGGTTGGCAATTGATCTTGTAAGACTGTAAAGTGCATTAGTACATTAGAGAAAGGGAAAAGGAGATAGTCCATTTTCTCTTTTCTACTTTCCTCCTTTCTACAAATTTCTTCTTTCCCACATTATGTACAACTTCCTTTTTCAGCATCAATACAAGAAGAAGATTTTGTAGCCTTCTTTGACTGAGGAGATTCTTGGAAACTTTGAGTTTGCTGCAATCTTGTTCATCTTGTTGCCTGGTTTTGTTGTTTCTTCCCATAAATGCATGTGTTGAAGTTTCTAACTAGTGGTGTCTTTCTGATTTTGCTACCTGCACATCATTAGTTCTCCTACCTCTATTCTCACTCCCTTTCCCACTCTTTAGACAAATTCTTCCTTAGCAAGATATTTGCTAGCTTTTTCACAGGGTCAGTGGAGTTCCCTGTTGGATCTTTGGCCGAAAGGCCACCAATAATCCACTTTTATGCCTCTTTCATGCATATACATGCTGCACCAGTTAAGTAGAGGGACTTAGATTCCCACAGCGTGGAAATGTAATTCACAATTTAAAAGTCCACCGTGAAAAAAAAATTCTAGTGCCAAGAATATTTGATGGCACCGACCGTGGGACAGATTTATTGGAGCATCTGCACCCAATATACGACCTCAAGGTCTGAAAATTAAAAAAAAAAATCAAATATTGAAAAGATAAGAGTCATAAAGACTTCAAACTGAAATTGGAATTTCTAAAAGCCAAAATGATTAGTTTCCATGTCTTTACAAATTCCCACTTCAAGCATTTCAATTAGTTTGGCTGAAGGAAGACACACCAGGTTGAGAAGGTCGAGAGGCTGTTGATGATTTAATTTTGAGGCTTCAAGCAAAATCAGAAAGAATGAATTATGATAATCACATACTTCTTCTCTCAAGCCTCCTCTCCATCGTGCTCCAAAAGTTCACTCTCCTATCAAAACTCCTATTCTTTACTCAAATTTTCAAATTCTCCCATTTTCCAACCACGGCATTGATGTACATTGAGCTCCCACGAAGAATTACATAGAAGCAAGAGCGAAGCATTAATGAAAATGGAAGATGAAGAAGAAATACCTCAACCCATTGTTCCACGACCTGAAGGAATGGGTTTGCATGAGGGCCCGCTTGCTCACATACGTACGAGCCCCGCTTCATGATCTACCAATAGGCGCCCCATGAGCCCCGAAAGTACAATGGTGACAACCAACTGAGCGGGATTCAAAAGAACACGGGTGTTGCTTTGATACCATCATGTGTAATGAAATTACTTAGTATAATTCAAATTAAGAGCAACAATAGAACACCAAATAACACAATATTTCAGAATAATGATCTCAATATGCAATTAGAATAGGTTCTACCGAGCTTCGAGGGAGATTCTTTCTAATACCATTTTGACTAAGTTTCAATGACCATCAAACTAACTTTGAATAGGGAAAGATGAAATCAACTAAATACCTATCAGCCCCTAACTCATACGTACACATTCTCGGACCAAATGGGGCGCGGGAGAAAGTGAAACCTGAGAGACTTTGTCCTAAGCATAATAAATGTATAAATTGCTTCAAAGGCATAAGGGGATGTGTGCCACATGTCAGGCATTCCCCATCAATAATAGTACATCATAACATGTCCAAGGTGGATAGCATTCCTTCCCTCATTGAATGTCTCAGGTCCCGAAACATAAGAAGAAATTCATGTTGCGATGAGCCCGTGTTGCCAATTTTTACATACATTGCGCCACGATCGATCATCCATCCATATGGCGATGCGCTGGTAGATTGAACATTGATGAAAAAATATCCATATTCCATTAGAAATATCTGAAGAATTCATCAAAGGGAAATACCCAACATCCTTGGATTCCATGAGAGAACCTAATCCCGATTACAATGCAAATTAACCATAATGAGGATGGCATGTATAACCATAGTGAAGGAGATGGAGATTTTTTGGAATGAGTTGCTTCCAAAGATGCAACATAAATAAATCAAAGTGATTATTCCCAAAATGCCTACCTTTTTGGCCCTGTTTGGTTGCCCTAAATTCTTCAGATGTGCCATAAGAAAGTCGATCCAAGAGCTTGAACAAGACATGTTGACGTGGTAATTTCCTATAAATTGAATTGAGTGATCCTAAAACTTATCAACAAGATTTCTAGACTTCTTTTCTTAATTCCACCTGGCATTTAGTATTTGATTTTTCTCTTGAGACAAGATGAATCAACATGTTCCTCTGGCACGTTTCTCATGTTCCTGGTATGAAATCACCTCATTCCAACCAGTTCTCAATGCAAAATGGGTCATCCTCCTCTCAGCATATTCTTTTCAAAATTTCCATTAACCTTGATGGGTTTGTAAGTGACCCTCTTATGTTTGTACCAAATCTTCATTCAATTATTTTTCATGGATCCCACGTTTAATTTTCCCCACGTTCTCTCTCCAATGATACCCAAGATACATTTTTGAATCCATCCATATAGCAAGGAAGCCAGAAATCCTGAATGTATCCCATATTTATCTCCTAGAGTACCTTTCAAAATACCCTTTCCCCAAAAACTTGAATCCTGCTCCCATCCAGCTTATACAGACTTCCTTAATCATGTCCCTTCACATGTAGATTTTCCGCAGCTGCATCCCTTTGACTGAAGAATATTTTTACAAACTAAGATTTATGTAAGATCAATTACCTCTTCTTCCTTTTAATGGACTCATCTAGTAACTAAATTGTATTGACAGGTACATTCCTTGATATATCCTGTGTTAGAAATCCCTCTATCATTTCAATATCTATCTTCTTCTTCCTGATCTTTCATGCTTCATTTTGAGCATTTTGTGCATGTTGCTTGTACTTTTGTTTTCTTCTTGGATTTTGTCTTTTATGCAGCATCAAGACTGTCTACAACTTCTTTGGTGCATCACCTCATTAGTCTTCAGTCTTCCTTTTGGTTGCACAATTCTGTCCCTAAAAACTTGTTCAATTAGGACCTCAGACCAATTAGATTCAAACCTTTAATTCAGCAAATACCAAATCTAATCAGAGGCCACTAAACCAAAACTCTGAATAACCTAATTCCTCTCTCATGGTTTACAGAATTTATCCGTACATTTTTTCCACCATTCTGTAGCATCAATCCTGCCATCTCCAAAAAAAGCTACCATCCCCATGATCCACAAAACTAGGGTTTTAGGAATAGACCCTTTTGATCAAACCCTGTCCTAACCCTTTCGGATAAAGTTCAGCCACAAATCAGAAATCACATGCATGCACAAACCCCAATTTAATTTTTGAGAGGTTTCTGAAAATGTCCTAGAAATTCAGGAAAATTCCTCAATATTGCGGCCTATGGAGCAAAATAGTTCCTCGAAAAAAAGAATAAAAACTGTGAAATAAATCTAACAAAATAGATCCAAAAATTATGAAATTTCAGTGGTATCACCTTTGAAAATAAAATCACCATCAACCCAAAAAAATTGAGTTCCTAATTCATCATTATTCAAAAGAAATAGCCTGAAACCGTAGAATTAGGGTTTCAACCCTAAAACAAACACCAACTTTTGCAAGACAGATCAAAAAATGACTGAAGACACATTTTGAGGGAAGATCACTTGAACTATGTATCCACTCCCAAAAAGAAAGAAATATCTAAAAAATTCCAAGTCTTATCTCAAGATATAGATGAATCACCAACATTAGGGTTTCTTCCCACAAATTACCCAGAAATCACTGCTCATGATACTACTTGTAATGAACTCATTACTAGTTATAATTTAGATTATGACCAGCAATATAACACAAAATAACATAATATTATCATAATAATGATCTCAATATGCAGATTAGAATAGCTTCGCCACTTCGAGGGGGGTAACCTCCAAACCATACAATAACACTCCAATAGTCAATATGATGATTAACTATAACCTTCTAACCCCTATATATACCATTCTAAACTATGGACAATACTGAGGCTGACCTCCTAAGCATAATAAATCATGAAACCTCTGAATGATATATTAAGATAAGGGGATGTGTTGTCAGTGTCTCCATCAATACATATACATTATAACATCATTTCCCTAAGTTACATAACATCATGTGGAATTCTTGGTGTCCAACATGAAGATGTTGTTATGAGATTGTTCATGGAGTCCCTCCAAGAAAAAGTAGTAGAATGGTTCTACCTCCTTCCTGCCCGATCCATCACTGGTTGGGATGACATCAAGACTATGTTCGAGGAAAGATTTAAATCAACTGAATATTGTCAATACCTCTTGGTGCAGTTGGCTCAAATGAGGAAAGGAGATAATGAAACCATGAGAGACTTCGTGGCTCATTTCAAATGGTTTTCTTTAGGATACCTGAAGAGGATTCGCCATCTCAAAACAATGTCAAGAGATTCTTCATCAATGCTCAATCATCAGAAGTAGGATTTTTGATGCGAAGATCCCAACCAAGGAACATTGTAGAAGCACAAAGGATGGCCATTAAACTTGATGATGATCTCATCCTCTCTGGAAAGATCAAGAATCCATCAAAGGGAAAGACCCAACATCTTGGAGATGATAGAACCAATCCATCATTACAAAAATTGGCAAATGATATGGCATCTTTGAAGAGGGAATTATTTGAACGAGTTTCTTCTCAAAGAAGCAACAGAAATCAGAATGTAGGAGCACCCCAAAGGCTTACCTTGGAGGCCCCACCTGAATTTAAATTACATATTTCAAGACAATGAAGAAGATCTTGAACAAGAAAGAAGGTGGTGATTTCCTATAAAATGATGATTTTGAGAATGATACACAAATCAAATTCTGTGAGTATTCTGGAGCTGATGAAGGAGATGAAGAAGATACACCCAGTTTATCATGTGTGGTATTCACTTGTTCTCAGTTTGAGAAAGGAGCATCTTCCTCCACTACTACTAAGAAAAAACAAGGTTGATGATCCTCCTATGGTGACTCCACAAAATAAAATAATCAGTCGAGGATCCCCACTTCCATCCTCCATGAAGTTTACATTGTTGGAGCCTGATCCTGTAGCAAGTAAGAAGGCTCCCGCAATCCCAAGTAAGTCTTCTGATGTCTCTTCCAAGTCTAAATCTAAATCTTCTCTTGTAAAATCTAATACTTTGAAAGCTCCTAGTGTACCTTTAAAATATGACCTCCATTCCTCAAACATCAAATCCTACTCCTAAGCATGTCCAGACTCAAAAATCATCCCTTCACCCCCTTGTCGGTATCTACTCCTTTTGATTTCATAGAATATGCAAACAAAGCCAAAGTCCAAATTACTGAAATTGAATATTTGAGGACTCATCCAAAAAAATTTGAGAGGTTTGTCCAATACATCAAAAATGGTAGTCTAACACCCAATGATGTAGCTCATCATCCTAAAGAGTACTACCAAACCACCTACACCTTCCTCACAAAACATAATTTCTCTAAGTGCATCAAAGACTGATAAAGTTGAACCTTTCTATGTCTCTCTTCTTGTTGGAGAATATGTACTGAACAATTGCATAATAGATTTTGGTGCCTTAGATAACGTGATGCCTTTGAAGGTTGCTAAAGCTCTCAAACTCACCATGACTCTACCCGGTGGTTCTTGTTACTCTTTGGAGTGAAAAAAGGTCCCACTTGTAGGGAAGGTCAAAGATGCAAAGGTGTCTCTCGCCAAATTTCTGGACAAGAAAATTTCAGTGATGATTTTGGTAGTCGATGTCCCAGCCTCATTCAGAATGTTGTTGAGTAGAAGTTTCTACCAAGACTTGGGAGGGAAAATTCAAATGAATTGGTCATCCACAACCATACCAGTGAAGGGAGACATGGAGAAATTGCTTCCAGAGAAGAAAATGAGGTACACGGTATGAAAGTCCAGAAGCTAACATCTTGTATCAAGGTATCAGGAAGATGAATCACTTTGTGGAAACCAAGGAGGAAGAGGATATTCCCATCTTGATAGGGCCAAACATGCCTTCCTGGAGAGATTTGGATTTTGAAGAAGCATTGAGGAGATTTGAGTTAGAATAGGGAAGCCCTGAATTACCAGATGATGCAAACCATGAAAGAGGAGATGGTTCTTGATGATTTTCAAAAAGAAAAATCAGCTTATGTTCTTATCCAAGATGAAGACATTTTCACATTCCCATTTGAAGATGAGGACTCCCTTGATCATTTCACCCAGGAAGAGACCAAGCCAGTCTATAATGATCCCTCAAAGCAATGAGAAAGAAATTTCTATACAAGAACTACTTAGAGCTGCAGAAGAAACTAGAATATCCTGAGCTCAACCTCGAGCTCCTGATACAAGCCATAAATCTACAAGACAAGCGTGAAGCTGATTTGGAAGCCTTAACCGGTGTGAAGGTTGGCCACATTGAGATAAATCAATATGAAAAATATGATGCCGCTCCAGAGCTAATGATTGATGGATGCAATAATGAAATGGAGATATTTTCTTTCCCATTTGAAGATGAAGACTCTTTCCATGACAAATAAATTGAGGCAAGGAGTTTTGAGGCCTCTGAAGATGAATCTCTTTTTGATGAAGGATTGTTAGAGTGCAGTGATTCCCAAGATGATGAGGTAATCCCTCTAGATAGTTTCCTTGAGCTGCATTATTCAAAGGCATACAAAGATGAGTTGTAGGAAATAATGAAGCAGATCTTTGTGTAAGAACTATTAGATACAGTAGAAGTTGCGGAAGACCCTGAGCTGATTCTTGATCTCTTCACTTGTGCCATAGACATACAAGACAAGTATAAGGCCCTCCAATCCTTCCATCAGTACTCAAGCACCTGACAGTGGAGTAAAGGAAAAGGATAATTCTAAGGTTTCTCATGGAAGAAATGTCAATGAGCTTAGACCCGGGAAAGAAAGTAACTTAGAAGGTTTAAGGAATTGGAACGAAAATCAGTGTTGGGGCAGCGATGAGATGCTCAATGGATAATCAGCTATATGGATAAACATGGAAGGAAACTGTCACGATGAAACCGATTTCAAAGGGCATGAAGGCAGTGGAACTTCCAAGCAAGGACTTGAGCATCAAGAAGCTCACATGGACTCACCCCTTCAAAGTAAAAGTACAATCATGAAAGCACCTGGCTTCCATAAACAATTAAGGAAAGGAGGTTACTTTCTCGAACCAATCAATGGCTTCGCAGAACAACATCACTCAATGTTGCCCACTCAAAGGTAACTTTTGAGAAACAGAAAGTGCTTCATTGAAAGTGGGTTGTCCCCCACCCTGTACCATAGGTGATTATTAGGTGTGTTTCCCTTTCTGTTGCACATGTTTCCCTTCATGTTGTGTGTCGTCTGTTTCCTTTCCATCTTTGTGTGTGTGTGTGTTTCCTTCTTTTAATCTTTCTTTCTTGAAGTTGTATATGAATCTGTAAGGCCCAATGGATAAGGCACTGGTCAACAAATTACAGGGTCTAAAAATTGAGATTCTGGTCATTCTTCACATGTCATGTCCCCCAAGCTAGAGCCAGTTGTTGTCGCCCTCAAAATATCCCCCCTCATTTTTTAGGTCAAATTCAAAAATTTTGAGCTCATGCCCTCCAGAAGTGTTCAAGTAAATTTGGAAGTCTGAAAAGATAGAGAAATTCATGCTCTGAAGTTTTTTAAACTCTCAAGTCTTCACGTTTTGATAAACCTTCCGTTTTCCAGTCTAGACGCATGAAAATCTTACTGTTGTCCTCATTTGAATAAAATTGATAATCTTTTATGGCCATGGATCTTCGAACCTTGTATTTTTTTCGATTCCTTGGTTCATGAAAGAAATTTGAGGATTGGGAGTGAAACATGTGGAGTCTTTCCCCTTCTTTTATTTTCTTCCCGCAGTCGAGAATGACAGGCATTTTTGCCTCAGCATCCACGGGTAGTACGTGGGAATATCTGATTGGATGTAGTTTGGCCATATTTCAAGGTTCAAAGGAAGCTTCAACGTGTCCAAGCGGCATGACTGCAGGGGCAGGGTCCCAGGGAGAGTCTTCAAGTAAGCACAAGTCCTCCACGTGTCTCGGGATCAAAATAAAGGTAAAACAAGTTAAAATCGGCTAAGTATGGAAGGCTCATCGGACAGATCCACGTGCCTCATCGGAGTAGTTTCAAGATTCAAAGATGGGGGTAGTTCTTAAACTTGTGCCAATCCTCCACATGTCCTAGGTCTAAAAAGGGATAGAGCCGATCGTTGAAATTGACTAAGTATGAGCGGGTCTGTAGGAGCCTCTACTTGCCTCAATGGTGCATTTCATAAATGAAACCGAAAGGGCCCATCTTCAAATAAGTATTGGCTCGCCGCGTTAGGATCAGTCAAGGTAGAGGTTGCCACACGTCAGCACGACACCATTTCAAAAGTAAAATCCAAGGGTCAGTCTCCAAGTAGTGCCAACTCGCCCCGTGGTCAGAGTCATTGGAGAGACAAGTTGGCTGTTGAAAATTCTAAGCCCTGGTGGAAAGTCAAAGGCGGGGAAGCGTTAGCTTGGCACAATTTCAGAAGGTGCTTCTAAAGGGGAAACTCAAATCAGCGCCCGCAGCTCTCCGCGTGTCTAGGGGTCAACATGAGTCAAACAAATAGACCCTAGATCAGTTAAGTATGAAGGAACCGGCGAAGCTCTCCACATGTCAACCTTTGAACTTCAAAGAAGGGCTAATCTAGAGGCAAGTTCCAAATGAGCGTGGCCCAAGACCACACGTCCAAGGTCAGATATACGGCCCTGCCAAACAAAAGGTATATAGTGCAAAGCATCTGCAGGCCCATTCTAATCAATTCCTTCCACGTGGACGGCCCAGATTTAAAGTTGTAAAAGCAAATCAAACGGTTCATGTTTTAACTGGAAAAGTAATGTAACGACTGAATATTTTAAAACTGTTTATTTTCTGCCATAAGCATTTCTCTGTGAATCAAGAATTTGAAAGGGCGCATGACAATTAGAATAGGTTGTAATTGTTTCTTGCTCGCCCGAGGAGGTTGTAACTTTTTCTTTCTCACCCATGTAGATTGTGACCGTTTCTTATGGGCTATATCATGGACTCTAAAATTCATTGTATGGGGTTGGCGATTGATCTTGGAGACTCACGAGTGCACTATACTTAGAGAAAACAAAGGAGATAGCCATTTTCTTCCATTTTCCCCCCTCTTTCTCGATTTCCTCCATTTCCCCACTATGTACAACTTCTGTTTAAGCATCAATACAAGAAGAAGGATTTTGTAGCCTCTTTGATGAGGAGATTTTAGAAACTTTGAGTTTGCAATCTTATCTCGTCTTATTGCCATTTACAGATTTGTTTCTTCTCATGAATGCATGTGTTGAAATTTCTAACTAGTGCATGCAGGAATCTGATTTTCTACCTACAACATTAGTTCTCCTACCTCTAATCCCACTCCCTTTCCCACTTTCAGACAAAGTATTCCATAGCAAAAGATTGCTAGCTTTTCGCAGGGTCAGTGGAGTGCCCCTGTTGGATCCCGATCGAAAGGCCACCACAAAATCCACATTTTCTCATGCATGAATATACGTTAGCTGCACCAGTTAAGTAGAGGGACTTAGATTCCCAGAGTGTTGGAAAGGAATTCACAAATTTACTATTTACACTAAAAATGAACTTATGCATGTATTTCACCAACGTTTCGAATCAAACTACACTCATATTCACATATAATACATATCACCGAGGTATAATACATATACATCGACCATCCAAGCTATCAACAAAAATACGTGTGTCTCCTTTTTCATGACATAGATGACCATCCAAGACCATCATCCTACACCTCTGCCCCCACTTTCATCTATTTTGAAATTTCCATCCAACTTAGTTACTCATCCTGTTGTCCCTTACTTCCCTACATTCTTTGTCCAACCCCTCATCCATCCAACCTCATCTGTCCTCTTCCTTTACCATCCAACCTTCACCATCCAACCCTACCCATCCAACCCCCCTCACCCATCCTACCCCCTATCATGCACCCCTTTATCACCCAACCCTCTACCATGAAGGCCTGTAGCATCCAGCCCTGTAGTCATCTGTCAACAGTCAATATCTGTGACATATCCATGGATTCTAGAAAACAGGGTAAGAAGGATACTGCCAGTTCAAAAAAGAGTAACATGACATTATTTGGCTATTTTGGCCAGTCACAAAAAATGAAATTGGTGTCGGGATCTGTAGAAAATATAGGTATGTACTATCTACTAATTTACATAATTTTAATCATATATTTTCCATACTATTTTTTCTTGTACTCCTGTTTAATAAATTGACTCTTATTTATTAAATTAACTCTTTACTCTTTGTACTCTTGTTTATTTAGTTGTATTAATCATATAAATAATTAATACTATATTTCTGTAACACTTATTTATGCAGACATTTCTCAAACACATTCAGAAACTAATGTATTTCAAGATGATCCTATTGATGAAAACATTCATTCCCTTGATGACATCAAACTAGGAGAAGACACATCAAATTCTCATCCAACACCAACCTCAGACGAAGCTTCTACTCCAATATTTATTTCCAGAAAAAGGAGACATGATGACGATCAAGATATTCCTGATGAGAACATACTTACAGAAGACCTAGAGGCACAAGTTGAAGAAAGTAATAAAAAATATGTGAGAAGAAAGAGGACTAACTGGACAATAGGAAGGACTTTCAAGTTTGACTGGGTAGCCAAATATCCTTTTATTGAACCTGTGGAGCCAAAAAATGGTAACGATATTCCAACTCAATGTCGATGTAAAATATGTAGTTGGAAACAAGGGAAAGATCATACAATGCAACTCAAATTAGACACTATTGAAAAACACTGCGGGAAAATATATATTTCACAAAAGCAGAAGGATGGGCACATAGTAAGGACTCATAAATGGAAAAATGTAAAAGACTTCTTGCATGTAAAGTACGCAGAAGAGTATGAAAAAGAATAAAAACGTTTGAAAAATCTAAATGAAAAAGGCAGGCACAATTGCAGCAAAATTAGGAAAAGCTATGCAGACTGAAATGCTTGCCAAAAGTATTCAATTTTCTACGGTATTCCATATATTGAAAAAGGGAAGACCTATTTCAGATTTCTCAGATAATAAAATTTTGTATCAGGTTATTGGATTACAGAACGTTCCACAATCACATTGGTCAGATAGCAGTGGCTGGGAAATTGTAAAATGTCTTGCTATGGTGGAAAAGGAGGATTTGAAAGAAGCTATTAAAAATGCAAAGTTTATTTCACTTTCAATTGATGAGGTCACAATGGTGGACAACACTTCATGGGTTTGTATTCATGTCTATACTTTTGTAAATGAAGTAAGAAAACCCCATCTCCTAGCTATTCATAAAATGGTGGAAAATTGCAATTCTGAAAACCTTTACAAATTGGTGGTGTCAAGTTTAAAGGATATAACAGGTATGGATGATTTTTCCATTGCCACGAAGTTAGTTTGTGTTGGAATTGATGGTGCAACAGTAATGCAGGGGGGCAGAAATGGTCTCTGTGTCAGACTACAAACAACAGTTGCACCGTATATGATTGCAATTCATTGCATGGCTCATAGAATGAATCTGGCGTATAAAATTGTGAGCACATTCGAAAGTGTTGCTAGAGTGGAGGAGCTCATCCATGACTTGCATGCATATTATTCAAGTAGTCCAAAAATATTTTTAGAATTTCAGAAATTTTCAATTGGATTGATAGATGGGAAAAAGCTTCTTAAAGATGTAGATACCAGATGGATTTCCATGTATGAGCCTGCTTGTAGAATATTTGAAGAATATCCTTCATTGACAGGTTTTATGTATAAATACCATAGGGAAGTAGATAAAGCTAAATATTTTTTGTACCATCTGACAGATATTGAAACTTTACTTACATTATGTGGTATTTTTCCAATGTTGAATGAGATCAATGTTTTGACGAAGCATGCCCAAGAGCGTTCCATCTACATTACTGACTTCATACGACTGAGAAAACATGTATGCATGACTCTAGATAATTTATATTTGTCAGATGGAAGTTTTCAAGGACCTATTTTTGAAAGATGGAATACATTAACCGACCTTAAGAATCCAAGTTGCTACTTAAAATTTAATATAAATGATCATCTGTGTATAACAGTTCATGGGAAAGAGATACCACTTCACACTTTTCAGAGAAGAGCAAATTTGGTTGGATCAGAGTTGGAAGAAGTACGAGTGACACATAATTTATATGAAACAATATTATGTGACACATGAAATAAATTGAAAAATATTTCTCAATCTTTATCTACAGAGATCCATGAATGATTTAAAAAAGATAAATTACTTGAAGCAATGGGAGTTGTGAATCCACTTTTTTGGAATACAACTGGTGGCGTTACTAAAAAATCCATCAGTAATTTATTTTTAAAATACATGAATAGTCTAATGGAACATTTCTGTAAGTGTGAAGAGATAAACAATGTTGTAGTTGAAGGTATTTTGCAAAAGAAGTTACTGAGTTCTCAGTCACAACATTTTTCTCTTACTATGCTAGAGCAATTTCATTTTCTAGACGAGCCAACAGAAAATGGTTCCATTAAAAGGCTTTGGAAGAAGCTTTATTCAAGCAGTATTTTGTGAGGTGATTTCAGTGAGTATTTTTGACTATATGAACTGTGCCAAACTATGATCCTGGGATCTGTTGAAGATGAAAGAGTATTCAGTGCATTATCCTTCATAAAATCAAAAGTTTGTAACAGATTGGATAGAAATTTAGAAAGTTGTCTAAGATTGTATGTTTCAAGTTATTCCATGGAAACTTTTCCTTATGAAAGAGCACTTGGATTATGGAATTCACTCATAGAAAGAAGAGGAGTAGGTAATATTGTGACTGATGCAGGGGATCCAAACATATCCACCGAACACGCTTCCAATTCAGTAGAATTCAAGGACACTTATGAAGAACGGGTTGCTCCAGCGTTGTTTCAATTGCTAGAGTCCTAATTTCTTGTCTACATTCTAGACACTATTGACAAAATGATTTGATTATTTATATATTTCATATCGAATAAGTATCAACTGGTCTTACTAGACTATATATGTTGTTTTACTTGTAACAAATTCATTTTTTATATTTTGTTTTATTATTTTAAGAAGGATAGTGATTTATTTAGATCCATCTCTATGTGATTAATATTTTATCTCTGCATGAAACATAATTCTTTTCTGTACTCAAACAAACACACACCAAACATCTAAAACCATGCAAAACATCTCCAAATAGTAACATAAAAAACATTCACAAGAAAGCAGAAATCCGAATACAAGAGTGCATATTAAATTGTTCAAAACTTTCAAAAAATGTGTCACAACTGTAAATAGAGTTTCCAATTCACAATTAAACTTGTATACATACTAACAAGTGGTGGATTACTTTATGAAGACATACATGTTTTCATAAAGCATTGTCGGCCAATACAATTACAAAATTCTGGGTTGTCATCAATTTCTTTTCAAAGTTTTCGGGAAAGTTTTGTCATATAAGAACACATTACGAGGGAATCATCTTTTCTTCCTATGATTCTGAGTCATAATTGTCCTTACGTCTACCACATGGAATAAAAAAGGAAAAATTGGTTGGCCACTATCTTTTAATTCCTACGTCAGTGTCAGAATTGTGACAACACACTTGTCACATGGTGAAACTAACTTTTTTTTCAATTTTGTGTTGCAGGGGAAGCTTGAGCTTCTTCTTGCAATGGAGGCAGAGCTTGCTCAGTTTTTATAATGCTTTGTGCTAAAACTCTTGATTTATGTAAATCATTGCACTGCGGTATTGATATTGGCAAGAATATTCTTCTCCTCCCTTGTAACATCTCCTGACAACAATAGTGATGGATCAACATCTGTCTTTTCTTTCAGTAATATTTCTGGATCCATCCCATGCTCCTTGATTATCTTTCTCAATGTATTATTTTGTTTATTTAATAATAAAAGTCTTTCTTTCAATTGTATAAATGATTCAAGATTTTGTGAGTATTCTTCAAATGTGCATCAAATACAACTTTTTCTTTCTTTAAATTTTCATATTTTTCTTACAAAACATAAATGTATTAGATAAGTTATAAATAATTTATTGCAATACTCATAATTTCACAATTTTTCACGTGTAAAAAATGACCTACCACAACTTTTTATTTTCTGCATTTGCAATTAAAACATTATTTTTGTCTCTAGCCCATTTGTTGTAGTATGCATAGGCTTCAACATTAAGATTTTCCAATTTGTTTAACATTATATCTAAAATTTCATCATCATAATCATTATTATACAAAATTGTACCAGACTGAGCTTTATTTAGCAAAATGTCAAGCCTTGTTGGTTGGCTCTCTACGGTCAGTGAACAATGAGTGCCTTTGAGCATGATTATGGTAACGGTATTTATTTCTTTGATCAAAACTTTGGCCACTCCCAAATGTGCACTAATTCCACATATGACATAACCACTTCCTGAATTGTGGCCCCCATATTGTCTGATATCAGATTTTTGACAGAAAAATATATCTTTTGATCATCCGTGAGTGGAATTTGACTTGGTTGAGGAGGGGAATCTCTGATTTCATATATATTTTGTTTTTCTTGTGGTTGAGTAGGTGGAGGAGTACTTTGTATCATATCATGGGTGTCAAAATAATTACCCGTCTCGGTGTCAACACTATCAAACCCCAAAAACTCATCATCGAGCTCGATCTGGTTCAAAATTTGGGTACCAGTTGCACTCTAGATACCACCTAGTGAAAAACCTAGAAATTCAGAGGTTGTAGGGTGAACTGTTCCTGCGGATTCAAGAAATGTAATATTCTTCCCTGGAAATTTTCTTTTTGTTTGTACCACCCATGGCGGCGGGACTAGAGGAGGCCTATTTTGAAATCTGTTATGTTCATTCGTCTGTTAACTGCAATAAGTAAAGTATTAAAAAATTATACATTATACCCTTATAAACACTATATATCATATTTTTAAGTAACAAAAAATAAATTAAACATTATAAATTACCTGTGGTTTATCAGGGGCTCACTTTTCTAGTCAATTTCCATGTTTTGGGCACCTGACATGTACATTGAAGATGAGAAACGTCAACAATAAAGTGCAATTAGTAATTTAATAAGGCCATCTAATCCTAAATTGTATGTTACTAATTAATTCTTCCAATGGTGTGTACAAACTTAACAAGATCTATTTAATGATAAATGACTTCAACTAAGACCTATTTTATTTTCTCATTTTACATGCCATTATGGAGGTCTTTAATGTCATAAATGACACAAAAATATTACAAAATATCTTCCTAAGCTACCCCAATCTTCAAAGCTTCTATATTTAGTCATAAATGATTCGTGAGAGTTTGTTTGCATCTCTTTTCATAAATTTCTTCATGTCTATTCAATTTAGGCCACTTGTGCCACTTCTTTTCACTTTTTCCTACTCTTACAAGGTTACACATGGGCTTCTAAAAGTATTAGGTGGAAGCGTTAATTGTTAAGGAATATTTTCAAGTGTGAAGGTTGGGAATCACACCTAGTCATGCTACAAATAACAACTAGGAACAACAATCACTTATTGAATAGGGTATTAAACTAAATATGATTATGTACAACATCATCTCTATGTTATTTTCCTAATAACTTGATGATTTGTTATATAACATTTTTTTATCAAATTCATTTATATTTCTTACAGCAAAATTCATATATATCCTGAAATCAATGCATTCTATTATTTTAGTTTTGATATTAGAGAGGACACAATCTATTCAGAAAGACATTTGATGCCTTCAGTTGTGAAGGCATCTAGAGATCAGGGTCCGACACAATATGACATGGATGAGGATTTAACGAATCCCATGTGTTTCCTCGACATTCATCGACCTTTATGTTCCCACCTCATGGAGGTATAATTTTATAGTGTATTTTGTAATTTAAAAATATTTTTTCACATTTAAAAATTATAATTATACATCTTGATAATGACAGTTCTACTACTTATAGAGACCTACAAAAGTTTTCTAACAAATACTGCCACATTTGTATGAGTGGATGTCCCTCAATCTCTAGGGACTTGGCACCGACGTATATATTTATAATTGATTTTCAATTCCAAAATTATTTAATTTCATTAAACGATTATAATACCACTTATATCACGGGTCTAATTCCCATATAGACCAATGAGGAGGATGATGATGGTGGAACAAGCAGAGGTCCTTCATATTCTCTAAGGGTGTCCCCTGTATGGAGGTATAAATTTACATTTTATTTTTTAATATAAAAAATAATCTTATAATTGAATGATTATAATACGACTTAATTATGACAGGTCTACATCCATATCAACCGACATGAGGATAAGGGAGTCATAGGATGAGAGAGTCTTTGCGCTAAGGTATAAAGTCTTCATTTATTATTTAAGTGATTTTAATTAATTCTTTTATAATGAGTTGAATGTTTTTTTTTGTAAATCCTTGTAAGAGGTAGGTCCATCTCATCCTGTTAGTAATAAAAATTTAAAAAATTGAAATGGAGAGAGATTACCTCAAAAAATATGAATGACTTACTCTCGAGTGGATTAAGGGGGGATGACAATGCACTCTCGCCCCCTCCAACAACAAATGTTGATAGACCCTCTCATCTTGTTTGTAGTAATTATAAACATTGGGTGCAAGGGGACCTCAAAATGGCCTCTATGTAAATGATGACATGATGATATTAATGGATATTCAAGGCAAGTAAGTATTTTAATATATTTTATTTGAGCTAGAATAATATATTTTATTTCAATTTATCATTGTATTAGTTTAAGTTATTTTCAATTTATTTTATATGTCATTTTTAGTGATTTCAATTTTTTTGGTTGTAGGTATTTAAAAAAAATAATTGACCGAACATGAAAATTGATTCATTCATATTGTCATCTAGAGTGGCTGCAAATCCTACTTGAGAGACAGATAAGGAGAGAGAGAGAGAGAGAGATGGTCGATATAACTTTCACCAAGTTCGGGAAGACCCACTATGACCCAAAGCTAATTGAAAAATTTGCACAAAGGGTTTAGGAGAATAAAGAGGAATTTGAGGATAATTATGTTGTGTAAATACATTTTTAATTTAAAAATATGTATATAGTTTTAAAATATTTTTTTATATTTATAATTTGAATGTTCACTGCCAAGGTTACATAGATGATGAGAGGAGACGTCCTTGACCTCCCAAAATAGAGAAAGACATTTGGTTCAGTTTGTGTGACAAGTGGCTAGTAAATGACACTAATAGGGTTACAGGTTAGTTAACGAAAGTAATGATATATGTTGACATTTGCACTGTAAAGAGGACTATTTAGAGCTTTGCACTTTGGTTGATAAACATATTTTCTTTAATTTGATATTTTATGTTGTCTAGTCATCATTCAATTCTTACTAAAGATAAATATGGTCTACCATAATAAATCAATTGTAATTGTATAACATGGTGATTGATTAACATATTAATACATTGCAATTGATGCAAGTATCAAAAGTAATGTGCTCAAGGGGTATGAAGCCAAAGTTTGAAAAGGGCTGTTGGGGACTCATCATTTTGGCCGAAAAAATTAGAAGAGGCAACTAATAAATGTGTAAGTTCTGTATAAGCTATTTATAGAGTTACGTTGTTTTGTTATTTTAATAAATTATTTAAAAAATATTAATATATGTAATTTTATCATATAATTTTATTTGTAGGAAGAGTCTATAAGAAGTGCAACAAAGAAAGTGTGTGCAGCATTAAAAAACTTGGGATGGAACACAAAATCCTTTAATCAATGGGCCCAAGATAATTTTGTTGTGTACAAGTAAGACATGTAGTGTTGAATTTACTATACACGCAAAGTATTAATTAAAATTAAATACTTTTTGAAAGAGGGCATGAAGATAATCCGGGATGTGTACACATCAAGGAAATTTGTAATCTTAATGAAAATGTGAAAGAACTCCAAGTAATTAGCTGATAGAAAATTATGTACATACAAAAAGGTCTACTCATCCTCATAGATAAAAAAGAAAAGTACATAAAGGAGTGTTGTGTAACTCCCATGCATGGACTAGTCATACCCCAAAAATAGGAGAGGGGAGTTACTATCCAAGAATGGAATGTAACTCTCATATGACATATGACACAATGACGCATATGACAGATTCTATGATAGAATTTGTCATTTGTCATATACCTCCTAATGACTCATCTAAAGATCTATGACTCACCTAAGCGAGATGACTCACCATGGGTGAGGGAAATTCACAAATAAATAATAAAAAGTGAATAATACCCCTCACACCAATACCCCCCTTCATCAAAGCTTAGGATGAGGCATGGCAAGATAGAAAAGAGAAATGGGTCCAGAAGCTATGCCTGATGAGGTACCCATGTACAATAAGGATCTCAAGTAATGAAAGAAAACCCAAAGGGAAAAATGCCACTTACAAGAGATAGAAGACTCCCATAAACAAACTAAGAAAGATGCATCAATGGGTCCCAACAACAAGGCCTGATAAGGTACCCATGTATAAACTGCAATCTTTCTACATGAAGAAGAGGAGGATAAGAGGACTAGAAAGCCAAAGTAGATGTGTTGTAGCAATAGATCTCACCTTAAGAAGAGAGTGCAAGTGAAGAAACTTGGCTTCAGTGAAGGGTTTGGTAAATATGTTTGCCATTGATCTGATGTCTAGGTAGTACTGCAAATTGATGATGTCTTCAAGAATCAACTCCCTGATGAATTGCATGTGTATCTCAATGTGCTTTGTCTGTTGATGTTGAACCAAATTTTTTTAGATAAAGATTGTGTTGAGGTTGTCGCAAGAAATAATGGTAAGCCACATGTATTGAATACCAAACTTTGTCATAATTCCCTACAACCAAATAGCCTTAGTGGCAGCATTGATTTATCCCCTATATTCTGCCTTTGTAGAAGATATAGCAATCACATGTTTGCTTTTTTGCTTGACCAACTGACAGACCTAAACCAAGAGAAAAGTTGTATCTGGCGTAGACTTGCGATGATCAAGATCACCATCCCAATCAAAATTTGAGTATCCAACCAAGTCTATCTATGCCCCCCCAAGTAATGTATATGTCATCAGTGTAGGTTCCTTTAACATAATGAAGAATACACTTAGCTTCTTTCCAATGCAACTCATGAGGTTCCTGCATAAATCTAGACACAATGCCAACAGTCAAATGATAAATTACGGTCTAGTATGGGATAAGTAGATCAATCTCCTAACCAATTGGTGATAAAAGTTACCATTGACTAAGAGAGTGGAGCAATTGGATACTAACTTGACTCCAAAAATGAAGGGAGTGGGATATGGCTTACAATTGTACATGTTAAACCTAGCAAGCAAATACATGGCATACTTGGGTTGAGAAATGATGATCCCTGAGTCAGTCTGAGTGATTTGAATCCCAAGGAAGTAATGAAGCAAACCCAAGTTGGTCATGGAGAACCTGTTGCTAAGGAAGTCTTGACAGAATCAATGGATGAGGAATAGTTGTCCCTAATCAATAAGTCATCTACGTACAAAACTAAAATGAGCATGGACTCATCTTGCCACAAAATATAAACATTTGGGTTAGAGTGACACCTAGTGAACCCGACAGTCAGAAGAAAAGAGCCCATTTTGTCATACCAAGGCTGAGGGGCTTGTTTGAGGCCATAAATAGACTTCCTAAGTTTACCTAAGTCTATAAAATTTATTCCTCTAGGTCCTTGTGAGGGAGGAATATTGGACATAACCTAACTTTTCGGATCAGTCGTTTTCCATATAAATTTATTCCTCTAGGTCACCTTTTTGTGAAGGAATGCACAAAACTTAACATCCATTTAGTGGACATCCCATCTGTTAGCAAAAGTTATGGTGGGTCAGTTGAATAGAATTCATCTTGGTGATGGGAGTAAAAGGTCTTCAGAATAATCAACCCCATGAACTAGGGAGAAACCCTTACAAGTACGAGTTTTTTACTTTTCGACGTTCCCATCAACACCATACTTGGTTCGATATATCCACCTACACCGAACCATTTTTCTTCCCTTAGGAAGAGGGGTGAGATCCCAAGTGTGGTTCTTTATGAGGGAGGAATATTCCTCCTCCATGGTAGAATCCCACTTGGGAATCCCATTTTCCTCTTGAAAATATTGAGGGTCTGGAGGTAAGAGGCAGAGAAGTCATGGGGCCGAAAAAACTATGATTGAGTTTGTCTCTCATCCAAAGGATCCCCTATCCAATCACCAGCTCTCAACAAGGTTCGATTAGCCCAAATAGGACCAAGAGGATATTTAGGTTCATAATCCACTTGTCAAGTCATGACTTGAGTGTGAGGGGACATAGTCCTTTTCATCACTACTGTCAGAATTAGAAGATGGAGGAGTGGGAAGAAGAGGATTGGAGATCATAGAAGCCACAATGTCATCAAAAGAGTATGAATCATTGTCATAGATGTGTAGAGTTATATATGTGGGTGGAGAAGTGGAATTAGGAGAAGTCTCTTGGAACTTAATGCTTCTCTCAATATCGATCTCTTGAGTGGTGGGGTTCAAAATCCTATATTCCTTAACACGTTTAGGATACCCTACAAACATACAACGTTTAGATTGTGGTTCTAAGGCCTTTTGTTTCTTCTTGGTTATTCAATCCATAATAGGTCAACTGAAGACACAAAATTTCTTGACATCATGTTTACATTCATACTAATCCTCAAAGGGATTCTTCCCATTTACTATTTTGTGTGAAATCCTATTCTAAATGTAACAAGCACAATTCATGCATTCTACCCAATACTGTGGTGGTATGGATTTAGAATGAATCATATAGTTGGTCATCTCTTTGAGGATCTGGTTCTTTCTTTCTAAACTCCATTTTGTGAAGGACTGTAAACAATATACATTGTAAAAAATTCCTTTAGAGGTGCAAAAATCATCAAACTTGTTACTAACATACTCCCCATCATTGTCAGTTCTTAGAACCTTAATGGAATTTTCATCTTACTTTTTAGCTAGAGCCTCAAAGTTTCAAAAGAGATTGCAAAATTCTGATTTCTATTTGAGAAATTAAACCCATGTGAAGCATGAAAAGATGTCTATAAAGGTAAGGAGATACTGCACTCTAGTGAATGAAGGAGAAAAAAGGGGCCCATAGATATCAATGTGGACTAATTCCAAGGCTTGAGAATCTCTCCAGGATTTTCCCTTTCCAAATTTCTCTTCAGGGTGCTTCCGAAGGGCACAACCCTCACAAATACCCTTAGAAAAATTAACTTGAGGAAATCCATTGACCATATCATGTTGGATCAATTACTCAAGGTAACAGTAGTTTAAATGTCCAAACCATTTGTGTCATAACTTACTAACATCATTAACATGAGTTGCAAGGTGGTGGGAGAAGAGTTGGGAGCAAAGTGTAAAAAGGTGTATAACCTGGCCTAATGGTCTATCTTTCCCTCTCCCATAATAGAATCATTATTTATCTCTCTAATTATCACCGAATTAGGGTTGAATTCAACACATGCATCCCTTAGCCAATATGGATGATTTGGTAGAATGAAACTTGGTTAGTAGAAAGTTGGGGAACAATAAGAAAATCATTGAAGGTTCCACCATCAACTTCCATTGATCCACTACCAGCAACCATGATGGATGTGTCATCACCCAAGGTGATTTGGGACATGCTACATGGTTCCATGTTAGTAAAATCAACTTGGGAGGAACCCATGTGGTGCAAAGCACATAATCTATAACCCATGTCGATGAGGAGACTACTCTTTCTACGAGGGATTTTCCTTTCTTCTTCTTAGACTTATTTTCCTTTACTTTTGAAGACTCAAGTTTGGGAGAACTTTTCTTGATAGATTCAGGGACACTAATATTATTCTTCTCAAGTAAATAAATTAGGTGGTTAGTTTTTTTTCTCATGCATTGATGCTATTCATGGCCTAACTTCTTGTAATAGGAACACTTACACTTTTCCTTCTTTGGTTTAGGCTCAGAAGTAGAAGTAGAAGTACCTAGTGTTGGGTTTAGTTGGGGTAGTCTTAACTTCCTTTTTGGGTTGGTCCTTTTTCTCTTGTTTATTCTCCTTGTTCCCCTTCCTTTACCATTTCCAGCTATTAGGGCATGTGATTTGGATTTGATTGCACCCATTTGGATTAACTTGTCATGTTCTCGAATGAGTTGTGTGGAAAAGTTGTCAAATGAGGGCATTTTCCAAGTGGTCCCTAAATCTTCTTTTGTGGCATGGAAGGTAGAAATGAAAAAAAATTATTCAATCCCAAGTTTATAAAGTATATACAGAATCAATTGGACATCCTTCTTATCTAATTCATATTCTTTCAACAGTAGTCTAGTGTGGACAAATTTGCAGAAGAAGTCTTGTAGGTTATTAAAGTTACTAGGGGTAAATATCTAGGAGTTCGTTCTCTAACTCATGTGCTCTCATGTCATCTTGTTTTGTAAACATACCATCGTAAATGTTTTCCAGGATTCATTAGGTGTTGTGAAAGAATCAATGTGAAAGAGAAGGTTAGGAGAAATGGACATACAAATAAGACCTAAGGATTCATTACATCTATTGAACTACTTATATTTCTCAGGTTCATCTTCGGGTTTAGTATCTACTCCCATAGTGATACCATACAACCCTTTACCCCTTAGTCTTATTATCATTTTGGATTTCCATTCATAAAAATTAAATGGTTTGAGAAAAATGACGGTACTTGAATCCATTGTAAGGAAAGAGAAAGAAATGTAGAAAAGAAAAACACACAACCCAGAACAATAGTTTCAACCCCCTTATTTACGACACTTTATACTTAGTGTGTTGATTACAATATGATGTGTTCATGAAGTGTGAAATATTCGATCACTCACCTTGCAATCACAAGTGGAGACCATAAAAAGTTTCGACATGCGTAAATGAATCAACATCGTACCAAGCACAATAAAGGTCGAAAAACAATAAGAGGGAAAAACTAAGGTCCTAAGTGAGAAAAAATGTCTCACGTCGCAAAAAAAGGAGGCTCCTTTGCCACAAGGTTGTTACAGATGCACTTACTAACCCACAAGCTGAAATAAAATATTATAATGAGTACCTCGGATTACAATGAGACCCAAAATCGCATTATGAACCACTTGCAACAAAAAAACCCACTAGATTATTTTTCACTATAGTTTAAAAAATAAAGTAAACTAAGTTTTAATTAAACTATAGTTTAAACTTTTAAACTAAGAAAAAAATTTAAAAAGGATGGATTGAATTTGAAGGGGGGTCAAGGGAGTTGACCAAGCCAAATGGATCGGGGTGAGCTAGCTCGAGCGAGCTAGTTTGAAGAAGCGAGCACATGGCTCAAGATGGGATATGTTGAGCTGGATCGCAGACCAATGCGGATGAGTTAAGAGAGGTGATGACCAAGGTGATAAAGGTCAACATAGGTGAGGATCTCCCAAACATGTTTGATTCCATAGGATCCATTGCACAACCGAGATGGAAGCGATCCGCAAGATCTAAGGCAGAGGGGGTTGACAGCTGAGTTTGTAAAAGAAGTTCCATTAGTGTAGAGTGTGTAATAGCATGGGTTATATTACATGAGGTTGATAGTGAGCTAGAAAATAGTTCAATGTCAGGGTGATATAAGATGTCCCAATGCACATTGAGATGAGCCAAGAAAATAGGAAGCCAAAGTGAAAACATGGTTCTACAAAAAGTGAAGATCTTTATGATCCCATATAAGACCTCGTGTAGAGCTCGAGAAAAAGGAGCTAGTGATGCAGGGAGTACATAAGAATATAGCATAGAATAATAGTGTGAAGAGGATACAGATGCAAAGAATATCATTGTAGGCAAGAGTGCAATTGAGAATAGGTAGAATGCGAAAGAGACTCATAACAGGAGTTAGAAAATAATGAAACTCAAAACCAATAAGGGAGATAAATACCTCAAATGGTACCACAAGTTAGTTAAATGGGCCGAGTTGTAAAAATCGTGGAGCCTTAGAATGGAAATTGGAAGTAATTAGTAAATGAACAGATGATAAGGAGCTTAAGTAGACAAGTCACCAAGACAGTGATGGGCAAAGGAAAAGAGCTTAAAAAGAACGCGATGATAAGGAAATATTCAAATAGATTCTATTGGATTACTTAATGCTACTAATAGTATGTAGGAAATAAGGGATAAAATATGTGGAATAATCCCTCACAGAATCGCAACAGTAGAAACTAATATGCAGAAAATATTACAGATCTCAAATAAAAGTGCAGAATAAAATAACACAACACAAAGAGACAGTATTTAACGTGGTTCACCCAATTTGGGTTACGTCCACCAAGAATCACTTGCTCAGATTTTATTACAAGCCACCACTCTCTCAATACAATACCAAGATCTGTTTGGAGCTATGCTCAACAAACTCTATAGAATTCACACTCGAATTCAAAGCACATCTGCAATGTTACATTATCCTTACGATATGCATAAAACCATATAAATAGACAACTACTTAAGCAGTTTTACAAAACCATGGGTATCAAAACCATGGGCCAAAACCGTCCCATAAACCTATGGGTCAAAATCCCACCCATATGAGAAAATCACGTTTCCCGATATATCGGGCACGTTTTAAGGCCAAAAAAAATTTCTCAGGGGCTGTACCCCTGAACCCCTACTACCCCGCCCGGCCGGCCTGACGAACCCCGGAGACAACATGGAAAGTGTACAGTACTCTTAGTGTACAGTCTTCAACACTTTCACACATGAAAATAGGCTCCACAACCTAACAATCTCCCACTTGGAGACTAGTTTTCCTCTGAGCAAGCTTCTCAACCCTTCACTAGTTTCTGTGAAGACCAACCAAAGCTGAACACAGCTTCAGTTTTTCCCTTGTGACCACCTTGGTCATCATGTCTGCAGGATTCTGACTGGTATGAATCTTCTCCAGCTTCAACTTCTCTTCCTCCAAAGTTGTCCTGATGAAATGGTACCTTAACTGTATATGCTTCATCCTAGAGTGGAAAGCAGAGTTCTTAGCTAGGTGTATAGCACTCTGACTATCACTATGCAACTTTCCTTCCTCCTACTTATGCCCCAACTCCTCAAGTAATTGTTGTAACCAAATCATTTCTTTGCTTGCCTCTGTGGCAGCAACATACTCAGCCTCTGTGGTTGACAAAGCCACCAGCTTCTGTAGTCGTGAAATCCAGCTCACTGTTGTCCCACCTACAGTGTAAACATAACCTGTTGTGCTCCTCCTGTTGTCTACATCTCCAGCCATATCTGAATCTACATAACCACACAAAGTGGTGTCTGATCCACTGTAGCACAAAACTGTCCCCATGGTCCCTCTCAAATACCGAAGGATCCACTTTACTGCCTGCCAGTGATCTCTACCTGGATCACTCATAAATCTACTCACCGCTCCCACTGCATGGGCAATATCAGGCCTAGTGCACACCATGGCATACATCAAACTGCCAACCACTGATGAGTAAGGTACCTTGGACATCTTGTTTCTCTCCTGCTCTGTCTTGGGACACTGCTCCTTTGATAACTTGAAATGGCCTGCCAAAGGAGTCCCAACCAGTTTAGCATCCTGCATATTAAACCTCTCCAAGACCTTCTTAATGTACTCTTCCTGAGATAAAGTCAGCTTCCGTTCCTTCCTATCCCGAGATATCCTCATACCAAGGATTTGTTTGGCTGCCCCCAAATCCTTCATAGCAAAGGATTCACTTAGCTGCTTCTTGAGTACTTTTATTTCCTGCATGTTTTTACCTGCAACCAACATGTCATCCACATACAGACAAAGGATAATATAACTGCCATCCTCAAATTTCTTTGTATACACACAATGGTCAGAATGACATCTAATATAACCTTGCTCCATCATGAAGCTATCAAATTTCTTATACCATTGACGTGGAGCTTGTTTCAAGCCATACAAGCTCTTCTTCAGTTTGCACACCATCTCCTCTTTACCTTTGACCTCATAGCCCTCTGGTTGCTGCATATATAGTTCCTCCTCCAAATCACCATGGAGAAATGTAGTCTTTACATCAAGCTGTTCTAAGTGCAAGTCTTCTGCTGCAACTATTCCTAGAACAGTTCTAATAGAAGTCATTTTTACTACAGGAGAAAAAATCTCATCAAAATCTATACCTTTTTTCTGTGCAAACCCCTTGACCACCAACCGGGCCTTGTATCTTTTCTTTCCTCCTTCTTCCTCTTTGACTCTGAACACCCACTTGTTCTGTAATGCTCTTTTTCCTTCGGGTAGCTTCACCAAATCCCATGTCTGGTTCTCCATGAGAGCCTGATGCTCCTCATCCATGGCTTGCTCCCACTTCTTCCTGGCATCTACCTGCATTGCTTCATCAAAGCTCTCTGGCTCTCCACTATCAGTGAGTAATAAATAATAAAGAGAAGGAGAAAAATGTTCAGGTTCTCTTCTTACCCTAGAAGACCTCCTCAATATAGGAGTTTGGGGTTCCTGTTGAGGAGGTTCCTGAACTGATTCATGTGTCACTTTCCCATCCGGAAGATCCTCTACCACTGCATATTCTTTCTTGGATTCTTCCCTATTTTCCTACAACTGCTGCTTATACATGACTTTCTCATTAAAGACCACATCCCTAGATCGAATGATTTTCTTGTCCTTAATACTCCAACATTTATATCCAAATTCATCACCACCATAACCAATGAAAGTACATTTTTCTGATTTAGCCTCTAGCTTGGTCCTATCATCCTTGTCTATATGGACAAACACCTCACATCCAAAGACTCTAAGAAATGAATAATCAACTTTCTTACCATACCAAGCCTCCTCAGGTATGCCTCCATCCAAGGCACTTGAGGGTCCTCTGTTTATCAAGTACACAGTTGTGCTCACCGCTTCTACCCAAAAAGAAAGAGGTAGTCCTGCATGTAACCTCATGCTCCTAGCACGTTCCATTATTGTTTTGTTCATCCTTTCTGACACCCCATTCTGCTGCGGAGTTCCTGGAACCATCTTTTTCCTATGGATTCCATTCTTAGAACAATAATCATCAAATTCATTGCTGCAATACTCCCCTCCATTATCTGACCTGAGACATTTTAGCTTAAGACCTGTTTCATTCTCTACCAAGGCTTTCCATTTAACAAAAGTGTCAAATACATCAGATTTGTTTCTAATACAATAAACCCAAACTTTCCTTGTTGCATCATCAATAAAAGTAACATAATAACTTGAACCCCCAAGAGATGATACCTGAGCCGGCCCCCACACATCAGAATGCACCAGCTCTAACTTACTCTCTTTCTTTGTAGGTCCAACCTTGAGAAACCTTACTCACTTTTGTTTCCCATATATGCAGTCCTCACAGAACTCCAAACCTGTTTCTGTATATCCAGGAAAATCCTTCTTTATGATCTCCATGCCCTTATGGCTCATATGACCGAGCCTATAGTGCCACAATGTTGTATCTACTTCTGAAGCCACAAGATTACAAACATTAGTGCTATAAGTGGTTAAATACAAGGTTCCAACCTTCTTACCTCTTGCCACCACAAGAGCACCCTTGGTAACCTTCCAAGAGTCCACTGTAAATATCACAGTACAACCATCACTTCCCAACTGCCCTGCCGATATCAAATTTCATCTTAATGTAGGCACATGTCTGACATCCTTCAATAGCCAAGTATTCCCATTCTGCATCTTAACCTGAACAGAACCTTTTCCAACTATGTTGCAAGGCTCATCATCACAAAGAAAAACATGCCCAAAATCTCCTTGAACATAATCAACAAAATAATGCCTATGTGGAGTAATATGGAAAGAAGCCCCCGAATTTAAAACCCAAGATTCAGTAATATTGTGCAAAGAAAGAATCAAAGCATCCTGACATACATTACCCATTGCCACATTTGCCTCCTTGTTTTCTTCCTGTTGTTTCTTCTTGTCCCGAAGCTCCCAACAGTCCTTCTTTGCATGCCCAGACTTTCCACAGTGCCAGCATACTATCTTGCTTTTGGATTTTGACCTTGCCCGATCCTTTGATTTTCCACGGCTTCCTCTATTCTTCTGTCTCCCTCTAGTTTCCACTGTCAAAGCATTCCCTGAAGTAGAAGATTCACCAGAGATTTTTCTTCACATTTCCTCACTTAGAATCACCCCTACAACATCCTCAAACTTCAACTTTGAGTTAGCTGGAACCGAGTTGCTTACCGCCATTACCAGGCTATTCCAACTCTCAGGTAAAGAGCACAGAACTAATAAAGCCCTAACTTCTTCATCAAATTCTATTGTAACCAAAGCTAGCATATTTACAACCGTATTAAAATCATTTAAATGATCTGCTACTGAACCATTCTCAGACATCTTCATATTAAACAACTTTTTCATTAAAAATATCTTATTAGAGGCAGAGGGTTTTTCATACAACTTCCCTAATGCATCCATCAGTTCTTTTGTAGTCTTTTCCTTCGGAACATTAAATAATCCCGAAGATGCAATACACAGTCGAATTGTCCCAAGTGCCTTCCTATCCAGCAAATTTCATTCCACATCTGTCATGCTCGAGGGCTTGTTCACCTTCTCAGACAACGGAATATAAAGATCCTTCTGATAAAGGTAATCTTCCATCTGCATCTTCCAAAGACTGAAATTCTACCCATTGAATTTATCAACCCTAGATCTTCCATCATCTGCCATAGCTCCCACTCAAGATAAAACTTTCCCTGCGATTCAACACTTCAGCAAACCAAACCAGGCTCTGATACCAATTGTTAGGAAATAAGGGATAAAATATGCGGAATAATCCCTCACAGAATCACAACAGTAGAAACTAATATGCAGAAAATATTACAGATCTCAAATAAAAGTGCAGAATAAAATAACACAACACAAAGAGACAGTATTTAACGTGGTTCACCCAATTTGGGCTACGTCCACCAAGAATCACTTGCTCAAATTTTATTACAAGCCACCACTCTCTCAATACAATACCTAGATATGTTTGGAGCTATGCTCAATAAACTCTACAGAATTCACACCTGAATTCAAAACACATCTGCAATGTTACATTATATCTATCATATGCATAAAACCATATAAATAGACAACTGCTTAAGTAGTTTTACAAAACCATGGGTATCAAAACCATGGGCCAAAACCATCCCATAAACCTATGGGTCAAAAACCTGCCCATATGAGAAAATCACGTTTCCCGATATATCCGGGCACGTTTTACAAAAAAATTAAGGCCACAGGACAACTGTGGAAAGTGTACAGTACTCTTAGTGTACAGTCTTCAACACTTTCACACATGAAAACAAGATCCACAACCTAACAAGTCTAAAAGTTCCAAATTAAATAAACATATGCATTTTATTAATACTTGCAGATTAGTATGAAACTTAATTGCCAAATCCAAAATTGCCATCAAATGATACCTATAATTGTATATGATATAGATTTATTATATATGGCTTAATTTTCAATAGACTTAGATATGATTCAATTGAGAGGTGGTACTAGTGATTGCCAACTAGTGAGTCAAAAAAATCCCACACATAATCACAAACATGCATTCAGAGTGGACTTCGAGCCCATAAGTGTGCCTACTGATATTTTGTGGTGGCATCCTTAATGCATTAAAAAGTAGTAATTGTACAATTTCAATTTTTATTATGTGTAAGCCATTGCACCTATTAATGATTGTCCATTTTCAAGTTACCTTTGCTAAAAAGTGTCAAAATCCAGCCATGTTTTTTGTCTAAGTAAATCCCCTGTTTTCCGACAACTTATTTTCTACCAATTTATTACACCAAAAAGCGTGAGCTTGCATGTTGTGGCAAGTGTCATGTTCTCTAGTGGATTTTCCTGGAAACTAGTTTTTTGAACAATGTTTGTGGAGGAGTTGGCTCAAACACCTATTTACTGGAACAATGTTTCTTTTTAAGGATTTATTATTCCCATATAAGTTTCCTCTGTTGAAACAATGTCAAATTCACATTGTAAAATTGTTTGCATTTAAAACCATAGACTGAAACATTCAGCTAACTACTGTATCATCCTTGGATCCACCTGGTCATTGTATACATTACTATGATTGCTTCTTTCCCTACATTCCTCCCACAGGTAGTCCTAAATTCGTTTTGCTGCTGCACAACTAATCTTAGGTAAGTAATTCTACTTTATTCTTTGGAAGCATATTTATCAATTGTGTGTCATTTTCTATGCACCAAAGTTCATGTTTATGGACATGAAATCAATCATTGATGAGTTGGAAGAATTAGATGGAAAGCACTAATTACATGGATTCGAATCCATTTTCAACTACTCAGGTGATGGACAACTTGGGGTCTAAGCTTGAGCAATATCATGCCACAAATGAAATTCACTCCATATTGCATGAAATTTAACATTTCAGGAGGATATGCAGGTGAAGTTGGATAACAGTCTTGACTTTCATAATGAAGATTTGATTTCCAACCATTGATTTGATTAGGGTTCAAGAGCTCAATTGGAAAGGAGTGAAAAAATTGATGAGCATGGTGAGACTAGGAAAAATGAAAATTTCCAATTTCCACATAAAAAGTCAGGCATAATTATTGGTTGTTGGTGGTTTGAGTTTGGAAAGTCATGATTTTCCCTCCTTCTCCTCCCCTTCTCTCATCTATTCACCTATAAATGGAAGGGTGCATTGAGTCATTGATGAAAGTGAAGGATTCTGTTCAGTTTGTATAGGGCCTTGAATTTTGAGTTGAAACCTTTAGAAGCAGGTCTTTGCATGTGGATATCGGCCTCAATCTGGATTAGATTGACTGTGCAACTAGGTGGAAGTAAAAATGACATTTTTAAGCTATTCTCATGCCTTAGACCTATTTTTAGCTCTTGAACTTGGGAAGTTACATGTTGATCAAGGCTTCTCACATGTTATAAATCCTTGGAATTAGCTGAGGATACATGAAAACAAAGTTATGTGGATTTGGTTTGTGATATGGGGTCTAGCCTTCCTTTAGAATCTTTAGGCTTCATTTTTTACTCAAATGAACGTTGATTGAGCTGGGCATCCCCCTTTTAGCTAGTGATTGATCTAAGAAGTTGAGTTTTCATTTTTACATATCCTTGATCCCTATAGAGTCCCTTGGCAAGAAGGTTAGCTTAGGATTTCCTTTCCATCTTTAGGAGTTTAAATAGTAGTAAGGGCCGTAGAGGAACTAGCTTGGAGGTTTGTCTCAAAGATATGCTCATGCCACAATTAGCAACAGCAATGTTTTGAATGAATCTAAGTTCTTACCTAATCTGAGATGGGTGAAGTTTGAGAACAGCTGACAGCCACAATGTGAAGCCAGGAAAGGTTAAATTTCCGACATTGCTATAGTTCTTGGTGTGTGACTTGGTGATTTCAATCTTTGAGAAAGATTTCAAAATATCTATATTGAATCCAACACTTCTAGAGGTGGACTAGGTTTTTTGAAACTAGTGCTGAGGGTCTTTCCCCGAGAAGATGCATACGAGACAATAGCACAAGGAAGCGAAAATTACCTCCTTCATCTCTGAGAGAACATGTATCCAAGGTGATACATGTGCAATGATCATCCCAGTTGCATTGACAAATCCATCAGCCGTCGAGCAGACCTAGGTAGAATCGACCATGGAAAAGACAGGTCCCCACGGGTCCAGGAACTTTGTGAATTCACTGGCTAAGCCCTCTTTTCCTATTGCAAACATGATATGTCAGCCAACCCACTCAAAGTCAATAATTCATTGGTGAGAACAAGTTAAATTTAAATGTCGAGCTCCAAGATGTAGCAAACATTAGTCCTCTAGATATCTGATCAAATAACAATGATGTAGCAGTTAATGTTTAATGCAGCCTCATAAATGGGAAAGTGCTTCAATGGTACAAAATTTTGAGAGCATGCATCTATTTGGCAACTATGAAAAAATTCATTCTCTCATCTACAAAAAGATAAATTAAATGTCAGGATCATTAAATTATAAGACAACATTAAAGAGGGCAAATGAACAAATGATTGATTTCAATATCATGTTTCAGAAGACTTGGGATAGAATATAGTCAATGATGGTAAGGCAACAGCCTGTGCAAATGCTTTCTAGTATGATCTAAGGGCACTTGAATAGTGACATCTCAGTTCATGATTCAATCCATGATAGTTGGACTTGTCGGTTTTGTACTATAAGGATTTTTACAATTTGCAATAATTTGGATAAAATAGTTGAATTTCAAATTAATGATTTCATCTCTAAAACTTATTTCAGAAATGTCTCAATGATATTGTAACCTTTTGTTGCCATTTCTTCTTGAAGGAGTTAGAAATTTTCAACCCGCTAGCATTTTGTCCTTTACTGTCCATCACTTTTGGTGTGTGTATTTTCCACATCATTAGGTGAGTCATCTCACTTAGGTGAGATCGTAGGTCCATGTGTCATTTAGGGGTCATTATGAGATTCTCTTATGTCAGTAATCAGCACATGTCAGTGCGTCAGTGCGTCATATGCGTCATTGGGAGTTACACTTCTATTCTGGGAATGTAACTCCCCCTCTCTACTTGAGTTGTCATGATTGTAGCACTGGGGGTTACTCAGCACCTCCTATATGTACACCCCATTTGATCTATGAGATAGAGGAGAGTTTTATGGCTTAACTAGGTTCTGCCCATGTTTCAAATCTTTGCATGCACATTCTTTGATGCTCGCTCCTCCCGAGATCTCTTCACACTGTCGTTCGCACGTCCGTTGATGTGCACGTCATTCCTCGTGATCCTCGCTTGTGGGTTTTAAACCCTGTTTCATGGTATCATAGCGGATCTTGTAGATCCATGCACTCATCAACGTTTTTGTCATGCGTGTTTTCCAGCTTCTCGGTGTGATATTTAGATTCTCGTTGCATGTGTCATAATGGATATTCTCTTATGTGCTTCTTGCATTGATTTGGGTAGTTTATACCTTCCACTAGGGTTGTTGTGGTGTTTTAGTTTAGGAAGAGTGTTCCGGTTTTTCAGAGGTTTTGCATGTCCTTGGCTTGAGAGATGGTACCCATGTTTCAGTCAGATTCCTTGCCTTAACAAACTCACATGTTAATCTATGTTTTAGAGGGTGTTGTGATTCAGTGATAACAATTATGGCACAACCGGTGGGACCAGATTGAGGATATTTATATCTTTATTTCACCAATTTGTTGTCTTGATTAAATATCAACCTCGAGGCATTTTAAGCACAACTTTTCCATTTGGCAAAACAATTGAGACCTTTCTCTACTTTTGTTTTAGCTGCTGGTTGAGTTGCTCCAACTTGGGTCATCTTTTTCATCATGTTTCTTGGCCTTCCATTTTGCAACTTGAAGTTTTTGCTTCAATTGTGCCATTTTGTGAATTCCTTTCCCTCATGGAATTCACCTTTCCATTAGCATGCATTGAGGCCATCTGGCTTCTACTTCAACACACCTCCAAAGAAATTTTATTGAAATTGCCTAATCAGTATGCATATCTAGGTGAACTAGATTAAAATTCATTTTCTACACAGTTAAACCTATGCAGCTATTTCAGAGGAAGGATGTTAGATCTTCAAGGCTATGCACACCTTTGAGCTGATTTGGACATTTCTCAAACTCCTCAATGGAAGAGTCTACCATTCCACGACAGTCAAGGGCTACAACTCAAATAGTTACTCTGTACAGCTAGGATTGGCTTCAAGGCATGGTCCATGGGTGGGAATTTTCTCCTTACAACCCTTGGCTTAAGCTTGACATTCATGGTTGAATGTGTCCTCGCAACTTGAACCTAGATAGGGAAGATAGACGCATCCTGCACTACAGGCTCAACTTCTGCAAACTCACCTACACATCAATGGGTTTTCATCACACCCTACCAAGTATCTCGGTTTTGACACGTGGCTCACTTTTCACAAAAATACCTGCATTTAAACCATTTTCCTGGAAAGCTTGAACAACATTTCCACATGGACCTAGACTAAATGTGGGCCCCCTCAAGGGCCTTTTTTAATGTTTTGAGGTTAAAAAAAAAATGTTTTATTCAAACATTTATTTTGGCATGTAATTAATTTTTAGGCTGTTTTTTGCTTGTAATTAAATCCCTTACTACGAGTGTCGAAGACGGAGGGCAAGGTCCGGGGTTGGCAGGAGGCTAATCCCCCCTCGCAAGTAAAACAAACTATGCCTAAAATTTGATGTCGTTTCCAACGGGTACCAACACGATGTCCTTTGCACCCATTTAGGGCACTTTTTTAATGCATTTGCAGCATTTATTAACATTTTCCATCAGTTGCGGGAATCGTTTTAATGCTATAACTTTTGACTCGCTGCTCATTTTTTAGCACTTCTTTAGTCAAAGTTGCATGATTTTTTGCACATTACATGATGACATTGTCAGTTTTGTAAACACAACTACTTTATAAAGTGTCACATTCTGGGGGGGTTGACTGTACTCTTGGGCTTTCACACGCAGATGCATTATCGGCTGAGTCCAATGTCTTACTTTTGTGCATCTTGCATTTTTCATCATGGAGAGTGCTCTTTCTAGACTTGAGCATCGTAGGATCACTTTACAGCCTCCACCACTTCTCACCAAGAGAGGGAACTATTCAGCTTGGCGTGCTTCCATGGAACGTTACTTTGCTCACGAGGGTCTTTCACCCTTCTTACTTGGGCCAGTTCCTACACCCACTGATCATCATCATCTAGAGGACTTCCTTGACACTTGTGACCATGTTTTTGGTCACATGATGATGCATGTCTCTCATTCTCTTTGGTTTCACATGGCAGACTCAGATCCACCTCACCGTGTCTGGAGCATTCTTCAGTCCCTCTATGGAGACCCTTCACATACTGTTGCCATTGTTGTTGCTGCTGATTCAGTTGTCTCCTCCATTTCTTCATGTGATGGCAGTTCCACTGACATAGACTCACTTGGTTCTACTTCTGATGACGAGGATTGTGCACCCAGTTCTGATGTCGAGAGTACTACAGAGGACTCTTCTCCTCTTTCTCTCACTATTCCAGAGAGTGTTGACACATCCCACATCTCATCAGATATCGAGCAGTCTCCTACTCAGTCTCATACAGTCATCACACCCGCCTCTTTTCCACCTTCAGTGTGTGAGGCCCCTTTCACTCCTCTACCTTCATTGGATGACTCATACCTATCTGACATCGCTCTTCTGTTTGTTGAGCCCCCTCATTGGGACGAGTATCTTCCTGACCTTAGTCATCTTTTCACAGAGTCTACTTGTGATGCACTACAGGTCCCTCATCCATCTACAGGTGTTTCAGAGGAGTTCATCATCTCTGTTGTTGGGAGTGCCCCTTCTGGGAATCATGTCACTTCCACATTTCCAGAGACCTTCATTGATCCACCCTCAGCTGTGGATCCCTTTTCTGTTGTGGAGGATGTTTTGTTCCCTTCACATCACTTGGACATCCTTTCTACGGGTGTTCCTCTTTTTCACTCTGACAGTTCTACACACGTGGCATTACCTTCAGTTCCTTGGCACTCACTCGCTAGACCTATGTCACACTTTCGTGCACCAGACTCAGAGTTCTTTGTGTTGCTACCTTTAGTTTCCTTTGTGGAGTGGGCGGACTTCCAGCACGTCATTTATGTCCTTCCTAAGGGCAGGCACACTAGTTCGGTGCAGGTGGCTCTTCTTCAGTCTAGAGGCAGAGGATCTCGTCATTGACATTCTTTTGGGAGACCTCCTAGAGCTGCAGAGTTCAGATCCATCCATGGCATCTTCTGCATTCCTCTCATCTCCCTCTTCTTCTCTCTTCTTCTTCTTTCCGAGAGATTGCCTCTTTGTACATGGGTACCTTTTCAGGCTCGTCTATGAGCTATGACCCATATTTGGCATCTTTCTTAGATTAGAGAGTGTTTTTTTTCTCTTGTGGTGGATGTTTTTCCCACTGGGTTTTCCTTCACTGCTTGGGACTTCTTTCTTGTACATGGGTACCTCATCAGGCTTTGTGTCGGGACCCATTTCTCATTTCTGACTTGCCACCTCATCCTAAGTTACGATGAAGGGGGGGTGTTGGTGTGTGTATTTTCCACATCATTAGGTGAGTCATCTCACTTAGGTGAGATCGTAGGTCCATGTGTCATTTAGGGGTCATTATGAGATTCCCTTACGCGTCAGTGTGTCAGTCAGTGCATCATATGCGTCATTGGGAGTTACACTTCTATTATGGGAATGTAACTCCCCCTCTCTACTTGAGTTGTCATGATTGTAGCACTGGGGGTTACTCAGCACCTCCTATATGTACACCCCATTTGATCTATGAGATAGAGGAGAGTTTTATGGCTTAACCAGGTTCTGCCCGTGTTTCAAATCTTTGCATGCACATTCGGTTGATGCTCGCTCCTCCTGAGATCTCTTCACGTGCCGTTCACACGTCCGTTGATGTGCACATCATCCCTCGTGATCCTCGCTTGCAGGTTTTAAACCCTCTTTCAAATGTTTCCAACTATGAGCCTTCAACTAGAGCAACTGAAGCAGAGAATCAAGAAAAATAAGAAGCTCCTCCAAAGACCAACCTGATGTTATTTGGTGCCAAATAAATTTTTGCAATCAATCAAGTTACGGACATTCCTGACAGACCACGCACCCAAGTTACTGATAACACAAGGTACTAGAAAAGAATATTTGAGTCAAACGTGCAACCTTCAGTTCCTGCAACACAGGTCAATCTTCAAAAGCAAAAAGATGTAGCCAAGGCATCCAGCAGTAAAGGCGCACAAATGCCTACGTGGGAGGTTTCATGCAATGTTCCAACACAAATAGAGTGTGCCCCTCGTTTGGTAGGTCAAGCCTTTATGCAAGCTAAGGCCCTTGACTCTGCGCTTGAACAAATAAGAAATGATGTTGTTGTGCCTCAATTGCACAAGTCAATGGGCCTTCCATTCAACATTGTGGATCAGATGAAAAACACAAACGTAAATTTCACAATGTGGGACACCCTGACCATTCCATCTCAGCGTGACCTGTTGCATGAAGCTCTGCCACAACTCCCGCGCGCTGATCCAAACTTGTCTAAAAACAACAAGTTATTGTCAATATCTATCAAACAAATGAGAAGCAAGTAAGTAAGGTTGTTAAAACCCCACCCTTCTATATGTCCTTGATCATAGGAAAATGCCATATGCACAATTGTATGATTGACTCGGGTGTTAGTACTTCTATCATGCCTAAGAAAATTGTTGATGTCTTAGGCCTTAAGTACACCCCTTTGTCCAAAGGAGTCCTGCAACTTGATGGCTCAACTGTCACCACTTTGGGAGTCATCAAGGATCTTGATTTAACCCTCCATGCATGTCTAAGCCTCACTATAACTCAAGATGTGTCAATCATTGACCTACCTCCTTTGTTTGCCTTATGTTTATCAAGGGATTTTACTGCTAAAGTGGGCAGTTACTTGTCTTCTGATTGGTCTCATATGTTATTAAGAACAAGGTATTCTATCTCTTCCTCCATCTTAAACATGGTACTCGGTTTACCATACAAGTTGAACCAATAATTTCTTATCATGTTGAGTCATATGATCCATCTCCTCTACAAGCCAATTACCTAATCCATGAAGAGTGAGTATTAGTTTTTAAAGAGCAGCCTATTCCCCCTCCTGTACCTAACTTAGTGTTAGATGAGTGGGCGGAAATGCACCACAAATTTGATCCATATGCTGAAGAGCTTGAAGCTTTTGAAACTAGGCTTGGCACTTACTGCATCCTTGAAGAAGAAGTTGTGTTACCATGCACGCTCAAGGAAAATAAATAAAATTCTGGTCTGTGGAAGTTGTACTTTGACAGTTCCAGAAGCAAAAACGGCGCAAGCGCAAGATTTGTTCTCATTTCTCCCAAGTATGAGAAGTTATTCTTTGTGCACAAGTTGCAGTTCACATGATCCAACAATGTGGCAAAGTATGAAGTATTGGTGCATGGTCTTCTCATTTCAAAGAAGAAAATGATTAAGGCGTTGCAGATCTTTGGAGGTACATAATTGGTAATCCACCAAATCACAAACAAATGTGCGATAAAGAATAAGCTTCTCAAAGCTTATAAAAACAAATTTTTTGGACCTCCTTGAGAGCTTTGATGCTCTAAATTTGCAGATGGTACTAAGGAAAATGAACAAAGAAGTTGATCAAATGGTCGAGCTTGGTTCGCAGTTTTCTCTTGTGGAGTATTTTGTCCAAGGAAACGCACATGTCAAGATGGTAATCATACCATCCATTACAGACAACAACATCATTTGGCAAGTGTTTGACAATGACGTGCAGATTGTCAAGTCCATTCATAATGAAGTTGAGTTCTCTTCAAGCATGTAAGTTGACCTGCATAACAGCTATAGTGACCAAGTGATCCAGCTAAAGACAAACAAGTTGCCTAAAGGGTTGGTTACCTTAGAGAAAATATTTAGCCTTGATGATGAGTTCAAGGGTGAAGAAAAGTATATGCGTGTGGTGCAAGAAGACTGCTCCTCATTCATTATTGCACGTGGTAAGGAATTGTTGTTAAGTAAAGCTTGCGCGCATGATGAAAAATAGGCCTTCATCTCTCTCTATTAGAAATACAGTGACATATTTTCATGGGAGTATGAGGACCTAAAATGATTTGATCCAAGTGTTTCCCAACACTCCATTGACCTTGATCCTAGTATCAAGCCCATCAGACAAAAACAAAGGCATGTCAATCCAAGGGTAGAGCCCCTCATAAGGAAAGAATTTTCTAAACTCATAGAGGTGAACTTGAAAATCCCTACTTTTTATTAGATTCACAAATTTTAAGGATTACTGCAATCCATTGTTGTGTCTGAATAACATAAGTGTGGAAGGAATGTACAAAAATGGCAAACATAGGTGAAAACATAATATATACTTTGCGATTCAGGAACCCTGATTCAAGGGCTTGGATATCCACACCTCTAAAGATTACATTAATTGTTTTTGTTAATGTTATGTTGTCTCTTTACATAGAGGATACGTTGGATGTCGAGGATGAGTTGTGGATTATGATAAGCAAGGGAAAAAGTGTGCCGTACTCGAATATATGCAAGCTTCATTTATGTAGGTGGTGTTGAAGGAGGGTCTTCAAATCCTCTGAAGCCGGGGAGAATGTGGTTCTCAGGGTCAATGGCCCGAGCCTTTCCCCCTTAAGAACAAGTCATTGTAGTCCCTCAATTGTTTACAAAAAACTTGGCCTTTGCATAAGATTAGATATTTTGAGATTGTGTTGCCTCCTCGACTACGCCTATATTTCATTGTGCGATAATATACTTTCCTATGATAACATGGGAGAGCTCATTCACAACATCTCGTGAATATGTTTGAGGTCCTTCAAATATCTTGTGAGATAATATATCTACTTCATATTGTTTTGTACTGTGATTCCATCCAACCCTTTTTATACCTGCACTGCCATCCTTCCAGTTGGGTTAAAATGGGATTATAGAGAAAGGAATATATGCGACCATCAAATTTTAATGGAAGGTAGATTTTATATATGTAGTTGTCAATGTATGGAATGGAAAAACCCCAGGGTCCGATATTTGGTTCCACAACATGACGCACGCTACAAAATAACAAAATCAAGTGCACAACTTGAAAATCCTCCATTGTGTTGACAAAATGTAGATTGTAAAAGTAGAAACCATCACTAATATACACACACAAAAGATAGTTCAAATATAAATTATCCAAAAACAATACTACATGATATCGGTTGTTGAATTCAAAATGTTAACAAATAACTAAGTATTCATTTACCATGTTTTACTTTCTAAGATATCTCCAAAGTACATTGCCTTAACGACCTGCACACCACACATCCTTTATCTGTAAAACGATGGACATAAATGGTAGGTGATTCATACATTCCTGGTCGTAAGAAATAAGAGTTTCACATTGGTTCCCCCCAACGTTTTCGCCACCTCCTGGACTTTTCCTCTCTCAAAACCCATTCTTAATCACCCTTATTCCTCCTTTTATGTTTCACTCCCTCAAGTTTATCTTCTTTGACATGCATCATCTTCAACATTTACATCGACATAATTAAAGGTAAAAGATTGATGGTGAAACCCTAATCACAAATGTGTCTTGAAATTGACAACATAAGAAACCCTAAATAAAAAGTTTCTACATCTAACATATGTAAAGTTTTTGATTCATACATATGGAGGTTAACCTTAAAAGTGATTCATCATCCAGAATTATGTTGCCCCAAATGACCTATGCACAGGACAACACTCCTTTTCTCTCTCATACAATTGACAAAAGTGGCACTTGGGTCATATGTGCATGGTTCGTAATAACAGACGAGTTTTACACCGTAGCTCCCCCCAACATTTTCCCCACCAATTCACTTCACTCATCCCTCAAACTCCTTCTTCATCACCTCTCTTCTTCCTCCAATGTTTTGCTCCCCCAAATTAAAATTCTTCCAATGCATCTCCTTCAATGTTTTTATCGCACATTTTGGGTGTGATTGCTAGTATGTAGCAAGCAAGTGGAGGAAGAGAAAACAAATATTAAAGTGCAGTTAAACATTTTATGATTAGTTGTTTGATGTCAACAAAGTACCATTCCTAAACTCTTTGTAAGAGCTACTAGATGGGTTTCATCTAACTAAAAGTAATATGTAATGAAGCATAAGATTAATTAAAAGACATTTGCAAACATATCAAACTAGCTCCAATACATCGCATGTGCAAAGAACGTCCATAATAGTTAAGGCTAGAGAGAGATATTGCAAGAGAAGTCAAGTTTACCAATAAGCCATAAATGTTAAGATAATTGAAGGCATTTTGGAAACATATCTAGCAATAAGTTAAATTAATAGGTTCCAATCGTCCCCAAACATAGCTTAATTGGCTATAATGCATAGTGTGTGCAAAGCGCACTAAATCATATTTGGGCTAGAAAGATTATCCAAGAGTTTTAAATCAAGTTTATCAAGATGTCATAAAAGTTAAGATAATTTAAATGCATTACAAACATATCCAACCAAAAAAAGTGCAATCTTAAATTAGTTGGTGATAAGCACCCCCAACATAGATGGGCTTAAACTGCAACATAATCACCGATTTTTTCCATTAAGACATAAGGTAAACATAAAGAAACCTGGGCAACAACAATTTTGGGAAAAAACACATGTTATCAAAAAAATCTCTTTTTTAGTACAATGAAAAGATGACAACCAGTTGTTTGTTTACATTAGTGTCGCCACATGATGTTTACAGCCACAACATATCATTTAGGCGCAATCATACTATCACCTAATTTCTTAAAAGGATTTCATTATCCTTAATTTGCAAAAAAAATGAATGTTTCATCAACAAATCCATATAAATGAAAAATCCTAGTGACAAGAAAAACATTAAAGATTTTGATTACATTCAACTCAAAAGTAGTACAAATATTATAAATACATCTTTGAAAAATGCCAATAAATATCAATCTCAAGTTTGTCAAAAAAAATATGAATGTTTCATCAACAAATCCATATAAATGAAAAATTGTGATGACAAGAAAAACATAAAAGATTTTGATTATTTGAAAAATGCCAATAACTATCAATCTCAAGGCTTTTATCTTGGGTTTTATGCATATTACATTTATCAAGTTCTCTTCATATTTCATGTTTGTTACTGACAAAAGATATATATTCACCAAAAAAGGGCCCCATATTCTAGCATATGGTCAAAATATTACTATTTTTTTATTGTCTTCTCATAGTTTGAAACAAAAAGTTTTAAGTGGTGGTCAAATGGACATCAAATTTAAAATACAGAATAAAAATGATACAATCACACCATTAAATCTCACCCCTTCCTATCATTGTTGAATGCATATCAGCATTAATTATCAAGTGTTAGAATCAATACAACAAGACTTGACCTAAATTATTGGATAATGGACAATATAATCATTACATCAACAAGAATTGAACTGTGTAAGTGGATGGTGGAGAATAAATTCATTGTCAGTGCATCAACAAGAAGGAACATAAATATAATTCGATAATGAAGAACATAAAGTAACCCTCCATAATGGTACCAGTTATTCTTTCTATCACTGCATCACTTGGGAGACGTTCATATGACACCTAATTGATTGTAGTTATTAAGAGAAAACAAAACAACTGACCCCCAAAAACTTTATCAATCCAGACAATTTGCCTCCTTAAGCTTCTGCAATACCATATACCTGCCATGGCAAGAGTGATCTTGGCATTAATTAGGCCAAAAAATATTGCAACTTACCACTAGTTCTAACAACAAAGAAAATTAACGTAGTGGCTTTAGTAATAGAAATCCAACACCATAAAGTGGCATGGTTTAAGGCATTAGAGTGCAATTCAATAAATGATTTTTCTTGGAATACCAGAGTGAAATTTAAAGAACAATATTAAAAAAGTATATCCACTAGAGTATATAATTTTAATTTGGTATAGCCATCCAACATAACATATAGAAAGCTAGGTAAATATTCGATCCTGTAGATATTATGACAATATAAAAAATTCAAAGAGTCTTACTAGGCTTGTCCAAAGATTGGTGTTCTACTTGATGAATTAGCGATTGACCAAGATCAATAATATACAATGCAATAAGAGAGCCAATTACTCAAAGGACATGCCACTAAAGTGCTATGCCTAAAGACCCCAACCTCCTCTCTTTTGATTGAGGAATGCCCACAAGAAAACCACTCCTTCGACTTGGCATTAATGTGCTCTTTCCCCCACTTCCTCTCCATGTTAAAAAAGGGTTGAGGGAGGTTGCAAAATATTGAAATGAAGATTCATTTGTAAGTTGACAACCAAGCCACCAGCTCACCAATAAGGTGAGTCAAAGTCCCAATGAACGACCCTAAAATAAACACAACAAAAAAAATACAACTCAATCTTAACCTACAATAAACATACAGTTTTGGGCCAGAATTAACCACAACTAGTTTAAGAGATACACCAAACATAAAAAGGGGTTTTGCGCTCATTATCTCAGTAATTTTAGAAATTTTAAAAGATGCTTGTATAAATTATTGAAGTACCTCTAGAGTTTACAGAGGTTTCAAAATGACTACAGACATTATTTAAGTGATTTTATAGGATCTCTAAAATGTTTGTAGGCACCATTGATGTAATGTTCAAGGGTGTACAAATGCATTGGTAAAACTAAAAAAGGTAGCAAAATAAAAAGAAGAGGGCAGAGAGTGGAGAACAAAGACATTTTAACAATGCCCTTGAGGCCGAGATATGTCTTCAACACATCATGCACACCTTTGGCAGCATTGATTTTTATGTACAATGCTACAAAGTTTTCTCAAGACCTCTGCTCACAGATTTAGCACATCTAGCGCCATCCTTTATTGTTGATGAAACATAAAGAGGGAGAGGGATCATGACTCAGTAGAGATGGCTAAGATGACAAGTATGCAGCAAAACTACTTCTGGTGTGAAGTCAAATCCACACCTACCAAGCATGATGCCTCTATCAAATGCCAATATGTACAAATGGAAAACACTGATTGACAAAAAAGGATGAAACAGTGACAAAAAAATCACTTCTGGAAAGGCATGAGACTTTCTGGTAGGAACTCCTCACAATGAGATGACTATGGTATAATAATGTTGCACCCACCTTATCCCACCATGTAAAAATCTTGAGCATCATGACCCCGTTGCAGTTCATATAGAGCACTAGACTCTTGAACAGGTCATTATAGAAGCATCCTACAAAATTGAGTCTTCCATTTTGATTGACATGAAGACCATCCATAAAGTTGTTTCCATTGTTTAAAACGAAGTAGAAAACATTAAACAGCTTCTTGTGTGGTTGTGAATAGTTGTATACCGTTATCGTTCTTGCCCCCTAAAACATATGCTTGTAAAGTTGTAAATCAATATTATGGCCCACACTCTAGGGGGCTTCTGGATTGCATAAGCCCTCTCAGTAGCCAAAGCTATTTGTTCTCTATAGAAACCAAGAGATTGTGGGATCTTTAAATATATAAGGAAGATGGGTCCCAATCCTATTTACTTCAAATGAAATAAAAGCCTTTTAAATCAGATCATATGACTTTTGAACTTAGAAAAGAAATCAAAAACGTGAGCTTGCATAAGTTATATTCCTATTCATGTAAATAGACCACACAAGGAATTCGAATATGAATATAAATGTGGTACTTATAGACCCTCACCAAATAAAATGTTTGGATGGACATTTACCACTAAATCCCAGAATTCTTGGTTAAAATAAAGGGAACCATGCATAAAATCATTAATTTACAAACTAGAATGTCAGGATTAAAATAATCCATCTGTTTTGCAAAACAAATATGCACAACAGGCAATATTTTACAAGCATCAAAATGTAAAACTGCTTGGAATACTTTTGTAATCTTCAAAACAGAAACTTGGGCATCAAATTTAATTCCAAATTAAGTGCATACTCACAAAAATTGAGCAAAACCATTTTGTGTGTAGTTATAAATAAATTTCAAAGAAAAAGAAGATACGTAACTTTATCTATTTAAAGGTAAAACAGACTACATATAGACATTGGAAGGAAATCTAGTTTGACTACGCAAAGATATATTTACTGCATGCATTAGGAAAACTTTGTTATGCTGGGTATACCGTGGCTTGTTTACCTCCTATAGTTTCGATTCTAAGGAAGTGAATCACACATTGTTTTCAACTCTTTAAATTTCTGCTCAAGCTCGTAAATTGAAGCTCTCAAATTTCTATCCAGCCAGGCAGCAGTGTCGCTAACACCCTTGTCAATAACTTCTAATTTTAGCTTCTCTTTGTTGACCCTTTGTCTCATTTTAACCATGTGATCTACAAGTGCTTGTCGTGTAGCAACATTCATCTTGAATTGCTCATCTTGCAATTTGAATCGCTCCGCATCAATTAACATTCTCTCCGTCTCATTTTTTCTGAGTCGATTAAGATCTTCACTGTTTATTATAATTTCATTTTTTTGGCCTGTCTGCTTATGCTCAGCTGACACCTTCAACTGCCCCGTATTATTCATGGAAAAACAAACTGCAATTGATTCTTCTGCCCTCCCAGCAGGTGGAATTCCACACAAGACGAGCTTTCCAAGAAAATGATTGTCTGCGGCTTTAAACCTTTCTCCCTGATAAACTGATAAGCTCATTGTAGTTTGATGGTCATCTGTAGTTTTAATGACGAACACCTTTCTAAAAGGAATGGATGTATTTCTGGGTATTGCAACAAACATAAAATCTCCAATGGCATCACCACCAACACCAATGCTTAAAGGTGTGACATTAAATTGCAGGCGATCTATTGCTGCTGCATTTAACACTGCAGCTTGCACAGCAGCCCCACATGCCACAACATGGTCTGGATTTACAGTGTTGAGCACCTCCTTTCCAGCAAAGAAATCTTGAACCATCTCTCGCACTTATGGAATGTGGGTGGAGCCTCCTACCAGAATTATGTGGTCAAGCTCTTCTCTCTTCACCTTTGCCTTCGCGAGACACTTCTCGCAAGCTTCAATGCACTTCTTAAACAATTTAGCACTTATATATTCAAATTTAGGTTTACTTATCCTTGAATTAAAACCCATTCCTTCAAAGAGGCAATCAACTCTAATAACAGTCTCCCAAGAAGAAGAGAGACGTATTTTTGCTTTTTCACATGCAATGCGAAGCTTACGAAGGGCTCTCGGAATTTCTTTGATATTTTGTTATATTTACGTTGGAACTCTATTGCACAATAATCAACCAAACTACCGTCAAAGTCTTGGCCTCCAAGATGTGCATCACCTCCTAATACTTGCACTTGGGGGACACCATTTTTAACAGAAACTAGAGAAATGTCTAACGTATGTCCTCCTAAATCAAAAATCAATAATTGTTTTGCCACAGAGGAAGAATACGTAGATGCATCCAGTCCATAAGCTACAACTGCAGCTGTGGGTTCATCCATAACTTGCATGACATGAAGCCCTGCAATGGTGGCAGCTTCTTTCAGGGCCTCCCTCTGTGCAACATTGAAATATGCCGGAACGGTGACCACTGTGTCTCTCACTTTACAATTTAGATGGGCTTCTGCTATTGCTTTTAATTTGTGTAATATCATCGCACAGATCTCCTCTGTTGCAAATCGCCTCTCCATGCCTTTAAACTCCATTTCAATTATAGGTTTATCATTCTCCCCACAAACCACATCAAAAGGCCAAGAAGCATTATCTATCTTTACTGCATTATCACTAATACTTCGCCCAAGAAATCTCTTTATGTCAAACACAGTGTTTTGTGGATTGCTCGTGAACTGATCCTTTGCAGCTTCACCTACCAGTCTTTGACCGCTAAAGAAAGCAACCATAGCCGGTAAGGTGTCACTTCCTTGCTCATTTGCAATTATCTCAGCCCAACCTTCCTTGTATACAGCAACAGAACAATTGGTTGTTCCAAAATCAATGCCTATCGCCTGGTTTTCCTTGGCCATCATTAAAACTTTGAACTGCAATCTCGAAAACATGAAAAATTAATACCAGAACATGGCACTTCCTGTACCTTTTTTTTGTAATAAAAATGAATAAGTAACATTGTAGGAGGCATAGTTAGGTGGAAGAAACAAACCTCTGTCAACAAAGTGCCATCTCAAAAGCCAATGTAAATTGTGAATGCAACTTGCAAAGCGACTTTCAATCTAAGACAATAACAATGCCACAAAGTGACTAATTTATGCGGAGATGAGTTTTGTTTAGGATTTATGAAACCAAGGTTTATAAATTTATTTAATGTGTAGTAGCTATTTTTAATTTTAAAATTTTAAATGTGAAGAATACCCTTACGCTTATACCTTAAAATTTACTAAATCTTATGGGCAATGAGCCCTATCCATTTGGTATGATTCGAATTACTTTATAATGACAATAAATGACTGGAGATACACTAGATTAAGTATTTAAAAACTTAGATTAATGGCAAGCACATGCCTATGCAATAACTAGCTAACCTTGTTATCCAAAGATATTCCAGTAACCCCATAGAAGAATTCAAACATTGCCATAAAGTAGATCAGCAAACTCAGAAAATTTTAAGAAAGTAATCGTCAACTGTTCTTTCATATGAAAAAAATCTTTATAATGAAATACAAAGCTGTGAGATAGAATTCAATAATCTAGTGTCTTATTTATTTGTGACGAACCCCATAGTCAATAGAACATTTTTAAATTAATACGAAAATAAGGATCTGCATAAGACCAAAACCAACAAAAATCAATATCTGTAGAAATTATTTTTGGATTAATTGGGCTAGAAAATGAAGACAATATATTGTGCGTAAAAAGACGAGGGAGGCAACGTCAGCATAATTATGTACTAAACATACTGTTCGTAAAGGTTAATCCAAACTCAAAGCCTGTAACATTTTCCTTTTTTATATGTTCAAACAACAAAGACAGGAAAAATATGCTCCAGACATATCTTGAGACAACATACAAATAAGGGGTTTTGCTTACACTGAACTTTTTAATCCCTGGCATTGTGTTAAGTTGTCACTCTAGACAATTATTATGTGCTTTTACCCACGTGACATTTTTTTGACTTGTCATACTCTGTTGCAATGATGTGGCTGCCAAAGATCACATTTTGTCCCAAATATGGAAAACTTGCAGTCGGATATACATGGGGAGAAACATAATATGAAGCATAAATAAACCAAATATTGTTTCTAAGACGCCTATACAAGGATCACACACTCCAAACAAGCCTAAACCATGATGGGAAGCCCAACATCTTACAAGGTACTGCTGCACTGCAAATTTTCATATGGTCAAATCCACAATAACCAGTCCATCCTGAAAATAAGGAAGATGAAATTGCAATTTAACATATATTAAGGAAAATATGTACAAACCCCATTGTAGACATGCATAATAACCTGGGGCTATGAATGTGCAGTCCAGATGGACTCTTGAGACCGAACATTTTCAAAATGAGAAACAAATTCAGTAAAATACACAAGAAAACAACTTATTGAATATTAGAATAGTAAATAACAAATGAAAGGGAAAGACGCCTAAATTTGGCAACATTAGGCCAAAAAATAACATAATACATTCACGCTCTTAAAATACAGCCAAGTATTTTGTACAATGTCTATTATTAATGGAATTCAAAAACTAATATTAATAAAATAAAGGAAAAGAATGTACCTTGTTTATAAGGTTTATGGAGTCATCCTCATGTGGCTAAGAGTGTACCATTATTATTTACAGAATCTATTCATGTAGAACTACAAAACAAAATATCATCAATTTAAATCAACAATTGCAAAGCCAGACCCATATGCTAGCATATTCCTTCTAGTTTACACCAAACTTGAAGCTTTGGAAAATATGTACCCATAAAATAATCAGTTCACCATACATGTACGAAAAAAATTTGTGGATTGCTGGTGGACTGCAATGATATACATGTACGAAAACTTTGGCACCATACAGACAGAGGGCATAGGAATTCTTTGCCAGAAGGGGAAAATCATGATCTTTCCTGAGGAAATTCAATGAAAACATGAAATGCAAGTCTTGGATACAAAAAGATAAAAGTAAATCTATGGAGAAGCCCTCGTGTAATATATAGATTTAAGTGGTAAAAACATTTCCCTCAATTTTTAAACCTATTGAGAGAAAAACATAAACATGTTTATTGTCTTCCATCAAGTACACCAAATATACAAGAACAGAGGTTGAAGAGAAAAGTATGTACAGGTACACTTTCAAATGTTTGACTTTTTGTTTACCCTCAATATAAGAGATAAAAGTCTAACTTACACTACTATTTTTGTGACAGAGCGTAAACAATCAAAGTATATAATTGCACACTTCTGTTAATTCATACCATTCGCGACAATATAAAGATCAATAAAATACTGCAGTGCAAAGAAGGTTTTGCATTTCCATCACTTTTTCTCGTATTAACTACAGATATAACAAGCACACAAACCTACACATAAGCATGTAGATATATGTAAGCTTTATGTTTCCAACCAGTAATTATCCATTTGTAATGGAAGACAGTGCCTTTATATTATACTATATATCCAGATCTAAATAAAGGTTTCCAGAAGAATGTAAGTTTTACACCAGTATAAATTTGTAATGGGATAAAACTAGAATTTAAAAACCAATATGCAAATCATTGACCCTTCTCTGTTTTCCTACTTGAAATCATACCCACTTGTTATATTTTAGAAACAACCTCTTACAAAAGTAGGCAAGCAAGAAACTGTAAGGCAAAAATCGTAAGCCCGTCCCTATTTTTCATCCATAAACTATACCCACTTGTTAAATTCAGGAACAACCTCTAACAAAACTAGGAAAAAGAGAACTGAATATATTTAAATGTGGTAATGATAAAATTTTGAGAATAATGCATAAATGATAAACCCATTTCTATTCCTCCACTAAAAAGTATGCCCACTTGTGAGATTTCGGGAACAACCCCTACCAAAGCTAAGAAAAAGAATTTTATGAATTTCAATGTCATAAGGAATAAATTTTGAAACCAAAGCATAAATCATAAACCCGTCTCTAACTTCCAAGTGGAAAGTATACTCACTTGTTAATTTTCACAAACAAACTCCTACAAAATAAAAAAATACCCAATAGCATAAAAAGGAGACATGAGAGTGTTTTTGCACACACTTGCCACAGTTTGAATGGTAGTGGGTAATTTGCCCACAGCTTAGGCAATGGTGTGAGGAGAGTGGCATGTCATTTGAGGACTATCACCCTTTAGCACATGGGAATTGTTAAAAAGCGGTGCATCTGCATTTTCCTTCGCACTTTGGGTCCTTTTCTGGTATATGCACTGTGACAGACAACCTAAGACAGTTTTTGCCATGTCCACAGCCACCAATATAATCTTGAAGTTCTGCGTATCACTTTATTATAAATATATTTTCTCATTCCCTATACTGACCTCAGATTTTTTATCCACTTGGGGTATCAAACATGAATAGGTTTAGGATGCCTATTATTTGCTCAGATATGGTGGCAAAGTCACAAAATCTTTACAACGAACAAAAGGTTTTGTCTTTTGCATACCAGGTCAAACAATTAACTCTAGCGGCACATTGGATTTGACATGCCAGAAATAAGGAAACCGAGCAAGAGTGGGCACAATTATTTAAAATCCAAATCTGTGCGACTGTGAAGAGGTGTATTAGAACTCGCCATACAAGCTTAATAAAAATGGGTATTTTGTATACCGGCGCTGACAATGCAGTAAAACTCATACCACTATTAATCAAACAAAGAAACCAAAATAGAATTACAACTGACAAAATCGGTCATATAAAAAAACCCTATAACATGCACTACAGGCCCTAACCAGATGGTCAAACAAACATGAAAATGAACCACAAACATTAATAATAAACCAAAACAAATTTAAAACGCGTGTAGCGTACCTTTCTCCTTGAAGGAAGCCACAACCAAATCCTTAAGCACGCCGTTAAATTGTCTGCGATATTGAGAAGAAAAACTTCAAGATTATGAAAAATTTAAAAACAAACATTGGGAAAAAAAGTGTGCAATAAACCATACAGAATCTACGGAGAAAGAAAAATATAGGTATTGCAAAATGATGAATTACTACGCAACGCTCAGGGTGCTAGCGAATAGATATTTTATCCGAAAACTCGCATTTCCTAGTTAAACAAACTCACATGATAAATATGAAGAGGCTCCTTTTCTGAGAAAAGCAGTAGCAACGTAGATATTCTTAGCGTCGCAGCCGCAATCGATAGATCTTAAATCTGAAGCCGGTAAAGAGAGAATTTCTACCTGCATCATATACTAACCAAAATGAACGCAATTTTCTCACATCAATTAAGCGAACAACGTGAATATCTTCGACATTGACTGAATATACATGAAAAAACACTCGGTCGACTGCATGCGCAATTTTACATTAAGCTGAGAACATGGGGAAATGTCCAGGTTAAAGGACAAGGCCAGGCTCGTTGTAAACACCATTCAACCTTCCATTGTCGACCATGGCGCCACTCCCAAACTTACCGGAGAAGTATGCAAATACCCAAAGACAAGCTTTTTGCTCTGTTGACTTTTAAAACGTATTTGAAAATTGAGAGGGTCCTGGATGCAAACTACGAAGTAATTTTATGCGCTAGCTCGGGGTCAAATTCGCTTAAGTTCAAAGCAAACTTTAATGTTAAACAAGAATGTTTTGTTGTGGGTATAGCCGGAGGGGTATATAAACAAAGGCGTGTAGTACTTGTGTTTTTTTTTTTTTCAGTTTTTGTTCAGAGATCCGCTGGATTAAATAGATAGCATGTTTGGATCTTTGAGCTATTGGGTAACAGCAGATGCCATATAGAGTCGTAATGATTCCATGCTATGCAGTAAGTCGGTACATGAAAAAAGCCAGACGTTCCTTGAGCTATGTAGGATCTAGTTCCTGCCGACATCTAATTCGTAAAATTCAAGCCAAATGAAACGGATTCCATGGTTTTTACGGGTCTTCGCAATGACTCTCCTGTGTCGGGTGATCTCTGTGAACTTGCACTAACACCAAAAGCATTGATCCTTGAGTGGGCATACAATTCAAAGCCATTGAACTTCACCGATGAGAGCTAGGGGATTGTTCAGATTGATCTTCATGTATTGCTTGCTGATGCTAAATGTAATTTTTTAAGTCATATCAAATTTATTCATTCTTATTTGGGGGATACCCTGAATGTAATTAATATTTAAAGGTATTCTTTCAATCCTCAAGAATTTAATTCCGCTAAGTATAAACTAGAAACATTCATCTAGATCTATTAGAACCAATGTACTTTATATAGAACACATCATATGATTTACAAACATGATTCGTCTTGTGAGGGCTTTTTGGTTCTAGTTACATCCTATAGTTCATGGATGTGTTTGTAGTTTGAGGATAGGTTCGGCCCACGAGTATTGATCCTGAATCTAGCTGAACTTATGAATTGGTGTAGCTGAGAACGTTTCAGGTTTTCTAGATGCATGAGTAATGCGGTAGTCTGCTTAAAGTCACATTGAGTGAGAAATTGTTGCGCATCTCAAGTCATGGTTATATAATTACGCATTTGCACCCCTAACCTATTAGAGGCATGTAGGAATTCACATAATACAATACATACTTTACTACTTGTACTGGATGAACTCAAACATTGGGGCTTGATATATCATTTTGTTTCCATTTATGGAGAACATGATAGCAAATTATTAAACTAATTTGCATAGGTATTAATTGTGTCAATGCCCTGGATCATTATCATGGACCATGACTGAAGACATTAGTTTGATTTCACTTTTGAAGTGTCGCTGATTTCATGAACAATTTAGCCTATATCCTTTGCATGTGTTTTCACACAACATTTGATATAGCTGGATAAGAGCTACAATAGGTCTGTAGGCCTATTACGTCAAGGTAGTGCATAATGTTAGAAAAAGCTAAACTGGACCATAGGTGGCAATCATACGATGTTTGAATGCAATTAACAAACCAAGCAAAACTTCCTTGGTCATAAGAGGAGAGCTTGGGTCTTAATCCTAAGACTAGCTATTTGGCAACTAGCAATTCTTTTGATCACATGAATCCAACCAGAATATCAGCTTATATCTACACAGACATAGTCAAATTTTAGATGATACAATTAACCCCTCCAAGTCACGAGGAGACGATAGTGCCGAATACTCCGACATACACCTAGCTAGATGCATATCGTAAGGCTAACTATGTCCTCCACGCTATACTAGAGACCACACGACCAAGTGCGGGCAACATCCAAATAAAACAGTATAACAATTAACATTCATAAAACCACCAAGATAAAAAAGATTGTGACACAACTAGAATACTACATCTTGGATGCATATGTATCTCAAACTGCTAGCGCTAATATAATGTTATCAACTTTCTATATGCAATTGGTTCATGCATGCATTCATCGTTACAGAGTTTAGTCACTATTGCCACTTTCTCTGTACTTGTTGTATTTACTTGTTTCTGGATTATCTCCCACAATATCTTAATATCCACCGTCGATCTGTAACTAGATTAGCCTATGCCCAGATACTGGTCGAAGACAGCTCTAAGAGATCAATTAGGTCTAATCAGTTTTGCAAACCAACTGTATAAAATGTTGTTAGGGGGAACAAAAAGATACTCTCAATAATATTTCAAAACTTCATATTCGGAATCCATGTATGATGATGCTCAAGTGTTTTCTTGTTGCCTGGAATCCATCATTATGGATGCTCCCCCATTTCAACTTTTGAACCCTAGGCAAACATGCAAAGGGGGGCTAGTAGGGCACAATGTAGATAAATGAACCTTTCAAAGTGTGCAATCAGGTGGCTAGTGTCACATTGTAGTGGATTGCCTCCATGCAAAATGACTCTATTTTCAAAGCCCTTTGCAATGGATGGCTAGTACTCACATTGTGGTGGATGCCTAACTTGAATGAGCTATCTCAAATAGCATGCAATGGTGGCTAGTACCACATACGTGGAAGGATGCCACATCGAAAGTATTGTAGGCAGAGTATCTAACTATCATTTCATATGTATAAAGTGCTTGTAAATTATAGATTTGTACAATATCACATAAGCTAGAGAAGGTACACAAGACATATAAGTGATAGTCCTATAGAAGTTAAATGTATGAATGAATTGCCACATAATGCTAGATAATGGTACATCAAGGAATTAATGTTGATACCTAAAAGCATGCACAAGTAACTCTATTACAACCATATTTGTCATTGCAAGGATGCCTAAGAGGTGAAATAAGACAATCATCTATACCCTCTAGTAGGTTTTTTTTTGTGTCAGGATTGTATCTTTGGTATTTCAAAAACCTCTTTTCATTTTAGGAGAATTCATTAGTCGGAAGGGTTAGAGAAACATGATATATATCACTAGAGTTTGTTTGCCTTACACAAATAGATCCATAATGAATATAAGATTCATTTTGAATCTATTTGTGTAAGTAAGCATATCTAAAACTCTAAAAAAACACATTGCAAATCTTAAACATGATGAATTAGGGGTAAGGTTGACGATAGCTTATTAGATACATACTCATCATGGCTTATAATATTCATTCAACATGTACAATTGACAATTGTAGTCCTCGAAGCAAATGTCATTCTGTAGATGGCAAATATGGATGCAACTTAAAACTCAAGTAATTGTATCAAATGGACTAAAATGCAAGGATGAAGCAATGATGATCAAGACATCTAGATTCAAAGTATGCGATTTGTCATTTGATAATGTCGGGTGTTGACTTAATGCCTCTTAAATTCCCCGTGATTTATGCATATGTTTTGAATGCCACTTACCCATCCAAGGTGACAACTTATTTTCAACAAACAGTCATTTTTATAAGGATTGTATTAATAAAAGCTATATTACATGATATTGTAGTCACTAACAATAAACGCTCACAGTTAATGATAAAATGCCTATTAAAATGTTAATTTTGGCTACATGGATTACACAAACTTCACAACGACCATTTTCCATTGTTACTATCCCTAATTTTTTGATCGGGCAAGGGCAACTATCAAATCTCATACTTGCATCACGAGTATATCTTTTCTTACAATGGAAACAAATGATGTAACTTTTCAATTTGGCATACCTTCCTATGGGTGTTCGATGCTTGTACTATGGGTCAACCTTAATGCAAAGTTATATCCATGAAACCCTATATAAGCCAGTCTTAATGCACTCATTTACTCACTTGGCACTTTAAAGAGCTCCCTTGCACAATATCTATCAAATCTTTGACAAAGCTCTCATAAATTTCCCTAAAGCAGCACCAGCAGACATTAGGAGCGGCCCCCAACATAGGTCTGAAGCACTCCATACTAGGTTCAAGAGTCAACCTTCACAAATTAACATAAACCCTCAAAGCCAAGTCACAGCACAAGCAAGTTAAGCCATTACAAAGCATTATAAAGTGATTGGGTTATCAAATATAGTTGCATCCATGCAATATCATGTCACGTCTCTAGGTGGATGAACTACGATGTGGTTTGAGGCCTCTTCAGAGTAGTGCCAACATAGGAAGTGTACGAGATTGCCCTTCAACCCAACCACTAACCTTTTGTAGGGGAATTTACCTTACATCAGGGTTTTGGGTCAAGTTGGTTGATTACTCCAAGGGTGTAGCACATTGTGGAGACCTACTACTTCACAGGGAAGCACATTCTAGTCACTTGCAAAAAGAAAGAAAGAAAGAAAGAAATTATATTAATGTCCACAAATGACCTAAATAAATAGGTCAATGGGACTGAAGGATACAACTATTAGCAATAGAAAGCTCTAGGAAGAGTGAATCCTAGAAACGAACAGACGAAGCAAAGTACAAAGATAAAATAGAGCAATGTGCCACTAACACAAGTGGCAAAGAAACCAATATAAATAGAAAGTTGTAGAGCGCCATTTGCTATCTAGACCAAACCATCCAATAGGACGGAACAACCAAATCGTTTGGTCCAAAAGGAACCATTCCCTCTCTATGCACAGTACAACTACAGAATCAACGAAGAAGCATCTGTAGAACATTTCCAACTAGTTTATCACTCTATCACACCCAACTCAACTTCCAAACCAGTCAAAGAGCTAAGTGCACTCATCTTCTTATGTTTTACTATATTTGAGCACATGTTCTATTTGATCTATCTTACAATTTCCCAATATGTATGTTCAAATCTGAATTTGTTAATGCTTAATTAATAATCTGGAATAATACATCTGTATCTAACCCTAACTTGGAAATTAAATAAGTAAAAAAAAACACCTACCTCCTTCCTTTATCACACCTATCTTATTTACTTTTCCGGGTTAAATCATTCAGTAAACCCACTTATTGATTGAATCCTTAACCTGTTTGGCTTAGGTCACCCTATTCCAAAGCAAGTCTCCTACACACAAGCCCTAATTATCTCTACGTTTGATCTTCATTACTCTTCTTTCACTATGCCTTTATCATTTCTCTTTGCCACACATTGTTATGGTCGCCTCCACCAAATCTTCCCAAGGGAAAGTTTCCCATGATGATTCTAGTCCTCACACCCACACCTTTGATATTATTGATGAACAAGAATTTAACGAGTTTTCTACAGGCAAAATCCTCAACATATTGATGTACTCCTCTATATAGTCAAGGATGAGCAGAAATACTTGGTTGCATCTAAAGACTCCATATCTGATATTCCATAATCTATTGTTGTTTCATCTATTGTGCCTACATCCATTCCTAATATGGGGGCATCTACCATTACCCTTTAGCAAGTCAAAGTGTCTATCCCCAACTACTACGTTTCCTACCTCTCTTGTGCACACCCATGGGCCTTTGCATCCTCCCTTTGTTGTACATTCCCTCAAATCTCATTTATGATTTGTAGTCTAAGGTATTGCAATTAGATAGGGGTGTATCTAGATCCTCTAATATTGTGAACTTTAATTAATTGCTTCATAGTCCACTTGCACCTAAGGTGACATATTTTTTTTGTTAGGAATATCTTTTGTTAGTGCTCACTTGTGAGCATATATGCTAGTAGTTATAGAATTATAAGTGCATGTGTGTGAGATATTTAAAATATGAGAATATATTGTGCGTGAGTTATAACAATGCACTATAATCGAATTAAGTAAGAAAAATCATAGGGGTGAGTAAGATTATGAGAGATTTGTGGGATGAGGCAAATTGATAGGAGTTCTTAAGTCAATAGACATGTTTATAATAGTGTGAGGTTGTATTATTTAAGAAAGAAATATGTGTTGCAATGAGAGAGGCGTTTCTCACAACAATTGCATCACTTATGTGCACTGCATACAACAATTGTCTTTCCAATGTTTGTGCATCATACCAAACTTTTGTCTTATATATGAGAAACTCTCATTTGTCTACTCTATTTATTCTTCCACATTTGCAGCCAACATATGTTCTTCCATCTTGACTCAAGAAGATCTTGTCCTTGTTAGCATGTGTGGCTATTGGATATACTATATAAAAGTAGTTAATATCTCCATATTTAAATTTTTGGTCCATGAAAGACTTGTGTATCTTTTTGCCTCTACAAATTTGATATCACCGCGTGTAACTAAATTGAAGAGTGAGGATTTGAAACCTTGGACGTTATTATATAGAAGGTAGTCACCATTGAAATAAAAAACTACATGACCAAGGCACATCTCTTCTTATTGGAGTTTTGTGCATTCGATTGGATTTGCGTATATTCTGTATATCATTGGCAGCTTAACAAAGTGGCATATCTTATGAATGGTCTGTGAAAGATATGTGAACATTTGGAAAGTGTAGATCATGTCTATCAATCCTTTTTTATATTTGAGTCTTGTTCACTGCCACTTCTTCTGTTCAGATATGTACCATATCTTATACATGTGTGTGATTTGGAGAACAAACCGTTATCAATCCATTACCACAAGGTTTCAACGGCGAAGCCTAACCATCACGCAAGTTAGCATGTTTGGAACTCATGACTTCCAAAATGTCATCTGTCATGCCCAACCACTATGATGCATTGTGTTTTAAGAAATATTTTAGCAAAATTTAAATATGATGTCAGCCGCGAACGTGCATGATAGTTAGGGAGAACGGGTTTCAACTCCCTCCTCACCAACCATTGGTCCACCCACGTCCTCAAAACTAGATTACACAAAGCCACACACAGTTCCAACAATATTTAAGTAGCAACTTCTGCACGTTGTTATTTGATTTTATATAACTGATTTGAAAGATGGAGTTTTGATAATTGGAAAAAATTGGAAAGTGATTCTAAATTCATTTTGTGTCTATATTGATGTTTTGAGAAAATAAAGTAAGTCAAAATAATTGTTAATGTCTTTAAATAGTTAAACAATTGTCATCAATAATGTAATTACACCGAAGGCGTTACATAGGGGAGAGGACCCTATAACCGAGCGGGTACCAAAACATGTACATCTCTTTTTCACCATAGGTTGTTGACAAAAGCACCAATAGTTGTTCACTTTTTGGTTAATTACATTTTTTAAGAGTTAATGAGAATGTGACACATAGGGCGCTCGGTCATTGGCCCATCTTTCAAATGCTTTTTATATTGATTTTCTTCATATTAAATCAATTCAAAAACTACTTTTCCCTCCAAATTAACAGGCGAAACGAAAATGTCAATATGGCACGATCATACGCTACACGATGATATAATTTTTTTACGATACCGACATACCTACATATATTTGTGTGCCCCTAAAGTTAGGTGCACGTTATAGGGTCCTCTCCCCTAGTGAAGTTGGACCTACTAATTCTGAAAACTATCAGAAATTGAACGATGCAGAGTTGTTTGCCAGGATACGTTGAAATCGAAGGGGGAAGAGTTGTTTTGCTGCTGCAACTTATTGTGTGGCTATGTATACAGCTCGCCATTGTTTGTAGAACACATCACTACCTCGCATTTTTCATGGTCACTTTTGCTTACTGGGAGGCACTTTACTTTTGGTTTCGCAGGAAAACCCTTGCAATTTTCTTATTTGTCATGGCTACCGTTCTTTTACTTTAGGGCTTTGTGTTTATACTTTCCGTCGTGGATCCGTTTGGAGGGGGGAGATAGTTATGCACTTCTTTCACGAGATTCTTTGTTTGAGCCGTTCATTTGCATGAGCTCGAGGCCTAGCTCGACCGTTTACTTTCATGTCATCTCAGTTTGTTGTTGGTTCTCATTTTAGCTCGATTTAGACAAGCTTTGCTTTATATTCTTAGCTCGTTGTGCTTTTGGTTCTGGGCTCGACCCTATTAAAAAACCAACTCAGCCCTTCTTTTCACGTTGTCTTGGTTGGGTCTTGATAACCAAGGGGCATTTATCTTTAGCTCACCCAAATTTGTATTGGGTTCTCTTTTTTGCATCTTGTTTTCACTTTGTTTGGTGGGTTTCCTTCATTTTTTGTGAGCTCGGTGTGCACTATCATTTCATGACTCAACTCATTATGGGTTCGTGTTGGCTCGCTTTTGGGTTTGTTACCCAAGATGAGTGACTTGTGATTCTGGTTCGAGCTCGTGGTGTTAATGGGGCTCAGTTGTGAAGCCTTATTGTCTGTTCCAATTTCTTGATAGAAAGGTACCCAACTTTCGCTTTACCCTCTTCTAATGGCTCTCATTTTCAGTTGATCTTAAATTCTACTCGTGTGTGATATTCATTTTTTGCCAGTGTTAGGGTTAGGGTTTTGATGCAAATGTAATGAACAAATATTTGAGGGCAACTTCACTTTGCCTTATTTTGTATCTATGCAAAGTGCAATTTGTGTCAGGCTAGGGTTAGGGTTACTTAGGGTTACATTTTTGTTCCAAGTATAATGCCTAAAATGTTACGTCACTTTCATTTGCCTTTAGGCTGTGCCCCTCTCCATGGAGGGACTGCCGCTCCTATTTTGTTGCAGTGGAAGGCCCCATAATTTTTTTCGAAGCCAGCTGAGCTACAGGAAAGGAATGAATCTTGGAAAACAGGAGTTCCATCTTTTTTGGCTTGTTAAACTGGAGAGCGGCTGCATGTTTCCATCTACAGTTTAGGGATTATTTTGTTCACCTGACATGTATTTTGCATTCCCGTAGTGATGTTGGTGGGATTTTTTTTTTAATCAATTTACCAGCAAAGTATGGCTGTAGTCCCCTCCATGGGTACACAGCCTTAAAATTTACCAAATGCAAAGAACAATTTTTGCTAGGGCGAAACTAAGGGGTTTATTTAAATCCCCCATGGGAACACAGCCTTAAAATTTACAATTGCAAAGAACAATTTTTGCTGGGGCGAAAGTAAGGGTTTTATTTTAATGTAATGCAAAAAATTTAACCTAATTAATCTTGGTTTTTTCGTTCCTAAGATAATAGTTATGGTCATCGCCTGGATGCTTGGTTTATTGGGGAGCCAACTCTGTGAATAAATCCCTCTGCCTACAGTAGAACTACAAGTCCTTAGGCATGTGTACAATCTTGAAATATTTGGAAATAGGAAAATATCCACTGACGTAGAACAAAACAGGATAAATTCTATCTGAATTCCAAAATAAAGTTCCATTTATGCTGAAGTATATGCAGTAGAACTGTTTGCAATTGTAGCAGGGAAAGTTTTATATCCTTATTTTACAGCACACAATGCCAATCCGGAACACAGAGCGGTGCCAATCCGTTCCAGATAAATGGCAATAGTAAAAACTGAATATTAAAGTTTAATTGGATAGGGGTTTTTTCCTGGTTAAGTAACTTTTCCATTGTTCTTTCAGGTGGAAGATGTTATTTCTAAGGCAGACGGTTATGTTTCTCCAACGCTCAAGTCCAAGACTTGTCAAATGTATGGGGCTGCAAAGAAGGCACCTGAAGTTGCCAGGTCAGTTGTGGCTGATTTTCGAGAGGTGGGTGTTGTGGGGAAGGCAAAGGAGGTTGGGAAGACTGTGTATGCCATCTCTGAACCCAGAGCCAAGAATTTATATAATAAGTATGAACCTGTAGCAGAGCAATGGTCTCTCATGGCTTGGTACAAGCTGCTTCAATTTCCTATGGTTGCCGCAATTGTAGAGGCCCTATTACCGCCAAGCACTTACTGTTTTGAGAAGTACAATTCTGGTGTTAAGTATTTGGCTAAAGGGGAATACCGAGTGGCGACTTACCTTCCTTTGGTCCCTGCTGAAAAGATTAAGAACTCTATCTACAAGGGATTGGGAAAAGAGGAATACTTGTTAGAGATCACACAAGTAGTTCGAATGGGAGAGAATGACAAGATCAAGGGCACAGAGGGATAGGAAGAACCCGTGAGCAGAGGGCAAGTTCAATATTTAGGGCTTAGCCAATTTTGAGCATGAAGACCTATTTTTAGAAGATGGCATACGGAACACACCAATGATGCAGAGATGTGTGTGCCACACATTATCTATATTAGAGGACTAGATCGAAGCATTTTGCATGGAGATGAGCTGAGAATAGGATTGTCACTTTAGTTAACTGTAAGAGGTCTATGGCACACTTGCATACTCCTGGCTCCATGCCTGTAAATAACGCAAATTTCATTACATAGCATGTGGCTTAGGTGGGTCATGGAATAGATAAGTGGTGAAGGGTAAAGTACCAATCCTATACAATATGATATGAATCACATTTGGTAGATAGATGTATCAGTGCAGTTGGAGATATGGATGTATGGAGGCATAGATTGTATCATTTCATATTTACTGAATTACATTATCAGATCCATGTGCGCAAGGATATAGATTACCATTATTTATGTTCTTATCTAGGTAGATCTGAATGTACCATGCACTGTATTAGAATGGTTTGATTAGTTATAGATATATATGTGTTCTTCCTTGCATCACACTAACATCTTGCTATAAGGCAACCCTAAAGAGGGACCTGGTACCTTTGCACACTTTGGGTGAGTGCTCAAGTTTCTTGAGATGTCAGTGCATGTGCCAAAAGAGTTGAATTGCTTTTGTTTATTTAGAGTGCATAATACGGCTTGCTTTTGAGAATGAAAGCCAAGTTGGATTAGATCATATTTTTTACCATTTTTAGGTGAAAACCATATAACACATTATCCATAAATGCATTCAACGTCTGAAATTTTATATGATTATTTTGATCTGTTTGACCGATCACTTCTTGTAATGGACAACTGTTTTATGTTTTATCACTTCTACAGAATAGTTAATAAAACAATTGTTAGTGAGTTTTTGTTTAAGATCCATTTGTCAACTCATTTTAATAAGTGAATGTTAATTGTTGTTGAAAGAATTTGGTTGGTGTGAGAAGTTACAATTCAAGCACAAGAAATATATTAAGATTTTTTAAAGGCGTCACAATGTCAATCTCAACTTTATAATGATGTTACTGCAGAGGTGGACCGATTCTACGAGCTTACGCCTGGAAAACTTTTCTGGACTTTATCAACTCTAATGCTACTTATCTGCAGGCTTTTATAATTTGTACACACAATAATTCTTATGGGGGACATGAGTATCACAATTCTTTAGAAGTTTACTTTATCTAGGTTACTTGTCTGAGTGTCTCAAGAGAAAGCTAGAATCAATTGGAATATTGGAATCTGATTATTTTCAGAATCCGTGATAATTTATAGTAGCTGAGCACTTCTACTTTCTGTAGTACTTTGTTAATAGCCAACCACTTTTGCTTACAATGAGTTTTAAGGTTAACAACTAGTTTGTAATGTTGACGTGAAGGAATTCAGATTTCTTATTTGATTGCTAAAGGCCTTTGTTCTGGTGTGGATCATTTTGATACCATTCAGAATGTGGAAAAATATATTAGAATTTTAAAAAGCCTCCCGTTGAAATCTGACAACTGTCGCTATCTCTGAGTTGTTACATGGCAAAGGGTGGTTATGGTGACATAAAGCGTATAATCCTTGATCTTTTGATTAGACACTTTACCAACTCAATAATTTGAAAACCATGTATGGGTAGGATTTGTCATAAACATTGGTACGACAATAAATCTTATTACAATTGGTATCATCGAATTCTGATGTAATTGTGACAAATTCTAGGTTTTGTCTGAGTGTCTGCAAGAGATAAGCAGATTTCAATTGAATATACTCACTTCTTTGATTGGTACGAGCATCTGTGATAACTTTATAGTATTCACACTTTTAGGAAAACTACCAACCCAAGAGTGCCTGACACTTTGTTATGGATGCATGGAAAATACCACAGAATTATAGGTTAGATTTAGAATGCTGCATGCTCACAAGCATGTTACAAATTTAAGATAAGTGTTTGTGACATTGTTTTAACATTTTGATAAAAATGATTTATAGACATTTTTGGATTCATTCATATTTATGTTGAACGTGCATTCATTGGAACAAAAGCTCAGAGCTTTGAGGCTTCAAAAGAAAGAAACCCTTGTTCAGTGCTCAAATAATATCTAGGTATGACCACTCTAGATTGTTCAAATAAAATCAACATTCTTCTCATAACATAATAACTCTAATAGTTGTGCTTCGACAAATTTGTCGCATTGTTCTTTGACAATAAAGTTTTGACTTGTTTCGCCTTTCCATTTTTGCCACCATTTTACTTCTCCACCCTCTCACTTATCCATAACCCCTTCTTCTTCACCCTTCTTACTCTCGTGAAAATTTCTCTCGAGATGAATTTCCTGACTCGCTTCGCTAGTGGTGCCATTCGCTCGCTCCACCATCGTACATTGCACGTACGGTTGAAACAACTGGGTACTGAAGAAGGTCTTGTCAAATATAAGAGTAGGAATTTACACCCCATAAGGGCAATGTTAAATACTTAAGGAGAGACTATAGAAAATATAAATTCCCACATGTGTTATCCGTATTGGGTATATTCAGGCCGTCGATAGGGGTGGTTTTTGAAAAATTGGTATTTAAATCCTCTAGAAATTTTAGCCGACTCTCAGTTTCTAAGTGCCAGAGTTGTAGAGTGTTAAATCCATTCTGGTAATTAGATTTTATATTTGTAATTATCAACGAGTCATACGTTGTCAAATAGTATTATTGTCAAATATTGAGTCATTGTGTATACTAAAAGTGTTCAAAATAAAAAATAGAAACATCCTTGTATTTTAAACCTAGATACATTATCGGTTGTACTTCCAAGTCCAAATCAAGAAGAGGTCACAACAAATTTAAGGCTTCAAATTTTTTATTTGGAACAATGGAACATGTTTTAATCACTACCATCATCGTTGTAAGAATGGATGCATTCAAAAGCTGAAGGAACATTCCAATGTCCTTTGACAATGTGACTAGCATACAAGGCCAAATAAACAATTCAGTAGAGCAGTAGACACTAAAATTAGGTCACACTCCCCTTTGGTCCCTCGACAAATAAGCACCCTTCATCACATTCACCTAGCCATGGCCCCCTTCACCTCACTAATATTAATTTAATTAATTATTAATTAATTCATTATCCTCACCATATTTATTATTTAAATATCTTAATTTAGATAATATCCACACATACACCTCACCTAGACACCTCATCAAGCCAACTCACCCTAAGACCTATTCTTAGTAAGTTGCCATAACTAACTAAGACTTACCCAAACCCTAAAAATCAATGCCTACATTCTCTCTAACCACATTCCCGCATGCTTACAAGAAGCTTCCAGTTTAATCCGTGGGTTAACGACACGAGATCCGAGAAAATCAAGAGGATCTCCCTAGTTTAGTAAACCTAGGAAATCCCACCTTGACCGACGCCGGTTACCCCTAACCATCACGGTTAAGCCGGAACCACCGTCGGTTACCCTTTTAACCCCCAAAACAACCTTATTTTCAAGGTTGGAAAAGATTGGAAAAAGTTGGCAAACATTGAGATCTTCCTGAGAGATATCACATCTTCTGAGATCAAATTCCAGTGAGAACACACATGCAAGGAAGGAGATCAAGCATTTTCTCCTGCACAGCCATCCCAACAATGATCTGATCTAACCAAGCAAAGAGGAATGCACATGCAGCCCATGCAGAAGCTCTCCTATGATTGGTGATCACCTGCAGCCTTCAACCTCTTACCAGCACCTCCATCCCTCACTCACAGGCATCCAGGACCAGAATCCAAGTAAGTAAAACATTATACTTCTCTGGTTCATTTCATTTCATCATTATATTATCACCTATTGTTTACCTAGCCACCCATTGACCTCCTTCAACACTCCCCCTCATATACCCATTAAAACCTCACCAAATCCCACCCAAATCACCTAATACCTCATTCCGACCAACCAAAATCCTTTGTGCAATCACAAAGGAGACCCAAAACTCATTCTGTGGCATTCCCAGTTTTCCACAGTAACCGGCACCGGTTACACCCAACCACCGTCGGTCACCCTTAACCGGCATCGGTCTCTGTATTTTCCCATACAACCCAGAACAGTGACCTATCCACCTAATTCCACATCACCCTTATTCACCTGTGATCTACCTGAGACCTCTGTCAGACCTGCAGAGACCCAGAACCAGTTATTTGACCTTCGGATCCTATTCTAACCTAGCCTGTTAGATTAGATCTTTCTTATTGTGTTTTAAGTGAGATACCTAAATCATTTCAAATTACAATAGGATTTACTTTATTTCCCACATTAAATTGTTTAAAACAGTGGACTGACAGCCATCTAGGAAGTATCACACTTCCCGGATCTAGCACACGCTAGGCAGTTCACTGCACATATTGTTTAACTCTTTCTGGTGGTCTTGCTTTTCATTACAGGTAGTTCCTCCTAGCCAAAAGGAAGCTCTCACAATCAGCTGTGGATTCAGAAGTCATACGCGCGCAACAACCCATCAACCAACATTTGAACAGGTATTCCTCCTACGCCCGTTACCCTATCTGTTTCGTCAATACTTCAAAGAAACGTCTAAGAATCAGGTGAAACATTTTGGCACGCCCGGTGGGACCCATCCAGGGTTCCTTGCATTTTATTCATTCCTAGGAAAAGTTGTGTGTTTGTTTCCCTTCTGAAAAGCATACACATTAATTTTCTTCCTTGGTAACCCACCTTTTCTTTCTATTTTCTCTAAAAGAAACCTTTCTTTTGGTGTAATTAAAAATAACCATTTATTCATGTTTTCTGCATTGTAGTGAAAGAGCATCCCTCTTCCTCTTCATCTTTTTGTGTCATCCAACTTCACACTTCGATTTGGGCTTAAAAATAAGTGCATTGCATTCTGATTTATCACATTAGCTCACATTAATTGAGGGCAACCTATACGCTGGAAGTCATGACCAGCTGATGGTTGACAAACGAACCGTAGAAAGCACATCTCTCTCTCTCTCTCTCTCTCTCTGTCTTACCAAATTACACAAATTCAAAACAAATACATATTCTTAAACAACATCTTTCCTGGAACGCCTGTCAATGATCACACTGATCACGGATTGGTAGGTACTCCCCAGCTCGCTGCTCTGTCGAGTCATACTTCAGAGCGAAGCCCGCCCCCACCATAACATACCTGAAACCTCACCTTTTAGATCTCCTTCTTCGTAGGAAGCCATCCTCACCAAAAAACTCTATTTCACAGTTCATGTGTCAGTCCTTAAATAGCATAAGCTAAACAAACATAATAGAAAAGGCACTCCTAGGATCACATTTTTCTTAGTGTTTCTGCTTGGCTTGCATTTTGAGGTGAGAGATCACGTTCTTCATTTTTCTTGTTCATCCTTGCACACTCCTCATCACAGCTGTTGTATTCCAGCTTCACCTGAGTGTGCCTAGACCATATTCTCATCATTCTCAGAATTCTGGGTCTGATTCCACATCAGATTTTAATTCACAACCACTATTCTTTCATCACTGTTTCAATTTCACAGTGACCATGTCGTCCAGTTACCCTCTCGGTTACCCTCTGACCATCATCGGTTATACCCAACCGGCATCGGTTCCAGGTCCTTTTGTTAACCTACCCAAAAGGACATTTTATTCATCTTCTTCCACTTTTCACAGTCCCTGTCACTGCCATCATTCCCATTGACATTGTAAAACTCATCAGATTTGGCATACCTGTCAGATTTGACCTTATACCTTGTTTTTCACTCACTGTCCATTTTCTACAGTGACCGGCAGCGGTTACCCCTAACCGGCGTCAGTTTTCCCTAACTGGCATCGGTTAGCCTGTTTCACTTTCCAACCAACATTTGGTACCTAATACACTTTTTACCATCAGATTCACCTGTTCCTGCTATTTTTCTGTGTCATTTACAGAGAAGCAGCCCTACCTGATCAGTACTGGTTCACATGGTGCTGACCCGAAAACAAGCAAGCACACTCATATTTCATGCCAGTTGTCAACCACTCCCACCTAGTCCTTCACCACCTTCCATTTTATCACCAGCCATGGATCCCATCCAACCTATCACTATCACTACCGGAGATGAGGAGTTCACACGACTCCTTGACCAAAACCCTGCCGCTTTGCAGTTTTACCTTTCCCACTCATCCACTCGAGATGCCTCGGGTCAGTTGATATACGGCATGCCCGTATCTATCCCCCTGACTCTCACTCCCACTCCTGCATCAGCCCCATCTGGCTCTGTGTTACCCGCATCTACCTTACCCCCAGTCATTTCACAGCTAGGTCCTATACCCACTATGACTGCCACATCTGCCACCTCCGTGGCACCCGCCACATCCACCATACCCTCGAAAACTACCCAAAACACAACCTCATCCACCCCTAATGTCTCACACATACCCATAGCTACACTACCACCTCCGGTGTCGGTGACCCCTACCCCTTTTCAGAACATGGTCCTTTCCATTCCACAATCATTAGCCCCCATTGCCACTAGGGTTACCACGACCCTTCCACCTCCATATACATACTATCAGCAGCCTCCCATTTCATCTATTATTCACTCTGGGTACGTACCCCCTATTTCACTACCTTCTTCTCAATCAACCTACATGGCAGCACCATACACTGGAGTGCCACCCCCATTATATGCCCAAAACCAACCCTCTCATGCTACAGGAGGCACCCAATCATCGCAACCTACCAATGACCTAATCAAATTAATGTTGGACAAGATGCAGACATTGGAGGCATCAGTTTCTGGCTCCCGCAACACTCTCACCTACGACGAGATTTGCAACGAGCCCATCCACCCATCCATTCCTATCCACCCATACCCCGTGCATTGGGAAATGCCTAAATTCAATCATTTCAATAGCAAAGAAGACCCACAACAACATTTGTGGTCATTCAAACATGGGTGTTATCTGATCGCTCACGATGATGCTTTGCTCTTGAGAACCTTTCCCATGTCTCTGACTGGACCTGCATTAGATTGGTATAGTGGGTTACCTAGACACTCTATATTCTCATTCAATCAGGTAGCCCAAGCCTTCTTGGATCATTTCTCTATCAATATCATCAAGAAGGTTACCATGACCGACCTATACTCCACGCGTCAGTATGAGGATGAATCTATCACAGATTTTGTCACTCGCTGGCATAGCTTGATCAATCAACTCACCTTCCAACTGCCACAAATAGAACTCATCGAGCTCTTCACACGGGCTTGTGCTAGACATATCTCACCAACCTTGTAGGTTTAAACCTTCCAAACATTCGATGAAGCATTCACTATGGCACAAAAGTTAGAGATTCGGGCCATCGAAGAGAAGAAAATCCAATTACGCAATAAGAATTTGGCATTCAAGATGAATGATACCTCTTCTTCTTCCAAACCACAAAACAATTATTCAAAAGCTAAGGGCACCACTAACACAGTGGTACTCAAGGCCGGCCCAGCTCATTCATCAAATCAGGCTACCCCCTAATCTAATCTCTCACCCATCCAGACTTTTCAATTCAGACGAGAACAGCAGAAATACACCCCAATTGGGGAACCTTACTCTTCTGTCTTAGAAAATCTTATCAAAGCCAGAGCCATCACCCTTCCACCTATAAAACCACACACTGGTTTTGACCCTTGCTCACCCCATGCCCACATGGTATAAAGAACATGACTTCTGTAACTATCATCGAGTAAAGGGTCATAGTGACGGAAATTGCATCACTTTCAAAAATATTGTCCAAGAAATGCTCGAGAAAGGTGAGTTAACCATGGATAATCCTAATGCACACCTACCAACCAAAACCTACACATCTTCAAGAAACCATTTCCCAACCATGCCCCTTCATCTGATCAAACCGTGAGACCTCAACTCATGATACCCATACCCGCGAGGTCCACACTATTTTTAATGACGTACCTGTCACCTCCCAATTACCCACATTCCTTCCATAGAGGAAATCCTAGCCCGAAATCCTCCTTCCACATTGGAACCCACCGCACCTATTCCTCCACCCACAGAGGAACACCTTTCATCTCCTTCATCACCTACGGAGGAGTCTTCCACTAACATCGAGACCATTTCACCTTTGGCTTCTCCACTTAGAGAACCGATACCCACAGTACCTCCTCCACCCACAGAGGAGCACCCATTACCTCCTCCACCCACAGAGGAGCACCCATCATCTCCTCCACCTATAGAGGAGCACCATCATCTCCTCCACCCATCATAGACCCAGTTGAGATACCTTTGCCTCTTGGTGAGCATTCTCCATCAGCTACCCAAAATCCTGCAGACCTACTTTCGGCTCTCTTACCCACGGAAGCTGAAGCTAGCCAATTTCCCATCTCTAAGACACATTTTACGGGAATTTCCATTAGGTCCTCATCAACTCCACCTACAGACATGTCATTCTCACATTTGGCCGATCACTTAGATTATGTGGATAGAGCCTTATTATGGGGGCATCTTCTGCTTCCTATCTCAACAGATGCAGATGTCATTTGCTGATACCTCCACCATCTACCCTAAAATATTTCGACCAATCGAACCTAATACAAACACCTCTATCACAACTCCTTCCATGACACCCATCATAACTCAACATACACCCTTACCCATAACCCAAACTACATCTAAACCCAAACCCACACCTACAACATTTTCCTCGACTAAACCTATTACCACCTTAGGGGTCACCCCAACCACCAGCCTTACTCATCCACCTATCAAACTGGATTTAGCTACATCCTCCAAAGTCAACACCACACCTACTCTGACACCCAAACAAAGCACCAAACCCATAGAACTCATACCCCGGCTGCGCCAATCACACCTTCACCTGTCCCATCTGTCTTAGGACCTCAGCTTCCCAACATGGTCAAGAAACCTCCACCCATCAATAAACCAAAAACACAACAACCCATTCCTTCCTCACAAACCTCTAACCTACCCAGACACCCAACATGACTTACACCCACACCCACAACATCTTTACCACCCATACCTCCAATACCTTCAGCAATTCCTTCACTACCCACTACACTTCAATCTCTGTCCCTTACACCTCCTGCACGACCCACATCCTCTACCTTCATAGCACCTCCGTTATCCCCATGGGTAACTCATCCTCTTCCCCCATCTACCTTTCCTTCTAGACCTCATACACCCATATCACCTTTACCCAAGAAGGTGCAACCCAAAAACAAAACTCCACTACCCCACAATAAGGTAGTCAAAACAACCACACACCCTCCTACCAGTTCATCCACCATACCCCTACCTAAACAAACACGACCAACACCAAAACCACACCAGCACCCAAAACCATAGCTCGATCTACTCCTCCTCTTCCAAAGACCATTCCTCAACAATCAACCACACCTACACCCAAACCCACATTCACTTCCCATTGCGATCCACTAGCAGGGTCTTATGCCAAAATTTTAACCAACCTCCTTGAGACTTCTGTCATCACATTACCACCACTCAGACCTTATGACCCCCTCAAACCCAAGCCAAAAGGGTTTGATGATACTAAAATTTGTGCCTACCATCATGTGCCAGGGCACGATGTGGAGAACTGTAAGGCCTTGAAAACCATCCTTATCCAGTTGTGTCCTCCAGAAGCCAACTTTGACGATGACGACCTTCTCGATGAGAACCCTGCTTCACCGACACCCATTCCCACACTGCCCACTCAACAACCAACCTCCACCCTCACAGCTCCTAGAGCCACCCCCAAGATTTGAAATTAACATGGTTCACATCAGAGAACTTGCCACACCACCACCCAAATGTCATTGCCCAGCTCACCTCACAGGGTTTTTCTCCTCCGGTAGGTTTTTTCCCATCATGTCATTATACCACTCACCCTACACCTTCTCCATTTTCCAACTCCCCTCAGATCAACATGATACACGTCACTACACATGCTCAGAAGGATAAAGGTAAAGAAAAGGAAACTGACCCACCAACCAATCCTATACCCAACATACCATCTGCACCCATACCTAAAATCACTATCCATGGCCCCACATACCCCATTTCTAATGGAGTCACACATCGCACCATGCTCAAACAATTACACCAATCTCCCCTCAAAATGTCCTTATATGACCTCATCCAAACCTCAGAATCCCATCGTCAAGCTCTCATGGAGGTTCTTCAATCTATTGAGGTTTTACCCAATGACCCTACACCCGTAGCCTCCATTATCACACCCCATCATGTAGCCTCTCTCACCAAATTACCACCTTCATCTTCACCCCACCCTATTCACCAAGTAGCCTCCCTTAGCTTCTCAGAGGAAGAGATCACACCACACCAAAATGATGACCCAGACCCAGCCCTCTTCATCTCTGTCCACATCGATGACATACGGGTACAACATGTGATGATTGATGGGGGCACTAGCATTAACATCATTTCATCCCATGCATTCACTCAAATGTGCATACCTGATAATTACATGCATAAACATCCTGTCATGTTGCGTTCATTCAATGATGCTATCACCTCTACACTAGGCACCATCATCCTCCACATTCGCGTGGGCCCCCGCACTATTCCAGAATTATTCTACATCTTGGAGGGGGAATTCCAATATAACTTGTTGCTTGGCAGACCCTGGATTCATGTCATGGGTTGCATTCCTTCCACTTTGCATCATTGTGTAAAGTTTGAACATGAAGGACACACCTATACCATTCCAGCTGATCCATCACCTTTTAAAACATGCAACATGCTTTACCGACCCAATGATGTGCTCATACCCATTAAAGCATCTACCTCCGCGACCACCACCACTTCACCTACACCTCCACTTACCAGTACAGTCGCTACCTCAACCACACATACCTCCTCCATTCCTACCACTGCCACAACCTCCACGGCTGACCCATTAGCCTCCCAATCCATTAACTCTACCTCCGCATCGACCTCTGACACATCATCCATTCCAGCTACCTACATACCAACCACCGATCCCTTGGAAGGTGTTTTTCAACGCCTCACTATGGGGGAGTACCACCTATATAGTGTCAACACATTCCTTACTCCACAAGAGTATGGAAGTCTTCACCAACACCCTCATTATGATCACCATAGGAGAACACTCCTTTATGGTCCTCCTCACCTTCGTACTAGTCTCACCTATGGGGGACTTGATACTACCACTTACACACCCGAACCACCATCACAAACCCACCCATTTTCCACTGACTTCCAATCACTTACCAATCACCATTTTTCCCACACCTTCCTACACCGATGTGCATGGAAGGGTTTTGGTTTTGGATTTTATGAGCAAGGCCACCATACTGTTATTCCATGTACCACCCACAAACATAACGACCGTAGTGGTATCAGCTTTCCTGAACCACCTACCAAACAGGCCCACATTGAACTCATCAAGGACATCAGCCCTTCTCCACCTTCTTCACCCACTCCACCTTCATCACCACCCTCACCGACGGAGTCGATGGATCCTGAATCTATCCCTCCTAACTTTTTTTTTTCATAAACACCATTTCCTTGGGGCCTTTGACTTATCAACGTGAGGGCGAGGCCCCTTCCACTCTTCCCTTCCTGTATCCTGAAATGATCGATGACGATACACCTTCAATTAACGTCATTCAATGTCAGGATGATGAATCTATACTCACCTACCTTGGTGCAGAAGACTCATATATTCATCAGTCGTTACCTTCTGAGACGTAAACCATGTTGAATGAATCAACTATCGAGATCAACATTCATACTCAGGATGACCCACACATCCTAAAGATTGGTCAATCTTTAGATGCTGCTGAACAGGAAGCCATCACTTCTTTTCTCAAAGATCATAACCACGCTTTCACTTGGTCTTACGCAGACATGCCTGGTATTGACCCCACCATAGTGGTCCACAATATCGTAACCATTCCCGATGCCAAACCCATCAAACAAAAGCTGAGGAAAATGCACCCTCGCATTGCCCTTCTCGTCAAAGAAGAACTTCAACACCTTCTTTCTGTTTCCTTCATCTTACCCATTGATTATCCTCATTGGATTTCTAACATTGTCCCTATCACTAAGGTGACAGGGGGACTCCACATTTGCATGGACTTCCATGACCTCAACCTAGCATGTCCAAAAGATGACTTTCCCTTACCCGGTATTGACCAACTGGTTGACCTTACCGCTGGTCACGAGATGCTATCACTCATGGATGGCTTCTCAGGTTATAACCAAATCTTGCTTGCCCCAGAAGATCAACACAAAACCTCATTCATCACCCCTTGGGGGACCTTCTGCTATCGAGTCATGCCTTTTGGCCTTAAAAATGTTGGTGCCACATATCAGCAGGCTATGACTTACATCTTCCATGACATCATGCATCACATATTGGAAGATTACGTGGATGATCTCTTGGCCAAATCTAAATGCCGCTCTGAGCACCTTGCCATCCTCAAAACCATTTTTGACCATCTCATTAAATATTGTGTTCACCTTCAGCCTAAGAAGTGTGTCTTCACGGTTCTCTCAGGAAAGCTCCTGGGATTTATCATTTCCCTACGTGGTATAGAAGTTGACCCTGCTAAAGTCAAGGCCATTCTAGAAATGCCTCCACCCACTAACCTTAAACAACTCCGTAGCCTGCAAGGTAAGTTGCAGTCTATTTGCCGTTTCATTTCACAATTATCGGATCGGTGTCAACTATTTCATCATCTGCTCAAGAAGGATGTCTCCTTTAAATGGGATGATGACTGCCACAAAGCTTTTTGAGGCCCTAAGACAATACCTTCTCCAACCACCCATACTCATTCCACCTAAAGATGATCAACCTTTTTACCTATACATCTCAGCTACCGATCACTCCTTGGGAGCCATGCTCGCTCATCACGATGAACAACACAGGGAGCAGGTGGTTTATTACATAAGCCATACTCTTTTGGACTATGAAACCTGATACACCCATCCCGAAAAACTTTTCTTAGCCTTAGTTTTCATTGCCACCAAACTCTGTCATTACCTACTCAACCACAAAACCTATGTTGTGACCAACACCGACCCCTTACACTTCATGTATGCCAAACCTTATCAAAATCAGTGTGTCACTCGATGGCTTATGCTTTTAGCTGACCTTGACCTCAAATTCATTCATCAAAAGTCCATCAAGGGCCAAGCTATCACTGACCAATTGGCCAACGCACCTATTTCTGGGGATCAACCCTCTAATTTTGACTTTCCAGATGAGTCAATTGCTACCCTTTCCCTAGACAAACCCCCTTACCAAATGACACTCTTCTTCGATGGTTCCAAGTGTCAGCGTGGGGGTGGGGCTGGTATTATCCTCATTTTGCTTGATGGTGAGCCCATGCCTTTGTCTTTCAAACTCAATTTTGAATGCACAAACAATATTGCCAAATACAAAGCACTTGTATTAGGTCTCCAAGCCACCTATGCCCTAGATGTCAAATCAATCAACATCTTTGGTGATTCTCAATTGGTCGTAAACCAAGTCAATGGTATATACCAATGTCATAACGAGATACTTCAAAAGTATAAACATCATGTAGACATACTTTTGACCACCTTTGACCGTTACACCCTTCAAACCATCCCACGTTCAACCAACAAATTTGTAGATACCATGGCCTGCTTAGCTTCCCAAATACCTGCTTCACCCACCGATTCTAAAATCTTTGTCACCATACAATGACTCCAATCACCTTCTTATTTACCTCATGATGTTTACTCTATCAGAACCACTGCCCCGACCCAAGTGACCTTTGGTACAAACAATACTCTGACTATCTTTCTCTCTCCATCTTACCTCCTGATCTCACCCGTAATGGACAACGCGCCTTCCTTAAAAAGGTCTCTCATTACGTCATCATGGGGGGCCTCCTCTATAAGCACAGCTTTGATGGTATTCTCTTACGATGCCTCACAAGTTCTGAAATTCCTTATACCATTAAGGAAGTTCATGATGGCATATGTGGAGGTCACTTCAGTGGCCTTGTTGTTGCTAAGCGTATTCTTCACCTAGGCTATTACTGGCCGACCCTTAACCATGATTGTTGCGACTACGTCAAACATTGTGTAAAATGCCAACAACATTCCAATCTTCATCATACACCTAGTCATGCCTTACAGGTCACCCGTGACCTTTGGCCCTTCTCTCAATGGGGTTTGGATCTTGTCAGAGAAATCAATCCCCATTCTTCCCAATGCCATCAATGGATCATCACTGCTACCGAATACTATACAAAATGGGTGGAAGCCATACCACTCATCTCCATGAAAGCTGAGAAAATATGTGAGTTCATCAATCATCACATCATTTTTCACTTTGGTGTTCCTCATCGCCTCATCACTGATAATGGAAAACAATTCAAAAACAAAACATTGCAAAAACTTTGCGACGCCTTTGGCATTCAGCTTAGTTTCTCATCACCTTATTACCCACAAACCAATGGCCAAGCCAAATCCACTAACAAAACCTTAAACAAAATTCTTATGAAAGTGGTTAATGATACTGGGAAGGATTGGCATACGCACATTCCTTTTTCCCTGTGGGCATACCGCACTAGTATTCACACTTCCACTGCTACCACACCATTTTCTCTGGTCTACGGTACAGAGGCTGTTCTACCTCTCAAAGTCTAGATTCCCTCACTCTGCATTTCTCTCCATGACATGCTCAATGATGATGAATTTCATCAGGACCGTTTAGCACAGCTTGAGTTATTAGATGAACGTCATCTTAACACTCTTGATCACCTTCAAGTTTACCAAAAACGTATCAAACGTGCCTATGACAAACGTGTCCATGAATGAACCTTCCAAGTTGGTGACCTTGTCCTGAAAGAAAATCAACATGTAACCAAAGCAGAAAAAAGTAAACGGGGAAAATTTTCTCCTAATTGGCTTGGACCATACATCATGACTCATACTTATGGATCAGGTGCTTATCATTTATCTTCACTCGATGGTAAACCTGAACCTGAGCCCCTTAACACCTTGCATCTTCGACCATTCTATTGTTGACTTTTAGTCCTACCTCACCTTTTGTCTCTTTCCATGCTCATCCCTTGAGTGCTATCCACTTCATACACCTCACCAACGATTAAACAAGAATCATGTGAGTACCCGTCACTTGTTATCTTCTCTTGAATATGTGTACCATGGCGCTGCACATAGCATGATTCTCATGGATACTTTTCATCTACCTTTAGATGAGATCCCATGGTCATTTCACCTTACTTTTTGGACAAAAATCCTATTCTCTGTCCATGAATTCAAAGCCCTCACATGGGACCCAACTCCTTGAGTCAAACTTCTAATAAAAATATGACTCCCTCAAAAGGACATCTTCCTCTCGACAATCGCTGCTATAAATAGACTGCTCCCTCGAAGGACAGCTATGTAAAGCTCTTTAAAAAAAAAAATGAGAGAAAGCAAGAGAAACGAAGCTTCCCGCATCGATCAGCTTCACGAAGACCTCAAGGAGTTAAATTTTCTTCATCCCATATAGACTTCCCACATCGATCAGTCTATCTCAAATACAAGTCAAAACAGAAACTTTTTAGTCATGGACTTGCCCATTGTGACCTTGGATCTCTTGCCCAAAGAGCATGCTACCTCATACCATATAAAAAATTAACCACCTTTCACCCTTCTCACCATTCCCACTCCCATTTCCTACCACCTCAAGGGACCTCTTGGAAACCAAGACATTTGGTGATCATGTGACTACTTTTCACCATAGAACAATCAATCATGCAATGTCTTTAGGGTCTTACGTTCATCACCTCCTCCAAGGTATGATCTACTCGGTATGATCCTAACCAATCAGGTGGCTTTATTGCCCCCTCTTATCTTTTAACCGTCTTTGTTTACGTTTTGATTACCTTATACAGGACTTGGTCCTCGATGCTTACCTTTGGGGTAATCTTCTTCTTCTTTCCCACAATCGACATCACCTATATCACTTTACCTATAACCCACCCACACCTAACAAACCTAAACCCACACCATGCCTAAAACCTACCAACTCATTTTCATACCTCCTCATATTCTTCCCTAGCTTATGGGAGAACTACATCGGCCTGAGGTCCCTTTTCACCAGGACTATGTAGGCAGCACTCCAAGGGCATGGGGCCCTTGGAGGTTAGCTCGGCCACTCTCTACCCTAAACCAATTCATCTTTCCATCTTCCTCACATTACATCATACCCCACTTAGTTTCCCTTTTTTATATCCCAACAATTGAAATTAAACCACATACATAACAAGTTGCTTCATATTTTAATCCTCATTATCACAACATACATTTATTACAACTACCATTTCTCTACCATCATTATGTCATAGATTATACCACATCTCACATATGACCCATATTATCATTCATTGCACAAAATAATGAATCACAACTTCACCTACTTTAACCCAACCATTAAACACACTCAACCATGCCTAAACAAACCTAACTCCATCCATGCCTACCCAAATGACTCATCCATGCCATGCCTAACTCAATAATGCATAAAATAACTTGCCTAAACCAACCTGACTCATCCATGCCTAAACTGACCTAACTCAACCATGCCTAAACCTAACCTTGACTCAACCATGCCTAACACACCTAACTCCATCCATGACCTAAACCAACCTAAACCAACCCTCTTCATCATGCCTAACTCACCTAATTTCCATCCATATCAAAACAACAAATCAAAAAATCAAAAGTCTCATCAAACAAAAATCAAATCAAGAATCTCATGTATCTCATCATATAAATAAATGTGTATCTCAATACAACATACATGGATATCCCATCATGTCCATCATCTCATCATCAGCATGTAGGCCGATACTCAATACAAAATGTCATCGAGATGCAAGCTAGTCTCATATATACAATAAAATAATGAACCAATACAAAATCTCTTTAGCACGCAGGCCAATATATGCTCAAAATATACAAAACCTCTCATACATCCTCATTTTCTTTGGCACGCAGGTCGGTATGTGATAAAAAATACAACTATCTCTACAATGCAAAAGCCAGTATATATCACAAAAATGACTATACATCAAATATCTCCTCCAGACATCTCAGGTGAATATCCTATCAGGCATCTCAACCCCTGATGTCCTCCTATCATCTCCCCACCCATACCCTCTACCTGGTGGCTGAGTCCCTTCTGGTACCTCACCTAGAGCTAGTCTCCGTGCACTGGTGGCCTCTCCCTGATCCGGCCTCAGAGCTCATTGGCCCCCTGTGCTCTCTACACTATGAGTGTGGGATCTCATCCTCTCACTCAGAACACCTTATTGTGCCCGATACTCTCATAGGATAGAAGTCTATCCCGACCGCCATCATCAGTTGGTCCTAGTAGTATCTAGCCTAACCTAGGGTGTCCCGTAACGTAGATATAGGCACAGTCTGTGGTGGTCCTATAGGTCTCGGCCCCTGTACCTATCCTGCGGGACCCTGTCCTGCTCCTTCCTGTGAACTGGGACCCTTTTTTGATACCTATAACTGGGACCCGGTGCCTGTGGTGGTGCCCCTTACCCCTGTGCCTGTATCTAAGCCTGTAAGACCCCAATCTATGCCTGCCTGGTTATGGCCAACTGGCCCTATGTAAACCTACCACCTGTGCCTGTAAGGCCGCCACCTGACCATCATCCTCCTCTCCATCTCCATCCCCTCCACCAGCATTCTGGGCCTGCAGACTTGCCACCTACACATGTAGCTCTTCTACCTCTACCTCAAAGCTCTCTAGCTGTGTTTACAGTATACCCAATTGGGTAATCAAAGTAGCCACCTGCCCTTGTACGACGTCTCTTTACAATGTGATGGTGGCTAGATCTGGCTACCTCGTTCTGGGTGGTATGGCTCGTAAATGACCACCCACCACTGTCTATACCTGTCTATGCACCGACATCATCTATCTTCCGGTCCATTACCTACTCCTCCTAAAGGGCACTGTAGCTGTGGTAGAGGTAAGGGCCTCTCCATGTCATCTCTCCTATATTGTGGGAAGGGTGGAGGTACATCCTAATAGCATCTAAACTACCTGTCTAACTCCTATCTTGACCAACATCATCTCGTGCTCCAAATGACGGTGACCCTATATCCATCTCATTAGCTGTTGGAGCTAGCTCATCCTCGTGCCATATGCCTATATGATGGGAAGTCCAGATTGGCCTGGACAAAAGTGCCATATGTGAGAAACCCCTCCAGTAAATTATCAAAATACCATTCATCTATAGCCTTCTGATAAAAACTACAAACTGGTAAATTTTCCTGTACAACCCATGTACCTTCTTTAGAGTCACCTCGTGGTTCATTCTCTATGATGAGTTGGCAGAGTGCTCTATCCTCGAACCAATGCAAGTAGGCTTGATATCTAAATCAAGGCTATACCTCCTGGATCTTGGAGACACCCATAATTATAGACTCCCAGTATACATCACCGGTTCTTGTTGTGTCAGCATCAATTTAACTCCTGGTATCTCTAAGACTTTGGTATGTAATTCAACACCCATAGTGCTTATGGGAATTTTTCCAAGTCTCTACATCCACCACGTACGCATGTCTCCTCAAGGGGAGTGTAATTGAGTTCATGTTTCCTTGGAACCCAGAACATCATGAATGCAATAGAGATTCAACTTCGGCAAACTTTGGAACATAAAGAATAGCCACCCTTTGATTTGGTATGCAAATCCTCTCTACCTTCCTGAAGAACCATTTGAATAGGATTCTGTTACCTTTCATCAGTAGTCGCAGAATCTTTAGTCATCCTCTATCGAGGGTGATCTCACCCATCGGTAAAATGGAACGTGTTGGCACGAATCCCATCTATCAATGAGGGTTCCAAGGTTCACATGTCCCAAATGACATATATGTGCACCCTAATGCTTAAATCCCTAGGCAAGGAAAGATTATTGATCAGGCATCTTCAGAACACAAATTCAGGATCAATTTCAGTTCTCTGATGCTTAGAAACAATAATCTGCCTAGGAGTTTCCCTTAGTAACTCTGAATCACATGAAACACACTTTTTACACCTTTAGATTCAATCTTATGAACCCCACATACACACTTTGCAATATCCTTTCTTGAAATCTCTTAGGTATAAAATTCTCGTTTCTTTGAGAACATGGTTAAGAAGAACATGATCTATCTTTACATCCATCACGATGATAGCCTGTTGTCTTTATAATACGAATGCCATATCACATGTCAGCCCTTTGAAAATAGCACTTTCGGCATTGAACTCTAAAACCAAAAGGCATTCTTCTATACCCCCTAGGCATTTTAGCTTGGCCTCCAGCCTATACACTGGTGAACATAGTCATACCATGAAAGATCTTCTCTAGCCACTTCATCCCTGATTATAACCAGAGAAACCATCTAGCATGGATATCAGCATTCTGATCCGAGTTATTAGCTGCAGAATATGGTCCATATCGACTGGAAATATTCCTACGGGAAAATAGTTATTTCTACCTTCATTTTGAATCTTGATTAAGATTGATTTTACCCAAATCCACACAACATCCTAAGAAGACATCCATTTTTCTAAATAACCTACAATATGGCCCAGCTATCCAGGTCGAATTTTAGGAAGAATAGGAATTACTATCCGCACATCTAAATCTTTTGAACTTCCATGAAATATTGTCACCTGTAATCTTGGGATTATGATTTGTATGAGACTCACCCATTCTACCTAAATGGAACTATACTCATGCTTTAAGGGTATGGTATGCATCCATTTCCCTGGGTTGGAAAGACTTCAAGGTTTCATGTGATGAGTAATCCTAAAATGTCAGAATGCACATTTGGTAAGGAGGCCCATGATTTTCTCTGCGCTATCATGTGGACAACACTTAACCCGACCGATATTGTAGCAAGCTCTGCCAAGGTTTATCCTTGGTTTGATCGATGTTAAACTTGCTCACCGAGTTCTCAGTAGATATTCACATAGTCTTGCATGTTAACCCATTCCATCTTTAATAAAGCCTGTCATGTTTGATCATAAAAGTTCTTTCCTAAGTGAAATTTTCCTACATTACCTTTGAGAATTTTATTTCACAAAGGACAATTTGAGTTGAATGATGCCATCACCATTATCTTCATTCTCAACTCCTTCCTGAATGGGTGAGGAAGTTGATTTCACGAAACCATGAAGAATCACTTCCTAAAGTACAATTAGTTCAACCTATTATCCCTCTTGTTCCAAGAAAGCAATAATTTGTTGATCATCATTGAATACTTGCCAATTAATCTGCATTGTCAGGAACACTTGACCTAAAAACCATTTCAATGGTGTATTTGACTTGATCAAACTCTGAATGAGGAATCATTGAATGAAGTTAAAACTACTAGTGAATCTACTTTGTCATTCTCTTTCACAACCTCGACATTTTATGGAAATGGGTACCTCGATTATTCTATTGTTGTCCCACACTCATTATTTCCTATAGTGTCTCAAACGATATGTCTTTGCTTGGAACTAACACCATTCATATACTTGTTTCATGATCAATTTGTATATTTCGTATAAAGACTTCCATGATAGATTTTGATCCCTTTCTCCTTTGCAACTTGGAGTTCATTGTATGGTTGTACAACCCACCCTTGTGCCTCGTATTCTACAATGTTATAGTATTTGAAAATTCAACTCTACTTCAAGTATAGGAAAAAGGATAATACTTTACCATTTGGAGATATGAGCACCACTCCTGTGCCAGAACCCATCGAGCAACAACTTCCATTGAACTCATAGAGTATCAGATCTCATTGGAATATTGGCAAGTAATCTTTGAGGGGTTATCAAATTTTTGCAGTCACATATGTGTGCATGTATACTTTGCTTAATGCTAAATCAAATGAAGCAAGAACTACCACCTAAAATAGTTCTACAATTTAGCTAAAACAAAGCATAAACACCATCATGATAAGAATTAAACAAGGGTTAGATGCTAGCATTCATCAATACAAACTTTGAAACTAACAATGCTAAATATCTAAACTCCTCTATTCTCTAACAACAAATAAATGAATGGACCTAAGTAAGCTCCATGGCTATCAAAATAGTTGTCCTTAATGCTCCAAGAACCTAGGAATGGGGGCTAATCAAAGTTGGGCTACAAGACCCTTTTGACACCTCCCATATGACCCAAGCACTTTAAGAAAGAGGCTTAACTCTTCAAGATGATGAACTCTCAAAAGGGCAAGGTGCAAGCTCTTAGTCTCTTTGCTATATGCTTTGCATTTGCTCTCTTAGAAAGTTTAGGTGTAAGTAAAAAGGTAGGTGGAGGGCTCTTTATATAGCCCAAAGGATAAAGGATTCAACACATTCTCATGAATGTGGGATAAAGGTAAAACATGATTAGGAATGGATAAGGTTGCTTTATTAAAGGTAACCTTACTTTAGAAGGGTTTAATACATGTTTAGGAAGTCATGGGAGTTGGGGGGTATTTTAATTAATCAAAGGTGATTAATTAATAGGTAGGTGTAAGCTTATAGAAGCCAATTAGAGGAATATTAGTGCGATTTAGGCTATTATAAGGGGATTAAATCAATTAAATATTGATTTATTAGTTAAATGGAAGGGAAAGCTAATTAATTAATAATAATTAATTAGTCTAGGTAGAAGGGGTGATTTATTAACGAAAGGTCGTTAATTAGGGTATTTGTTGGATAGGCAACTTAATTAATTAGCTTAGTGTAATTAATTAATGATGATATGAGGGAAAATGAGTGCTTTTGACGATATGTCGTTGATTTGCGAGAAAGGGGATAATTAGCGCAATTTAAGTATTTAAATTGCTTGGGCATAATTATAGGTGTCTACATTTGCCCCTCTTTGGGGTGGCGTAAGTGATGCCACTTCAAAGATAGTAGACATAAGAGATTTTGAAGAGATAGAAGAAAAATTAGTAGGAGGGAGAGATGCCCCCTCGAGTGTCGATGGGGTGATGAAGGAAGTCGATCGACGATCGAAAAAGATGAGAAGTAGGCAGAAGAATGGGGACGAGGCAGGATGCCCCGAGGAGAGGGAGAATTAGGGGTGAAAGGGAAGTGGTGTAGAAGAAATATGGATGAGGGGAGAGAAGAGCTTAACCTCTAGCCACTTATTTGTTTGGAACAATTTCGGTGTCATCATATTGCCATAGGAACTACATCATCGGTCCTTATGAAAAATATAAGCATACGACAAAGGTAGAATGACATGAAAAGCCATACTACGAACAATTGTCCATTGCTGAAAGTACCAACTCCACGCAACATACAATAATGCAATGCAATACGAGAAGGAAACAAGCTCATATAACAGGGAAAACAAGTACGAACGCACATATCTAACCCAACAACGGTCAAGACAGTTGTACAAATGTTTTGTTATCAGTGCTGAAGAGATCCACAAGTTCGTGATTGACGACAAGGGTTAAAAATGATGCCCCAAGCAAGGATACATGCAAGGGGAAATGAAAATGGACACGGGGTCCATGAAAAGCATTTGTGCGCAACGAAACAGCACCAGGCAACCAAAAGTGCCCCAGAGTACAGACGAAGCAAGCAGCTAGCTTTTGTGAATGGTTGTGAATCCAGTGATCCACGAGTCGTATTAATCGGGGAAGATGTGAGACAAACCAACAGGATATGGAGAAAATACCATGCGTAAGACACAAGTTCAGCCGTAAGAAGTAAGTTACCATTTTGTAGGGTGTTTTACTTTTTAGGAATTTTTTGAAAAATTTTGCCTTGTTTTTTAGATTTTTTTGATATATATTGTTTTTGTTGTTTTCTCGAAACAATGTTCTATTGTTTTTTGTGTTTTTCTCGAAACAATGTTCTATTGTTTTTTTGTGTTTTCTCAAAACAATGTTCTATTGTTGTTGTGTTTGGTGAAACAATTTTCTATTGTTTTTATGTTTTCTCAAACAATTTCTATTGTTTTTGTGTTTGGTGAAACAATTTTTCTATTGTTTTTTGTGTTTTCTCAAAACAATGTTTCTATTGTTTTTGTGTTTTGTGAAACAATTTTCTATTGTTTTTGTGTTTTGTGAACAATTTTCTATTGTTTTTGTGTTTTGTGAAACAATTTTCTATTGTTTTTGTGTTTTCAACAGTTTTCCAAAGCTATGTGCAGGTAACCAAGAAAGCATGGATGCCGCCAGCGTTAGGTGGGGAATATACAAGGGCAGAAGCCACGCGCTTATGAACAAGAAGGTGAAGTTCGTTGAGTTGCCCCCAGCGTAAGATGGGAAATAACGAAAGACCACGTCCCTTACAGACGAATAGAAGAAGGGAAAGTCGGATCAAGGCTGGACTAGATGGTGTGCACAAGGAAAACTCGAAGGTAGAACCAGGTCCAGGAAAAAGACAACTACCCTTCTGATACAGAATGCTTGTGAACAAAGAATCCTCCCGAGGCACCGGAAACTGGTTTTCACTCAAGGACTTGTCCAAAGTGCCACAATTGCGTGGTTTTCACTAGTGGACGACCTGTTTTCCCTTTTTCTTTTTTTCTTTTTTTGTGAATTTTTTTTTATGATTTTAAATTTTTTTATTTGTGATTTTTATGACTTTCCTGTGCCATGTTTAGGCATAAAACCTCTTAAGATGCATGGAATTCATGGGCTCCTGGAGCTCATCACCATTGGGGTGAGCCAACTTGTATGCCCCTGTGCCATACTTGGCAACTATGACATAGGGTCCTAACCAGTGTGGTTTGAACTTCCCTTTCTTTTCTCGCTCTGTTCTGGTGTTAAACTAGTTCTCCTTCATAACTAAATCACCCACCTCAAACTGGCGAGGGATGATTCTCTTGTTGTAGTTGCGGGAGATTCTGTGTTGATATACTTTCAAGTGATTAAGAGCGCGAATGCGCCTCTCATCCAGGAGCTCTAACTCAGCCAATCTTGCCACTCGGTAATCTTCATCCTTATTCAAATAATCCCGAAAGAGAAATTTGCAGGGATGGGATTTCAATCTCTAAAGGGATGATAGATTCTGTCCTGAACACAAAGGGAATATGGTGTCACACCCGTAGGGAGTGCGAAATTGATGTTCAGTAAGCCCAGAGGGCTGGGTGGATTTGTAAGTGCCAGTTTTCAACCAGTTTTGCTAACCATCTTCTCCATTATCCTTACCAAAGTCTTGTTTGTTGTCTCAGCTTGTCCATTACCCTGAGGGTAATATGGCGTGGACCATTTCAATCTGATTTGGAACCATTGGCAAAGACCTTTCACAATTTTGTTCTTAAATGACTTCCCATTATCTGTGACAATGGCTGCAGGGATACCAATATCGGCAAATAATGTGATTCATGATGAATTTAGAAATCTGTGCTCCTGTGACATAGGTTAAAGGGATAGCCTCCACCCATTTTGTGAAGTATTCCGTAGCTGTGATGATATGTGTATGACCATCAGATGAGGTAGGAGTAAATCTTCCCTATTAGATCAAGTCCCCACTTGGAGAATGGCCACGGGGTAGTGATTGGTTGCAATGGTTGTGATGGAGCATGGATGAAATTTCCATACTTTTGGCATATCACACATTTTCTAACATAATTACAACAATCAGTTTCCATCGTGAGCCAATAGTAACCTACTCTTAACAGTTTCTTAGCCAAGACCATTCCATTTGTATGTGCTCCGCATACTCCTTCGTGTACTTCTTTAATTACCTGGATTGACTCCGGCACATCCAAACAACACAACAGATTCCCATCGTAGCCACGATGATAAAGTGTACCTCCTAACAGGGTTGTAACGGGCTATCTGGTGAATTAGGCTCTGCTTTTCAGAGCAAGGAGATTTCGGGAGGGAATGTACTGTCCTTAAAATAGGTGAAAATGGGTTCATACCATGGTGAATAGGGACCAACAACCTCACAAGCCAAGTAAGATTCTGGTATGTCATATGCGGGCTAGTGTAGATTTTCTATGAAAAATGACATATCATTGTTCCCTGGCAGAATACAAAGCATAGATCCCATCGTTGCCATAGCATCTGCCGATCTGTTCTGCGCTCTTGGGATTTTCTCAAAGGTAATGCACACAAAATACTCCTTCAGAGTTTCCACCAACTTTTTATAAGGTATGAGCTTGTCATCCTTAACTTTATACTCATCATTAACCTGTTTGATGATTAGCTGTGAATCACCTACAACCTTCACATGTTGAATATTCCATTTGATGGCTAGCTTCATCCTTGTAATGAGTGCTTCACATTCCGTAATGTTGTTCGTGAAAGGGAAGGCCAGGTGGAAAGCCTGTGGTATAGGATCACCTGAAGGAGTAATAAGGACCACTGCTGCACCTGAACCATGAAACGTAAAACATCCATCAAAATGTATCTGCCATATGACAGATTCTTCAATGTAGAGGAAAGATGCATATAGCAGATCCAGACTCAAAGGTTCTATGCTTTGCAAAGGTGCTTCCGCTAGCTGGTCAACAAGTACTTGTCCTTTAATTGATTTTTGATGGACAAATTCCATATCAAACTCACTGAGTAGAATGATCCAATTAGCCATTCTACCTATGAGGGGCAGGTTTGGACAACAAATACTTGAGTGGGTCGACCTTGGATATGAGCTTGGTCTTAGTATGTAGCAGGTAATGGCAAAGTTTCTGAAAGGTAAAAACAACAGCCAAGCAAGCCTTCTCAATCTAAGGATAATTATGTTCATAGGCGATGAGGGGTGCGAATCAGATAGTACACTGCTCTCTCTTTATGGCTAAGGTCATATTAGGCGAGCAGTGCACCAATAGCATATTACGTAGCGGAAATATAGAGCAAAAGTGGTTCTCCCGGAGTGGGAGGCATGAGGACAGGTGGATTAGCAAGGTACTGTTTAAGCAAAGCAAAGGCTTGTTGTTGCTCAGGTCCCCAGATGAAAGTGACGTCCTTCTTAAGCAAATGAGTGAATGAGTGACAATTATCTACAAGTTGGGAGATAAAGTAGCGAATGGCTTGAATTTTCCCTTGTAAACTACATAATTGCTTGATATTCTCAGGTGGAGGCATTTCAGTGATGGCAGATACTTTAACAGGGTCTACCTCAATACCTCGTCTTGACACAATGAAGCTTAATAGTTTCCCAGATAGCACACCAAAGACACACTTCTTTGGATTTATCCTGACTTTGTATTCATGTAGGCATTCAAAGATATGTCGCAAAATGATAGGATGTTCCTCTCTTGTTTTGGACTTTCCTAGGATGTCGTCTACATAGTCTTCCATGATGTCATGAATCATATCATGAAATATTACTGTCATGGCCCACTGATAAGTTGCTCCCGCATTCTTAAGGCTGAATGGCATCACCTGATAACAGAAGGTGCCCCAAGGAGTTCTGAAAGCTATTTTGTGTTGGTCTTCCTCGGTGATCTTAATTTGATTATAACCCAAAAAGCCATCCATAAGTGATAGCATTTCATACTCTGCAGTTGAGTCAACAATCATGTCAATGTTGGGCAATGGAAAGTCATCTTTAGGGAAAGCTTTATTGATGTCCCTAAAATATGTGCAAATTCAGATACCAATAGGTTTCTTCTAGACAGGAATAATGTTTGGCATCCATTCAGAATAATCAATTGGCCTGATGAATCCTGCTGCAAGCAACCTTTCTAACTCTTCTTTAACTAACAAGGCCACTCTTGGGTGCATCTTTCGAAGCTTTTATTTGATAGGCTTAGCGTTTGCGTGCACAACCAAGTTATGCATGACCAAAGTTGGATCTAAGCCGGGCATGTCTTTGTAAGACCATGCGAACACATCAATAAACTCTTGCAGTAGCATACTGAACATCTTTTGTTCTCTAGTTGAGAGTGATGCTCCCAATTTTACTATCTTGGGATCTTCTTCAGTACCAATATTGACATCAATGGTTTCTTCAACTAAAAATTTTAATAAATCCTCCATATGTGTAGGATCAGAAGGTAGGTTGAGATATTCATCCAAGGATGTCTCTACGATATTTTCATCCTTTGTGTGGTCACTTTGTTTGTCCTTTGATTTTCTTATTTGTTTTTCAGCTAGTGCCTCAAAGAGGTTTTCACTATGTGACTTGGACTTTGATTTTTGCCAAGGATTTTCTTTATAACTCTTGCCCTCGCTTTTCTTTAAATTTTTCTGACCACGAAGTTCAGCCGCCTTGCCAAAGTAGGCACAGGTGTCTAAGTCGATAAAGAAACCCTTCTTGTGATCTCCAATGGGAATTATATCCCTTATGCCCATGAACTCTACAATAGCCTCATCATTCTCGAATAAATCTAGTGGCACGTGACATTGTTGGTCCCATTCAATAAGGGAGGGGTATACAAGGTCAAGGGTTGGTTCATTGAGGATGATGGTTAGGACATCGTTATTTATGAAAAGGTTCGTGGAGGCCAAATCCTCATATTGGCTACAACAGGAATCTGTATCACTGTCTAGATAATCAAAGCTATCCTCATGCTCAGAACAAGTCACATCTTGATCGTTGGGGGGTGTGCTCCATAAGAGCGAATCCCAATGCCATATCTTTCTGTTTTTGAAATGTGGAAGAGGGACTAGTTCTCTTTGTCCTTGTTCATTCCTCCCAGATCCTAGGCCTTTGTAGCCCATGGAGTACATCATTCTGCTAGATTTTTCATATTCTAGGGTTTGATAACAAGATGGCTGAGTGTCCTTAGGGACCCAAGTAGTAGGTGGATCAAGTAATTTTTCCTCAGCTAACAAGCCTCCAGGTAGGAACGACCCAATAGTATGTTCCTCTCTAGGTCTCCTGAAGTGGTAGTTGGGTCGACCTCTAGTCTTGGGCGACAAGGAGAGGTCAGAAACCAAGAGCACTTGTTGTACATTATACTCCCCACAGCCATATTCCAGAATTTTCATCTCTCCATGAATTAAATGGAGATGTTGAAGTAGATGCCCCATGAGTGCAAGAACTAAGAGAATTTGAATCTACCCGAGATTCCATGGCCTCAGAATGAAGAGGGACAACTATATCTGTGGAGGGGACATGCGTATGTACCCTTTTGTGCAAAGCTATTAAGAGCTCTACAATGAGCAAAGGGCTCTGAGTCTCTTGGTATTGTTACTGTATGTCCCTCATGCTTCAGCTTGATGCATTGATGAAACGTTGATGGCACTGCTTGCATGGCATGGATCCATGGTCGGCCTAGAAGCATATTATATGGAAGTTCCAAGTCTAAGATGTGAAACTTTGTTTGATGGCAAGTGGGGCCCACCTCCATTGGCAGCGTAATGGTGCATACTGATTCTGCTTTCCACGTTGTCGTATGCGGTGATACTGATGATATGGGACTCAAGATCTTCTTCCGTATGTCCCAATTGTTTGACTAATTTAAGCATGCAAATGTTCAATCCAGATCCGTTATCCACAATCACCCATTTGATTTCCCTGTGGGTAACAACTACCTCAATGTATAAGGGAAGATTATGTGTAGGATTCTCAGATAGGGACCTCCCTATGGTTGAAAGTGATATGCTCACTGGGTGTAATATTTGCCACCGCGGCTTGAAGGTATGTAGGATCAACTTCTAAAGGCACTCCTGACCCCTGAAGAATTTGATACAAAATGTCCTTATGCACATTGGATATCTTGAGAAGATCTAAGATCGAGATCTTAGCAGGTGTCTTCTCAAGTTGTTCTAAAAGGTTATATTTACCAGTTTGCGGGGTCAACAGAGAGGGTTCTGGAATCACGAGGCGGGCACGCCTTGTTACCGCAGCGCAGTCCTTTCCCTTGATCTGGATGGTATTGACACGGTCAGTAGGGGAGTGAATACATCCGATAAGTGAATCGTAATGATTGTTATCTCTCTTGGTATACAAGTAATTCGTGGCTTTATAGGTTTGGGATGACTCTCCCCGATTCGGTTTTTCCTTTTCCGACTTATCATGCTTGGGGAATGGTTCCTTATAAATCCCCATTTTCTCGTTAGGTGTTTGCATGTGGCTAGGGTTATCCACCTCTATCTCCCCGTTGTCAATGAGGTCTTGAATATAGTGGCGAAGTCAGCAAACATTTGTCTGTTTTATGACCTTTAACGCGATGCATTTCACAGTATTCATGCTCCTTATACCATGAAGGTTTAGGAGTGTTGTCATCAAACGGTTGCGTTGTAGGATAGGTCATCATGTGGGCCGCATCCAACTGTTTTAGTATGACAGACAATGGTTCATTGAGGGAGGTGAATGTTCCTCGCTTTGGTGGTGGTTGAATTGGGCCCTTGGTCAGTTTAAAAGGTTGACTGGTTTGGACCGTTTGAACACGTTTGGAATCAGTGATTCCGTCTCCCACCACGTTTTTGTTTTTGTTAAAGATCTTTGGCTTTTCAGTGGGTTTGACACTTTGGTTGTCTTTAGATTGGGTTTTGAGGGTGCCTTTGGCAATGAGAGCCTTTTCTATTTGAATCCCTTTCTCGATAACCTCCTCAAAGGTGCGGACACAATGCATTTGGAGGTGGAAAGCTATATCTGGGTTGAGATTAGGGACGAAAATAATGACTAGCTGCTTCTCAGGGAAAGCGCAAGGGAAGCGACTAGCTATCCCTCTCCATCGTTGGAGGAAGCTAGCGAAGGTCTCATTTGGGCGTTGTTTTGTGCCACACAAGTCTGCCATGGTGACGTCACTCTCTATGTTTATATGAGAAATGAAGCACGAATCTTTCCATCAATTCTGGCTAGGTGAAAATTGATCCTCGTGGCAAGCGCATAAACCATTCTAATGCTTGACCTCCGAGACTCTTAGGAAAAATTCTGATGAGGTAATTATCACTATAAGACACCTCTTGACATGCCATGTAGAAATCTTTAACATGATCCCTTAGGTCTCCCTTTCCTTTGTATTTTGTCAAACTTTGGCATATCAAATTTCTTTGGAAAGGGTTGAAGGGTCATTGTCTTGTCAAAAGGATAGGGGCATAGTTCTTTATATTGGTATTTCCTAATACTCCCTATATTGCTTTCTTGTATGCTCGCAAGCGTTGCTTTCATAGATTGTACTTCTTGTGCGAGCAATTGTTCTTTAGTGGGAGAAACGGGGATGTGTACATGATGATATCCTGTGTCTTCTTCTCCTTGGTTTTCTCGATGGAGTTCGTGGATCCTAAACTTAGGATTTGACTTTTGAATGTTCTTGTTTGTGTCTTTCTGTACTTGGAAAGTAAGCAAAGCTAGTTGTCAGCTTAGGTTACTGAGTTGTTGTTGGATTGTGACTTGGTTTGTGTCTTCTTCTTCTAAAGGTTCTTCCTCTTTGTAGTGTGGAGGTTCTTCCCCTGTCTCATGTTCTATCTTGTTTCCTTCATGGCACTTTGATGAGGGATATTCTATGCCCTACCAATTTATCATTTTCTACATAAGAAGTGGAAGCATGCCCCCCTGTTAAAAATATCTTCCATATTGATAAGGGGGCATTCTTCCTTAGTAGTGTCATTTGTTTGGTAATATTGGTTCATTTTTAATGGGGCAATTTAGCCCCTAATTCCATGACCCGTGCCAAAACTCTATATTTATTTCTAAGGAGAAAATCATCTAGTAGAGTGGGGTCAAAATCAAAGTCTGCGTGTGGTGATTCTAATTCATTTCCACTATGGTCGACCATTTCTTCTATTTCCTTTTCTGTAGAAAATAGTGGTCCTATATTGTGTCTGATAAATGGGTTTGACCCTTATTTGTTAGAGGTTTCCCAAGCTTGCGCCTGTTGTTCCTCATATGTTTGTTTCTTTAAACCTACACACGTCTTAGGAGCCATGTTTTTCGTGATAAGTTTCACTAAGGTAAGTTGTAGATTTGTTCAAAATTCAATGTCTACCCCTAAGTGAAACACAAGATGTACGTGTTAAGAGTAAATTAATAGTGTGAGAATACCAATGTGATAGAATGATAAAGTCACCAATGAAACAATCGTTTTGGTATCAAAACTTAATCAAATGAAGTACCTCCTAGATTACGTTTTAAAGTAATTTACGACGCCAGATGATTAACAAGATGTCTCCACTTATGCCAAGTTCAAAGGAATGAACAAAACGTAAGTAAATACATGAAGTTAAATGCGATCTCCCAATCAAGATATACGATGAGCAAGCTCAAGTCTGATTAAGACCTATATTTCAAAAAGTTCCAATTACGATTTGCGAATGACACAACAATATCACCAAGATATGTTAACCCACTTTGCAAGAAAGTGGAGTATTGATATCGAGGTGTTATTGATATAACATGCACAAATGGTAGTTCCTAACACCTTTTGAAATCGAGGGTAATAATAAAACTGAACAAAAAAAAGCTCAAAGTATAGCTAGGAATAGTTAAGAATGTGTGCAGTGTAACCGTACAATATAGGTATTTATGTCAAGTTTACAAGAAACAAGACGTAAATATCGAAATTGTAATGATACGAGACAAACAAACAAACTCCTCTTATGGAAGTCTGAAGTGATGAACCACACCTAACTACAATGACGATCTTGACATGGGTATCAAGATCACAATGGCTACCAAATGACGTGAAAACGCCTCCACTCACTTTAGATGTTTAACTAACCCAGCCGCAAACATGGATGGGCGTAAACGGACATAAAAGTGAGAGAAACAGTCGAATGGCAACACAAAGGTAATCACACCCTCTTTTGATCAACAAAGTGTCAAAAGAATATGAAGGAAATAAATCAAGAAAAAAATGACAAAAAATGCTAGTCTTACTTCGGTAGAGTTTCGCCTCGCCCTAAGGCAAGTAAAAACTAGGCGAAAGTAATACGTCACACGTTTCTCAAAAAGAAGGTTTCACAACACAACACTGTTTTAAAATGGTCAAAGTGGGCTCCTGGCCAAAGTATATTCTCCTAGGTGGTTCTCTCGTCCTAGGTGTTACAAAGTTGCCACGAGTGAGCGTGATTTACCCAAAAATTCACACTGAATAGTTTGGGAGTATCTTGACTTTACTTTACCCCCCTTCAAGAACAGTAGGCAACTAGTGCGTCTACGTGTACTATCACTGGGGGTCGCCACAACAGACAACCTGTAACTCTATCTCACAAAGGAATCACTAGTCAAGTAGGTAGTGCGGAGCACTTCCCGTTTCGTCCACAAGGTTCCCTCTTGCGTGGAATACTTTGGGGGTTCATGGAACCACCCCCCATTGTTGTAGCTCTTAAGGTGTTATGCCAAAGGGGTTATGTTCCAGTTGAGCGGAGAGGGACGTACCCTTTTCCGAAACCTGCAATACAGTGTTTTGAATATGTTGTTCTTTTTATCTTGTTTAATCAGGTGTGGTTTTCTTGAACACCTTTTGGCAACCTGTATAACAACTGTATTAGTAGTTTTTGATTTCGTTTTGATTCCTCCTTTCTTTAACAAGCGTTTTTAGGTCCTGCACTCAAGCGTTAGCAGTTCTCCAAGAAAATCACATTATTTAAAAGAGGATTAAGAGTTGCTTTTGATTCTCAAGATCATCCAAGGATGCAAGAGAAGAGCATACACAAAAAATAATCCAACTAAAAAGTAAAGAAAATCTTTTTCGATCAATGAACCATACAAAATTCTTTGATAAATGTTCATTCCCTTTAAACCAAAAGTGAAAGATGAAGTTTCCAATTTACCAAATGTTATAAAATGAAGACTAAAGTTGCTTTTGATTCTCAAGATCACCCTAAGGTGCAAGAGAAGAGTATACTCAAAATTTATCCCAACTATATAGAAATGGAAAAACTTCAAATCAAAGGACCATTGAAAAATGCTTTGTAAAAGGTTCATTCCCTTAAGCAAAATGAATAATCAAGTTTCTAAGTTTAATCCCAATGTTAAAAAAGATATAGATCAAAGTTGTTTTTGATTCTCAAGATCACCAAAAGGTGCAAGAGAAGAGCAAACACACGCTTTGATCTAAATCGAGTAAGCATGGTGTAGACACCTATAATTATGCCCAAGCAATTTAAATACTTAAATTGTGCTGATTATCCCCTTTCTCGCAAATCAACGACATATCGTCAAAGGCACTCATTTTCCCTCATATCATCATTAATTAATTACACTAAGCTAATTAATTAAGTTGCCTATCCAACAAATACCCTAATTAACAACCTTCCGTTAATAAATCACCCCTTCTACCTAGACTAATTAATTATTATTAATTAATTAGCATTCCCTTCCATTTAACCAATAAATCAATATTTAATTGATTTAATCCCCTTCTAATAGCCTAAATCACACTAATATTCCTCTAATTGGCTTCTATAAGCTTACACCTACCTATTAATTAATCACTTTTGATTAATTAAAATACCCCCAACTCCCATGACTTGCTAAACATGTATTAAACCCTTCTAAAGTAAGGTTACCTTTAATAAAGCAACCTTATCCATTCCTAATCATGTTTTACCTTTATCCCACATTCATGAGAATGTGTTGAATCCTTTATCCTTTGGGCTATATAAAGAGCCCTCCACCTACCTTTTTACTTACACCTAAACTTTCTAAGAGAGTAAATGCAAAGCATATAGCAAAGAGACTAAGGAGCTTGCACCTTGCCCTTTTGAGAGTTCATCATCTTGAAGAGTTAAGCCTCTTTCTTAAAGTGCTTGGGTCATATGGGAGGTGTCAAAAGGGTCTTGTAGCCCAACTTTGATTAGCCCCCATTCCTAGGTTCTTGGAGCATTAAGGACAACTATTTTGATAGCCATGGAGCTTACTTAGGTCCATTCATTTATTTGCTCTGTTAGAGAATAGAGGAGTTTAGATATTTAGCATTGTTAGTTTCAAAGTTTGTATTGATGAATGCTAGCATCTAACCCTTGTTTAATTCTTATCATGATGGTGTTTATGCTTTGTTTTAGCTTAAATTGTAGAACTATTTTAGGTGGTAGTTCTTGCTTCATTTGATTTAGCATTAAGCAAAGTATACATGCACACATTTGGCACGCCCGGTGGGAGTTACTCCATTGTCCTTTGCACTTAATTTCAAGTTTTTGTAGTTAAGTTTTATTTTTGGTTACTAACCCTCTTTTACACATGTTGATCTAACTTGTTTTTTTTAACAAGTTTTGTTGAGTTTGCATGTGTTGGGTCTTCCTTGTAGGTATGAAGGAGGTGAAGTGCTGTCAAATTTGGAATTGAGGGGGAAAATTTCAAGATTTCTCCATGTTTTCATTTTTAGAGCTTACTTTTTCAACATTCTACATGCTAGTTTTGTCAATTTCTTGAAGATTTTAAATTCTTGAGCATGTAGGTTAGTGTTTGATAGTGCTGAGTCTTCTATTTACATATTAATGTGGTGGGTTGCTGTCAAAATTTAATCTTGCTGAGAAAATTTCAAGATTTCATCATGTTTTCATTTTTTTAAGCTTACTTTTTCAACATTTTACATGCTAGTTTTGTCAATTTCTTGACAATTTTCAATTCTTGAGCATGTAGGTTAGTGTTTGATAGTGCTGAGTCTTATATTTACATATTAATGTGGTGGGTTGCTGTCAAAATTTAATGTTGGTGAGAAAATTTCAAGATTTCATCATGTTTTCATTTTTAGAGCTTACTTTTTCATCATTTTACATGCTAGTTTTGTCAATTTCTTAAAAATTTTCAATTCTTGAGCATGTAGGTTAGTGTTTGATAGTGCTGAGTCTTATATTTACATATTAATGATGGTGGGTTGCTGTCAAAATTTAATGTTGGTGAGAAAATTTCAAGATTTCATCATGTTTTCAAATTTAGAGCTTACTTTTTCATCATTCTACATGCTAGTTTTGTCAATTTCTTGAAAATCTTAAATTCTTGAGCATGTATGTTAATGTTTGATAGCGTTGAGTCTTCTATTTATATATTAATGTGATGGGTTGTTGTCAAAATTGAATCTTGGTTGGAAAAATTTGCCCATTTTGCATATTAAGGGACGTTTTTTTTGACATTTTTTAAGTGCATGTAAAGTGCATACCCACTCAGCACTATCAGAGCACATGCGTAACCTACATGCTTCAAGAATTGCCATAAATTTTTCTCCCGAAATTGACAATGAAACTAGCATGTAAAAATGCGTTGAAAAAGTATTGAAGCTCTAACTAAGCAATGAAAACATGATGAAATCTTGAAATTTTTCCCCTCAATTCCAGAAGTTTGACAGCACTTCATCTCCTTCATACCTACAACTGGTCAGACCCAACACATGTCAAATGTCAACAATGACATGTTAAAAAAAACAAGCTTAGATCAACATGTAGATAAAAGAGGGTGTATGCTAACTTCTCTTAAAAACTTAACTACAAAAACTTGAAATTAAGTGCAAAGGACAACTTTGATCTATAGTCTTTTTAGCATTGGCGATGCCAAATGTTTGCAATGTATACTATTGCATTGATGCTAAAGGGAATGAAGCTTTTACAGAAGCATTTTTCAAAGGTCCTAAAATTTGAAGTTCTACAATTTAGCTAAAACAGTTGGCATAAACACCATGTATGATCTTCTCTTAAAACTTAGGGTTAGATGCTTGAGCATTCATCAATAGCAAACTTTAGTCTTCATTTTACTAACAATTGCTAAATATCTAAACTCCATCTTTCACTTCTGGTTTAAGGGAATGAACATAAATGAATGGAATTAAGTAAGCTCCATTGGCTATCAAAATAGTTTATCCTTACTGCTCCAAGAACCTAGGAATGGGGGGCTAATCAAAGTTGGGCTACAAGACCCTTCTCTTGACACCTCCCATATGACCCCAAGCATCTTTAAGAATCATAAGTAACTTTTAATCCTCTTTTAAGATGATATGACTCTCAAAAGGGGCAAGGTGCTAACGCTCTTAGTCTCTTTGACCTATATGCGCTTGTCATTTACTCTCTTAGAAAGTTTAGGTGTCAAAACAAAATCAAAAAGGTAGGTAATAGGGCTCTGTTATATAGGTTGCCAAAAGGTGTAAAGGATTCAAACCACATTCTCATGAAACAAGATAAAAAGTAAAAACATGATTCAGGAACACTATATTGCAGGTTGCTTTATTAAAGGGTACGTCCCTCTACTTTAGAACTGGTTTACATAACCCCTGTTGGCATAACGCCTTAAGCTACATGGGAGTTGGGGGTGGTATTTTAATTAATCCCAAAGGTAGATTAATTAATAGGTAGGTGTAAGCTTATAGAACGCCAATTACGAGGAATATTAGTGCTCCGCATTTAGGCTACTTAGACTAGGGGATTAAATCAATGTAAGATATTGATTTATTGGTTAAATCCATTGTGGGAAAGCTAATTATATTACACGTAGACGCATTAATTAGTCTACTGTTCTTGAAGGGGGTGATTTATTAAGCCGAGATAGGTCGTTAATTAGTCAGTGCGACTTTGTTGGATAAATCGCGCTCGCTCGTGGCAACTTTGTAACACCTAGGGCTTAGTGTAATTAATTAGGATGAATGATACTGAGGGAAAATGAGTGCACTTTGACGACTATAAAACAGTCGTTGAGTTGTGAACCTTCTTTTTGAGAAACGTGTGACGTAATTAGCACTTTCGCCTAGTATTTTAAATTGCCTTAGGGCGAGGCGAATTACTAGGTGTCTACAGTAAGACCAGCATTTTTCATTTGTCATTTATTTCTTGATTTACTTCCTTCACATTCTTTTGACACTTTGTTGATCAGAAGAGGGGGTGACTACCTTTGTGTTACCAATCGACTGTGTCTCTCACTTTTATGTCTGTTTACCGCCCATCCCATGTTTGCGGTTGCGTTAGTTAAACATCCTAAAGTGAGTGCACAGGCGATTTTTCACGTCATTGGGTAGCCGTTTTGATCTTGATACCCGCACGTCAAGATCGTCATTGTAGTTAGGCATGGTTCATCACCGTGGAATTCCTTAGAAGAGTTAGTTTGTTTTTATCGTATCACTACAATTTTGATATTTACCTCTTGTTTCTTGTAAACTCGACTTAAATACCTATATTGTACGGTTATGCTGCAACAACATTTTTTTTTAACTATTCCTAGCTATAATTTGAGTTTTTTTTGTTCAGGTTCTATTATCACCTCAATTTCAAAAGAGTGTTAGTGTATTACCATTTGTGTGTGTTATATCAATAACACCTTGATATCAATACTTCACTTTCTCACAAAGTGGGTTAACATATATTGGTGATATTGTTGTGTCATTCGCGAATTGTAATTGGCACTTTTTGAGATATAGGTCTTAATCAAAATTTGAGCTTCGCTCATCATATATCTTGATTGGGAGATCGCATTGAACTACTTGTAATTACTTACTTTTTGTTCATTCCCTTGAACTTGGCATAAGTGGAGACATCTTGTTAATCATCTGGCGACATGAACTACTCTTTGGAACGCAGTCTAGGATGTACTTCATCTAATTACGGGTTTCAATACCAAACGACTTGTATCATTGGTGATTTTATCACCCTATCACATTGGTATTCTCACATTATTGACTTATACATACTTTTTGACAAATACATCTTGCATTTCACTTAGGGGTAGCTCATCGAAGTTTTGAACACATCTACAACTTACCCTAGTGAAACTTATCACGAAAACATGGCTCCCAAAACACGTCTAGGGTTGAAGAAATATATATACGAGGAACAAAAAGTGCAAGCTTGGGAAACCTCTAATAGACAAGGGTCAAATCCCATTCATTGGACATGACCTAGGACCACTTTTTTCTACAGAAAAGGAAACAGAAGAGATGGTCGATCATAGTGAAAATGAGTTAGAATCACCACACGCAAACTTTGATTTTGACTCCACTCTAATAAATGAATTTCTTCTTAGAAACAAAGATAGAGTGTTGGCACATGTTCATGGAAATAGGGGGCCAAATTGCCCACCGAGAATGAACCAATACTACCTACAAATGATGCTGCTGAAGAAGGAACGTCCCCCTTATCAATATGGAATATATTTTAACACACGGACAAGCTTCTACCCTCTTATGTAGAAAAATGATGAAGTGGTAGGGTATAAAACACCCCCTTATCAAAGTACCATGAAGAAACAAGATTGAGAACATGATGACAGGGTGAAGAACCTCCATAATATGAGGAGGAGGAACCTTTAGAAGAAGAAATAATACAAACCAAGCCACAATCCAAACAAAAAAATCAACAACCTTAAGCTGAGAACTTGCTTTGCTTACTTCCCATGTATAGAAAGACACAAACAAAAATGTTTAAAAGTTGAGGCCTAAGGTTAAGATCAACGAACTCCATCGAGAAAAATCCAAGGAGAAGAAGACACAGGGTATCATCACGTTTACACATCCCTGTTTCTCTCACTAAAGAACAATTGTTTGCACAAGAAGTACAATCTATAAAAGTGACGCTTGTAATCTTACAAGAAAGTAATATAGGGAGCCTCAGGAAATATCAATACGAAGAATTATGCCCCTATCCTTTTGACAAGGCAATGACCCTTCAACCCTTTCCAAAGAAATTTGATATGCCAAATTTCGACAAAATACAAAGGTAAGCGAGACCCAAGGGATCATGTTAAAGATTTTTACATGGCATGTCAAGAGGTGTCTTATAGTGATAATTTACCTCATCATACTTTTTCCCAAGAGTCTCGGAGGTCAGGCATTAGAGTGGTTTACACGCTTGCCACGAGGAATCAATTTTCACCTGGCTAGAATTGACAGAAAGATTTGTGCATCACTCCTCATATAACATAGAGAGTGACGTCACCATGGCAGACTTGTGCAGTGCACAAAACAATGCCCAAATGAGACCTTCGCTAACTTCCTCCAATGATGGAGAGGGATAGCTAGTCACTTCCCTTGCGCTTTCCCTGAAAAGCAGCTAGTCAGTATTTTTGTTCCCTAATCTCAACCTGGATATAGCTTTTCACCTCCAAATGCATTATGTTCGCACTTTTGAGGAGGTTATCGAGAAATGGATTCAGATAGAAAAGGATCTCATTGCCAAAGGCACCCTCAAAACCTAATCTAAAGACAACCAAAGTGTCAAACCCACGCTGAAAATCTGAAGATCTTCAACAAAAACAAAAATGTGGTGGGAGACGGAATCACTGATTCCAAACGCATTCAAACGGTCCAAACCAGTCAACCTTTTAAAATGACCAAGGGCCCAATTCAACCACCACCAAAGTGAAGAACATTTCACTTCTCTCAATGAGCCGTTGTCAGTCATACTAAAATAGTTGGATGCAGCCCACATGATGACCTATCCTACCACACAACCGTTCGACGACAATGCTCCAAAACCTTCATGGTATAAAGAGCATGAATATTGCGAAATGCATCACGTTAAAGGTCATCAGATAGACAAATGTCTGCGGACTTCGCCACTATATTTAGGACCTCATTGAAAACGGGGAGATAGAGGTGGCTAACCCTCGGCAAAACATGCAAACACCTAATGAGAAAAATGGGGATTTATAAGGAACCCCTTCCCTAAGCATGATAAGTCGGAAAAGACTAAGCCGGATCGGGGAGAGTGATCCCAAACCTATAAAGCCAGCGAATTACTTATATACCAAAAGAGATAATAATCATTATGATTCGCTTATTGGATGTATTCACTCCCCTGCTGACTGTGTCAATACCATCTAGATCAAGGGAAAGGACTGCACTACAGTAATAAGGCGTATCTACCTCGTGATTCTGGAACCCTCTCTGTTGACCCTGCACAAACTTGTAAATATAACCTTTTAGAACAACTTGAGAAGACATCTGCTAATATTTTGATCTTAGATCTTCTCAAGATATCCAATGTGCATAAGGAAATTTTGTATCAAACTCTTCAGGGGTTTAGAGTGCCTTTAGAAGTTGATCCTGCGCACCTTCAAGCCATGGTGGCAAACATTGCACCCAATGAGCATCTCACTTTCAACCATAGGAAGGTCCCTACTGAGAATCCTACACATAATCTTGCCCTTATACATTGAGGTAGTTATCACCCACAGGAAAATCAAACGGGTGCTTGTGGACAATGGATCAGGGATTGAATATTTGCACGCTTAAGTTGGTCAAACAATTGGGACATACAGAGGTAGATCTTGAGTCCCATATCATCACTATCACCGCATACGACAACGTGGAAAGAGAGTCAGCAGGCACCATTACGCTGCCCATGGAGGTGGGCTCCACTTGCCATCAGAAAAAGTTTCACGTCTTAGACTTGGAACTTCCATATAATATGCTTCTAGGCCGACCATGGATTCATGCCATGCAGGCCGTGCCATCAACATTTCATCAATGCATCAAGCTGAAGCATGAGGGACATACGATTACAATACCAGGAGATTCAGAGCCCTTTGCTCATTGTAGAGCTCTTAATAGCTTTGCACGAAAGGGTATATATGCATGTCCCTCCACAGATATAGTTGTTCCTCTTCTAGTCTGAGGCCATAGAATCTTGAGGTATGATTTGGATTCTCTTAATTTCTTACGCTCATGGGGTGTCTACTTCAACATCTCCATTTGATTCATGGGAGATGAAAATTCTGGAATATGGCTGTGGGGAGTATAATGTACAACAAGCGCTCTTGGTTTCTGACCTCTCCTTGTCACCCAAGACTAGAGGTCGACCCAACTACCCGCTTCAGGAGACCTAGAGAGGAACACACTATTGGGTCGTTCCTACCTGGAGGCTTGTTAGCTGAGGAAAAATTACTTGATCCACCTACTACTTGGGTCCCTGAGGACACTCAGCCATCTTGTTATCAAACCCCGGAATATGAAAAATCTAGCAGAATGATGTACTCCATGGGCTACAAAGGCCTAGGATGTGGGAGGAATGAACAAGGACAAAGGGAACCAGTCCCTCTTCCACATTTCAAAACAGAAAGATATGACATTGGGATTCACCCTTATGGAGCACACCCCAATGATCAAGATGTAACTTGTTTTGAGAATGAGGATGGCTTTGATTATCTAGATAGCAATAAAGATTCCCATTGTAGCCAATATGAGAATCTGGCCTCCATGAACCTTTTCATGAATAATGCTGTCCTAACCATAACCCCCAACTGAACCAACCCTTGACCTTGTATACCCTTCCCTTGTTGAATGGGACCAACAACGTCACGTGCCACTAGATTTATTCAAGAATGACGAGGCTATTGCAGAGTTCATGGGCATAAGGGGATACAATTCCCATTGGAGATCACAAGAAGGGTTTCTTTATCGACTTAGACACCTGTGCCTACTTCGGCGAGGAGGCTGAACTTTGTGGTCAGCAAAATTTAAAGAAAAGCAAGGGCAAGAGTTCTAAAGAAAAGCCTCGGCAAAAATCAAAGTCCAAGTCACACAGTGAAAACCTCTTTGAGGCACTGGATGACAAACAAATAAGAAAATCAAAGGACAAACAAAGTGACCACGCCAAGGATGAAAATCTCGTAGAGACATCCTTGGATGAAGATCTCAACCTACCTGCGGATCCTACGCATATGGAGGATTTATCAAAATTGTTAGTTGAAGAAACCATTGATGTCAATATTGGTATGGAAGAAGATCCCAAGCTAGTAAAATTGGGAGCATCACTCTCAGCTAGAGAACAAAAGACGTTCACTATGTTGTTGTGAAATTTCATTGATGTGTTTGTATGGTCTTACAAAGACATGCCTGAATTTGATCCAACTTTGGTCATGTACAACCTAGTCATGCATGATAGATGCCAAGCGTATTAAAAAAAAGCTCCGCAAGATGCATCCGAGAGTGGCCTTGTTGGTTAAGGAAGAGTTGGAAAGATTGCTTACAATAGGATTCATCAGGCCTAATTGACTATTCTGAATGGATATCAAACATTGTTCTTGTCCAGAAGAAACCTGTAGGTATCTCGAATCTACACGGATTTTAGGGACATCAATAAGGGTTTCCCTAAAGATTATTTTCTTTTGCCTAACATTGATATGATTGTTGACTCAACAACAAGGTACAAAATTCTATCGCTCATGGATGGATTTTCAGGTTATAATCAAATTAAAATCACTGAGGAGGACCAACACAAAACAAATTTCACAACTCCTTGGGGAACCTTCTATTATCAGGCGATGCCATTTGACCTTAAGAATGTGGGAGCAACTTATCAGCGGGCCATACAGTAATATTTCATGATATGATTCATGACATCATGGAATACTACGTAGATGACATCTTGGGAAAGTCCAAAACAAGAGAGGATCATCCTATCATTTTATGGTGTATCTTTGAATGCCTACGTGAATACAAAGTCAGGCTGAATCCAAAGAAGTGTGTCTTTGGTGTGCTATCTGGGAAACTATTAGGCTTCATTGTGTCAAGACGAGGTATTGAGGTAGACCCTGCTAAAGTGTCTGCCATCACAGAAATGCCTCCACCTGAGAATATCAAGCAACTGCGTAGCTTGCAGGGGAAAATTCAAGCCATTCACCACTTTATCTCCCAGCTTGCAGATAAATGTCACTCATTCACTCATTTTCTTAAGAAGTACGTCACTTTCATATAAGGGACCCCGAGCAACAACAAGCCTTTGCTTTGCTTAAACAGTACCTGGCTAATCCACCTGTCCTTATGCCTCCCACTCCTAGGAGAACCACTTTTGCTCTATATTTCCACTACACAATACGCTATTGGTGTACTGCTCACCCAATATGACCTTAGCCATAAAGAGAAAGCATGGTGTACTATCTGAGTCACACCCTCATCGCCTATGAATTAATTATCCTCAGATTGAGGAAAGGCTTGCTTGGCCGTTGTTTTTACCTTTCAGAAACTTTGCCATTACCTGCTAAATACTAAGACCAAGCTCATATCCAAGGTCGACCCACTCAAGTATTTGTTGTCCAAACTTCGCCCTCACAGGTAGAATGGCTAATTGGATCATTCTACTAAGTGAGTTTGATATAGACTTTTTCCATCAAAAAATCAGTTAAAGGACAAGTACTTTCTGACCAGATAGCGGAAGCACCTTTGCAAAGCACAGAACCTTTGAGTCTAAGATCCCTGTTGGATGCATCTTTGCTCTACATTAAAGAATCTATCGTATGGTAGATACATTTTGATGGATCTTTTATGTTTCATGGTTCAGGTGTAGGAGTGGTCCTTATTACTCCTTCGGGTGATCCTATACCACAGGCTTTCCGCCTGGCCTTCCCTTGCATGAACAACATTGTAGAATATGAAGCACTCATTGCAGGGATGAAGCTAGCCATCAAGTGGAATTATTCAACATGTTAAGGTTGTAGGTGATTCACAGCTAATCATCAAATGGAGGTTAATGATGAGTATAAAGTTAAGGATGACAAGCTCATACCTTATAAGTCAGTTAGTGGAAACTCTATAAGGAGTATTTTGTGCAAGCATCACCTTTGAGCAGATCCCAAGAGCGCAAAACATATTAGCGGATGCCATGACAACGGTGGGATCTATGCTTCGTATTCCGCCAGGGAACAATGATATGCCATTATTCGTAGAAAATCTATGCCAACCCATGTATGACATGCCAGAATATTACCTGGCTTGTGAGGTTGTTGGTCCCCATTCCCCATGGTATGAACCCATTTTCACCTATCTTAAGGACAACACATTCCCTCCTGGTAGATCTACTGCTCTGAAAAGCAAAGCCTAATTCGCCAGATAGCCTGTTACACCCTATTAGGAGGTAAACTTTATCATCTAATGGCTATGACGGGAATCTTTTATGTTGTCTGGATGTGATGGAGTCAATCCAGGCAATTAAAGAAGTACACTAAGGAGTATACGGAGCACATACAAACGGAATGGTCTTGGCTAAGAAACTCTTAAGAGTAGGTTACTATTGGCCCACCATGGAAACTGATTGTTGTAATTATGTTACTGGTAAATGTGTGCTTTGCCAAAAGTATGGAAATTTCATCCATGCTCCATCAACAACCATTGCAACCAATCACTACTCCTATGGCCATTCTCCAAGTGGGGACTTGATCTAATAGGGAAGCTTACTCCTACCTCATCTGATGGTCATACACATATCATCACAGCTACAAAATACTTTACAAAATGGGTGGAGGTTATCCCTTTAACCTATGTCACATGAGCACAAATTTCTAAATTCATCATGAATCATATTATTTACCAATATGGTATCCCTGCACCCATTGTCACAGATAATGGGAAGTCATTTAAGAACAAAATTGTGAAAGGTATTTGCCAACTCCTTCCAAATCAGATTGAAATGGTCCAGATGCCATATTACCCTCAGGGTAATGGACAAGCTGAGGGCAACAAACAAGACTTTGGTAAGGATAATGGAGAAGATGATTAGTAAAACTGGTCTTAAACTGACACCTACAAATCCACCTAGCCCTCAATGGGCCTACCGAACATCAATTCGCACTCCTACGGGTGCGACGCCATATTCCCTAGTGTTTGGGATAGAATCTATCATCCCTTTAGAGATCGAACTCCCATCCCTACGAATTTCTCTTCAGGACTATTTGGATAAGGATGAAGATTAAGCCTTTAGTGGCAAGATTGGCTGAGTTAGAGCTCCTAGATGAGAGGTGCATTCGCGCTCTTAATCACCTGAAAGTATATCAACATAGAATCTCCCGCAACTACAACAAGAGAATCATCCCTCACTAGTTTGAGGTGGGTGATTTAGTTATGAAGGAGAACTAGTTCAACACCAGAGCTAGAGTGAGAATAGAAAGGGAAGTTTGAACCACACTGGTTAGGACCCTATGTCATAGTAACCAAGTATGGCACAGGGGCATACAAATTGGCTCACCCCAATGGTGATGAGCTCATGAGGAACCCATGAATGCCATGCATCTTAAGAGGTTTTATGCCTAAACATGGCACAAGAAAGTCATAAAAATCACAAAAAAATATTAAAACCCTAAATTCAAAAATCTTCAAACTAGAAAACATAAAAAAAAAGAAAAAGAGAAAACAGGTCGTCCACTAGTGAAAACCGTGCAATTGTGGCACTTTGGACAAGTCCTTGGGTGAAAACCAATTTACGGAACCTTGGGAGGATTCATTTTTCACAAGAATTATGTATTAGAAGGGTAGTTGTCTTTGTCCTGGACCTAGTTCTACCTTCAAGTTTCCTTGTGCACACCATCTTGCCCAGCCTTGATCCGACTTTGACTTATTTTATTCGTCTGTAAGGGACATGGTATTTCATTATTTCCCATCTTACGCTGGGGGCAACTCAATGAATTCACCTTATTGTTCATAAGCGCGTGGCTTCTGGCCTTGTATATTCCCCACCTAATGCTGGGGGCATCCATGATTTCTTGGTTACCTGCACATAGCTTTGGAAAATTGTTAAAAACACAAAAACAATAGAAAATTGTTTCGAGAAAAAACACAAAAACAATAGAATATTGTTTTGAGAAAAACATAAAAACAATAGAAAATTTTTTCAACCAAACACAAAAACAATAGAATCTATTGTTTCGAGAAAAACACAAAAACAATAGAACATTGTTTCAAGAAAACAAAAAAAACAATATATAGAGACATATGCTCCTGCATTGAATTGGTCTCTGACAATAACAATATCTTGATTCTTTCTTCTTGGTGAATCAAAATGGTAACTTGCAAAAACATTACGGCTAGGAACTTGTTTCACATTTGCGTCTATGGTATTGATCTCCATATCCTGTTGATGTGTTGAATGACATATTCTTAGCTTGATTAATGTGACGACTCGTGTATACTATGATTTCTGATAACCATTCTAGAAATACGCTGAGCTTCACCTTGCTTAGTATGAGTACACATCCTGAAGGGCTTGCTTTTGAGTTGCCTTCAGGAGTTGTTTCGTTGGGCAACAGGATGAACTTTTCATTCAATGGGAATCCATTTTCATTTCTCTCTTATTATCATATATTTCTATTCTTGCTTGTGATATCATTTTCACATAATGCAGAAGGCTTGTGTATCAATCCTGAGACTTGTGGCAGTACTAATTCAACATGTGATGCACAAAACATTTGTACAACTGTCTTGACCATTGTTGGTTTAGAATATGTGTGTTCACTTGTTTTCCCTATTATATGAGCTGGTTTCCTTCTCGTATTGCATTGATTATTGTATGTTGCATGGAGTGGGTACTTTCAACAATGGAAACTAGTTCGTAGTATGGCATTTCATGTCATTTCTAACTTTTCCCTCGTATGCTTCATATTTTTCATAAACTATCGATGATGTAAGTTTTTGTATTTCATCTTATGGCATTATGCTGACATTCTTAAGTTTCATTTCAATATTACATATTGATTTATCAACTATGGGGTTAAGCTCTTCTCATTTCCGGATCATCAAAATTTCTACACCAGTTCCCTTTCATCAAACTATTATCTATTCATCCTCGGGGCATCTTGACATCAAAATAGACATTCTTCTATGCATTTACTTTGACCTTTTTCTCATCGTCGATCTGAAAGTTCTACTCATCTACCCCATCGACACTCAAGGGGGAATCTCGTGCGATCCTACTAATTTTTCTTCCAAAACAAGAAATCAAAGCCTCACGGTTTCTTCTACTATCTTTGAAGTGGCGATCACTTATACCACCCCTTTTCTGAGGGGTAAATGTAGACACCTATAATTACGCCCAAGCAATTTAAATACTTAAATTGTGCTAATTATCCCCTTTCTTGCAAATCAACGACATATCGTCAAAAGCACTCATTTTCCCTCATATCATCATTAATTAATTACACTAAGCTAATTAATTAAGTTGCCTTTCTATCCAACAAATACCCTAATTAATGACCTTCCGTTAATAAATCACCCCTTCTATCTAGACTAATTAATTATTATTAATTAATTAGCTTTCCCTTCCATTAAACAATAAATCAATATTTAATTGATTTAATCCCTTTCTAATAGCCTAAATCACACTAATATTCCTCTAATTGGCTTCTATAAGCTTACACCTACCTATTAATTAATCACCTTTGATTAATTAAAATACCCCCAACTCCCATGACTTGCTAAACATGTATTAAACCCTTCTAAAGTAACTTACCTTTAATAAAGCAACCTTATCCATTCCTAATCATGTTTTACCTTTATCCCACATTCATGAGAATGTGTTGAATCCTTTATCCTTTGGGCTATATAAAGATCCCTCCACCTACCTTTTTACTTACACCTAAACTTTCTTGATAGAGAGCAAATGCAAAGCATATAGCAAAGAGACTAAATAGCTTGCACCTTGCCCTTTTGAGAGTTCATCATCTTGAAGAGTTAAGCATTTCTTAAAGTTGCTTGGGTCATATGGGAAGTGTCAAAAGGGTCTTGTAGCCCAACTTTGATTAGCCCCCATTCTTAGGTTCTTGGAACATTAAGGACAACTATTTTGATAGCCATGGAGCTTACTTAGGTCCATTCATTTATTTATTGTTTATCCAGAATAGAGGAGTTTAGATATTTAGCATTGTTAGTTTGAAAGTTTCTTATTGATGATATGTAGCATTTAACCCTTGTTTAATTCTTATCATTGATGGTGTTTATGCTTTGTTTTAGCTAAATTGTAGAACTATTTTAGGTGGTAGTTCTTGTTTCATTTGATCTTTAGCATTAACAAAGTAAACATGCACACAATAACATACCAATTTGGTATGCCTATTGGACAATAAGATATGCAATTATACAGTTCATATGACATAGTCACATTGTTTGTAATACAAATATACATATATGAATTCAGATCCCTTATATACAAATATATAAATATCACGAATTGACTTCCCTTTTCAATAAAAATTTTGACATTTCAAGTATGGGAATCTCTTTTTTAGGTTTAATTAAATGGGTTGTAAGGTTAAATTTTGCATGACAAAGCCTAGGCAATTTGATAGTAAAAATATGTGTCCATTGATTTATTTGCACTATTAAAATTTGGGGGCATGTATTCCAAGTTTCATCATTTCAGATTGTCCCATTAGGTGTCCCTGAAGGGTCTATTCTAGGTAATATTGATGGCATACATGTAGGGGAGCAATTTCTAAGTTGACTAGTGCCAAAGGTATAAACTTTTATAATATACCCATAGTGCAATTTGTAAATCCATAAGAATAAATTACGAAGGCTAATTATACATGCGAAGTTATAACTCCAGTTGAATCAAAACCATATTATTGTCAACTGCATTGTTCTAATATTACAAGTAAACTAGGAACACTTATCACTAATGGAATTTCCAAACAAGTATTTAGTGTCCAAATCAAGAATGCATAGGCATTTCAAAATTGTAAACGAATTTGCGATTAACTTCTCAAATCATCCAATTGTGACATATTAATCAAATTAATTTCCATTAATATAATTACAAGGTTCCCCGTTCATAAATGGGAAGTTGAAATGGATAGTATCATTCATAATTGACTTGAATTTAGAATATTTCTAACATTGCCCCTATTATTCAAGTGCATGTTGGTATTCAAAATCATGTCTTGACATAGTTGTTAATTCCATGATAGATTTGATTTCAAAAGACCCATACCAAGGTCCCAATGACTTGATCACTTGTTGTATCGAAGCTCCACACATCTAAAGTCAGGTTTACCAAGTAAGGAAAGCAATAAATGAGATCCTAATACATGTTTTGAAATAAGTCTTCAAAAACATTCCATTTTAGAATGACGTGGTTAAGAAACCTCATTAGAGAAAATCATCCTTTGAGCCCCAGATTCAAGATTTCAAAGTTCATGAATTGTACACCTATTTGGTACATTATAGCATGGTCATAAAGCATGCATATATTAAAATTCCTCTTTGCACACATTTTAGGACCAAACATCTTGAAAGTTAACAACTACAATTTCTTAAAGCTCCTACTTAGAAATAATGATGAACATCAAAGGGGTCTTGTAACCTGGAACCTTGATGGCTCAAGATCTGGAGAAGAATGGAAGTCATTTGTGACAACAATTTGGAAAGCCATCCAAAGAATTGATTAAGTCCACCTATGCTTTATTTATTTGTTGTTACAGAAGGCAAATCTGTAGAAATAACTATTTACAGAATTGTTGAAATGGGAAACTAATGAAAATTTCCAATGACCAGGGAACATATAACATCATGTTTAACTACACTAACAAGGTGGAACACTGTTTAGGGATGAACACTATATGTTTAGGTCAAAAGGGACTTGCGTGAATTAAGGCATTTCTCTTATACAACTTAAGACATCATACCAGCATTATTTCATGAAAACAAAGATAAGTCACACTTTAAAGGATATAAGAATGCTAACAATCATTTAACCATGATAGCAAAGAATTTAAAGGTACCCAATAAGGAACTAGCATCTCTTTAAAATTCAGAGTATCAAAATGATGCTTTATGAAGGAAAGGTTCATGCAAGCTGTTAGTGAATTTTGAGGCAATATACCTCCACATGGGTTGTTGAAAGTTTCAAATCTAGGCCATATGTAAACTTAAATTATGAACAATTGTGAAGTTTTTGAAAATGTGCATAAGGATGAAAGTGACCAACGATTAATAAGTGATTTACATTTATAGATGAACCTATGCGATTCAGGATAAAACTGGGAAAAATCATAAATGTTGAAAGTGTTCACTCTTGTAGAAGAGAAATTTCTTCATTCCTCAAAATACCTTCCTAAGATTTGATGTCAATATCAGACTCCAATTGTCAATAAGGGTGAGCTTAGGAATGAGAATCAAGTCACCACTCAAATCATATCAATGGAGGAAGGCTAGATTTATAAGAAATAAATCATTATTCACTGTTTTCTGGTACATGAAAAGACTACCAATGTTGGACACTACTTTTTTCATCAAAACCATAGTGTAGTTTACTGTCCTCAATACAAATCATTGCAAGATTTAAAGAAGAGATCCATGAAACTTATGAGAATCCTATGTAAAATGTCTATTGCACAAATGAGATGAGTGCCAAAGTATCACAGAGATGTGCAATGTTGAGCACATTACTGAACTAAGGCATGATAATAGATGTAATTCATTTAACAGAATCCTACCATCGTAGAAGGAACATGCCCCTACGAGCCAAGTGCATGTTGGAATACCCAATAAAATTTAAGTTTGTAAGACATGATTTTATCATCAATTCACTATTGGAGAATGCCATACAAAAAAAGGAAAATTTTGATAGCTTACATCATTAACACATAAGCAACAACCAAGAAGGAAAGATAAATAGGATTACTTAAATATAACCTTGGTATAATGTGATTTATCATCATTTTGAATGGGTGACCCAAATGCATAGAAGAAAACATTAATGTGGGAAGCTACAAGATTTTAGTAATACATTTTGATACATATTTTCATTGCTATTCAAAAGCTTGCATGTAATTCTAACTTATTGCACTAAGTTTACTGGAAAGGACCAAAATACTTGGTGTAAGTTATCATGGCCATACAATTTCATGCAACAAGCTCCTACAATATTGTCTTTTTATGTAATTGTTGGTTGTCAAACCTACACCTACGTCTCTCAGATCAGGAAGAATTAAGGTCATTTGAGACACAATGGAACTGTCCCCAAGTTGTTAGACCTTGCACGCTTGGGACAGATCTTTGGAGAAGGCATGTTCCTCTATCTATTTCTACTGCTATTTCTACTCCTAGTGCTGAAAGGGGAAACTAAGCTAATAATGCCAAGGGACCAGGGATAGAAGGATAACATGAAAGGAAACTACACTAAAAGGTGATAGCACCAGAAAAGAGGGATGAACACTCTTTTTTGAGCGAAAATGAAAGGAAATGCGTGAAAGGAGGCTAGGCACGAGTAGCACAGTTAAACACATATTCACCAGATCATTCTCATGGAACACAACTAAATAAGGAACTGCAAGGGATGTGAAATAGCAAAACCAGCACACAGTGCAAAATAAAAGGCAATAAGAAGGAATGCAAACACGTTAGGACAAAGAATAGTCACAAAAAATGCTTCTATTACTTCCAGAAATGCACAGAGCTATTACAATGATGAAGGAGGCCGATATCCACATGCAAGAGCCAGATCTAGAGGTCTGTAACTCAAAATATAGAAAATATGAAGTCCTTAGCAAAATGCGTAAGGATCCAGAGTGTCCAACATAACAAATGAGCCTATCTCTTACATTTATAGATGAATCCATGGAAGAGAAGGGAAGAAGGAGGGAAAACTTGAATTTGAAATACAACCACCAACAAGAAGCATTCAATGCCTATAAATCCACCTGGAGATCTATGTGAAATATGTTTCCCCACACCTTTTTGGCATGTTGAAGAAGAAAAGAGGGTGGATCATATCAAATCTGGTGGTTGGAGCAATCAAATCTGCTCATCAATGCTCAAAGAGACATTTTCCCACTTCTCACCTGCCAAAACTGCCAATAATTTGAATTTGAATTTCTAGCACTGTAGCTATGTCAACAGCTTTCTGAAAAGTCTAGGTGCACAATGATCTATGAGATATCTATATCAAAAGATATGGCTGTCAGAAATGCATTTCAGAGTCGTCGATGCACACAAAACATGTGGCACATGCAAATTGGCTGAAATGATGGCCAACTGTGTGAATGCTTTTCATTTCTGCCACATGTCACTTACTGATTTGTTACAAGGATTTGGCATGCCCTATTGGCATGCTTTGACTGGTTACATGTGGCACACTCAAGCATGTCAGAAAGATGACCTTGGCATAAAGGAGGGCACAAAGGAGGGCATGAGGAATGGGCATGCGGGAAGAAAATAAGGGACGCACATGACAAGGGACGCATGTGGGGAAAATGAGGAAAATAGTGAGCAGAGAACACATGGTCAACGTGCAACTATTACAAAGTGATGGGTGCGGCATGCATGAGAGGGCCAGGGACTTAGCTGATTGAAGCAATTGTGAGACGTGCGCAGGGTGAAGAAGCTATTAGGAAGAAGAAGAAAGCACAAAGGTGGGCGCAATGGAGGAGTGGAACAAAGAGGAAAAGGAAAATGGAAAGGAGAGAACAGAAAGCATGTAAGGGTGCTTGAGGAAAAGAAGGGGTGCCAAGGGAAAAAAGCAACCAAGGAAATGTGCCAAGAACTTGACATGTGCAACATTCAATGAGGAACTGAGAGAATATGTGTATACAAGTTATCCAAATAACTAGGAGAGTTATTTGGATAACAGTTTTGGTGACTTTCGGGGCCATCTTCCTGCTAGATGAAGAAGATCAGTAGCATGGAGCATCCATTGGGCATGGAGTATGCTTATGTAATCATGAAACTTGAAGAACCCCCTGTAGTCACTTGAATATCATTTCTTGACTCTATTCTGAATCTTGCAACTGCTTGAAAGAAGATTTGCATTCTAGAAGCAAAAAGAGTGCATGCAAGAAGCACATGAGAAGAAAGAACTATGTACAAACAAATAATGTGCACGCAATGCACTTAGAGGAATTGAAACTACTCTAATATATACAAAATGATGCAATAAACTTAATGGAAGGGTTTGAGATAGATCCCATTTACTGGGATTTGTAGTGTGCCTCCATCAAGATGAGTTAACTTGAAAGAGTTAGCCTCCTTACAGGAACTGATGATGTATGGGCCACTCCAAAGTGCATCAAACTTTGAATGGCACCCTGGTTTAGCTCTGTCAACATCCCATTTTAAAACCAAGTCCCCAACCTTGAAATATTGAGGCCTAGCCTTTTTGTCGAACCATTTCTTTGTTGCTTGTTGATGTTGTTCTATCTTGATCATGGTAGAGTTCCTTGATTCTTCAAGATTAACCAGCTCTGCCATTCTAATTTCTCTTTGGTTTGTGCCTTCAAATTCCAGCTACTGGGCAAGCGCTAATGAATTCAATTCTAGTGTCAAAGGAAGGGTAGCCTCCTTTCCATAGAAAATCTTGTAAGGTGAAGTTCCTATTTCCTTTTTACTATGATTCTATCTTCCCAGAGCACGCGTGAGACCTTTGTATGCCACTTTCTTTGGCTGATGTTCATTATGCACTTCATAATTCTGATCAGGTTCTTGTTTGTTGACTCTACCAGACCATTTCCTTGGGGGTAATAGTTGGAAGAAGTTTTCAGATAAATGCCCAGATTTAGAGCCCAATCAGTGATTTTATTACCAAGGAAGGCTTTTGCATTATCAGAGACAATGGTTTGAGGAATGCCAAACCTTGTGACTATACCTTCAAGAAATTCAAGGATGACTGACTCAGTTGATTCCTTGAGCATGAAAGCTTCTGTCCATTTGGTGAAGTAATCTGTAGCTGTCAACACCCATTTATGTCTAGCGCTTGAAGGTGGATTGATCATGCCTATGAAGTTCGAGACCCCATTGCGAAAAAGGTTGATCTGCTTGGATTGGTTAGAGGGGAAGCACTTACCAATCTTTTATTTTCCGTAAAGAAAGTGCATCCCTTGCATTTTGTGACCCACTTGTGTGCATCTGTAAATAGGGTAGGATAGAAGATACCTTCCATTATGATTTTCATTGCTGTAGTTTTGGTAGAGAAGTGTCCACCAGAGAATCCATCGTGAAATTCTGCTAACACTTTTTCAGTCTGCGCACCATTGATACATCTTAACAACACACCATCAAGATTCTTCTTGAAGAGAAGTCCATCAATCAACACATAAGGGATAGATTGTAACCTCATATGTCTTATCTTTTATTTGTTTATACCAGGAGGGTATGCACCCTCGGAAAGGAATGTGATCATTTCCTTCATCTAGTCATGTGTTCCAAGGTCTATATTTTTCTCAAGTTCTATGTGCACGGAGATCCTCATCCAGAAATAATAAAACCTCAGGATCACTATGCGCATCCTCAGAAATTTTCCTATAGAGTGTGCTACCTCTTACTAGATTTGTGGCCTTTATAGTCACATCATACTCCATGATTTTGGTCACCCATCATGCTCTTTTCTCACTGATTTTTTCTCCCATGATGAAGTCTCTGATAGAAGAGTGGGAGACTAACACCTTGATATGATTGGTGGTGAGCATACTTTTGAATTTCTTGAGTGTGCACATGATGGTGAAGACATGCTTCTCCATGTGACTGTACTTTAGTTCATAATCCTTCAGTGTCTGGCTGAAGAAAGCCACTGGTTGTTCCAGCCCTTGTTCATTTTCTTATGTTAGGACAACAACAACACTTGCATCAGTGCCATAAGCATAAAGGATGAAATCCTTTGAATAATATGGATTGATGAGTGTTGGTGCACAAGAAATAATTTCTTGCTTGATTTTGTTGAAGCTTTCTTTTCCTTCTGTTTTCCATCTGAAAGTTGTGTCCTTTTGAGCATCAAGGTGATGGGCCGAACCAGTCCTGTAAAGTTAGGGATAAAACGCCTAACAAAATTGATCTTGCCAAGGAAGGAATGTAGGGCCTTTTTGTGCATGGTAGGGAAAGAGCTAGGATGGCTGAAATGTGCTTAGGATCAATTGTGATGCCATCCTTTGAAACCACATGGCCCAAGAGCTTTCCCTATGCCACTACAAAATTGAACTTCTTGGGGTTAAGAGACACCCCAAACTCTCTACATCTCTCAAAGACCTTTTCTAGGTGCACCATATGATCCATGCTTTACTTTGAGAAGACTGTTATGTCATCAAGGTAAACCAAGATGAACTCATTGATGTAACCTTTGAAGGCAATATCCATGGTGCACTGAAAATGTGGCACCCACATTTGATAGACCAAAGGGAATTTTATGATATGCATATGTTCCCCACTTGGTTGTAAATGCCATTTTGAATTGATCCTCTTCCTTGACAAAGATCTGATTGAAACCTGAATATCCATCTAGCATGGAGAATCTCTGCACGCTAGCCACAGTCTGTAGAATCTACTCCATGGAAGGCAAAGGATAATGATCCTTTAGAGATGCCTTATTCAAATCTCTAAAATCAACACGAAGTCTAATTTCACCATTCTTCTTACACACTGGAACCAGATTTGTGACCCAGGTAGAGTATTTGATAGGAAAAATAATTTTTTCCTCAATGAGTTTGGATAATTCCTTTCTCATGAGGGGATCTATCTTTGGATTGACTGGTCGCTGCTTCTATTTGATGGGCTTGATACCAGGATCAAGGTCAATGGAGTGTTGAGAAACACTTGGATCAAAACCTTTGAGGTCTTCATACTCCCATGAGAAGATATCACTATATTTTTGACAGAGAGAGATGAAGGCCTATTTCTCTTCATGCACACAAGTTCTGCTAAGCAATAACTCTTTCTCACACACAATAGTGACTGAGGAGAAGTCTTCTTGCATGATGCATATGTACCTTTCTTCACCCTTGAACTCATCATCAGGGATAAACATTTTCTCTAAGGTGACCATCCCTTTAGGAAACTTGTTTGTCTTTAGCTGTATTACTTGGTCACCATAGCTATCATGCAAGTCAGCTTGCATGCTTGATGAGAACTCAGCTTCATTCTGGATAAACTGGATGATTTGTGCGTCACTGTCAAACACTTTCCAATTGGTGTTTTTGTTAGGAATAGATGGTCTTATCACCATCTTAATGTGTTGATTATTTCCTTTCACAAATTCCTTCAGTAGGAGAGAACTATGAACCAAGCACGGCCATTTGGTCAGCTTCCTTGTTCATTTTGTGTGGCACCACCTGCAGATTTAGAGCATCAAATCTCTCAAGGAGGTCCCAAACTCTATGTTTATAAGCTTTGAGAAGCTTATTCTTTGTCTAGCATTTTTTAGTAACCTGGTGGATAACCAATTTTGTGTCCCCAAAGATCTGCATCACCTTAATTTTCTTCTTCTCAGCAATGAGCAAGCCATGCACCAACGCTTCATACTCTGCCACATTATTAGAACATGTAAACTATAACCTGTGCATGAAGAATAATTTCTCATCCTTAGGGAAATGAGAACCACTCCTGCTCCCATGCCATTTCTTCTTCTAGATCCATCAAAGTACAACTTCCATAGACCTTGCTTCAACTTTTTTTTCTTGAGAGTGCATGGCAGCACAACTTCTTATTCAAGGATGCAATAAGCTCCAAGCCCAATTTCATAAGCTTCTAGTTCTTCAGCATATGGATCAAATTTATGGTGTCTCTTCACCCATTCATCAAGTACTAGGTTAGGAACAGAAGGGTGGAAGAGACTACTCTTCAGGAACTGAAGCTTTTTCTTCTTGGATTAAACAGTTGGCTTGGAGAGGGGATGGGACATATGACTCTACATGATAGGAAAATATAGGCTCAACTTGTATGGTAAGTCGGGTACCATATCTTGTCTTAAGTAACATATGAGAACAATCAGAAGACTAGTAACCACCCACTTTAGTAGTAAAGTCTGTTGATAGATATAGGGAAAATAAAGGAGGTAGTTCAATGATTGACACATCTTGAGTAATAGTTAGGCTTGGACATGCATGAAGGGTTAACTCAAGATCCTTGATGAATCCTAAGGTGGTGACAGTTGAACCATCAAGTTGTAGGACTCCTTTAGACAAAGGGCTATATTTCAGACCTAAGACATTGGCTATTTTCTTAGGCATAACAGAAGTACTAGCACCTGAGTCAATCATGTAATTATGCACTAGGTGTTTGCCTATGATCAAGGACATATAGAAGGGTGGGGTTTTAACAACTTTACTTACTTGTTTCTCCTCTTCTTGGTAGACATTGATAGAAGCATGTGGATTCTGTACAACTGGATCAACATGTGAGAGTTGTGTTAGAGCTTCATGCAATAGATCCCATTGAAATGGAATGGTTAGGGAATACCACATAGTGACATTTATGTTTGTTCTCTTCATCTGGTCCACAATGCTAAATGGAAGGCCCCTTTCTTGTGCATTTGGGGAACAACATCCCTTCTTGACTATTTCAGGCACAGAAATCCTTGACTTTAGCTAGAGCAGAGGCTTGAACCTACCAAAGGAGGGGCACGCACTGCTTCAGAAGGAGCTTTGTGGGGTCCTCCTACGTAGGGATTTGAGAACTTTTATTACTAGATGCCTTGGCTGCATCTTTCTGCTTCTAGGATCTTCTTACATTGCTAGGAGTGGACCTGCACACCTGACTCTAACATTATTTTCTTGTATCTTGTGTTGTCCGCAACTTGGGCATGCGGTCTTTTTGTATCTTCTGCAGCTTGGTTGATTACACAAAAGTCCTCAGTGCCAAAGAACATCAAATTTGTCTCTAGAGGAGCTTCTGGTATTTCTTGGCTTTCTTCTTTAGGGGCACTTGTTGAAGGCTCAAAAACTGAAGCATTCTAGATCATGAAGGATTATGTGTGAGAAACATTGGCATAATGATATTGACTATGAGGCATGTTGCAAGGGAAGCACCATTCTGACTCTTGTGCCAAATTTTTTTGAACTAGAATGAGCACCTAACTTGCATTGGGTGCTGGAAGAGAAGGCACGGGAGGAATAACTTGCAAGGGAAGATGTGCATTAGGATGCCATCTATCATTCTGCTGGTTGGGTGCATATATCTTTGATTTCCATACTGATTCTACCAAGGCTGATTTCTTTGACCATGCACCTGATTAGAATTACATCTATAGGCTTGCACCTGTTTCTTTTCTAATGATATGACTTTGTTTAATAAATTTCTAATCAGGGCCTTCAATTCTTCATCTTCCTTCTATTGCTGCGTCGGAGAGTAGGATGTTGAGTAAACTAGTTGCACTTTACAGGAACAAAATGGGGGCCATAGAAGGCTGGGGTGCTTGTGAAATTTTTGGGAACAATGTGGCATAGGATAGGTCTAGGAGATATCTTTCCCACTTGAATAAGACTATTTTCTGCCCTTACTGTAATACTATAAGAATCTTGGTAAAGTCCTACCTCCCATGGATTGGATCATAACTGGAATATCATTTTTGAGTGCCTTCAGATAATATAGGAAAGCATGCTGGGTTGTAGGTCTTACCACAAGAGGGATTCTGTCCCAAGTCTTCTAAAATCTGATGTTGAAATCAGTCATCTACTCATTGGGAGCCCTCCTTGTTGTTGTCAGTTGCTCCACCAGAGATAGGTGATCTGACTTATCTTCAAAGTAATTACAAAGAGCTATTCCCAGCTCATCCTAGGTTGTGATAGATCTAAGTCTCAAGCCTCGGTACCATTGAAGCGCTTTACATTTGAAAGAGGCTGCAAGTAGCTTGACTGCTACATCATCATGTGTGATTAAATAGAGTGAGCACACATTTGCTATATCTTGGATATGCTCCTGAGGGGTGACTTAATTCTCACCAGTAAAGTATGGAATACTCTTGAGCATGCCATTTGGCATATCATGTTGCACAACTAGAACCAAGGGAATTCCTCCTGCAAAGTTTGTAAAGTTTCTCAGTGGAGGAGGTGGTTGATGTGCCATTACAGGGTGCTCACGTTATCTGTTTTGAGGCGGGAGTTGAATGGGTGCAGTGTGATGGAGATAGAGATGCATGTGCATGTGGATTTCTGGAATGAACTATTCTTGGGATAGATGGAGGTACTCAAAATAATCTTCAGCTGTTGCACTTCTTCTTGTATGCACTCTTCTCATGAAAGGAGCTCTTAGGACTACTAAAACAAGATATCTTAAAATGTTGGAGTCACCAGATGTGTTGAAATGAGCCTCCAAAGGGTGAAACACTAAGTCCACACACCAGAACTTAGAGATATGAAATTTGAGCTTTCAATGCTTCTCCCACCTAAGCATGCCAGAAAACTGTTGGTTTCTCAAACCTGTGCACCCATGTCTTGGATCTTGGAAGGGCTGAGGTGTTTGAGACCACAATGGAACCATCCCCAAGTTGTGGGACCTTACATGCTTGGGACAGATCTCCAGAGAAGGCTGGTTCCTCTATCTACTTCTACTGCTACTGCTACTCCTAGTGCTGAAAGGGGAAACTAAGCTAATAATGCCAAGGGACCAGGGATAGAAGGATGACATGAAAGGAAACTAAACTAAAAGGTGATAACACTAGAAAAGAGGGATGAACACTATCTATTTTGAGTGAGAATTAAAGGAAATGCATGAAAGGAGGGTAGGCACAAGTAGCACAACTGAAACATGTATTCATTATATCGTTCTCATGGAACACAACTAAATAAGGAATTGCAAGGGACGTAAAATAGCACAACCAGCACACAACGTAAAAGAAAAGGACAAGCATGAAGGAATGCAAACATGTTAGGACAAAGAATAGTCACAAAACGATGCTTCTATTACTTCCAGAAATGTACAGAAGCTGTTACAATGATGAAGGAGGCCTGATATCCACATGCAAGAGCCAGATATCTAGAGGTCTGTAACTCAAAATAAAGAAAGTATGGAGTCCTTAGCAAAATGCGTAAGGATCTAGAGTGTCCAAAATAATAAATGAGTCTATCTCTTACATTTATAGATGAATCTATGGGGGGAAGAAGGGAAGAAAGGTGGGAAAACTTGAATTTGAACTACAACCACCACTAAGAAACATTCAATGCCTACAAATCCACATGTATATCTATGAAATACACTTCCCCAAGCCTATTTGTCATGTTGAATAATGAAGGAAGGTATATCATATCAAATTGGGTGGTTGGAGCAATCAAATCTACTCATTAATGCTCAGAGAGATGTTTTCCCATTTCTCACCTACCAAATCTGCCAAGAATTTGAATTTGAATTTCTGGCACTATAACTGATGTCAACAAATTTCTGACAAGTCTAGGCACACACTGATCTGAGCTTTGTAGAAAAAGACTATTAGAATATGTCAGAGTTGTCGGTGCACATGAAAAACACGTGGCGCACATGGATTGGCTGAAATGACATGGCCAATCATGCAAGTATTTTTCATTTCTTTTCCACATGTCACTTTTTGATTTGTTGCAAGGATTTGACACCCTTGTTGGATGCACTTTGATTGGTTGCATATGGAACACACTCAAGAATGTTTAGAAGATGACCTTAGCACAAAGAAGCACAAAGGAGGGCATGAGGAAAGAGCACACGGAGAGGAAGGTGAAAGAAGAGGCACACAGTGTGACATGCGTAGGGGAAAATGAAGAAAATTGGTGAGTAGAGAATGCATGGTGAAGACACAAATATTACAAAGTGATGGGCACGACACGCAAGAGGGCTAAGGACTTAGCTGATTGAAGCAAGTCTGAGATGCACATAGGGTGATGAAGCTGCTTAGGAAGAAGGAAAAATTGTAGAAGGTGGGTGCAAGGGATGAGTGGAACAAAAAGGAAGAGGAAAATGGAAGTAGAGAACAAAAAGTGTGTAAGGGTGCTTGAGGAAAAAGAAGGGGTGCTAAGGGGAAACTGTAATTGAGGAAATGTGCCAATTGAACATGAATGCGTGTAATCATTCAATGAGGAACTAAGAGCCAGATATGTATATAAGTTATCCAAGTAACTAGGAGAGTTATTTTTATAATAATTATATCGATATTTGTATTGCATCTTTATAATATGTCAACATGTAAGTGTACAAGGATAAACAAGATTTATAATAGACCTCTAAAAGTGCTAAGCAAGAATGGATAAGTTATATTTATCATAGCAAAAGTGTATTGTAAAATCAAGGTTTTCCAAAGTGTACATTACAAAATATGAGTGTGTGCAGAAACAAATCATTAGGTCCCTAATCACATTTATTTTAGAAACAAAGAACACCTAAGAATCATATGAGAGGTCATATACATTCTAGAAGTGGTAAAGAGAGAAATAGATGGTTGTTGATGTAGAAGTTGCTAAAACCCTGTCACACAATATGTAGTGCCCTATCTTGTCATACCTGAATGCTTTTTTTTTTCAAGGCCATCGATTATTTTATCTTACATTATAGAAATTTTATGATAATTAAATGATCAAATCCTTGTTTGGTGTGTTATTTGTGTCTCAACATTGTAAGTAAATTGTTTTTAAATATTTCCTTTGTTGAGAGAGGTAATTAAATTCATAAACACCATGCCAAACATCTCAGGATGGTTTTTGGCGTTTTACCGTGTTACGATGTTGTTACGAAGAAAACATAAAGTTCATGAGCACCTCTCTAAACATCAAATAGTGTATGTCTTATTTTATGGGTCATAAGACTATGAAACAATCTGGGTTGGAATAAAATAAAATTTGTAAATAGTAAAATTAATGTTTAAAAATAATAAGGATAAAATTAAAATAATAAAATAAATATTTAACTAAATTTAAATAAATCAAATATAATGAAATAGAATAATTAGAAATAAAATAAAATAATGAATTTTTGGTATTAGTGGCCTTAGAATTGGTAGGGGAGGAAACAATTAGAGGGTTGGTGGAGTAGGTGGGAGGAGCAAAGTGGATTATGGTAGGGCATGGGCATCATCAAGGCATCATGATGAATGAATTTTGTTAGATGGGTATTTGTATTCCATGGTAGAAATGAATGCAAATCATTAGATGTAAAGTAAACTCCACAAGCCTTTCTATCTCTACAAAAAAATCTACAATTGCATGCCAAATTAAGAGCTTTGAAAAGGTCATGGAGATCCATTATATCATAAATGAATTCAGACATAACATGATTATCGAAGAAAAACATAATGGGCAAGTGATATCGGGTACACGATTAAAATTACTAGCTACCTCACGTATATAAAAGGATTTTTTTTTCTCTATCTGGTCCCTTATTTAGACATACGACAAGTCTTTACACTTATATCTTTCCATGATAATTTTTTAAACATGATGGGTGGGTAAGAATTGTTGTTGTTTCACCAAATGCAATAGAAATTTTCCCAACCTGATCAAATCACTCTTTCTAGCATGCTCACATCTTGCATTTAAATAATATCCTTAAGATAGAGAATCAATGTCCCATGAAGAAATGTGTGCCCAAGTCAACTATTTCATCATGATGGAATACTTGTAGGTTTGTAAGTTTAGTATATGTGTTGAGGGGAAATATGAGTAGTAAACATATTATGCCTCGTTTCCTTTAACCTGCCATTATACATGAAATATGAGATGGATTTCAACATAAGTTTTAGAATGAGAGTGGTAAATGGACGGATTTTCCATTTTATGATAATAATAAAAAAGATAGAAAATACACATTGTTATTTAATCTAAATCAATAAAAATGATGAGTAGGTGGACACCACTCAAAGCTTGAAGGAAAGTGAATAATTTTTTCATGTTATATTGGTGGTGCATGGGAATACATATGCAAAATTTGGAATCATAGAAAATACACAAAAAAATATTTGACAAATTTATTATTGCAAATTTGGTCTTATCGACTACTATATTTTCATATTTTACATAAAATGGTGTACTTGAAAGAGGCATTTAGAAAACATTAATCCTTGGGGTATTAGGTACGGGTGATGGAGAGGGATAGGATGAGCTCTTGAGAGGTCTAGATAATGAAAGGGTGATTTCTAATTGGATTTTGGGACATGCCCTTGCACCAATTTTGTCTTTAATATGTTGCCACATTTTAATTATAGGCTATCCATTTAATGATATAGCCTCATCTCCTTTGTCACATTCTACGTTCTATCTAAATAAGGACATTATGAAAAATTTATATGATTACTCTCTAATTGGAAACAAATGATATAGAATCACATCTTTGTACACTCATAAATGTGTCATATAAGTCTTTTCCTAAGTATCAATTCTTAAATTTTTAGTTTATGAGAAAATTATCAAGCATGTGATCAAACGCAATGAAAATGTATTCATCCATACCATATATAACAATATGTCAAGTTTTAATGAAAATAAACTCATTGGTTTGAAGGAAGGTGCTTATTTTACTAAATTTTGGCCCCAAAAGTTAACATGTGTTGACAGACTCACCTTTTTTTAGATAAAGAAAAACCCATATAAACATAATGGAATGAGTATTTTTGAGATATTTTTATTTTCTAGTACCATTGATAGACATGTGTGTAAAATTCAATAATATAGATAAGTAGCGTTAACTATTTTATAAAATGCATTGAACTATAGAAAACATGTGGACCAACCATACCATACCTCTCTTGCAGTTCCTCTTCATTCTCCAGGCATGGATTTTTTTTTCCTCTCCTATATTTTTATCCTTATTACTTGCATTTTTATTAGAATGAGTTTCCTTTAATTGATTAGTATCTACACAAAGGAAAAAAATGATAAAATTTTGGTTATCCATTATTAACTATAAAATGCTCATTCTACCATGAAACCAATTTATAATAATACTTACTCAAATATCCCAAAAATAACCTTTGAAATTATAGAAAAAAAAAACATAACCACCCTCAAATTTTTAGATTAGATCTCAAATTCATGAGTGAAAATTATGTGTAAAGCTATGTTTTTTTTAATATTGGTAAATAGTTTTTTGAAAGGGACTATACCCTTGTGTACAGAAGAAGGCCTAAAAGCCGGAATAAGAGAGAGGAGCAGAGAAGCTGTAGCAGAGCACAAAAGTTACAGCAAAGAACAACGAAGCCCAGAAACAGCTACACAAACGAGACTTAACAGCAAAACAACGGCAAAAAAACAGCAAGCCTACAGCCAAGAAGCAGTAATAAAAACAATAAGGTCCAGCAAAAGTAGTCGGGACTACTTCTTGGCCGCTTGATCAAAAGCTATGTTATTTCAAAAAGAAAACAATAATTTAAAATTTTACAAAACCTCCTCAAAATTAATATCCAAAAGGTGACTCTGGACCTCTCCCCTTTATTTTGATCATTGAAAAAAAAAATATTTGATATATAATGATCACTATAAAATACATAATCCTCATTCAAAAACTTTCTTAAAGTGTTTTCAAAGCTGATTTAGAGATCACCTTGGAGAGTTGGTTGTGGGAGGTAGTCACTCAACATTACAAATCCCCTTTGGAATCATTTATTTAAATTCCTATGAATATAGAAAATAGAATATACCTCTATAAACATCCTCATTTATGTATAGATAATTATGTACCATAATTGGTTTCCCTTATTTATATTAAAAAAAATCCACACTTGTTTCGGAGCCACCTTGGCATAAGTTCCTTAAGTGCAAATAACAAAATCCTACCAACCCGTTCCATAAAGATAGCCACTTGGGCTAATTTGAACAATAAAGTGACCAAGTCTTGTTGAACATATTCTAGACTTTTTCGAGACACCCTTCGTGGGTACAACTAATTGATGTTTGGGAACATATTTTATAATCATAATTAACCCCCCTGAACACCTTAAACGACATGACAAATGGAATTTATGATTTGCATGAAAATGCTTCCCTTCCTGATTGAATTCCTTTAGTGGGAGTGAAAGCAATAAATGTGTGATGAGATTAAAACCTCTTCCAACTCTAAAATATGAATAGACTTCGAATGTTGTGTGTAAAACTCGATTGTTCTCTATCATCTCATTCTTGGTCATGTAAATGAAATGTTGTTTGCATAAAGAAAATGAATGGTTCTCTCTCTACCTCTCTATCTAAAACCCAGAAACATAGTTATGATTTGAAATGTTGTGGGAAATAGTAGTCTTGTTCTCTCTCTAAATTGTGAATGCAAATCTTGATAGCATTGTTAGATGAGAGGGGTGGGATCCATGTCCAGCTTTGTGCTAACACCATGTTGATGCATGTGGCAAGAGGCGGCGGAAATAAATGTTTATTGTAATTGATGGTTGAATTGCAGTTAGATCTCTTAGATGTGTATATTTTATTTGAAAAGATAAATTGAGATCTCTATTGTTAAAATTAATGTATGGTTGTATTTTGGATGGTAACTGCATCAGTTGAAATTGAAAGTATCAATTATGAAATTGTAAAATATGATGTGATTGCGAATAGTGTGTTGTTTCTAAATGATTTATTAATAATTGGAAATCGGTAATTAACATGTCATTTTAGCCTTGCATGACAAAGGAATATTGCAACAATAGAATGAAACAAATGAATAACTTGTTATGACCCTCATCCTTCAACGTAACTTAATTAATTATGTCCATAGTGAAACCGAACCAGTTAGTCAAAATTCTTAAACCATGTGACAAGAACCTATGCTATATTGTGAATTAACATTCACTTATACTATGTAAAGTGGGTCAAGACTATATGACCTTTTTGGAACTTAGGATAACCAATCCCTATTCTTGCTTGCCTTTTCTAGCAAACCTTTCACAATGGTGACTCAATGTACCTTGTACATTCTACTCATTAAACTCATGCGAGTAACCTCCTTATGACTTTATGGGAAAAAGTGTTTTCCTAGAAAGTAACAAAATGATTAAATAAAGTAAATAATGAAAACTATGTGAAATCATTATATTCTGATTCCTTGGTGAACTCTTTTAAGTAGATGTGAGTGTAATTCTGTCCTAAATTATGGAATAAGTAAATTATGATAACATTGATGATTAATTCATTGAGAGATTTAAAACTTTAATTGGAATGAATTAATTCTAAGACCTCTTAAGAAGTTACTCATGGGCAAAACCTTATAGCCTATAACAAAATACTAAAAGTTGTGTCCAATAAGATGTTATTGAAAGTGTAAAGTGAAACTCGAGTTCTCCCTTTAAACTTGTGGTTAAACCCTTTGGGTTTACCTAATCAGAAGTAAATGAGGTGTTCCATGTGAGTAAATGTTATAATAAAATGGAAATTTGTAAATCAGAAAATAAGAGTTTTTTGTGCATTTATATGCTTTAAATGATGCAAAGAAATGATTAAACAAGAATTTAATTATGACAATGAAGTTGTAAACCATTGTAACCTATGTAATTGTGAATGAAAATCCCTTCTCTCTCTATGTGATTTTGCTATTGTTGTGTTTCGCTCCTTCGAGAAAATGTGGTATTATATTATGTCATTTGTTGTCATTGTATGTGTGTGGGGTGGGATTCATCATTGATTATGGAGGGATAATAAGTGGGTGTTAGTGAAAAAGGAATAAGGACTTGAATGTTTTATATGGAGGAAACAAGGGGAATCATGACTAGTCTTAGTGGAGGTATAATGTGTTGATATATTAAATGGAGAATAAGTGTTGAAAATTTTGTTTTTTGATATATTATATTGGATTGTTTGTATTGTAGGAACCAAAGACTAGCCAGGATTTATTAATGGAGTTATAAGTGGTAGTACATATGATGGCCTCTCCCTTTTTCGAATGATGTAGATAGGCTATGTGGTGTGAGTTGTCTTCATATTTTGTGTAAAGTATTTCTCTTACATCATACCTTTAGTGTTTTTATGTTTGTGTAAGAATATTATACCTTTTTTTGTTATACAAAGTGATCCATAAGTATTGTTCATGTAAGTGTTTAAAGAAAAAATTATCTTATTTTTTGGCTTGTGTTTTTGGTCTATAACTTTTGGGCGGTATATATCGAATCATAGTGGAGGTTTAAACTTTGGGACCTATCGAGATAGATATTTGATGTGAAATAAAAGTATGAAATGGTGACGGAGATGGAAGTATTATGTTATGTTATTATATTATTCATGAAATGTACTTGTGATGTTTTGGATGTACCTATAGTGTTGTATAACTTGGTTTCGAGATGTGATCTAATGATGTGTTTTTCGATAGGAGTATTACCTCATGCATTCTATATGTATTTTATGTGTGTCAGTATCTTGTAATGTGTAAAAAATGTCCTTTGTAACGATGAATTTGCAGTAATTTTGTACCATGTTGTTATTTCATATGTGTACAACCAACTTCTTGAGTGATAAAAGTGTTTCCTAGTGATTTGTGGATGTATCATGATGTTATATCACCATGGTTAATTGCATGTGTAGTATTTGTAAGGTATGTGATAAGTCCATTTCCTTTTTAATTTGGGGTATATCATGAGAATTATCAAAAATTGTTATATTATAATAGTGTTATGAGTATATGGTGTGAGCAATGTGTCATGTTGTGATTCATGCAAATTTTGTGATGTTCTACCTAAATTATGTACTACATATGTGTATGATGCTATGGTTGTATTTTTTCCTAGTAAATCATTATGTTAGTGATGTATATATTATGTCTTTTTTTGTGTCACCCTACATTGTTTATTCATATGGGTAGCATCAGGGTGTAAGTGTGGTGTGAAGAAAATTAGATTGTTATCCATATTACTTGAGATCGAGTATGAGATAGAAAGTGGAGTATTATAGTAGACTTAAAAAACACTTATGTTCATTTGGTATCTTTGAAATTTACTCAATTGGTGTCATGCATATTTTTTTTCATGTACACCTATAGACTTAGTAAATGGAAACTTGTACCCATTCTCTTAGTCTTTAACTAGTTGTCTTAGGGATGACCTTTGTGTGGTTATGAACTATGTTGAGCCTTATGAGTGGTTAGAGATGATCATTCAAAAAAATATTCTAGAAGCTATATTATTCATATTCCAAATTATTCTTGATTCCATACAATGTTTGATGCAACTCAGTGGATGTTCCGAGATGTGCACTCGATGATATAATACCCTGGTCACTGGCACCTTTTGAGGTTATATAGTACTTTGTGATGTGAATCATTTTATATGTATTTTATTTGTAGACTTTATTGTACTCAAATCCAAAAAATTTAATTGACTTGTATTTCAATCTTTAAGGATCATTTTATGCTTTTTGTGAGTTTTTTGTACTTTTAAGTGTGGCTACTTAGCCAAATTCTGATTTAATTATTGAGATTTCCTTTTATTGTAGATTTTTTACACAAAGCTGTTATGGATTTTGATTGTTAGTTGGATATTCATTGTCCATTGTGGACTTTGATGATAGTTAAAAATGTGTCGTATGTGTTATATAATTTGACATCAACCTAATACAATCCTTTTGTAGAGTGTGGGATACACCATAGAGGTCATAGCATTATATTGCTAGGATTCGTAAGTTGATAAGACTTTGTTTTTAAGGTGATAGGGTTGTATGTGTTTAGGTTCATAGAGTGATTTGGCCCGAGTTTTGGCACTATGAGTCAATTATTAATATTGAGAGGCCATAGGTTTCTTGGAGTTTATATTTTTGATGTATCAATTGATTGAAGAGTTATTACATGTGAGTCCTTTTTTTTGTCTATTTTGTGATGTTTGGGCTTAACGCTCCTCATTTATGGAATCTGATATTTTAATCCTATCTTATCACCATGTTGAAGATATTTATGATTTTGACGTCATTGTAAAACGTGATGCATACATACTTTTGTGATGCATTTTTATTATTTTGGAACATAGATTGGCTCATGTTTCTTTATGCTTTAGGCATGGGTATTGAGTACTGTGATATGTGGACTATATATTCTTCCCTTGGTTTAGATGGTGGCCTTGTTATGAATTGCAGTCGTGTAAAAAATGTGATAAAGGGTATTTTATTGGAGTTTCCTCATGTTTTGTTTTGGGTCTTATATGACCTTATGATGACATGTGTTATTGGGAAACCCATTGAAATTTTGAATTATAAATTTTTAACTATGAAAAATATGTGAGAAACGAACTAAATGATAGATAAATTAAGAGAACTACCAATCTTCATAGACCATTTATAGTTGGATAAAATTGAAATATTTTTACTTTTACCCATGTGGTTGCACTTTAGCAACAATATCCATTTCTAGTGGCATGGTCACTATTGGTTTCTTTTTCTAGTGCATACCTCTAGTTACCCTTAGCATGGTTATTGTATCAAGGAAGATGCTCTTATACGGGGAGTTAAGTTTAGTGCCTTGACCCATCACACTTGGTAGGAAATATTTTTTGATGCCATTCATTTTGGTAAGGTTAAATTGTAGAATTTTTGGGTGAATTAACCAATCAAACACTTATAGAGCCTTATCATGAACCCCAATTTGGTGTGGTATTTTTTCCTTGACATTGTTAGTAAAATTACTTGAATATTTATTTCTCAAGACAAGTGAAGCAAGGTGTAAATACCTTTCCAAGCATCTCAAGATGATTTTTTTTGTCAAATCACATTGTGAGGTTGTCATTGGGTAACCATCGATTTTGTGAGTACCTCGCTAAACACTGATTGGTGTAGATATTCAATTATTTTTCATTAAATCATGAAACTCCATGAGATGGAATTAAAAAAAAAAATTATATAATATAATTAAATAATTAAACTAACAAGGATAAATTAAATTAATAAAATAAATAAATAAGTACTATAGTTAAAATAAATAAAATGAAATGAAATAAGATAACTGGATATAAACAAAATAAAATTAAATAATGAAATTTTGGTATTGGTGACCTTAGACTTAGTAAGGGAGGAAGTAATTGGAGGTTTTTGGAACAAGTGGGAGGATGAAGGTGGTGAATGTCATGGCATATAAACCATCAAAGGACCAAAAGGAATGGAATTTTTTAGATGGGTGGTTACAATGAAGGATAAACATGAACGAAAAGTTTTAGGTGGAAAGTGAACTCCAAAAACCTTTCCAAACACATTCCAAAATAAAATATTTGAACAATTCATAGTTATTAATCATAACATAGGTGTTGAAAAAATACTGATATTGAAAAGAGGGGTGAATCAGTATTAGATAAATTGATAATTATTTAAACATTACATCCACAACAACAAAATCACATAAGATGTAATAATTTCACAACACATGATTTATGTGGAAACTCTTTAAGGATAAAATGACATATCAAAATATGTTATTTTGTGCATATTATTTTCATGTGTGGAAGTGTTGAATATTTTACACTAAAAGTATCGTACACTCTCCACAATTTTATCACTAGGGTTCAGGAAATGTTCCTGATATTTCAGAAAATGTGCTCTTCTCATATGGGTGGTATATTTTACCCATAGGTTTATGTGGTGGTTTTGGCCCATGGGTTTGTTACCCACGGTAATGTAAAAATGCTTAATCAGTTTCCTATTGATAATATTTTGGGCTTTTGATAGGGTAGAAATATCATTGTAGATGTGTGTGAGTTCAAGTATGAATTCAGGAGAGATTTTTTAGCACAGCTCCAAAAAAATCTAGGTATTATATTTAGAGAAAGAGGTGGCTTGTAATAAAAATATGAGTAAGTGATTCTTGGTGGAAGTATCCCAAATTGGGTGATCCACATTAAATATTGTATCTCTGTTGTGTTCTTTTATATTCTGCACTTTTATTTCAAATATGTAATATCTTTCTTGCTATTAGTTTCTACTATTGTGATTCCGTGTGGGATTGTTCTACATATTTTATCCCATATTTCCTCATAATTGGTTTCAGGTCCTGGTTTGGTTTGCTGATGTGTTGAATCATAGGAAAAAAATTAGCTTAAGTGGGAGGTATAAAAGATGATAGAACAAAGGTTGATAAATTCAATGGATATAATTTTAGTCTTTGGAAGATGCAGATGGAAGATTACCTTTATCAGAAGTATATTTATATTCCACTATCTAAGAAAGAGAACAAACCCTTGAGTATGATGGATTTGGACTAGTATTTTCATGATAGGAAGGCACTTGGAACAATCCGTCTATGTATTGCATCTTTGGTATTATTTAAACTTTCAATGGAAAAGACTACAAAATAACTTATGGATGCATTAGGAAAGTTATATGAAAAACCCTATGCCTTTAACAAGATAATTTTTAATGAAAATTTGGTTTACTTTGAGGATTTCTAAGAATGGTTTAGGAGCATAACATTTAAATGATTGTAATACGGTTGCAAATATATTAGGTTAGATTACAATAGAATTTGATGAATAAGTTAGGGATTTATTAAGTCTGTTCTCTTTACCTGATAGTGTGAATAACTTGGTAATGGTGGTAACCAACTCGGTTCTAGATAGCTCAAAGTTAAAATTTGAGGATGTTGTAGGGGTTATTCTAAAAGAGGAAATGTGAAGAAAAATCTTTGGGGAATCTTATACTTCAAGGAATGCTTTGATGGTGGAAACTAGAGGGAGATAGAAAAATAGAAGAAGCCGTGGAAAATTGAAAGATACGACAAGGTCAAAAACCAAAAGCAAGATGGTATGCTGACATTGTGGAAAAGATGGAAATGCAAAGAAGGATTGTGTGGAGCTTTAGAATAAGAAGAAACAATAGGAAGAAAACAAGGAGGTGAATGTGGCAACAACTAATGTCTACCAAGATTCTTTGATTCTTTCTTTTCACAATATTGTTGAAACTTGGGTTTTAGATTCAGGGGCTTCTTTCCATGCTACTCCACATAGGCATTATTTTGTTGATTATGTTCAAGGGGGTTTTGGGCCATTTTTTCATGGTGATTATGAGCTTTACAACTCAGTTGGAAAAGTTTATGTTCAGGTTAAGATGTAGAATGGGAATACATGGCTATTTAAGGATGTCAGACATGTGACTACATTAAGAAGAAATTTGATATCGGTGGGGTAGTTGGGAAATTATGGTTGTACTGTGATATTTACATCAGACTCTTGGAAATTTACCAAGGGTTCTTTTGTGGTGGCAAGAGGTAAGAAGGTTAGAACCTTGTATTTAACCACTGATATCACTAATGCTTATAATCTTGTGGCTTCAAACGTAGACACAACATTGTGACACTATAGGCTAGGTCATATGAGCCATAAGGGCATGGATATCATAAATAATATTTTTCTTGAATATATAAAAATAAGTTTGTAGTTCTTTGAGAACTTCATATATGGGAAACATAAGTGACTAAAGTTTCTCAAGCTTATAAATATGAAGAAAGAGAGTAAGTTAGAGTTTGTACATTCTAATGTGTGTGGGGTGGCTCAAGTATCATATCTTGGGGGTTCAAATTATTATGTTACTTTTATTAATGATGTGACAAAGAAATTTTGGGTATATTGTATTAGAAATAAGTCAGATGTATTTGACACTTTTGTTAAATGGAAATCCTTAGTAGAGAATGAAAAAAGTCTTCAGTGAAAATGTCTCAGGTCAGATAATGGAGGGAAGTATTGCAGTAAGGATTATGATTATTATTGTTCTAAGAATGGAATATGTAGGAAAAAGATAGTTCTAGGAACTTTGAAGTATAATGTCATGTCATAAAGGATTAACATGACAATAATGGGATGTTCTAGGAACATGAGGTTAGATGTGGGACTCCCTCTTTCTTTTTTGGAATAAGTGGTGAACACAACTGTGTACTCTATAAATAGAGGACCCTCAAGTGCCTTAGATGGAGGCATACCTGAGGAGGATTGGTCAGGTAAGAAATTTGATTATGATATGACCAAGTTAGAGGATAAATAAGAAAAAATCACTTTCATTTTTTATGGTAATGACAAATTAGGAAATAAATGTTAGAGTATTAAGGAAAATAAAATCATTCGATCTATGGATGTTGTCTTTAATGATAAATTTACGTATAAGAAATATTTGTAGGAAAATAGGGAAGAATTCAAGAACTAATATGTAGTGGTTAAGGATCTTTCAGATTGGAAAGTGACACATGAATCCATTAGGAAACCTACTCAACAAGAAACCCAAACCCCTATATTGATGAGGTCTTCTAGGGAAAGAAGAGAACATGAACATTTTTCTCCTTTTCTTTATTATTATTACTCACTGGAAATGGAGATCTAGAGAGATTTTATGAAGTAATGCAAGTATATTCTAGGAAGAAGAGGGAGCAATCCATGAATTTGGAGCACCAGTATCTTGTGGAGAAATAGACTTGGGATTAGGTGAAGCTACTTGAAGGAAAAATAGAATTTTTGAACAATTGGGTGTACAAAGGTAAAGAGGAAGATGAAAGCAAAAAAATATAAAAAAGATTGGTTGGTGATCAAGGGGTTTGCGCAGAAAAAAGGTATAGATTTTGATGACTTTTTTCTCCTATAGTAAACACGATTTTTATTCAAACTATTTTTAGACTAGTGGTGGTATAAGAATTACACTTAGATAAGTAAGATATAAATACTGCATTCCTCCATAGTGACTTGGAGGAGGATCTATATATGCACGAGCCAGAGGGCTATGAGGTGAAAGGTAAATAGGAGATGGTGTGAAAATTGAAGAAGAGATTATATGGCGTGAAACAAGATACATGTCAATGGTATACAAAATTTGATATCTTCATAATGGAGCAACGTTGTATTAGATGTCATTCTAACCATTGCATATATATAAAGAAATTTCAGGATGACAATTATAGTATCTAGTTCTTGTATGTGGATGACATGTTGGCTGCAGGAAATAAAAGTACTCAAGAAGTAGCTAAGTGACTCCTTTTCTATGAAGGATTTGGGGGAAGCCAAAAAAATCCTTGGTATGAGGATATTTTTTATGGATAATAAGGAATGAATGTTGATTTTATCTTAGTAAGAGTGCATTAAGAAGGTCTTGGAGAGGTTTAATATAAAGTATTCTAAACTGGTTGGGACTCCTTTGGTAGGCCATTTTAAGATATCAAAGGATATGTGTCCTAAGTCAGAGAAGGAGGGAAAATAGATGTCCAAGGTAACTTACTCATTAGTGGTTGAAAATTTAATGTATTCCATGGTGTGCACTAGGCTTGATATTTCCCGTGTAGTGGGAGATGTGAGTAGATTTATGAGTGATCCAGGTAAAGATCACTTGAAGGCAATAAAGTAGATCCTTAGGTACTTGAAAGGGACCATGGGGATATTTTTGTGCTACAGTGGATCGGACACCACTTTGTGTGGTTTTATAGATTAAGATATGGCTGGAGATGTAGACAATAAGAGGATCACAACATGTTATATTTTCACTGTAGGTGGGATATCAGTGAGGTGGCTTTCATGACTACAGAATCTTGTGGCTTTTTCAATGATGGAGGATGTGTATGTTGCTACCATAGATGCAAGAAAATAGATGATTTGGTTACAAAAATTTATTCAGGAGTTGGGGCATAATCATGGGGAAAGGAATATGCATAGTGATAACTAGATTTTTATACACCTACCTAAGAACTCTACTTTCTACTCTAGGGTGAATCATATACAACTAAGGTACCATTTCATTAGGAATTTTTGGGAGGAAGAGAAGTTAAAGCTAGAGAATATGCATACTATTCATAATCCTACAAACATGATAACCAAGGTGGTTACAAGGGAGAAACTCAAGTTATGTTCATCTTGGGTTGATCTTCACAGATGACAGTGAAGGGTTGGGAATCTTTCTCAAAGGAAAATAGTCTCCAAGTTGGAGAGTGTTATGTTGTTGAGCTTGTTTTCATGTGTGAAAGTGTTGAATAATTTTATTCTAAAATTAATATACACTCTCCACAGTTTTCTTGTCAGGGTTTAGGAAATGTGCCTCATATTTCAGGAAACGTGCTCTTCTCATATGGGTGGAATTTTTGACCCATAGTTTTATGGGGCAGTTTTGGCCCATGGTTTTGTTACCCATAGTATTGTAAAAATTCTTAATAAATTACCTATTGATGTGCTTTTGGGATTTTGATAGGGTATACATATCATTATAGATGTGTGTGAGTTCAAGTGTGAATTCTGGAGAGTTTTTTTAGCACAAATTGAAATAGATCTAGGTATTATATTTTTTTAATATTGGCAAATAGTTTTTTGAAAGGGACTATACCCTTGAATACAAAAGAGGCCTGAGAGCCGGAATAGGAGTGAGAAATAGAGTTAATGGATCAAAATCCAAGTATTACAGTGAAGCTCAACGTAGCTCAGAAACAGCTACACAGACGAGACATAACAGCAAAACAACAGCAGAAAAACAGTAAACCAACCGCCGAGAAATAGCAAAAGCATTACCCAGCAGAAGCGTTACCCTTCAGAGTGGTAGATTTTTTCTTTTTGTTGGCCGTTACCCACCCTGATGGAGTCTTCGCAGTTGGAGAAGAAGACAAAGGAGGAGTATTTTCCTTAGTTGCATATGTCCCATTTGGAACAGCCATGTTGTTCTCCTGAGAGATAAATTTTTCATTTTCCATGCTGCCCTCAGCAGCTTGTGTATTTTTCATGTTTCTAACAATCTGAGTTTCGGATAAAGGGGTTTTAGTTGACTCTGGTTCAACTACTGCTTTAGAATCAAGATCCTTTCTATCCACAAAGATCAAGTGCTCCGGGAGTGCATCTTTCCACCAGCTGCGCTTCTCATGTTGACGTTTTTCCATCCCACAAGCAGTAGAGGTGTGTCCTAATCCAAAACATCTTCTACATCGAAAAGGCAGACCTTCATAATCAAGAGTTTGTGACCAAGTTCTATTTTGCACTCTAAGGTCAATGGTAGCAGGAAGATTTTTATCAGTGTCAAGTTCCACCAGGATCCGGGCATAGGTAGTATGGGTGTAATTAGTTGTTTGAGAATCTATGTGGAGTGTAGTACCCAAGGTATTGCCAATGGTTGTCAGACAATCATGACTCCAGAATTGAAGAGGTAAATGGGGCAGCCTGATCCAAACAGGTTTCCATGAGAATGACTCTGTGTGTGGGTTAAAGGATGGGAACCAAGGTTTCATGATCAAATATTTTGACTCGCAGGTCCAGAGCTTGGAAGCAATGATGTCTTTATCAGCTATTGAAGAGAAAACTATAATGAAAATGCCTTTAGCACATGGATATAAATCTATCTTACCAGTTAAAGATGGAGTCCAATGCTTGGAGATCCACGCGTGAAGAGCAGGAAGGCTGGGCCATAAACCCCCAAATCTACAAATCAGAGCATGCTCTTTGTAGTAAACCTCAGATGAAATGACATCTTCCCCAAATGTGATACATGGGGTGATGTCTGCAGGTTTCATGGAGGATTCCTTGCCTTTTAAGACGTCTTTGAAGGAGGTTTCAAGAGACTCGCGCCTAAACCCTTTATCCAGCATTGGAATAACAGGTAGATCACCCTGTTCCAGCTCACCACGAACCTCGTCTTTCCCAGGAACACCCCCAGATGATGAATGAATGTGGCTAGGGTTTGCAGAACCGTTGGCATTGGGAAAGGCGAGGTCGATCCACGACCAAGGAGACGCATTGCTTTCCTGTCCAGGAGCAGAGTCACCACCATGGACGCGATTAGGGTTAGAGGTACGTCTGGTAGCGACCATGGCACAGTCCCAGAATAGTCATGGATTCCCCATAGTCAGGAACAGTCGCGGAACAGCCGCGGAACAGTCGCGGAGCAGCCGCGGAGCAGATGCGGAGCAGCCAGCGGAGCAGATCGGAGGAGCAGTCACACGGAGCAATCGCGGAGCAGTCGCGGAGCGGGAGGTAGATTCAAAATAAATGACAAATGTTGTTATTTTTCAAAATAAATGATGGATCTAGGTATTATATTGAGAGAAAGAGGTGGTTTGTAATAAAAATTTAAGAAAGTGATTCTAGGTGTACATAGCCCAAATTGGGTGAATGACATTAAATATTATCTCTGTGTTGTGTTATTTTATATTCTACACTTTTATTTTTTATTTGTAATATCTTTCTGCATATTAGTTTCTTCTATTATGATTCTGTGTGGGATTGTTCCACATATTTCCTAAATAAATATTGCTTAGAGCTATTGTCCAACTATAGCCTAAAATATCTCAATATATATTTTTAGGCACCAACCTATTGGATCCATAAATCCCCAATGTGAAGAACCAACTAAGCCAATTCATGAGCACCAACTCAGTGGAGACACTAATCCCTAATGTTGAGCTCCAACTTAGCCAATTCGTACAAACTAACCTATTGGAGACACCAATCCCCTAATTATGAGACAATGACCTCAAAAATACATAAATCCACCTTCTGTAGTTGTTTCTTTAACCTGATGATTGCAATTCCACTTCTCTACATAAACACATATAAAATCATACTTCCACCATGGATGTTAGTCCAATTAATGAAATTGAATCACTTTATATTAATTCTCTTCTCTTTTGTTCATACTTTCATTCTCCCCTTCTTTTCTTCTCTATTGTATTGTTCACTTTTTTAAATACAGTCTTTGAATACTCTTTAATTTTCTTTCTTCTTCTGTAGATTCAAATTTGTAACATATATGTCAGTGTAATTATTTCAACATAGACACCCAACATTCACTTCCAACATTCACCTTTAATAGTTAAGCCTCATGAAATCAGATTACTTTCCTTTATATATTCCACTCTCCTATTCTATTGTTTTTTCAACTTCATCTAACTTTATATCTTCTCATGACTCTTCATATTCATGGGCACCAATGATTTGGAATTATCTAATATTTGAAAATAAAATTCAAAATCAAAATAACCACCAGTACTCCTTAATGACTATAATTTGTGATTGTATAATGGAATTTTGCCTTCCATGGTTGCATATAAATTTACCAATTATAAACATTTGGATTTATCTCATCGTTTCATACACATGTTTTGCACGTGTTGCATATTTGTTATTTTTTGTTGCACATTTTTTTCATATATGTTGCGCATTTGTTGTTCTCACATTAATCACTCAATATTTCATTGTTTATTCTCTAAATTGAATCCTATCACAAAAATCTACACTTCCATTCACATTTACTCCTTATTCTTTTTCATAGAGTCTCGCTATCTTTACTCACCTACACATTCTACTACACCATTACTCATGTTCTCTGCTCACACAAGTGTTTTACTTAGTTGTCTAGATTCCATAGATCTATATTAGTCACTCTTCCTTAATCTTCAAACTTATTCTATGATTCAGTGCTCTACATCTAATCAATGCACTTCAACAAGTTAATAACAACATGAAAAATCACAATTTCCCCTCGAGAACTAAAAAAAATTTAAATTTTTAAGCTTGAATAGACTACAACATGCAAAATTTAATCTTATTACATTATTATTCACCTTTTAATGAATATAAAAAATTTCAAAACACCATCCACTACTATTAAAAAACATCAACTTGACTGAAAAAAAACAAAATTGGTCAAATCGTTCATTTTACCAATCCTATCCTTCACTACCTTTCCAATAAACATGACACTAATTTAAAAAAATTTATATTTTAGCTTTCTTAGCTCACATTATCTTTCAATATTTTTTATTATCCCTTATTTAATTAGAAATACACAATCAATAATGTTAAAAAAAATTCAATCATCATTTTTTTTCACTTTTCCTCAAGAATGTCCTAACAAGCTTCTTGAGCACTATGCCCGTGTGAGTTAGAGTTTGAAACAAACTACACATGACCGAAACAAAATAAATACACTTTCAAGAACCTTTTATGTATTTTATGGTATGGGGTAAATTCCATAGACCAAATATTAAAACTCCTCTCTCAATCACCTTTTGTCCTCCTCTAGTTCTCCAACCTCTACTAGCCCTGCTGACACAATTTTCAAGCCTTAATTTTAATTTTAGGAGGTTTCTAAATAAACCATTGGGATTTTTGACTACCAATTATCATTATTTAAGGGTTTATAAAGTTTTTTGGGTTATATCCAATTTTTACCCCTCCTTCTATCTATCTATATATATATATATATATATATATATATATATATATCTTATTAGGTCTCTTAAAATGTATAAGTCCTTCTAATGATAAATATCATAGATAACTTAGGATACCAATAGTTTCATTAAAAAATCGTTACAAAATATATAATAAGGTCCTAGTAAGGAAGTTTTTTTCAAAGTTTTAAGTACTGATTCAATGAATAGAGGCTTAATTTCCTTGTTTGAATCCAAACCCTAGGAAGGTTTCTTGTGAACCTAAGAGGCTACTAACTGCTATAAAATGAAGTACGTTTTATTTCAAAATATAAATTTTGACCTAAAGGTGTATTTTGATCCTGTTTATAGTCATGTTCTAGCAGTAATGCCAAAATATTTAGTAAACTTGAAAAATCACTTAGTTCTTACCTTTCAGACTTGTTGGTGACATGGTTGTTACATTCATGAGTCAAGATCCTTGAACTATTTTATATTCTCTTCATTCATACCTACAACTTGTATAACAAAGGCTTATCCTTCTCCCACTATGATAAACCATAAGAGATATCACAAAAATCAATTATCAAACCCTTCATTGTGTCTTGTTAACATGAAGATAGTTAAGAATGTGGAGCAGGGTATCAACAGGTTAAGAAACCACCATACCCAAATGAAACATTGAATGCATTAATATGATCATAATTATTCTTAATAGAATTTATCCACCTTTTCAAAATGGTCCTTGCACTAGTTCCTCAAAAAGCATTTATTATAAACATAAAAATCTGTCAAAAACTCACTTGATGAGGATAATATAGAGTTATACCTTAGATCTGTGTATTACCAAACTTTCTCAAATGCTCCCGATATCATTCAACACTCCAATATCAACATGAAACATGATTAATTTTTAGGTAAATATATAATATTAGAAGAAACAAAAATCTCACACAAACTTCTTTAAACAAAAAAAGAGTCCTCAATATTGAATTGTATTTTTCTTACAAAAATGCATGCATCTCCATCCTTTTCTTATCAGAACCATCAAGGAGTCTCCTTAAAAATAACTCCATATTCAATACTTTATCTATTTTCCCTCTAGTTACTAAAATCCTAACTAACTCAAATAACTCTAATTTCCCATATATCATCAAAGAGGAATTTTTACATCATCTTAAACATGTATTGTCTCACACCTAGCTCTAAGACTTATTTCCACATGCCTAGATATTAAACACACACTTCAAACCATTAACACATAATTTCAATCACTTATAAGCCAAAATTTAACCTTTACAACATAAGGATATTTTTAATTTGAAATTGAAAGGAAAATACAAATTTGAATTTTTTATATGCTAACTAGTCCAATAATCTTTCTCAGGACTTCAATACATCCAAACACACCAAACTTGACCCCCAAAATAAAAATTTCCATTTTTGAAGTTCCTTTAGTGATTCCCCTTCATCATTCTATTCCATTCTACATGATTTTCCTCTTTCTCTTCTTTAGAAAGTTTCCATTTTTCCACACTCAAAGATCTTCTTGAGATTTAAAAAATGGTCTTCATTAATCACTCTAATATTTTCCTTAGAATTTCACACTTTCCTTTCTACTTCTCAATTTTCTCCATGCAAGCACACTATCCATATCTTCACCTTCACCTTCTTTTATACATTTCTGTTTTATTAAACAAACATAACCTCAAGAGATTTCATCATGACAATTGAGCATATAAAACATTTTAGTGCAAAAATAAGAGATATTCAGCCAACAAAAAAAATCACAAATCTACTTTCAAATCCTTCAAAGGTTGTCCAATCATGATCACAAAAACTAATCCATGCATTGCAATGGTCAGCCCAAACTGCTAGTTCAATATAAAAAACAGTCTATAGACTTCGTAAAAACTTTGAAGCATTTAGTTTATACTTCAAAGAAAATATAATAGACTCAAAAAATATCCAAAGTAATAAAAATAAATTCAAAGAATGTAGTACAACAGTCGGCCAAAAAAATTGATCCAATACTAAGAAAAACCACCAAATTCAAACAAACTACGAGGCATTCAATTCAAACTTTGAAGCATTCAAAAATACTTACTCGAAAGTAATCTAGTTATTATTCAAAGCTTTATTTTCACACTCTTAAGTACTTTGGTCAGACATTGAAGTAATAAAAAGAGATTCCAAATAATTATCCTTTACTACTCTTTCAACAATATACTCTGTCAATCAAAACCTGCAACAATATTTGACATTAATGAGTTCAACAATCTGTGATCTCATTCATCATCCTTTGACATAACTGACAAGTATTCCAATAATCTACCTCTTTTTCATTAATGTCAACACACCATCTTATATAGATAACTATCTTATGTTATTTTATGTATCTCACTCACACTCTATATAATATCTCATAGCATTGACCCTCTCCTTGATTTATCTATCCCCCTTCATTTATATCTCTCCCTTTGACATCAATGGAAAATGAGTACAACTCTCAAAATTATCCTCTTTCAATAAAACTCTCCTTTTCTATAATATCTTGTTGAACTGTTTGCTTTTGCTTTAAATTTTCAAAAGTTACAGATACTTCTTCCCCTTACACTAACTCTCCCACTTAGAGTATGCATTACAAATAACTTTTTGACTTTCCTTCATTATGATATGGAAAATCATTTCTCTCCTTGAGAATAATATTCCTTTTTGCATCATGATACTATTGCAACTTGATTTGCTTCTGCTATAGAATACTTACTTCTTTCTTATCCAATATATTAAACCATTATCCAATAAAAAATCTCCTCCTTTTATACTCTTTCCATCGTAAACATGTGATAAATCAACCTACTATTTTGGTTACTTCAAATGACTCAGCTCCAAGTAACTTATTTTTGTACTCTTCAATCATATTTTCATCTTGTGATCTAAAAAAATCTTATTAACTATTTACAATTCTTCGTCCAGCAATTTTTCGCTACAATATTATCCACATACCTTGAATCTTGATTCTTTTCTAAAGATACTTTTTCTTTCTCATGGATTTTCTTAGATGTACTTTATTATCTTGAGATATTTATTTTCACCTGAAACTTATCTATTATTCTCTAGAAAAGTATGTCAATTTTCATCTCTTTTCCATCATCATCATATGTTGAATCCTCTTCATATTCATAGATGTCCTCATCCTGGTAATCCCTAACTGGCTCAACTTTCTCTTTTCCATTCTCATGAGAACCCTTCATTTATAAGTCTTATAGAGACTCCTCTTCTTGAATTTCATTAACATCTATTTCCATCCCTACACCAATCCACTCTTCACCTTTTCTTTCCTTATTGAAACTCCCCTTCTTTTACTTTTTCTTCTACACTTTATGCATTTTCCTTTGAGTCTATCACATTCATCTAATTTTTTGTTTTTCTTAAAAAGATTACTTCTACACTATCTAACCTTATCTCCATACTTGTCACAATTATAAAAAACAATATCATATGATAAATAATTAAATATTATACCCAAGGGAGCATCTGAAACTCCAATTTTATTCCAGCCATCCTCATTCTTATTCAGTCTGGGAGATTGTATACTTCTATAAAAATGTGTTATATGCCCATAGTTGTGGCAATTATAATATACAGTCTCATTATCAGTGTTTTGAAGATGAATTATAATTCCTATTTGAAACTTAAAATAAGCATTCATTTTCATTCATCTTCTTATCAAAACTTCTTGTATGAGGCCTAAATTCTACAACTCTATGATGAAGCTGATTGCATTAAGACTAATAGCCATAAATAGAATGTTGTAACCTAGTTATGTGATGTTGTCTTGGGGAAAGGTTCTTCTACCATTGTTTGATATTTCTTTGCAAGGAATTCATGTATTCTTAAGAATATCCTTCTTCTTGTTTCTTTCATTTGGAGTGCTTTAACTTTGATAAACATGACTCTCACTGACCTTGTTTCTTTGATTTCTAATAGAACCTTTAAGAGTATATGCATATATCTCTAATTTTTCTAATTTTGGAAACATGTTGGGATCTTCTTTGGTAGTCCCCTGATCTTATTTTTATTTAAGACCAAATTTGACAAAATGTGGTGTCTAATTGTTGACTATGTCATCCAACATTTTAGTGCTCTTCTCAAGCTCAAGGGAATTGCTTAATTTAGCATAAGTCGTCCCAAGTTCCTTTCTAAAAAAAATATTTCATATTCAAGCATCTCACAATTTTCATCCTTTTATTTCAAATGGATTCTCAAACCCTCATCCATCTTCTTCATCTCTTCAAGATGAAATTTTTGGTCAATGATGAACATACTATATTCTTCAAGATATTGTGTCAAATCTTATTTTAAATAATCATAATTTTCTTTAAATTTCCGTAACCTTAATTTTTCTTATTACTCTTTCTAAGAACCTTGATCTCATCTATGGCACTAATGAGTTCTCCTTCAAGATTCACTTCATCTTCTTCCTCATTTTCTAACCTTTCCATTTCCTTATCTTCCAGGTTATCTCTATTTTATTCTCTTGTCATGTGTATGCATATTAAAGAAGCTAAGCTAATTAAATGAAACTAACACCAAGTATTTCCAATAAAAAAGTCTATCTTATATCAAAATCATGTTAAAGCTTAAAGAAATAGCTAATCTAATGCATCCAACATAAATAAAACATAAAATGCTAAAACATCCCTTTGAAATTGGATGTGTTTTGTTATGTATGATTGGTATCTAACATGAACCTATCTACATCATAAAAAAACAATTGTATGTTATCTCAAAATGAGGAAATAATCTCACCAAAATGGTGTAATGGCCATGTTTGGATATTCCTTTACTACTCACTTATGATAATAATCGATGTAAGGATGAAGGATCTATTCAACAATGGAGAATACCCTTATCATATGCATATAGTAATCAATATCAAAAGTGTGGTCTCAGGTGTGAAGGAAGGTAGGAGGTTCTTTATATATCTTTCTAATTTGGGAGAACTTAGAAACCTAGTGAATATGGGATAAAATATAATGTAGAATAAGAAGGGATAAGTGTGATTAGGGTAAGTGCACCAAGTTGGGGGGCCAAAAAGTGGACAAAAAACTAAAAATGAAAAAAATGTGTATGCGTTCTATTATAACACAATCACGTTATATTTTATTTGGTTTTGAAATTTTTGAACCTATAACGCATACGTGTTATGTCTGTTATAAATTTAAAAAACCTCCAAGACATTATCATTTTAATCCCCTCAAATGTGAGTTTGACAGAAAATTTGTGCCCTCACATTTCATTTTTTGGCTAGATCTTGCTCAAAATGACCATATTAGAATCACTGTGAAGATCAGGATCGATGATCGCGCCATGGAGAAGAGGTAGGTACAATTATTTTCTCGAAATTACATTGATATTTGGTAGTTATAGAGTAGAATTTGAATTGAATACATTTTTGTATTGCAAACCTTGTTATTCTTGTCATCCCTCATAACCCTCCTATAGTTACTCAACATCCACAGGGTAGTCAAGAATATTTTTTAGCCTACATCGTTGAAAACAAGAATTAAATTTACTATTTAATCAAAACAATGAGGGTTTCAAATTCTACAAACCCCCACCACACCAATCTTGTAAACACATTGGAGGTATTAGTGGCTCAATTTTACATGGAAACAGGGAAAATTGATCATTGGACATCTTATAGAGAGCATTGTATGGTTTATTATTCCAAAAAATTATCATATGTGGATGTAGAGAAAAAATAAATTACAAAATACCTCATATGCACCCTACTCATGGACCCCCGCACCAATTTTCCTATTCCATTGTCATACAAATAGTTTTTGATCCATTGGTGCAATAATGTTTTGATTAAAAATATTTTTTGGGACCGATGGTGGATGGTGTTTGATTTTTGACCTTGCAATAACAATGAGGTGCCACTATACTTTTTGAGAAAAGTCTATTGTGATTTTATCTTCAATGAGATCCCAAACTATTTTGATTTCTAGGATTTCTAAGGCTGAGGAAAAAGCTCTGGACAAGATCACATTTGGTGGACAATGTGTACCTATTAAGTCAGAAAAAATTCCTCACACAGACGCCCCCTCATTCCGAGATTGTCCCTCCACCCTTAAAGGAGAAAATAGAGATTGATACACTCCATGGGATTCAGGGGATATTTGATACCCTTGATTGACATAGGAGGGATATTTTTGATCTAGATGCTCGTGAAGGTACACAGAGTATTCCCTCAGGGATTACTAGCATGAGGCCACATATTTGCTCATCATGTGCTAGCATATGTTTGGGGCCCGAGGAGGATGATAATTTCATGCATACTTGCTTTTTGGTGGATTTGGCGCTGGGGGTGCACATGATAATGTCACTATGTTAGATTCATTTTTTGAGTGAGACATTTGGATTACAGTCATCGGCATCACCTTTGCAAGTAGTTGCTATGTTTATTATGTGTGTTACAAAAATATCGAAGTACTTGATTTACTTATATATGTTAAATTTTTGAAATAATTATTTTTTTACACATATGCATTGATATTACAACACGCTGGAGGGGCATTATCATCCTGACCACAGGCTGTGAGCACCATGCGTACACATACATTCACAGAGGTAATTTAAAATGTTAATTATGTAAAATTTTCACGAATGCAAATATTTATATATATATATAACTTTTGAACTCAAATATATGTATGTTCGACTAACTTGACGTGATACATGTTTGATAAAGATTATAACTTCACTAGACACCCCACCATCTCTATGATGAGTAGAGAAAGGTGTTTTCATTGTGATTTAATCTTTGCACACAACTCATTGTGGTATTCAAACAACATGTATTTTCATTAAATTTCTCGTGTAATTCATATTATGTTAAATTACATGTTAATAATGCCCTTCATTGTAGCATTATTAAATTATGTTAATAATATCCTTCATTGTGTATACACAAGAGTTACCTGTGACAAGTAGTACCCATGTTCATTTGATTCACAGGTGTGGCGGGGTAAAAAGAATAGTTGTATATTGATAAAATTAGTTAAAATATTTTCATTACACATACATGTACTTAGTTTATTTTGGATAATTCTGATGTTTGATTTTTTGATCTTATGTGTATGTAGGGAACTTCAAAGACCTCCATTTTGACATCTAGGGCACAAATTCCTCGATCTCATCATTTTGATACCCCCATTCATGCTCTAAGGAGCTCCTGATGAATCATCTGAGAATGAGATGCAGATTCGACGCATGACCGAGAGCTTACAGTAAGTGTGTGTATTTATGTAAATAATTTCAACATCATGTTTTTAAATACATGTTAAAAACATATATAAATTCAGTTTTGACAAAAAAATTGTTATGCATTTACAGGTTCAACTACAGGAAATTCTTAGCGTAGAAGAGGACTCATAGCATGGGCACAGATGATCCGAAGTCATCTCACAGATCTCCATCTTCATCTAAGGGAGGGCCTTCTTCTAGACAAGGCCAAGAGAGGGATATATTTTGATTATTAGGATATATATATATATATATGTCTTACATGACATTTTTTTGTATCCCTATGTGCATGACCATTGTAGTGTAGGGGCTATATGGATTTGAACTTGATAGTATTATAAAGTCAAAATGGATATTGACGACCTATATGGAACAAGTTTTTATATTTATTATGCGTGTTGATACTATTTGGAACTCCATATTTTTGTATGAGACACATTTCTGAGATTATTTTTGTATGAAACTAATATGATGTGCACTTGAAAGCTTGATATTTAAGACATTATGGATTATTTTTTCATTTATTGGTGATGTACTGTACTAGCCTTTTCAATGTATAATATGCATCAAATTTTGGAAATCAATTTATATAATGTATGTATATAAAGACTTACCTAATCTAAGTTATTATTCATTCAATGTGTATAAGGAGAGTATATAGTATATTTGATTAAATATTGCTTCTTCTTGCACATGGTCTCTTTGTAGTGGTTTCTTATCTTATCATGCACCTATGGCATTTGTTCAATGCTTCAACTCCCTGTTAAAAAATCTCAGAAAATAATTAGGACCTCACTAATTTGATTCATAAGGCTAAAAATACCACTATTGTTCATCTTACCAAAACTGTCAACTATGCCCCTTATGTTTTTTTATTGTTGAATGGTAGAAGGATATAAGGAACCCAAAAATTATTACAAGCTTCAATGTTCACTATTTTAAATCCCTAAGGTAATCTTCCAAATTAAGGCTCCAACTCCTATAACTCCTTTTTGTGGATGATTCACTTCTCTCAATAGGTCACCCTCTCAAATACTAGTCGATACACCAAAATGTAATAGAACACTGAACCATAACTAGAAAACTCTAAACATGCTTAACAACCCTATTTACACTTGGTCAAACATCAAGATTAGTTCAAAAGTTTATGTTTCATAATGAATGGAAGGTCACTAAGTCATAGTCAGGTTGACTCCCATTTTGAATAGGCAATTGATAACCCTGTTTCCTTAGCCATTATCCTGTTGCTATGTTGTAATTTCCATGTAAGCTTGAGAGCTTTGGAAAATTGTTTGGAAGGGATAAGCATCTCTATCTGATTTGGGATCTCCCTCAAAATTTTCCTCACTCTCTTGATTCATCTCATCTTACCATTCTTGCCTCTATCCAGGAAAACATTGCTCTCAATAGTATATATGTCTTTACAATAAGGATGTCAGACAATAGATTTATCAATAGAAAGCTTGTAGGAAAGAAGATAAAAAATGAAAGATGGAGTTTGGAATTCTTGGGACAATTATTTTATCAACATAGGGATGGTGGTTTGGGTTTTTAGACTCCCTCTCCTTAATTTGGCACCTGGGTGAAAATTAGTTTGGTGGATTTATTAGGAAGGCAATTGGCTTTGGAGCTCAATACATTGTCAATTGCAAATTTTGATTTGGTATCTCATGTCGAGAGAGAAACCATGATTTGAGATAGAGTGAGAGGTTGTCCAATCCATTATTTTTTAAACAGTATCTCATGGAACCAACATGACTTCTAACATGTTTTCATGGCTAGGTGAATGCTAGTGGAGGATTATGTTTCGATGCAGGATGGTGTTGTTGCTTCTGGGCTACCTCATCTAGGTGCAGTCCCTTTTTGAGCCCTCAGACTAAAAAATTATCTATAACTTCGACGGGTGATATCTTGGACTCCATGGCACCTGGAGATGTACTCATCAGATCTAAAATCTCCACATTTAGGGACCCTCTACAAAATCCTATCATATTTTTTTCCATCTCATTTTGATGCTCTCGATGAAATATTGTTTGAAAATGTGGCTGAATACTATAGTTTGAGTCAATGTATAGGCTAATAGAAAGCTATATTTTGCAAACGAAATCTTGTGGCACCAAATTGAATTTTCAAACATGTGTAGATGACTAGGTGAATGCTATTGAAGAGGATTTTTTTTTTTCCCTACGTTCTAGTTCTTCCAGGATACTACATCCGAGCCCAATCCCTTAAGAACCCTTAGACCAAAAAACCATATAAGTTCAACTGGTGATTCACTCAGTCTCCGTGGCACATAGAGACATATCATCAGTTCTTCAAACTTCCACATAGGGACCCTCTACAAAATAATATATCTTTTTTCATCAAGTTTCGATACTCTTGTTGTCCTATTGTTTGCAAAGGTTATCAAATAGTGCAGTTTGAGTCAGTATAAGGTTATCAAACACTATATTTTACAAATGAAATCTCTTGGGACTGAACCATATGCAAAAACAAATCTAGGTGTCCTGGTGAACTCTATCGGAGGATTTCTTTTAGTTCCATATGATCTTGGTACTTCTGGGCTACCTCATCTGGGCGTAGTTCCCTAAGATCCTTGAGGCCAAAAAATTGTATAAGTTCGGCGGGTGATTACTTGGTTTCCATGACACCTAGAGATGTCCTATAAGATCCCACACCTTCAAGTAGGGACCTCTATAAAATATCCTATCCTTTTTTTCCATCTCATTTGGTTCTCAGTGTTGTCTTATTGTTTACAAACCCATAAATAATGTAGTTTGAGTGAGTGTAAGGTTGTCAAACGCTATATATTGTAAATGAAAGCTCATGGGACAAAACTCGTTATGTTCCAACATGTCAAAGTGAATGGCTTATTGAATTTTAGATAGAGGCTTTGTTTTGGTTTTATATGCTCTCAGTGCTTCCAAGCTACTTTGTCCTAGTGTAGTCCCTTAAGAGCCCTGAGACTAAAAAAGGCTATAACTTTGTCTAAGGATATCTTGGACTTCGTGGCGCCTAGAGACATCTTGTTAGGTCCCAAACTTCTGAGTAGGGACCCTCTATGAAATCCTATCTTTGTTTTTTCCATCTCGTTTCAGAATTCTTATTGTTCTACTATTTGTAAATTCGCCAAGTAGTGTAGTTTGAGTTAGTATATGGCTCTCAAACACTATATTTTACAAACGAAAGCTTGTGGGACCAAACCATATGTTCCAACACATTTGGATGTCCTGTTGAATGCTATTGGAGACTTCTTTTTGGTCCCATACGCTACTAGTGCTTTCGGGACTACCTTCTCGGGCGTAGTCCCTTAAGAGGTTTAAGACCAAAAAATTGTATAAGTTCGATGGGTGATTACTCTATGTCTAAGTTACACCTAGATATGTCCCATTCAAATTCCCACACATCTCAGTGGGGACCTTCTATGAATTTCTATCTGATTTTTTTCCATATCGATTTGGTTCTCTCACTGGCCTATTGTTTCCAAACGAGCAAAATATTGTAGTTTAAGTCAGTTGCAAACAAAAGTTTGTGGGATAAAACCATCTACACTAAAACATGGCTAGATTGACCTGGTGAATGCTATTGGAGGATTTTTTTGATTCCCTATGCTCCCAGTGCTTCCAAGATACCTCATTCAGGCGTAGTCCCTTAATGGCCCATGAGAACTGAAAAAACCGTATAAGTTCGACGGGTGATTACATTGGTCTCTCATGGCATCCTAGAGACATCCCTGATGGTGTTGGAAGTCCCAAACCTCCATAGTAGACCATATTTGAAAGTATATCTCTGTGCCATTTCCATCTCTTTGTGGTAGTGAATATTTGTCCTATTGTTTTCAAGTGCACCAAATAATGCAGTTTGAGTCAGTATAACGATGTTAGACTTATCTTTTAGCAAATAAAATCTCATGGGACCAAACTTTAATGTGCTAAGTGTTTTTATTATGGCCTCTATTGTTTGCAAATATGAACACTTTGGAGGCTTCATTTAGGTTCCAAGAATATGCTCCCAGTGAAAATTCTTGGCATACTCTTTCTACTTCATAGCACTTAAGATCCCTAGATCATCTAAAAGGCTATAACTTTGTCGGGTGATATCTTAGACTCTTAGGGCACCTAGAGATGTCTGTCAGGTCCCACACCTTTCCATAGGTACCCTCTATAAAAGTTGATATCTTGGTTTTATTCCATCTCTTGATTTGGTTCTCTCGCAGTACTATTGTTTATAAACGTGTAAAATACTATAGTTTGAGTCTGTGTAAGGTTGTAAAATGCAATATTTTAAACCAATATCTCATGGGACCCAACTAGATAAGTGCAACACATCTGTATGGCCTAGTGAACTCTAGTGGAGGCTTATTTTGAAGTGTAATATGATTTCGTTACTTTCGGGATACTTCGTGAGGGTGTAGTCCCTTAACAACCCTGAGACCAAAAAATGATATAACTTCATCGAGTGATATCTCAAACATCATAAAAACTAGAGATGTATCGTTCAATAGTAAGTCCTCCACGTAGGAACCCTCTTACGAAAGTGTATCTCAACTTTTTCCACATTTATTTTATGCTCTCATTGTCTTGTCATTTACAAACATGTGGAAATACTATAGTTTGATAGTTAGTGTAAGGTTGTCAAATATCAATAGTTTTGCAAATTTTCAGTATCTTCAGGGGACCTGAACCCGCCATATGTATGTGTCAGTTGGGATCACCTAATCAACACTTATAGGAATTGTTTTGGTTTTTACACTCCTGATATTTCCCGGCTAACTCATCTAGGCGTAGTCCCTTAAGATCCATGAGACCACTGTACTATGTAACATACTTATCACACAAGCATGGATGCTCTTTCTAATAATACCAGAAAGGCTACCTATGACACATTGAGAAAAAACCAACAAGGGTAGAACCCCATGTTTCACCAATCGAATTCCATAGGCACTTTATGCCATTTGGTATTTCTAACAATTTAAATGGGAATAATTCTTCAAGTGTGGATTCCTTTCCTTAAACTTCCATATTTAGGGACCATGACCAAAATTAGGACCATAAACATAAACATGACCAGTAATATAACCTAGACTGGAAATTTGAGAGGATTTTTTTGGTTAAATTTTAGGGTTCCAAGATGCATTACTCCAATGTTTGAATTTTTTTCCCGAGATACAACGACATTATGATTCAGCATTTAATGATTACTTAATTTCAAATCCTACTACACATGCCAGTAGTCCTCGATCCTCAGATACATGGAGACACTGCTACTTGGATTCCATTTATAGCAATAGAGATATTTTTAAATTGGTGTTATGACCTCTAAATCTATATGCATTTCAAGTTGTTTGGAAATCACATCACACCCTTCACTAGGCTTGATGACTACTCCTATATTTTTGAAGGTTCTTTTGTAAGCATCCATGGGTTTATCATATAATTTATTATCAATGAATTGAATATCACTAATCTGTAGGAAAACAGATTCCCATTCAGAACTAAACAAGAAATATTTACTAGGTGATTGATTCCCATTCAAAACTAAACAAGAAAGATTTACTAGGAGATTGAAAACCCTATGTGTTATTATCCATTACCCTATTTTTGTGCTTATTTTGTAAAAGTAGACTCAATGATAGTTCTAGGAATGAGTAGTATGGAAGTTATGAGTTCTTGTTACTAAGTAGCAGTGTCAAAGTTTTAATCTTCAAGGTATAGTGATTACGTTGACAAGAAGTTGGAAGCCAATATTTTGTAAATGGAATCTCGTCGCACTGAACCGATTATGCCAACACGTCCGAGTGGCTAGATAAATGATAGGGGAATATTTATTTTTAAGGCCACCACTCCCTATGTTTTTGGGATACTTCATATAGGCATAGTCACTTAAGATCCTTGAGACAAAAAAAGATATAACTTCACCGAGTGATTTCTCAAAATCTGTAGCACCTAGAAAGGTATCGTCAGATCATACACCTCCATGTCAAAACCCTTTACCAAATCCTATATTGGTTTTCTCCATCTCGATTTGTTCCTCTTGATTTTTTATTGTTTGTAAAAGCACTGAATAGTGTATTTTGAGTCAGTGTAAGGTTGTCCGATGCAATATTTTACAAACGAAATCTCATGGCACTAAACCAATTGTGAAAATGTATAGAGATGGAATAGTAAATGCTATGGGAGGCATGATTTTATTTCCCTAAACTCTTGGTGCTTCCGGGCTACTTTTTCCGAGCATAGACCCTTAAGAGCCCCGAGACAAAAAAAAATAGTATAACTTCGATGTGTGATTTCTCAAACTCTACAGCTCCACATTGGTACCCTCTACAAAATCCCGTATTGATTTTATCCATCTCAATACGGTCCTCTCATTGTTCTATTGTTTTAAAAAGTGTTGAATATTCCATTCTGAATCATTGTAAGGTTTTCCATTGCCAATGATGTGTATAATTTAGGTGGCTCATACAATATAGGTGGGGAAATGAGAATTTATATTTATTTTTCCTTTCTAATATTTTATTTCTATTATATTCACTTGGAATCAAGAATAATAAATTCTCTACTAACAGTGTTAACCACGTGAAGGTTGAAGCTTGTTTGGAACCACTAACTTACATAAACATGTTAGTAAGTAATTAAATATAATTTTAAATCGTACAGAATTTTTAAAAAATCATCATAGTAAATATTCAAATTAAATTCATGAAGAACATACCTTTGCAAATTAAATTTAATGAAATACAAGGATCTGATTCATGAACCTTCCACAGATTCTTGTTTAGTGGTATGCCTCTATATTTTATCAATTGAATATTTGTTGCAAGAACAAAATGTGAATAGTGAAGTATCTTTCGATGTACCTCATAGTCTTCAAAAAACCAAGTATTTGATTTTTTGATAGTATATCAATGAAGCCAAGTTCCTGTGACTACCACTGACCCAGTGGAATACTCAAGGCCTTCACCATTATTGACTATGGAAGTCAAAAAAAATTCCCCTCTACACAACAAGACGAAGTATTTTTTCCCTCTTCGTTGAACTCTTTCGAAATAACTACAAAAACGTGCCCTACATCATAAAGTAAAAATAAAATAAAATTTAAAATACATTAAGATTTGATAATTTAATAATTTATAAATCTAAAACATTACATATATATGTACCTTGTTGCATTAAATCACAGACTTAGTCAAATTCAGGTGATGTTGTCATATGATCTGAAGACACTACAAGTTGTAATGCTCGTGGAACTTGATATGTATCAAGTTGAATTAGATGTCTACAAGTCCATTCATCCAATCACTATTGTGACTCACATTCATTCCATGAAAAATCAATGCATGATATACAAAAACATGCCATGCACCTAGTATAAATAGTCCAAGAACTTTCATCTGAACTACAGAATGAGTGCATATCACCTGATCCTGCAACAGTCATATAATCTTCATAGCTTGCTAATTTTTCTTCGTCTATCAACTAGAAATATCTATGAACCATTGAACTCTCTTAGGATTGATGGCCCATATTCTTGACATACTAATCATTAATGTTTTTTACACATGTAAATTTAGCACCATCCTTGAAATTTAACTCTTCTCTTGCAAGTCCTCTTTTCACACAAGCTCCTACACCATCATGTTCTCTTTTCCCATGTCCCACTTCAGTAAATATATATATATATATATGTTGTACACGTATTTCTTTATGCATATTTATTAGCCAATAAAACATTCATGCATTCTTTAATTGTGATGTATATTTTTTTGACCAAATGTAATGTTGATTAAAAAAATGTTTCTCTCATTCAAGTTCACACAAAACACCTGGAAACACCCTTGCATATATTTTGTAGAATTTGTCTGATCATCACTGATGTAGAAATTACATTCTCTTAATATTTTTTGATTTTGCTCAGTGATTTCTAGAGTGTGCATGAATGTTATATGCATAAAAATAACAACTTGCACTGAGTTATAGTCTTGAGACTGAACCTTCATTTGTGGCTACAATGTGTAATTCTCTGCAAAGTCAACTACTGAAACAATAGTACCAAGTGGGAATGTGTCCTTTTTTAACTTGAATTGTTCATTCAACCATCGAGCTCTATTTGTGTGCCTTTCATACTCATAAATAATTTCCTCTCTGAATTTTACCATATAGTTTGATACAGGTAATTATTCTGTAATAAGCTCACACCTCTTAGATTATTTTCCATATATTAATTGATATGCCACTAATTTATATTTGTTGAAACTGACTAATTATTTTCCTATTGAATATGTACTCTCCTCATGGATACAACTTTTAAATTTTGTCAAGCCACCACATACGTTGTACGTTTCATCCAAACATGTTTTTTATTAAAAAAATGTCTAGTTGATTTTTCAAAAAGTATCGTAGGAATAAATTTGTTTGCATATTTTGGTGGGGTATTTAATCCACAGTCCTATAACATTATGTCAGTATGTGAAAAAATGTATTTGTAAAAAAAGCATCATAATGCATTGAAAATTCAACATGATGCCTGCAACAAGTGGTATGTGAGCGATTGATTTTCACATAAAAAGGTTTGTTCATTTCAAATAATCTTTGGCTAATGTTAATTTGAGATTTTCATTTTTAAAAGTAGATAAATTTTTTGTTTAATTCATATCTAAGAATTTTTTTACACACAATTCATGATTACGAGAACCTATTCTTCTTTTTACTATATCTTTTCTATTCAGTGACACCCTTGTGTTCTCATTCCAATAATTTACAAGAAATTATTTTAGAATATCATACATATGCGTGCCTTTCCATGGGAGTCTACTAGAGAATGCCCAATAGTTAATGTTATTGAATGAATCAAAACTTTTGCGTATCTTTATTGCTTTCATTAGTGTTTTTATGTTTAGTTTCAAATTTTTGCTTGTTTTTCTAATCAAGCGTTGATTAACTATTTTATCATTTACTATACAATTAGTAAGTGCATTTTGTGTAGCATTACTATCTTTGGTGCATCTATTGACACCTATAGTTTGGTATGCTTTATGTATATTTTCAACAATTAATGCATTTCAATCAACAACATTAGATGTTCTTAACCCCAGGGTCTCCATTGTAGGTCTCCTCTTAATTAATTTCATCAATGTAACAAATAATTGACATCTTTTTGTGTCATTTAAAATCTAAAAGTAATTATCCCAAATCCCCCTAGATTTTCTTCTTGCATTTCTTTCAGAAATTTTGTTAGGAATTGGTTTTATAATGCTTTCATCAATTTCAATTAACTGATTTGGTTTTCTTCGCAAAATGGAAGGAGGTGTTATTAGAGGTGAACATTCATTAACAAGGTTACTTTCTTCATTCATTGTTTCCATACAAATTTCAAGATTAACATTTGGATTCTCAGGTAAAGGTTCAACAATTGGATTCTCAAGGTAAAGGTTCAACATTTGGATTCATATCAATTTCTTCATTCATACCAACATTATCATTCAATTAAATATTAATATTCATTGGAAAATCATTATTCTCTACATTTTCATTATGTATTTCATACTCATATTCTAGAACATTAGGTACATTTGATATGGTAGATGTACCTTGCCCTACAAGATGTTTTTGCATCCTCTGCACTTGTTTTATTCTCATCTCTTCCAATTTCTCTGGTGTCTTGTTGTAAATTTCTTCTTGTTCTTATATCATTTTTTTTACCCATGATTGTAAAAATATATATAGTGGGGTAGGGTACAAGATGAACTACTCAAAACTCGCAAAGAATGTACAAGAATCGGTAGACTAGAAAAAAAGAGGGTAGAAATCTCATGAAGGAGGTGAAAAGGATGTTACGGGCCCACAATATATGTAAAGAACATAACACGCACATGTTATAATGTGTACATGTTATGTTTGTTTACTTTTCCAAACCATGCCTAAAGGCTTGGGGATCTGGTTTGGATTCCAAAACTTGAGGCATGGACTTGCAAAAACACAACAAACAACGTGTTTTTATAGGAAAATGAAAAAATATATCTTCCATCATCATAAATCGACATAAATGATCCATTCATTTAAAAAAAATTATATCACGACGTAGATCAAAGTTTCTACTTTCTAAAAATATAATTTTTCAATTTTTTTGACTAATATAAGGTTTCCATATTATTTATTTTTTAACAATGCCTTTTTATAGCTATTTTTTGAAGTTCAAACGTCTCTATATTTTTTCATATATATTTTTTTTGGCTCATAAAAATTGAAAAAATATTATACTAGCCAAAACTAGCTGTAATTCTATACACATTCAAAAAAAATTAATTTTTGATATTTTTTGATGTAGTTAGGGGGCGGTCTACAGTCAGAGCTCCATTATTTTTCAAAATTGAAAATTTATGTCCTAGAAATATCATAAAATATATATATACTAGCTAAATAAATCTTTAAAAAAATGGAGTCTGAGCTAGATGCTCCTAGCTATCTTTCTACCAAAGGGTTTGCAAAAATACTAAATGGTGCTCAAAAAATGGTAGGGCGCACAAAATTCACTCTGTTATGTTTTTTTAACAAAAATAGGTCTACATGTTTGTATTTTAGTTATTTGACCCACTTCAACTTATCCATTTTAAATTAAATTTAGTAGCTTAGAAACTAGACTCAAAATGTTACGATTCATGTTTATACAACATCTTCCAATTTTGAATGTAACTATCTCAAAAAACTCATACAAGTTGAAGTTTTTTATTTTTCTAAAAAAATCGTCCACTTAAGACCCCTATTTGGCCCCCAAGATTGGTGCACTTACCAATTAGAAAGAATTAAGTAGAATTAGAAACTCATGGAAGTTGTACATGATTTAATTAATCAACTAGGATTAATTAATAGGCTAGGACAAGCTTAGAAATCTATTTAGAGGTGATTCAGAGTGAAATAGGTAGGATTTAGATGATTTAAAAGGGGTATTTAATTAATAAGAAGGTTTATTAATTAAATGCAAGGTTATAAGAGATTAATTAACTAATTAGTAGTTAATTAATTGAAAGAGGATTATAACTAATAAAGTGTCATTAATTGGCATCCGGAAAGAGGGTAATGTTATTTAATTAACGAAGTTTCATTAATTGACCGAAATGGAGGGGAATGTTAGTTAATTAGTGGGAAATCACTAATTATAATAGAAACAAGAGGAAAGACGATAACCGGTACAATTTTAGTAATAAAAATATGCATGTGGATTTTATGTGTCTACATTTTCCCCTCTTTGGGATTGTTTAATGCAAGAGACACCACTTGAAAGATAGTAGACAATTTTTGATAAGTAAATTTTTAAGGAATGGAAGAAAAATTATTAGAATGAAGTATTTCCCCTTGAGTGTTGATGGGGTGATGGAAGAGGTCAATTGACGATTGAAAAGAAGAATAAAAATAAGAAGATTCAACACAAGCCTAGTAGGCGAGTGTGCAATCTAAGTGAGTGGGAAAGAACAGAAAATGTTTCAACAAATATAAGAAACAAGGGGGCGAGGGGGATAAATATAATCCCGATTGCCCAGGTGGTGTTGAAGAAAAATTTTGATAGAAGAAAATGGAAGTGAAGAAAAATGGAGATGAAGAAAAGTGAAGATGAAGAAAAATCACATATGGATATAACAAATATATAAGTTGGATTAGAAATAACTTTATCTCATCATGTTGTTATATGATCTATGTCATCGGTTCTTTATTGAATATGAATAGACAAGGACTAACTAAAAGTAACATACATAACATAATGATATACAATAAAGTAAACAAAAAGACCAAAACATAAATAAGCACAAACATACATTATCAAACAAACAACGTTAAAGACAATTGCACCAATGCTTTTGTTATCTAACTGTAGTTCCCAAATATTTGAGTTAATGACAAGGGTTAAAACTGGCACCTCAAGCAAGAATACATGCAAGGTGAATCAATGGAGGACACATGGGTCCTATGAAAAAGCTTTCATGCTCTATGAAACTACCCCAAACAACTACTTGTGCGAGGGAAGATAAACATAACAAGTAAACAAGCTTTATTAATGGAGGGTAGATCAAAATGATCTGTAAGTAGTACATGAGAACAAGTGAGGACCGAAGAAATATGTTTTACAGGAAAAATTTCAATTTTTGTGGAGGTTGTGTCATGTGAAATAACTAGTTGTTGAAATGTTGTATTTACCATTTTTTTCTTTTTTCAAAGTTTACAATTTTTTTGGATTTTTTGAATTTTTACCAATGTTTTAGATTTTTTAAGGATTATGTGATTTTTTAGGGTTTTCTTAAAGCTTTCCAAATCTATGTGCAAGAAAACTAAGATGTAAAGATTCCCCCAAAGAGAGGTGAGAATAGAAAAGGGAGAATCTTATGCGTATATGCAACAAAATGATAAGATGGATCAAGGCTAGTAGGGTTAGATTCAATAAGATGATGAACTCAAGCCAACGAAGAGATAAGGAGCGAGCATGCACCCAGTACAAGTTGGCCAAGAAACAAATGATAGAAAAGAAGTAGAAGATTGTTTATTGAAATAAGGGAAAAAGTCTCCCTCAAACATAGTAAAAATAAAATATTATACACATGGATGTTCTGAACAAAGAAAACAAAAAGTGTGAATGCCATCAAAGGATATGGAAAATTTAGCTAGAAGATTGATGATGAAAAAGGGGTAACCCAAAGGAAAAAATCATGAGACAAAATATGGACTAAAGAAATATTTTAAACAAGGTCCAACCAACACTTGGTAACATACTAATCTTGTTTTGTCATCGATATCCAATGTCTTCCCTTGGAAATTAATTACCTCTTGAAGAGAATATTTAATAGGAAACAAGTGAGGAAAAACTAGCCAATGTGTAGGAATGATTTATTTTCATAGGTGTTTTGTGAATGGATGGTGAAAAGAGAGCCATACATTTCTCTACTACCATCCAGACATCCATAGCCTCAACAGAGATGTATTTGATTCTAGTGTAACATTTCTCTACTGCCATCCAGGAATCCAAATTGCCAATAAAGATACTATAAATACCCCAAGAGAGAGTTATATATGTTTTGCTTTTGAGTTTTTTGATTTTTTTGATTTTTTGATTTATTTTATTTTTTTGACTTTTTTTGATTTTTTGATTTTTTTCTTTCTAAACAATAATTCAACTCTCTTAATTTGTTTTGATAAGGGGTTAAAAACCACAAATATCTTGATGTAAGGATGTTGAAGTGATTTTGATGACGACATTGGCTAGTGTTAACAAATACGCCCAAAATTTCTTTGTAAAAAGTGTATTTAGATGTAGATAGTGATAGGATATCTACTAGGTTAGTCATTCTTTAATTTAATAAGGTGATGAAAGAACAAGGTCAAAAAAATACTATATAGATAAATGTCACAAAATGAGTAAGAAATCACTAGCTAAAAGATCACCAAAGGGATGAAAATGGTGGATGACTTGCAGAGGAATGGAAGGAAAGGAAGGAAAGAACATACATGTGTGTGAAATATTGATTTCTCATTTTTTTTATTTTTTAATGTTTTAATGTATCTCATTTTTGTATATTGAATTTATTTGTTTTTTTTAATTTTAAATGGTTTTATGAAGGGAAAACTGCAAAGGGAGAAGATGATGAAGATGAATGACTGGGAAGTTGGCACCAAAAATGTCACTCTACATGATAGGATCCAACAACTATGTTTGTGATTTCTTTTATGAGAGAGATTAGGATTATTTTATTATTAAGATTAATATTATAACTAATATTGATTACCGTAGTGAGATCATATTCGATAAGTGACTGTGAATTATCTTTCAACATGGATTTTTGTATGTGGGATCCTGAGTTTTGTATCCACAGGTTTTTGCACTTTTCACCATACTTGATGGTTGAATTGGTGTGCATTCTTGAATCGCGTTTGATTTTTAACTTTATGGTTGTTTAATTTTTTGGGAGATTTGGAGATATTTAGTTTTTTTTTATCTTATCTTGATGAAGAAACTGTTTGGCTTTCATATAAGCTAATTTGTGATTTGTCTAATCTCCATAAGTGGGAGAATAAAGTGGATGATTGTGATTTATGAGAGTAATGGTAGGTATGATGATAGGATTTCACCATTTTTTATGGAAGGATGATATGATGAGTGAAGAGGATACGGTCCAAATATTGAAGAGGATGGGATACTAGGAGATCATCCACGGTTAGAAGAAGAAGGGATACTAGGATGTGTCCCCAAGATGGAAGAAAACAAGCTACCATTAGGGGAGCCATAGATAGAAGAAGAAGGGATATAAGGATGTGGCCCAACTATAGAATATAATGGGCTACCAAGAGGTTTCCCATAAATGGAAGATGAAGGAATACCTAGAGGTGTACCATAAATAGAAGATGGAGGGATAATAGGATTTAACACAAGTATAGAGGAAAATGGGATACTCGAAGGTGACCCAAGAATAGAAGATAATGTGATAATAGGATGTGGCCTAAGTATAGAAGATAATAAGCTACTAGGAGGTGAGACACATATAAAAGATAATGGGCTAGTATTTCATGACCCATGGGAAGATGAATATGGGCTACCAAGAGGTGGCCCAAGGAGAGATTTTGATTGTGGAATCATGATATGCAAGGAATGACTGGGTGATGAGAAGATAGGTCAGGGATAAGTTACAGACCCAAGCATTTCGTCATGAAATGAGGAATGTGAAGAAAGGAAGGACTCAAGTATAGAAGATGGATTAATGATATACCCATCTATTTCATAATGCAATGAGGAATTTTAAGATGGAAGAACAAGAGGAGGATCAAGTTTGATGATCTTAGGATCTTCCTCTATTTTTTGAAAAAATGAATCAACTTTTTCCCGACAATATATGAATGCATCGAGGTCAAAATAGAATACTTACTCATGGTCCTCTTGAGGAATGTCATCATGTAGCACCATCAATTCTCTGATTGCTTCTTTATTATGAAATAAATAGATTAGTATGGGTATTTGTTGGTCAATTATAGTAGGTTGATTGGAAGAAATGGTTCTAATAGGTTTGGTAAATTTATAAGATGTTTGATGATATAAATGAAGGGAAGGTTTGTCCTTATTGTTTAAGGGACAAAGAGGGATTGTATTTTGATTGATAGAAGAAGATTACTATGTATATGAATTATATTTGGATTTATATGTCTTACAAGTGGAATAAGATGTGGATTTTGAATAGGTTGGTATTTATTTTCCTAGAAGACGAAATAGTGTTGTAGACAGACAAATAGGATTGCATAGAAATTCAATAGATTGTGACATATGGGTTGACTTGGATGATTGATTAGAGGAATTTTGAGTCACGTGAATCTTCAAAGGAGTAAGATGTGTTAGAGGAAACTAATAAAGGGGGTTCTACAAAGAAATGGAGGATTAAAACTCAAAAGTTGAATTATATGTTTCATTGGAAGAACTTGGAGTCACACATATCTTCAAAAGAGGAAGACATCATTGAGGTGACTAATAAAGGGGGTCCTACGAAGAAAGGGAGGACCATGAATTAGGAGTCAAACTAGAGGAATGGTGGGGAGAATTTGTGGTAACACAAATTATTAGAGGAGTAAAAAATTGTTTAGGTGGCTGATTATTCCTGAGAAGAAATTTAATCAGATGAGGCTTAGGAGACAGGGGAATTTGAATAATATTTTGGATTAGAATAATCAGGAGACTAAGAGGAATAAGAAGAATACCATGGATTATAAGTATTAGGATATTGAGGGGAATAAGAATAATAACATGGACTATAATCATCAAGAGAATGAGGGGAATCAGAAGAATAACATCAAAGAACCGCCCCAAAGAGTGGAAAATGTAGGCACCTAAAATCCACCTACGTAGTTTTAATACTAAAATTGTGCTAATTATCCTATTTTCCATAATTTGTGTTACAATTAATGATTTTATACTAATTATTTAACATTTCCATCCATTTTTGTTGATTAATGACACCTCGTTAATAAAATGGTGTTAACCTGCCATCTTTCTCTAGCTATAACAAGCAATATATACACTTAAATTTAATGTTTTTGTGTTACTTACCGTGATACTGTCTACTGGAACCCTACCGAACTCTCAAAATTTATCGGCATGATGTTTATGGTTCAAAATTTATACATCTCTCTCATAGTTCATATTAAAATCTCTCAAAAAATCAGTAGAGTGTAATAGCAAATGATGTGTCATAATGGATTTAACCCCTTTTGCCTTGCTATTTATACCCTCCAAGCCTTAAATTATCATTTTTATTTCTCCCCAAGGGAAAGATAACTAAAATTTTCTCCTATTTTCTTCCGACCATGTGATGGCATTGCTTCATGATGATTATTTTTATTAAATAGTAAATTTCCTTGTGTTTTTGCCTCACTGGGGCATATTTTTGCTTACCGATAACCCTTTCTTCTCATTGGGGCATATTTTTTCTTCCCAACAATGTTTTGGTTATGTATCATGCACATCATAATTATTCCATATAATTTTCTTCCTAAAAATAAAAAATACTAAAAAAAAAACGTCAAAAATCATTTAAAATCCAAAAAATTGGTAAAAATCCAAAAATCCCCAAAAAATGGTAAAAAATTCAAAAATCCAAAAAATGGGTAAATTTTTTTCACAAAATCCAAAAATTATTAAAAATAATTCACGTATATAAATCATTTATGGGACACAACATCCTCAAGCATAGAAATTTGTCCTACAAAACATATTTCTTTGTTCCTCACTTGTTCACATGCACGACTTGTGGATCATTTGGATTTACCTCCATTAACAAAGCTGATTTTCCTACTATGTTTTCCTCCCTTTTACATCCAATTACATAGGGAAGTTTTATAGAGAATGATTCCTTTTTCATAGGACTCATATTTCCTGCATTTATTCACCTTGCATGTATCCTCACTTGGGTTTCCATTATTAACCCTTGTCGCTAACTTGAACATTTGAAAACTGAAGCTGGATAACAAAAAAAATTGGTACAACTATCTTGAATGTTGTTTGTTTAAGTAAATTTTTTTGTGCTTGTTTCTTTATTGGTATTATTGTTTACTTTCTCATATTGAGTTACATTATTTATGTTGCATTGGGTCATTCTTCAAATTGAATAAATTTTCTCCCAAACTAGTTGGTTCGTTGATTACATTGAGAAATGATGAAAACAAGAAGCTCTTGAGCAATCTTGGTTGAAAGATATCTCTCTTTTATTCATCTCCACATTTTTTCATCACCATTTTCTTCTATCATAATTTTTCTTCAACACCACCTGGGGCAATAGGGAAATGTATGTATGCTAAATAAGCTAAGCTAATTTAATGGAAACTAACACCAAGTAGTTTAAAATGAACTAATCTAATCTACCTTTAACATAATGATAAGGCCATATAAGATAAAAAAACTTAAACTAATGTATCCAAATGTATATGCGAAAACATCAAGCTAATTATTTCTAAGTTAGATACACTTTCTAAATTGTAAGTTGCTCCTAAAGATCTCAAAGGGATCAAACAATGGATACTTGTCACAATAGGAAAGGATCTCTCCAAAATGGATATAATTCCATGTATGGATATTCCTTTACTACTCTTATAAAAATAATGGATGAATGGAGGTAAGATTAAGAAGCTTCTTCAATCATGGAGAATGCTCTTATCAATATGTGTATAATATTTACTTTTCAAAGAATGATGTAAGTTTAGAATGAAGGGGGTAATCGAATGGGTTCTCTAGGATGAAGAGCCAATCGATGTTTAGTCGTGATAGGTGTATTTTGATGTGAATGTCTAAACCTAGGTTCCCTATTATCATAAATTTGAGGAACCATGTTATATTTAGCCACATTTGGCATTATTGTGACCGAATGCATAGCCCTAGATTATATGATTGAACTCCTTCAAATGTAAGGAAGTTCCACATTGATTCAAGAATCATAACCGAAACCAACTAGACATTTTTTAAGTATGGAGATGCTCGTGTGATTTTTCGAAGGGAATATAAGGAAAATAGACATCATGATGACACAATTTTTACAAATCAACAAGGTTTTCAAAACAAGCTACAAGTTTAAATCTCAAAATGGTTGATGAAAATTTAGAAACACAATGGGTGCAAAGGAAAATTTTCCAATGTTCAAATTGTCTCAAGATTTTCTTGATAGGAATTTTTTTCTAAGGTTTGAAAAATGTCTATAATTACTTCAATTAATCTGGGAAAAATCAAGCAAAATGACAATTGAAAATGTCACAAGGAATAATGTAAAGAATATCCTAAACAATGTCCTAATACACTACAAAGAATTTATCAAAGGGATAAATAATATAGAACCAAATGACACCGATCAAATAATATCTAAAAAAATCTTGAAAAAAGGATCAACCATGAAAGATCCTACTCCTTATGTCTATTAACCTATCTTAAAGGTTATTCTGAAATGATGAAAACACTATTTCAGTATTTAAATCAAGTTTGGGATAAACAATATTTGTTACACCCTTAATTATATATCTTACATGGGATAGATATAGCCGACTTGTTGCTATCATAACTTCTTATCATGATGTATCTCTTTCATATATTATCTATTATCATTGGTTAGTTGGCCTTATTGATGGCCATATCATAGGAATAGTATAAATAGGGGTTAAAGGTAGTGGATGATTATTATGTTGAGTATTTGAGTCTTATTATATGTTTTGGAGGTTTCCCCCTTGAAGCGGCCACGCTATTCTACTTTTATATTGAGAGAATTTATCTACAATATTGTGTTATTTGGTGTTCTTTTTCTGGAATTAATCATAATTAATCAAGTAATTTCATTACAAGTGGTATCAAAGCTTGATCTTGGCCAGGATGATGTTAAACCCTAATTCTGAAGGTTCGGCTATATCTCAAGATTGGTAGCAAATTTTTGCAATTTTTTTGTGGTGTGGTGAAATAATTCAAGTAAGATTCTCTCCAAATTTCAATTAGTTTTGACTTGGTTTGCAAAAGGTTTTACAATTCTATATTTATTCATAATTTGGCTCCTTATGGTGTAATTTTTGGAAATTTTTCAAATTTATTATATTTTCAGAAACCCCTTAGAAAAATAGCTAGGGTTTATATTTTATAAATTCCTATATTCGGCCAAAAAAATTACGAAACCCTAAACCCTATAATTATGCCCTATTAAGTCTACCCCTAGGCCCAAACCCTTCGTCATGGCTGGTAGATCTACATGAGGCCAAGGAAAAGGACAAGAAACTCTGAGAATGACCCCAAATAAGGAAGATATTACTTAAGAGTCTACTGGTTTTGGAGTATCTGAGGTGGTCATCCAACTTCAGGAAAGGTTTAACCATATGGTGAGTAAGGATGACCTTACTGTTGAGCTTCATCAACTGAAAGATACCCTTAGGAGTGAGATTCAAAAGGATTTTCATGCAAGGCAGTAGGAGTTGTTGCATATTATTTCAAATACAACTTCTAATGCTAGTCATATGGGTTCCACTAGAAATGGTCACATAGATACAAATCACTCCAATCAGGGAGGATTATTTAATCATTCAAGTGGATCTTCTCACCAATGGAGGGGCATGATTCCAAAATTTGAAATGCATAAATTTTATGGAAAGGATCCACTCAATTAGATTACCCAAATGGAAAATTTCTTTTATCTCCATCAGATCCCATAAGGAAAAAAGGTAACTATGGCATCCTTGTACCTAGAACCTGATCAATTTGTTTGGTATTGTTGGTTATGTGCTCAAAGGTAGAAGAATAGCCTAAATGTCACCTAGACAGTTTTCACTGAAGAGCTTCAATTACACTATAGTTCTAGTGTTTTTGAGAATTACTTCAGCCAATTAGCAAAGTTATGCCAAACTGGTTTAGTTAAGGAGTATGTCCATCAATTCCAAACATTTTCCTTACGTGTGGAGGATATTACATAAGAGTATTTGAATGACCTATTTTTGGGGGGTCTTAAGGACCACATTGAGCATGAGGTACACATGTTTAATCCACTCAAGGTTATTGATTCTATTATCATGGCATGTTGAGTAGAGGAAAAATTTCTTTCCAGTAGAAGGTAATCCTTTTCTAGCATAAAATATCGTAACACCTTGTCTCCTTCTTACCCTTGGCCAATTCCATTGACACCTCAAAAAATTGAAGAAAAAAGAGCCAAAGGGTTATGCTTTAACTGTGATAGCAAATATGGGCCAAATCATAAATGTTCCAAGAAAAAAAATGTTCTACATTGAAGGATCTGTTGATGAGGAAGAATATGAGGCAACATCAATAGAGGAAGTGAAAAAATTAGAGGAAGAATCTGGAGATCCTCAACGCACTATTTCATGTCATGCTCTATCAGGTATTAGTACTCTAAAAACCATTCAAGTTGTGGGTTATATTAAGAAGTAGAAGGTAACAGTCTTGATTAATTCAGGGAGCACACATAATTTCATCAATCATAAGTTGGCATCAAGACTAAAATGTTTCATCTACCCAGCACCTGAATTTCAAGTAATGATTGTAGATGGTGGCATAGTCTAATGTTTAGGTAAATTCCATAAAGTCAAAATCATGATGGGTGATTATACATTGGAATCTATGATGTTTTCTATTCCAATGGGAGGAGCCGATATTATCTTAGGTTTTCAGTGGCTCACTACTTTGGACACCATAGAGATAAATTTCTAGGAATTTTTCATGTGCTTTCATTCTGAGGGTAAAAATTTAAACTTCAAGGTCTTGAAGCTAAAGATTCTCTAGTGGTAGGTTATCACCAAATGCAGAAGATTCTTAAAAATGGGTTTGAAGCTTTTGTTGCTTGATTATTCTCTATAGAAGTCTAGCCGCAAATGAAGGTATTGCATCTTGATCTTCAAAAGGTTATTAATCAACATGTAGTTATCTTCAAGGAGCTAAGAGGATTGCCACCTGAAAGAGAGCATGATAATGCTATTCAGTTGATTCTAGGAAGCCAACCTCCCAACATCAGGCCTTATAGATATCCATATGTGTAAAAGAGTGAGATCAAGAAGATGGTGGAGGAAATGTTGGAAATGGGTATTATTCGTCATAGTTAGAGTGCCTATTCTACTCCCATGGTGATGGTGCATCGCAAGGATGGAAGATGGCACATGTGTCCAGATTATGGAGAGATTAACAAGTTCACTATCAAAGATACATTTCCTATTCCTATCATTGATGATTTATTAGATGAGTTGCATGGTGCCATTTATTTTTAAAAACTAGATCTGCATTCTGGGTATCACTAAATTAGAGTCAAGAAAGAAGATATTCATAAGACATCCTTCAGCACTCATCAAGGCCATTATGAATTCCTATTGATGCCATTTGGTCTTACCAATGCTCCCTCCACATTCCAAAGCTTGATGAATTCAGTATTTAGACCATTCCTAAGAAATTTTGTCTTAGTATTTTTTGATGATATACTCATCTACAGCAAATCATGGGAGAAACACTTACATCACGTCAATACTATCTTAGAAGTCTTAGAGCAATATCAAATTTACGCCAAGCCTTCGAAGTGTTCTTTTGGGGTACAAGAAGTGGAATAATTGGGCCATATTCTTTCTCATGAAGGTGTTAAGGTGGACCCTCACAAGATCCAAGCCATGGTGGAATGGGAAACCCCAAGAACCCTCAAACAATTGCGAGGTTTCTTAGGTCTCATAGGGAATTATCACAGATTTATCAAAAACTATGGCAGTATAGCAGCACCACTTAAAAAATTATTGAAGGAATCCTTTTAGTGGAATGAGGAAGCATCTGGGGATTTTGAAAAATTGAAGGTAGCTATGTGCACCAATCCAGTATTGGCATCCCTAGATTTCTCCAAAACTTTCATAGTTGAGTACGATGCTTCAGGAAATGGAATCGGAGTAGTACTAATGCAAGAAGGACACCCCATTGCTTTTGAGAGCTGACAGCTAAAAGGACAAAATTTATTAAATCCCACCTATGAAAAGGAAATCATGGCAATACTACATACAGTCAAACAATGGAGACCATACTTGATGGGTATATATTTTAAGGTAAAAATTTATCATGATAGTTTGAAATATTTCTTAGAGAAACATCTATCTTTAGAAGAACAACAAAAATGGGTCACTAAGATGTTGGGATATGACTTTGAGATTGTTTATAAGAAAGGAAAGGAAAATTTGGTCGTTGATGCTTTGTCTAGGAGGGATGATTCTGCCGAAGCATTCTTATGTGCCATATCTATACTAAATGTAGATTGGGTAGATCAAGCACATGAAGAATGGAAGAAATATTCAACCACACATACTCTCATTCAAAATATCCAGGTAGATCCATCCATATCATCTCAATTTATATGGAAGGGGGATATATTGTGGTACAAAGATTGGTTATATCTATGTAAGAACTATACACGCAAACACCATGTTCTTTAAGAGCTACATTCTTCTCCAATAGGTGACCATACTGGGGTCTTGAAAACATATCATAGAGTTAAGAAGGATTTCTTTTGGGAGGGGTTGAAAGGAGATGTTCAAAAATTTGTGGCAGAATGTTTGGTTTGCCAAAAAAATAAGGGTGAGACCATTAAGACACCTGGTGTTCTCTAACCTCTGTCTATTCCTAGTGAGAGATGGGAAGAGGCATCAATGGATTTCATCACAGGATTACCTAAATCAGAAGGGAAAAGTTTCATCATGGTTATGGTAGATAGACTTACCAAATATGCTAATTTTTGTGCCATTGCTCATTCTTTCATAGCTAGTACAGTTGCCATCTCTTTTATGGATACAGTTCAAAAGCTCCATGGCACGCCACAAATTATAGTAAGTGATTGTGATCTGATATTTACAAGTAACCTTTGGACTAATTTGTTCTCTTGTCTAGGTACCCAACTAGACCAGATTTCCTCTTATCATCCTCAAACAGATGGGAAAATTGAGGTGGTAAATAAATGTTTAGAGGGATATCTTTGATGTTTTACTTCAGATAAACAATAACATTGGGTCTAATGGTTGCCACTGGCAAAATGGTGGTACAATAATTCATTTCATACCTCCTCTAAAATGTCTCCATTTCTAGCAATTTATGGGTACCATCCTCCATCACTCATATCTAGCTTGAAGGTCAAACAAAAGGTGAGAGTAGTCGAAGATCACATTCAGCATGAGCATGATGTACTCTCTAGTCTTAGATAAAATTTTGCGCGAGCACAAAACCATATGAAGAAACAGGCTGATCAACATAGAAGTGAGCAACACTTTGAAGAGGGAGACTTTGTTTTTGTAAGGTTACAGCCATATAAGCAGTTATCCTTAAAACAACAACAAAAGGATAATAAGCTTTCTCCTAAATACTATGGTCCTTACCAAGTTTTGTAGAAAATTGGTAGTGTGGCATATAAGCTAGAGCTCCCTCCAGGAAGTATAATACATCAAGTCTTCCATGTTTCTTGCTTAAAGAAAGTTATTGGGTAGCACATTTCCACCCAATCAGTGCTTCTGGAATTGGACGAGGAAGGAAGGATCATATTGAAACCTGAAGGCATTCTTCAAACACGCACCAAAAGACTGAGGAATAGAGTCATTACCGAGTACCTGATCAAGTGGAAGAATATGAATATTGAGGATGCATCATGGGAAGATGAAGCATTCATACAGAAACATATAGGGCTTCCCAACATTGGGGACAATGTTTCTTTAAAAGGAAAGGGCATGTTACACCCTTAATTATACATCTTACATGGGATGGATATAGCCGACTTGTGGCTATCATAACTTCTTATCATGATGTATCTCTTTCATATATCATCTATTATCATTAGTTGGTCGGCCTTGTTGATGGCCATATCATAGAAATAGTATAAATAGGGGTTAAAGGTAGTGGATGATTATTATGTTGAGTATTTGAGTCTTATTATATGTTTTGGAGGTTTTCCCCTTGAAGCGGCCACGCTATTCTAATTTTATATTGAGAGAACTTATCTATAATATTGTGTTATTTGGTGTTCTATTGTTGGTGATAATCATAATTAATCAAGTAATTTCATTACAATATTTAAATACTAAAAGAGGGTTGAGGTCATGTGACTAGTGTAATAATGTGAAGCAGATACTCTAAACTCAATTTAATATAAACAAAGTCTAAGTGTTGGAAATGTAACTTGCAGATTTGGGTAGAGCAAAAATACTACTTGGATACTTTTAATCAAGTTTTTAAGAAAAAACAAGATGTGAGTATCAAAATAGGATTAAAACAATACGAACAATGTAATGACAAAACATTCCAAGAATTAGGGAAATTTTATTATAAAAAACTAGGTCAAAGTATAACAATGAATCAATATAATGCGAGGAATGTAAAAAGACAATCGAAACACTTATATTAAGTTTTGGAAAACAAGATGGAAATATCACAAATATGTTTCTATAATGCAAGAAACTTAACGACGTAAAGCATAAATAAAGTTAGAATTACCTAACTACAATGAGATATCTTGATATGGGTATCAAGACAAGGTTTAATAAAACATGAGGACGTACCAACACACTTTCAACACTTAACATTCCTACCGTAACATGGTCATGTAAGTGAATAAAAAATTGGTGGCCACAATTATTTTTGGTAACATCACATATGTTGTTGTCTTTTGACCAAAAATTTCAACAAGAAAACAAAAGAGTTAGAACAAGTGGTGATGAAAAATACTTATCCTAACTTTAGTAGAGTTTTTCCTTGTTTGAAAAAAAGGTAGAAACTAAGACAAAGTTATGCCTTGTATTTTTCATGATGAATTTCATGCGGCGTTAACTTTAATGGACTCTCCCCTTATTCCAATAACAAGGTTTTGACTCCAAAAAAATTGTTTCTTTGTGAGAGATCTTTAGAACACGATGTAAAAAGTCAAGTCGGTTGCATTGCCAAATGGTTACCTAAGATTTTGTTCTCAACACTAGTCAATACTTTCCTAAGAGATACATTTTCTAGAATAAATCCTAGAAAAAGGAACATTACCATACAATAAAATTAATGAAGGGGTCCTCATATGAGATACTTGAAGCATTCCTTACGGGTGTTTATAGTCAAGTGGGTAGTGGGGAACTTCTTGTTGCGTTCACCAGTTACCTCAATGTCTGGAATAATTTGGGGTTCTTTTGGTAATCATCATAATGATTTTTATGTCTTATGCCAAGATACTTCCCAGAGTTCAAAGAGGAAAGGTTTTAACCCTTATCCAAACATGCAAATATAGTGTTTTGAATAAATCATTTGTTTTTAATCTTTGATTAAAAATGTGGTTTAGTACACCATTTACAACCTATAGAAAATGTTGTTAGTATTGTTTGGATCAATTCTTTGACAAGTGAATTAGATTCTGCGCACAAATTATTTAGTTTTTTTTCTTATAAAAAGTGAACGAAGGTTGGTTTTGATTCTCAAGATCATCTAAGGATGCAATAAAAGAGCATACACAATAATTGATTCAACTATATATATAAAAATGAAAACTTAAATCAATTGAATGCAAACAACATTTTCTAAAAGATTCATTCCCTTAAAAATTTAAAATAATGAAGTTTCCAAATGAACCAAATTTTAGAAAATAAGATCAAAGTTTCTTTTACTTCTTAAGATATCAAAAAGGTGAAAGAGAATATCATACAAAAAATTTATCCTAACTCAAGAAAATCATGGAAATACAACATTCATCAAAGCATTTAAATGTGTTAGAAAGTGATGTCAAATGTAAAACCCACACAACCATCAAAATATAAAAATATTCAAGTGCTATACATGTTTACAAATGACAATCAAAATGTCATAAAAGTATCCAAAATCATTTTCATTTCTGATTCTCAATATCAATCAAAAGAGAAAGATAAGAGCATACACGGTTTTGATGAAAAATGAATCTAACATGTAAATAAAATGACTTGTTTTCTAATAAAGGAAACTCATTAATTTTTTGTAAGTCAAAATCCCAAATTTATATTTCTATTGCATATATTTCTCCAATACCTTTCCAACACAAACAAAAACTGAGTCATTTTGAGTTCAGGAGCAAAAGTTTGCATTAAGATAGCCCTGCATTAGCGTTAAAATCTATGTGTTAGCATTAAAATAGCCTTGTGTTAGCATTAAACTAGTCATGTGTTAGCATTAAAATCTTGTGTAACTTCAAAAAACATAGGATTTTGATAAAAATAATTTCAAAAATCTCAAATATTTATCAAATTTCTTCAATTTTAGCACCACCTCACCTCCCTTATAGCTGTAAAGAGCACTAAAATAATGCAAAATCAACAAAACAAGTCAATAAATACAAGATTCATTAATAAATCCTAAAAGATGGTTAGTAAGAAAAATTGAAATTAAACTACAAAAAAATGAAATAAATGCATGAGACAATGGAGTAAGTCCCACTGGGCATGCCAAATGTATGCATAGTAAATAAAATAAGCTAATTAAATGAAACTAAAACTAAGTAGTTATAATAAAAAATTGAATCTAATATTAAAATTATGATAAAGCTTAAATAAATAGCTAATCTAATGCTTCCAACATGAATAAAACATCAAATGCAAATCCATTCATTTGAAATTGGATGTGCTTTGTAATGTATGATTGTTATCTAACATGAACCTATCTAGATCATAAGAAATCAATTATATGTTCTCTAAATGAGGAAATAATATCACCAAAATGGCTTAATTGCCATGTTTGGGTCTTCCTTTACTACTCACATATGAGAAGAATGGATTCAAGGATGAAGGATCTATTCAACAATGGATAATTCCCTTATCATATGCCTATAGTAATCACTATCAAAAGTGTGGTGTTAGGTGTGAAGGAAGGTAGGAGGTTATTTATATAGCTTTCTAATTTGGGAGAAGCTAGAAACCTAGTGAATTTGGGATAAATGATAAAGTAGAATTAGAAGGGATAAGCATGATTAGAAAGAATTAAGTAGAATTAGAAACTCATGGGAGTTGGAGATGATTTAATTAATCAATAGACTAGGATAACATTAGAAAGATATTTAGATGTGATTCAGAGGGAAATATATAGGATTTAGATCATTTATGAGGGGAATTTAATTAATAAGAAGTTTGATTAATTAAATACAAGGTTATAAAGGATTAATTAACTAATAGGCAGTTAATTAATTGAAATAGAATTATAACCAATGAAGTTCCATTAATTTAAATATGGAATGGGGAAAGGATAGTTTATTAATTAAGTGTCGTTAATTGACTTAAATGGAGGGAAACCTTAGTTAATTAGTAGGAAATCACTAAATATAATAGAAATGATGTAGGCATATTTTAGGTGTCTACATCATGAAAATAACCTTTACTTAATGAATTTCTAAGATACCTTTACTAGTTTCCTTAGATGATATATTTTCCTCTTTTGAATAAAGCTTTTTCTTGTGCTTGTAGAATTTCTTCCTTTCCTCGACCTTCCATTTCTTGTGTCTCTTCTTAGACTGATAATACTTGTTACTTTCCTTCATAATGTGATCTTCTTCACTATCACTATTTTATGTGGACATGTAGTTTAGAAAAATGTCCTACTTCACCACAGTTAAAAAATTTGAGGGGTAACATACATTTGTATCTTCCAATTACTCTCTTTATCTTTCTGATGAAATTATCTTATTCCTAATGTGATTCAGCACTAGAGAAGTCATGTGTCTCAAGCTTTATGTCATTCAAATTCTTATATACCTTGAATTGTACGTCTCACTTAGTTGGTTTATCTTTCTCATTCCTTAACTCATATGTTTTAAGAATCCCATGAAGTTCATCCATTTTTAGGGTTCCTATATCTTTCATTTCTTCAACTACTAATACCTTTGCATCAAACCTCAGAGGAAGATACCTGAGAAATTTTTGCACAATAACTTCATAATTAAATTATTCACCAAGACATTTAATAGTGGTTACAATCTCATTAACATGTAGAAGATAAGCTGTAATATTTTCATCAAACTTCATCTTCAAAATATTAAATTGACTTCTATGAGTTTTGAGTTCTCTTTACATTACTTTGACCTTTCCTTCATATATGATCTCAATTTTATCCTAGATTTCCTTGGTAGATACATAATTCATCACTTTAATAAATTATGATTTAGAAAAAACCACACAATATTGCATTCATAGCATTTGCATTTCTTTCACTTTCATTCTTACAAGCTTGATCTATTGGAGGATTTTTTGGAGCTGAATAACCTTTAACAACTAATTTCCAAATTTTAAACCTAAGAGAAATTAGATAGTTGTGTATCATTATACTCCTAAAGTAATAATTAGTTACATTAAATAATGGAGCCCTATTTGAGGAGAATCCTTCTTGTCTTATCATGTGTGCTATGGAAATCTACCTTCCAGTGGTCAAACGGTTCTAAAAGAAAATTTTCTGATAGAAATTCTTGAACATACATTAATAATAATAGGGAGTTAATTAGTATTAGACAAAATTATACTTATTTAATCATTAACATTCATAAAAGAAGCAATCACATAAGATATAACAATTGCACAACACATGATTTATGTGGAAGACCTTTTGGGAGAAAACCACCGAGAAAAATATTACTTGGAAACCCTTTTGGGACAAATACAACCCAAAATATATCAATATACATTTGTAGGCACCAACCTTCTTGATACATTAGTCAACAATGTCAAGCACCAACTTAGCCAGTTCGTGAGACCTAACTCACCTGAGACACCAATCCCCAATATTGAACACCAAATAAACCAATTTGTAGGCACCAACCTACTCGAGATACCAATCCTCTAATTGTGAGGAACTGAAATAAAAAATACACAAATCCACCTATTTTAGTTTCTTCTTCAACCTAATGATGGAAATTCTACTTCTCTACATAAACACATATTAGATCATACTTACACCATGGACATTGGTCCAATTAATGAAATAATATTACTTTATATTCATTCTCTTATCTTTTGTTCGTAGTTTGATTCTCCCCTTCTTTTACTCTCGGTTGTACTATGCACTTTTTCAAATGTCTTCTTTGAATACTTTTTCCTTTTATTTTTTCTTTTTCAACTTCACAATATACACATAAATGTAACCATATTTATTTCAACACATACCATTAACATTCACTTCCAACATTCACATTTAGTATATATGCCTCATAAAATTATACATTTTTCTTTTATATATTCCACTCCCTTGTTTTTTTGTCTTTTCAACTTCATCTATCTTTAAATCTTCTCATTAATATTTATATTCTTGGGTGCTAATTATTTGGAACAGTCTAATATTTGAATATAAATTGCCAAAGCTAAATAACCGCCAACACTCCTTAATGATTCTAATTTGTAATTACATAATGACCTTTGGAATTCTATGGTCAAATATAAAGTTACCAATTAGAACCATTTGGATTCACCTCATCACCTCATACACATTTTGTGCACATGCTACATATTTTCTATGTTTTGGATGCACACTAGATGCATACTTACTGCAAATTATTTGGACATTTTTTGAGTATTTTTTGTGTATTTTTAGGAAATTAACTGTTCTCACCTCATTCACTCAACATTTCATTGTTTCTTCACTAAAATACATCATCTCACACAAGTCGGTACTTCCATTCACATTACTCCTTAATCTTCTTCACAACATCTCACCATATTTACTCACCTGCACATTATATTACACCATTACTCACTTTCTCTACTCACACATGTGTTTTACTTCTTTTGTTGGTTTCCATAGATATATACTACTCACTCTTTCTTCCTCTTCAATATTCTTCTATTCCATTCTACACGAGTTTCAATTTCTCTTCTTTAGCAAGTTTCCATTTCTCCACACTCATAAATATTCTTGGGATTTAAACAACGGTATTCATTAATTTCTATAATCTTCTCCTTAGTAGTTCACACTTTCGTTTACTTCTCCATTTTCACCCTTCAAGAAAATTATAAACAAATTTACATTCAACTTCTTCTATACATGATTATTTTATTAAACAAACATAACCTCAAGAGGGGTCAACCTGAAAAATAAACATATGAACATTTTAGTTCAAAAATAGAGATACTTGAAAAGCAACAAAAATATCACAAATCTAATTTCAAATCCTTATAAGGTCATCCAATCATGATATTAAAATCAAATCCATTAAACTCAAAAATTCATTGCAATGGTCAGCTCAAACTTTTGGTCCCAAAACAAATACACCACAAACTTCATACAAACTCTGAATCATTTAGTTCATACTTCAAACTAGCTGTAAGAGACTTCAGATAGACTTTGAAGAGACAAAAAAAATTGAAGTATGCATTACAATAGTCATCCAAAACTATGTCATATTTGATACCAAGAGAAACAACTAATTTTGGAAAAACTCCAAAGCATTCATTTTAAACTCTGAAGCATTCAAACAAAATTTTGTTATACTTCAAAGAAATATAGCCAGACTCTAACATTTTTCAGCTATACTCTGAAGCACTTGTATCAGACTCTGAAACAAGAGAAAGAAACTCTTAAGCATTATCATTTATGACTATTTAAACAATATTCTTTCTTAGTTAAATCATTCAATAACATTTGACATCAATGACTCAAACAATTTGTTAGCTCCTTCAGCTTCCTTTGACATCAATGAAAATTATTCCAACAATAAAGGATGCAAGATCTAGTATGAGTGCATGAAAAACATAATGGGTGAGTGAGATTTTGTGCATTATTTAGTGCACTAGATTCCTCACATTAATAAATGCACATTTTTTATCCATCTAGTCCCTTTTCATACTTGTGATAGGTCTTTACACTTATATTTCTCTATAGGAATTTGTTGAACATAATGGTGGGTGAGCATTATTGTTAGTTCACAAAATATAACCAAAAAATTCCCAATTTTTTTGGTTTTAACTTACTAGTATGCCCATGAACTATGTTAAAATAAGATCCTCCGAATAATGAAATTATGTTAGACAAAAAAGAACTTTACAACCAAATCAACCAATTTAACTAATTCATCATGTTGGTATATTTGTATGCATGAAATAGTTGAATCTATGTGTTGAGGGGGGTACTATGAGTAGTAAATAGAATGTTCCTTTCCTCCTTTAACATTCCCTTCTACATAATATGTGAGATGGATTCTGAGCTAATTTTTAAAATGATAGTGGAAAATGGACAAAATCAGAATTTTATAGTTATGGTAGAAAATCTAGAAAATGCACATTTTTATTCAATCTAAATTTATCACAATGACAATGAGGTGTACATCATCAAATCTTGAAATCAATAAAATATTTTTCCCATGTTGTACATATAGTGCGTGGGAATGCATGTGTTTAATGTTGAAGCATACAACAGGGACACAAATTAATTGTTATGAACATTATCTTATGGAATACCATGTTTTTTTATATTTTTACATAAAATGGTGTTCTTGAAAGAGGCATTTTGACAAATTAAATCCTTACGATCTCGATTTTTGGAGATGGAGAGGGATAGGATGAGCTTGTTGGATCTGTAGATAATTTTCGATTCATTTCAAGTTTGAAATTGGGATACACCCTCACATCACTTTCTGATTTCCTTTGTTGTGCCCCTTACATTATAGGTGATCCATTTAATGATATGGTCTCATCTCCTTAATCACTTAGTGGGTTCTATTAGAATAAATAATTTTTTAATATTTGAATGATTCCTCTCTAATTTGTAATAAAATATCTAAAAATATATATTTATATAACTAGAAATGTGTAAGGGGTAAGCTTATACCTAAGTACAAATTTGTAACATTGTAGTTTATGAGTAAAGTAGAAAACCTGAGATCAAATGCAAATACACACTATTGAGCCATATGATATACTACAATATGTCAAGCTACAATGAAAAAAACTCATTTGTATCAAGGATGGTGTCCTTTTTAATATATTTGACATGGGTTGGTAATGTCACCCTTTCTTAGATAAATAAAACATCCATCTAAGCATAATGAAACAAGGAAATTGTTAATCATTTGTTAATTCAATGTCATTTTCCCACTTCCTTAAGGGGCCTCATTTTTGAAAAGAAGGGGTTGATGTGGGATAGTCCTTCTTATGTGACACAACTATGAACATAATGCTTTTTCAAACTAAATTCATTTCTATAAGACTTCTATTGGAGATAAGTTTACCTCACACAGTATGGGTCATTTGGAAGGAAATAAATAGAAGAATATTTGAAGAGGTTATCCTTCATGTTAACTTGGTGTTCAAAATTTTTGTTCTGTTGATAAGAGAAATTTTTAATTCCTCTATCTCTCCTAGAAAATGAAGTATAAGTGACACTTGCACTAATTTCCTCAATAATTGGAGTATACAGATTGAAGAATATGTTAATCAAATTATTTCCAGACCTCCTAGAAAAGAGACAATTTGGAACCATCCACCTAAAGGTTGGTTAAAGCTAAATTTTGATGGAGCTACAAAATGAAACCTAGAAAAATATGGGGTGGTTTTTCTATTAGAGACAACAATGGTGATTTATTGTTGTCTTATGCTAGGAATATGGGTTATAAACACTAATCACTATTCTTAATCTATGGGATATATATACGGGCTAAAATTGGTTAAGCATCTAAATTTAAGTAACCTTTAGATGTAGGGATATTCTATGAATATAATTAACTTCCTTCAAAAGAAGACACCCCCTATATGTTCTATTAACAAGGTAATCAAGGAATCCCTTCTCATACTTAGCACACTTCCACATGTCACCATCTCACATACCTAAAGAGAAGGGAATAAGGTAGTTGATATATGTGCTAATATGGGGGTCAATTGTAATAAAATTCATTATTTTATGGGTAACTTAAATTCCCCTAGAGATAATGAATGTTGTGAATCATGAAAGTTAAAATAGGTAATCATTAAAATATTATCTATCTTCTCATGAAGGCTATCCTATTGTGGAAAAATTTAATCTCACATGCCCACATTTATATAAGAGTGCCACATATTTGGGATATTGAGACATATTCACACTTTAACCATGCTTTGAATATTATCTTCAGAGTGCATACTTTAGGTGAGAATATGGGTGAAGATCCTTGCTAGGTAAAACCCCCATTTAATAGGGGATGTAAAGAGAACTCCCAAATTTCTAACATCTTGGGTGTGGGAAATTTCTTCACTTTTTTGGAGAGAAATCATGGGCTTGATCCTCATATTTATTTATAGTTCACTGCTTCTTAGAAGGATTTTGTTGTTTAGATCAGGGATCAAAGGTTGATCATTTCTGAAGGCCTCATTTCAAATGTTATGGGGATGACAACCAGGGAATGAAATTTTAGAAAAAATGCAACCAAGAAGTGCAGTAGGTAGAATTAATGGATGAGGGAAAACAACTGTAAAAACTCCCTAGGGGATTTATTCACTCTTCATTACCCAGCCCCTATGATGAAGTTGCTAGGCTTATTATCAAATATATGATAATGGAGGGGTGTCTTCAAAGAATCAACACCTACCATTTAGTTCTACTTAACCATTTAAAATGGAACTTCTTGGTAATTCTTCCATTTCACATACTTCTGTCTCTTAAAATTTATATAAAAGAATCACAATGGGGTAAAATGGTCTACCCACTTCACTAAGAAGTTATTATTCTCTTTTATCTACACTTCATGAATAAAAACCCTAGGTAAAACCCCTTTCCTTCTCCCTCTCTTCCTTCCTCCTCTAATCCTAGAAAAAACAAGAGGAATTGGGAAGGTATCAATTCAACAGTAGTTCTTAGAATAAGCTCAAGAAAAGGGAAAATCATTGAAGGCCCTAGCTTGACCTATGACAACTCATAACATAACACAGATGGAAATATAGACGTTATATATTTTCTAATTCTATTAAAGAAAATTGATAAAGAGACCAAGTTATCCATTCAAATTGAGTTGGAAAATCAAAAGGAAGTTGTTAAATAGATGATAAAAGAAATCAAAGTTAGCATCAATGATCTCAGTAAAAATAAGGAAAACAAGAACAATCAGAACTAGGAAGAGGTGAAAAATAAGCTGAGCGAAGTTGATAACAAGTTGAACCTTCTCACCGATGGTTTTCTTCTCCAAAATGGTCTCCTAAGGGCTATTGTGAATGAGATAAATAAGGGTAATAAAGGAAATATCAGAGAAAATGAGAGGAAAAAGGAAGTTAGAAAGAAAGATCATTATATCAAGGATCTTATTCATCTTTCAACTAAACTTTATAACCAAAATTGAACATTGTCCTATTTTTTATTTTTTGGCTGGGTTTTGGCTAGACTTGTCCTACACTTGGGTTGTAAATGGACTATAATTGCGCTAGTTTTGTGTTGTTCTCACCATATATTTTTGAATTTTCTCTATTTTTGTTCATTTTATTTATGGTTATAACTCCTATTCAGACATTTTTCCAAGATTGTCTGATTAAATTGGTGTAATGGTTTCTTCTAACCTTATATGGAAAAACTTAGAGCTACCTTACCCTGTGTTGATCAAGGGCTTGAATCTTGTGTAAGTTCGCTCACCTTGTCCTAACTTAGCGTGTTGGGTGGTTCTCATACCAAAGTGATGTAGCTATTTTCCTGAAAGAGGTAAATTTGTACACCTTAATGCATGAGACGGTCAGCTTGGTGGTGTGAGCTCACCTTGCCACGAGTTGTGTTTGCTACCATTACGAATGTATGTGAAGAGATAATTTGGGGGAAAATCCCTCTTCTTAGTCACTTGTTAGGAAAGAACAACGTTAGTAAATAAAGTAAATGGGTAACGAGATTTCTTGTGAAATGAGAAGAATGGTTTTTAAAATAAAATTAAAATAATAAATATAAAAATTAGAAATATAATTCAAAGGGGGGGGAGATGAGTACGTTTTAGGGTTCCTTATCCCTTTTTTTTTTAGTTAAAACAAATAAAAAAAATAAAGGGAGTTAAATTTAAAAATCCCGTGAATAGGTGGTTTAGGGCAGATTATTAAAAATATTAAAAAAAGAAGGGAGCTAGGGTTCCTTAGGGAATTTTTTTTTCCTTCCTTTTTGTTGATTAGAGAGAAAGAGCAACCGCCGCCATGGGAAGGAAGCTTCAAACCTGTTTTGTGCACCACTAGATGTGAAGAAGGCATGAAGGAGGAGATTTTTTCTGTTGTGCATAAAAAGATGGAAATGTTTGCAGGGTTGGGAAAAATGCCTGAAGGAAACATGATTTCATGAATGCTATGGTCGCAAGTTTTTTACAGATCCATTTGCTCAAGGGTGCTTTTGTTTTTTTAAAGAAATGCCTCGCCAGATGTCATCTCATGGAATGCCATGGTTGCGACCTGTACCAGCATCCTCCCAGCCTGTGTTAAAAAAAATGAGCCTTTGAACTGCGTGGACATCTATCAAAGCATAAAAAAAGTGAGGGACCTTTGTTAGATGTGGTAGTTGCAAATTCTTTGGGCATTGGACGTTGTTATAATGTTTGACCAAATGAAAGAATGAGACAACTTCTCATGGAATATGATTACGGAAGTGTACAGAAGACATGGGGTTTCCTTAGGAGACAGTCACACTGTTTCATCCATGCAAATAGTAACTTCCTGACCTGTGCCAAAATATGAGCTCTGGGACAGGGTATGGACATCCATCAAAGCATATTGGAAATTTTTTTTTTTTCACTTTGCTAGCTCCTCCCAATCTGCGCCAAAAATGGGGATTTTTACCAGTTTTTGTAGTTGTGAGTGCCCTGACAGATCGACCTGCAACTTATGGAAGCATAAGAAGGGCATGTAAACTTTTAAACAAAAACAACTTCTGAGAGAAATGTGGGTTCATGATCTGCAACAGTTGTAGGTTATCAACGAAATGGGTTTGTTGAAAAGGCTTTAGATTCTTCTGAGAAACCGTAACTGGCAGATCTAAAGCCAGTTTCCATAACCTTTGCTAGCATCTCCCGTCCTGTGCCAGATGCGAGTTGTGGAACACATTATGGACATCCTTCAAAGTATAAAGAGTAGAGGAATGGTTTCAAATATGTAGTTACAAATTTTATGATAGACGTGTATGCAAAATGGTGGAGCTGTGGATGCTCGTGAACTGGTTGACGAAGTGCCAAGCGAGATGCTGAACCGAATCTTGTGGGTTTGACTGACTCCATTCCTCCCAGGCATGGTTCACCTCCCCTCATCTTTCATAACTCTCGTACTTTAGTTTTCATTTACAACTTAATATAATTTTAAAATATTAGGATTATAATACAGTTAATTGTTTATATCAACTCGTTGCAAAACAATGAAATGTCGTGTCGTAACTCACGAAGTCAAAATAACTCGTTTGCATTAAAACATGAACTTCCACCCTCATTCTGAGGTGATTTAGAAAAATTCCTACCCAACTAGATCACTACAATATTGTTTTTATCGACAAGACGAATTGACTTCCCAGTAATAATGTTGACCATCTCCCTGGTTTAAATAGTTAATTTTTGCATTTTTCGGAGACTCATTAAGTACCCTTCGTAACTCTGAAAATGAGATGTTAAGCTTCATTCATGTACCTTGTTATGTGAGGAGTCACCTTGACCTCTGGATTGACCCCGAATGAACATATGTGATCTTTTTGACGCTCTTATAGGAGCCCTGTTACACTGTTTTACAGTGGTAGGAAGATGTTAAATCTAGAAATTTGGTTTTCATTTTGAACCGCCATTTGAAACCTGGATAGAGAAATTATTTCCGTCTTCGCAAACCTCTAGTGCTTTTACTAGACAATTGCATGGAACCTTCAATTTAGGGAAAAACACTTTTCTGGATATTTTGACAATGACATTTTGTAGGCCTCTGGTCACAGTTTGACAAGGTCAAACTGGACCAATTAGGACCGGTGGCTTCAGAAAACTTGTCGCGTTTGAAGACTGTTTTCTAGTTCTGAGTTTCGTCGACTCTGTTGAATTCTCCTTATATAGGGAAATTTGTAGGAAGTTTCTCGTTGCGCGTTCATCCATCAAACATCAATTTTGGACGTGGTTTTCTGAGCCCTCGAGCTAACTTTTGTTCATTTGCAACTGGGTCAACTATGACCAGTGGCCCCAGAAAACTAGCCGCCAAACGTAAACCGTTCGCTATTTCCAAATTCCGTCAGTTGCTATAAACTCTTGGTATATAAGTGGACACGTATAAATTTAATCGTGGTGTGTGTTCTCATCGGAAGACAACTTTTGGAAGCGGTTTCTTAGCCTCCGAGCCCATTTTTGAACGTTTTTGTAGCTAGTAAGAAAATGTAAAAATAGAAAGTTGTGGGACCCTCGTCGGGTTGCCAAACCACCGTGGAAACTTTTGACACATGTAAATAACTGTTTAAAACTCTATAGTGTAACTTGTGTGAAATAGAACTTTTGACAAAATGGTGTTTTCTCTCTCTTCCCTTCTCTTTCTCTCTCCTGGGTTACAAAATGAAGTGAAATGAAATGTAATGAATACATGTCTCTAAACCTTTTATTTCGATTGCAAATTGTAATTATTATCATATGTAAATGGGAAACTGAAAAATGATAATTATGTTAGATTAGGGTGGATGCCATGCCAGTGATTTATCGCTGATATCATGCTCACGTGGTTTTGCAGGATGAAAGAATGATGACAAAAAGGTGATGTGTAATTCATTAATTATCATTGTAATTTATATAGTTCATTGTTAAATGAATAAATGTATAATGTAGTCTCATGTTACAGAAGGTTATATTTGATAATTTGTTGATATGTATGAGATGCTAGTTTCAAGGACATCTAGGAAATGTGCATTTAATCATAGGTTCAATTTGATTCATAGTACACATGGTAAAAAGGTTTGATATTTATATAAGGTAAATGAATTTGAAGTAATATCTTGTAGTGCATATTTAGTGTTCAATAAATGATTAATGAGTCATCTTGTGCATTCATACCTTGTTAATGTAATAAAGAGATTTAATCGAAACACTCTACCCTTGTTCAATATCAGAGCCTAACTTATTTTCATGTGTGATACTCCTTACCGTAGAAGACATTGAAAACCGTAGAATGAACTTAAACTCTGCACTCGATGGAACCTCCTAGTTTGAGTAAATCAGATCCCAAGAATGAGTTTATCATCTTAGTCAGTATGTTTAGTGACATTGTCATTTACCTGTTGATAGGAGTGACAAAGTCAAACTTTTCTTGGAGTATGTAGAGCTAACTCCTCCTTCGTATCCTAGTGGACTACCTTGTCTTCTGAAGATAGATTTAAAATTAAATTTCTTCATCGAATGAAATCCCTGTTGGATCCAGATGACATAGATGGAGGTTGTGACTTAGTTGTTCTAGGTCTTAAACTCTTGTTAATGAACTCCTTAGCTCCGCTCAGCTAAATGTGTTACCTTGGTTTCTCTCAACATAACACCTTGGTCCTTTCTTGAAGGTGGTTTAGCATAAATATGTCCTCTCACTTAAAACTCATATATAGTTGAGGGGTAGACCCTTAGGTGAAGTTGGAATTAATCTAAACCTCAGTTGATTTGGATGTTAACTTAGGGTTCATGTGTAGCTTCAAGTCTTCTAATCATATATGTCTTCAAGAGGTTAGACAAACACTTCGTAACTCCTTTTACAAGACAATGCTAATAATAAGACCATAATGTGACATAGAAAATAAAGCATATAAGAGTAAAAATGAGATTTGAGGTTCGGAATAATGCCACTCTTGGAGACCTTAGAACTCAATTAAATATATTATTTTGTTTCAAAGAATATGAATTGCCTTGGTGTGATCAACCTTCGAGAAAACAAAATACATATATAAATCAAAATGGAATTCCACAAGTCATTGAATTAGAATAACTATGGTAGGGAAATAACTATACCGTGATCGAGGAATGTTTTTGGTAAAAAGCTATCTTGTATCTAAATCTCCGTTAAATCCTAATATCGCTATATGGACACCAAGTCACATTCACTTGAGTTGTAAGAGTAAAAAGGTAGACATTGAATATATGTTCAAGAAGAATATTCTTAACATAAGAACAAGATAATTAAGTATTTTATATGCATTTGAATTATGCCAAATAAGTATGCAAGTTATGGAAAATTTTGTAAAGAATAAGAAGCCAACTTAAAAGGGTCGAACGGTAATTTAACCGCGGAATGAACTTAAGAATCTGTAGGTGGAAAAATGAGAAATTTATCCTTGCACAATAATGTTCTTGGAATGTTAATCGTAACTAAAATACAATTAAAGAAATGATGTGGTGTGGGTTCACCATTCTTGAAGTCATTTTTCTTGTGGTTGGGTCATTACTAGTAACCATTCATTGGGAAAAGTGTGGCATCGACATGCCTATGTTGTTTTCATGTGTCTATGTGAGTCGATGACTTATGTGATTGTCGTATGCGAGTCGAGTTTCTGTACTTGGAGCCCTTGTTGTGTTGTGTGTAGTGAGCAATGTAAGTCAAAAAAAATTATCCTGGTATTTTACTATTGTAATTGTGTGTGTAAAATGTGGGCACTACATATGGTATCAGAGCGGAGGTTCATGCTCTCGAACCTCTGGGATGGATTGGAGTTGTGATGATTCTGCATGATGGTGGTGGATATTGGAAGAGTAATGTGATATATGTGTGATGTGAACTATGTTGTAATTGTGAAATTGTGAATGCACATGTTGTGTATGTCACTTAGTGTGTATTTGTTATCATATTGATGTGCTTGTGATGAGAGTATTCACTCTCTATGTTGTTGATTCAATGGGGAATTCAGGTGTAATGTACTGCCTTGTTGTTTGTGAATGGAATGTTATTGTGGATTGTTGAGGGTTAGAAATTTTGGTATTGCATTTATGTGATATGAAGGTGTATTGATGTATTGCATGACAAAATTGATGTAAAGTGAATCACATTTATCGTGATGTCATCATCGTATTGTGATTGTTGTGTGCATCGTCATGTTGTATTGCAATTGACTATATGTTGTAAGGTTAGACATTGTTTTCCTCATACATATAATTCATGTAATATGTGATGGTTCATGTCGTGATTTAGGGGCATATGGTGAGTATGATCCCTAGTGTACAGTGATTGCACCTTGGGTGCAGGATGTGGTAATGTGATGTATCGTAACCCGTGAAAGTAGTGATTGTGTTATACCCTGTATATAAATACCATGCGTAAGACGTTATGGTTAATGTGCGTGAATCACCATTGTGTTAGTGATGTAGTTATGTGTATGTTGTGAACCTTACACTAGACGACCCTAAGGGGATAAACTGTCAAGAGTGTATGTGTGGAGAGAGGAGGCGTGGACCAGGTTTTCATAATCTTGAGCTGAGTACGAGTGAGGAAGTGGAGTCTTATATAGACTGAAAACCCACTTCTATCTGTTTAGTATACTTCGAGCTTTCTCAGTATATTGTGGGTGCGCACCACCTTAGGCTCAACTTATGCAACTAGTGTCCCCTGCTCTTTCCTATTGGATTGTTCATTGAATAATCCTATGTGATTTTGACTATGTTGATCCTTGTGGGAGTATGGAGGGATGATTCAGGCAGAGATGATGACAGTTACATTATTTGATATACTCATTTCTGGTTACATGTATATTTTTACGAGCTGAGGCTCGATGTCTGAGTGCCAGCAACTCGATGAGTACCCCTTTGGTGGCGGTATGAGGCCACATAGTGATTGTAATGTGCTATTTTCTCAATACGTATTTTATTCGTAAATTAATCATTATCTCTTTTAGCTAGAACCAGCCATTTTCTTGATTGACATGTTCTTATATTTTGGGCATTTATTCGATTGTTGCATTAACATTCAAATTTTGCACTAACCATGGCTAATTAGCCATTTGTTTTTCTTAGTTTTAAACTTTCTTTTCACGTTTAAAATTTTATAGCCTAGCCCAAGGCTTTTGATTTTTCCACTTGGCATTTGAATGGATTGTTATGCTGGTTCTAATGTCGTAATGTGTTGGAATAGGGTCATGGGATTAACCATGGAGTGGTTGAACCTATGGGCCCACTTCGTTGTATGGGGGTACGCCCCAAGGAGTTACAGATAACTAGCGGGTTGTTGAACCACGAGTTATTATGTCACTTGGGTTGGGGGTGACGGGGCTCTATGTGCCCAGGGCCATAGGGTGACCCGACCTCATTAAAAGGAGAAAGGAGATGGGCCTCTATGGTTGAGTGACCTGTTATTCTTTATGGCACTCTATGGTGGAGTGACCTGATATTCTTGATGGGGCTCTATGGTTGAGTGACCCGACTTGGTTTTGGCACTATGATTAATTCTCCTTGGGAGGTATATGGAGTTATTTGGTGATGGTTTGGGAGGTATATGGAGTTGTTTTATGATACTCAAGAGATATATGGGGTTATTTCTTGATATTTTGTGATGTGTGGAGTTGGTATAATGAGTTATGTGTACTCTTGTGAGTCTTGTTAGACATTGTTGTGGTTGAGGATTGAAATTTTCATTGGTTGTATTGACTATTGGATATTGGATTGGAACTATGTCATTAACAGTCATGGTTTTGAGACATGTGATACAAGTTACCTTTGTATCAGTATGATGATTATGTTTTTCAGTCATATGTGTGTACTAGATCTATGTCTAGGACGTAATTGTTGGAAATTCCTTGCTATGTGGACTACTTGTTGTCATTCCATGGAGGAATTAAAAGACCTTGTGATGTGATACAGTCATGAAAGTAGGTAGCAAGATGTCTCATGGGTTGCATGTGTTGTGTTAAGTTTTGTGTGACATCTTGATGTTAGTTATTGTTGGGCACCCACGAACTTAAGACAACTGAAAAAAAAAAAAAAATCTAAACAATGAAGATTATAATCTTGAGATAAGAAATACTGTAAAAGAAAATGCTAACTAAGTAATAAGGTAAAATGGAACTACCAATCTTCACAGAACATTAAGAGTTTAAGAATTGTTAAAATTTCTTGACCTTCCTTTGGTCATGTTTTGTATTGAAATAGATCTTTTCTTTAGACAGACTTTTCATCATTAGCTTTCTTGTTGCTTATCCCTTTTTCTACCCTTAGTGTTGTGTCACATCGAGGATGATGCTCTTATAAGGGGAGGGAGATGTGGTGCCCGGATCTGTCGTGTCTTGTCGAAAAGCTTGTAAGAAGGCCCTCAAGTGGGTTATAACTCCTATTCAGACATTTTTGCAAGATTGTCTGATTAAATCGGTGTAATGGTTTCTTCTAACCTTATACGGAAAAACTCAGAGCTACCTTACCCTATGTTGATCAAGGGCTCGAATCTTGTGCAAGTTCTTCACCTTGTCCTAACTTGGTGGGTTGGGTGGTTCTCATACCAATGTGATGTAGTTATTATCCTGGAAGAGGTAAATTCATGCACCTTATCGCATGGGTGTTCAGCTTGGTGGTGCGAGCTCACCTTGCCATGAGTTTTGTTTGCTACCATTTCAAATGTATTAAAGAGATAATTGAGGAAAATCCCTTTTCAGTCACTCGTTAGGCAAGAACAACGTTAGTAAATAAAGTAAATGCGGTAACGAGATTTCTCATGAAATGAGAAGAATGGATTTATAATAAAATTAAAATAAGAAATAGAAACATAATTTTAAAAAAAAACAGGGGGGGAGATGAGTCATTTTAGGTTTCTTTATCCTTTTTGAGTTTTTTTTTTAAAAAATAAAGGGATTAAATTTAAAAGCCCATGAATAGGGCAGTTTATGGCGGATTATTAAAAAGAAAAAAAAGAAGGGCACTAGGGTTCCTTAGGGGATTTTTTTTCCCTTCCTTTTATTGATTGAGAGAGAGAGAGCAGCCACCGCCATGGGAAGGAAGCTTCAGACCTATTTTGTGCACCCACCAGATGTGAAGAAGGTGTGAAGGAGGAGGTTTTGTCTGTTGTGCTATTGGAAATGTGCAGGGTTGGGGAAAATTCCTGAAGGAAACGTGGTTTCACAGAATGCTATGGTCGCAGCCTTTACACAGATCCATTTTCTTAAGGGCATTTTTGTTTTTTTCAAAGAAATGCCTCGCTAGATGTCATCTCATGGAATGTTATGGTTGCGACCTGTGCCAGCATCCTCCCAAAGATATTAAAATGGGGAAACCCTTTTGAACCTGTGTGGCATCTCACAGAACATTGGCGGAAACAGTGTTTGACCAAATGAAAGAATGAGACAGCTTCTCATGGAGTATGATTACGGCAGTGTACAGAAGACGTGGGGTTTCCTCAGGAGACAGTCACACTGTTTCTTCCATGTGTATTCCTGGCCTGTACCAAAATATGAGCTTTAGAATAGGGTTCGGACATCCACCTAAGCATAATGAAAATTTGTTATATTGCCAGTTCTCCCCCCCCCCAGTCGGCGCCAAAATGGGGATTTTTACCAGTTTTTGTAGTTGTAAGTGCCCTGACAGATCGACCTGCAACTGGTGGAAGCATAAGAAGGGCATGTAAACTTTTAAACAAAAAAAAAATTCTGAGAGAAATGTGGGTTCATGATCTGCAGTAGTTGTAGGTTATCAACAAAATGGGTTTGTTGAAAAGGCTTTAGATTCTTCTGAGAAACCGTAACTGGCAGATCTAAAGCCAGTTTCCATAACCTTTGCTAGCATCTCCCATCCTGTGCCAGATGCGAGTTGTGGAACACATTATGGACATCCTTCAAAGTATAAAGAGTAGAGGAATGGTTTCAAATCTGTAGTTACAAATTTTATGATAGACGTGTATGCAAAATGGTGGAGTTGTGGATGCTCGTGAACTGGTTGACGAAGTGCCAAGCGAGATGCTGAACCGAATCTTGTGGGTTTGACCGACTCCATTCCTCCCAGGCATGGTTCACCTCCCCTCATCTTTCATAACTCTCGTATTTTAGTTTTCATTTGCAACTTAATATAATTTTAAAATATTAGGATTATAATACAGTTAATTGTTTATTTCAACTCGTTGCAAAACAATGAAATGTCGTGTCGTAACTCACGAAGTCAAAATAACTCATTTGCATTAAAACATGAACTTTCACCCTCATTCTGAGGTGATGTAGAAAACTTCCTACCCAACTAGATCACTACAATATTGTTTTATCAACCAGACGAAATTGACTTCCCAGTAATAAAGTTGATCATCTCCTGGTTTAAATAGATAATTTTTGCATTTTTCAGAGACTCATTAAGTACCCTTCGTAACTCTGAAAATGAGATGTTAAGCTTCATTCGTGTACCTTGTTATGTGAGGAGTCACCTTGACCTCTGGATTGACCCCGAATGAACATATGTGATCTTTTTGACGCTCTTATAGGAGCCCTGTTACACTGTTTTGTAGTGGTAGGAAGTTGTTAAATCTAGAAAGTTGGCTTTCGTTTTGAACCGCCATTTGAAACCTGGATAGAGAAATTATTTCCCGTCTTCGCAAACCTCTAGTGTTTTTACTAGACAATTGCATGGAACCTTCAGTTTAGGGAAAAACACTTTTCTGGATAGTTTGACAATGACATTTTGTAGGCCTCTGGTCGCAGTTTGACAAGGTCAAACTGGACCAATTAGGACCGGTGGCTTCAGAAAACTTGTCGCCGTTCGAAGACTATTTTCTAGTTCTGAGTTTCGTCGACTCTGTTGAATTCTCCTTATATAGGGAAATTTGTAGGAAGTTTCTCGTTGCACGTTCATCCATCAAACGTCAATTTTGGACATGGTTTTCTGAGCCCTCGAGCTAACTTTTGTTCATTTGCAACTGGGTCAACTACGACCAGTGGCCCCAGAAAACTAGCCGCCAAACGTAAACCGTTCACTATTTCCAAATTCCGTCAGTTGCTATGAACTCTTGGTATATAGGTGGACACGTAGAAATTTAATCGTGGTGTGTGTTCTCATCAGAAGACAACTTTTGGAAGCGGTTTCTTAGCCTCCGAGCCCATTTTGAACGTTTTTGTAGCTAGTAAGAAAATGTAAAAATAGAAAGTTGTGGGACCCTCGTCGGGTTGCCAAACCACCATGGATACTTTTGACCATGTAAATAACTGTTTAAAACTCTCTAGTGTAACTTGTGTGAAATAGAAATTTTGACAAATGGTGGTTTCTCTCTCTTCCCTTCTCTTTCTCCCTCCTGGGTTACAAAATGAAGTGAAATGAAATGTAATGAATACATGTCTCTAAACCTTTTATTTCGATTGCAAATTGTAATTATTAACATATGTAAATGGGAAAACTAAAAAATGATAATTATGTTAGATTAGGGTGGATGTCATGCAAGCGATTTATCATGATATCATGCTCACGTGGTTTTGCAGGATGAAAGAATGATGACGAAAAGGTGATGTGTAATTCATTAATTATCATTGTAATTTATATAGTTCATTGTTAAATGAATAAATGTATAATGTAGTCTCATGTTACAGAAGGTTATATTTGATAATTTGTTGATATGTATGAGATGCTAGTTTCAAGGACATCTAGGAAATGTGCATTTAATCATAGGTTCAATTTGATTCATAGTACACATGGTAAAAAGGTTTGATATTTATATAAGGTAAATGAATTTGAAGTAATATCTTGTAGTGCATATTTAGTGTTCAATAAATGATTAATGAGTCATCTTGTGCATTCATACTTTGTAAATGTAATAAAGAGATTTAATCGAAACACTCTACCCTTGTACAATATCGGAGCATAACTTGTTTTCATGTGTGATACTCCTTACCGTAGAAGACATTGAAAACCGTAGAATGAAATTAAACTCTGCACTCGATGGAACCTCCTAGTTTGAGTAAATCAGAGCCCAAGAATGGGTTTATCATCTTAGTCAGTATGTTTAGTGACATTGTCATAAACCCGTTTGATAGGAGTGACACAGTCAAACTTTTCTTGGAGTATGTAGAGCTAACTCCTCCTTCGTAGCCTAGCGGACTACCTTGTCATCCGAAGATAGATTTAAAATTAAATTCTTCATCGAATGAAATCCCTGTTGGATCCAGACAACTTAGATGGAGGTTGTGACTTAGTTGTTCTAGGTCTTAAACTCTTGTTAATGAACTCCTTAGCTCCGCTCAGCTAAATGTGTTACCTTGGTTTCTCTCAACATAACACCTTGGTCCTTTCTTGAAGGTGGTTTAGCATAAATTTGTCCTCTCGCTTAAAACTCATATATAGTTGAGGGGTAGACCCTTAGGTGAAGTTGGAATTAATCTAAACCTCAGTTGATTTGGATGTTAACTTAGGGTTCATGTGTAGCTTCAAGTCTTCTAATCATATATGTCTTCAAGAGGTTAGTCAAACACTTCGTAACTCCTTGTACAAGACAATACTAAAAATAAGACCATAATGTGACATAGAAAATAAAGCATATAAGAGTTTAAAAAAATGAGAATTGAGGTTCAGGAATAATGCCACTCTTGAAGACCTTATAACTCAATTAAATTTATTATTTTGTTTCAAAGAATGTGAATTGCCTTGGTGTGATCAACCTTCGAGAAAACAAAATACATATATAAATCAAAATGGAATTCCACAAGTCATTGAATTAGAATAACTATGGTAGGGAAATAACTATACCGTGATCGAGGAATGTTTTTGGTAAAAATCTATCTTGTATCTAAATCTCCGTTAAATCCTAATATCGCTATATGGACACCAAGTCACATTCACTTGAGTTGTAAGAGTAAAAAGGTAGACATTGAATATATGTTCGAGAAGAAGATTCTTAACATAAGAACAAGATAATTAAGTATTTTATATGCATTCGAATTATGCCAAATAAGTATGCAAGTTATGGAAAATTTTGTAAAGAATAAGAAGCCAACTTAAAAGGGTCGAACGGTAATTTAACCATGGAATGAACTTAAGAATCTGTAGGTGGACAAACGAGAAATTTATCCTTGCACAATAATGTTCTTGGAATGTTAATCGTAACTAAAATACAATTAAAGAAAATGATGTGTTGTGGGTTTGCCCATTCCTGAAGTCATTTTTCTTGTGGTTGGGTCATTTATAGTAACCATTTATTGGGAAAAGTGTGGCATCGACATGCCTATGTTGTTTTCATGTGTCTATGTGAGTCGATGACTTATGTAATTGTCATATGTGAGTCGAGTTTCTATTCTTGGAGCCCTTGCTGTGTTGTGTGTAGTGAGCAATGTAAGTCAAAAAAAAATTATCCTGGTATTTTACGGTTGTAATTGTGTGTGTAAAATGTGGTTGTATTGCACTTCATCATATCAAGTCTTAACCACTCCCGTTTCTAATTCTCCTACTACGTATTTTTATAATAATTAGCCTTTACAATAAATTTGAATGATTCGTAATCTTCAATTTACTTTAGTATGTATGTAAAAGAGACAAACATTAACATTTTTTCTATCCATTATGAACTATAAATTAATCATTTTACTGTGCAAGTGGTTTATAAAAATGCCATACTTGAATATACCAAATATAACGTATGATACTCTAGAAAACAAAAACATAGCCTCCCTCACTATTTTGGATTAAATCTTAGAGTCACGATTTCAAACTATGTGTATAATTATGTTCCTGTAGAAAATAAAATAACACTTAAAAATGTTGGAAAACCTACTTCAAAAATTGACCACACAAAAAGTGACTCCTAACCTCTCCCCTATATTTTGATTTTTGAAACATGTTTTCTAATATATAATGATCTTTGTATAATTTCAAATCCTCGTTAACATAATTTTTGACCTTCATTTTCAACGCACTGGGTTTTATGAGAACCTCGGAGAGATAGAAATGGGAGGAAACCACTCAACATTATGAACCCCTTCGAAACCACAATAATGCATAAATGTCCTATTGATATATAAAATGGAATATAACACTAAAACTGCTTGATACTATATAGAGAATAACATACCATGATTGGTTATCTTCTATTTCCACTAAAAAACCTTACTTTTCATCCGTTTTTAGCTCACCTTAGATTACAGTTTCTTATGTGTAAACTATAAAAATTCCACCATCTAGATTTAGAAATATATTTCGAAAATGAGCTTCAGTTATGAGTTATTAGTCCTATAACTATATCATAAATTATCCACATAACATATAATATGGCTTATAAGTGTTAAATTTATCATTTAGGTGTTTGGTGACATTTTTGTAAAGCCATGTTATAGTCACTTCTTTCCAGACACTACATAACGCAATTGGGCTTCATATATTCTAGTCTTGATCACACACCACTATTCATATGATTCCTAAGTGAGAAAAGTTTACTAGTTTTCCACTATATTTGGTCTCTTTGCTTGATCCTTTTATCTCTCTTTATTTTACACTTATATCTCCTCCTTTCCTAGTTTGTCCTTTTTATACATCGTAATTTCTCACTATGGACAGTAGTCACCCAATCAACATGTTAATGCCCAGGCACCCTTAATATCAACCAGACTGGAATCCTCCGACCTCTTTGTACTTAATGGTTTAAATTTTTTGGATATTTTCTATCCGTTTGGGCATATCCTGATTTTTACTATCGATCCTTCCTTTTAGTGGTTGATTGCAAAATTCAAACCCATCAAGTTAGATCATATAACTAATAAATCATATGTGATCATAATAAATGGACCAATTCACTAAGAATAATCTATCACCACCTAAGGTTGCATCCATACAACATGCTAAGGACATTCAAGAATCCATCTAGCTTTAAACAAGGGACAAAATACTTTCATTTCTACATACACACATAGGATGTGCAAGTTCATTTTTTCATGCACATGTCTATCTACATCTTTTACATCTAGTTATTTATCATTATTCCTAGTGTTTCGGGTCTAAGACCCACCTAGGGTATGATTCTACACAAACACACACAAAAAATTACATGGAGTTAGAAATGTAGTACAGTGCCTGGATCGTAAGTTGACTCCTACATGGAGTGACTGTCAGGGTCAGTCTGACTTTTAAAACAATTTTACAGGTGCTCTTTGTACCTTATAGGTTTCCAAAAAATTACAACAGTGAAGTACAAAATACATATAGGAAATTGAATCATCTGTGACATTTATACTGAATATCACTTGTAATTATGCAAAATTGGTTTTTTTAGGTTCTGAGTAGTCGCAAGTGACCCAAAGGAGGTTTGTAGTGCCCCAGGAAACCCTTACCCTATTCATAGGTGCCCCATCTATACGCATATCTTATCAATCACACAATTTTCTAACCTCAGGTATGGCACTTCTCTCCTCTTAGTTCATCAGTTTTTCATCTCGACACAGTCTAGGATTATTTGCAAACCAGTTTAATATTCTATCCCTTCATTTCAAACTAGGTTTCAATATTTTTAATACATTATTTGATTGGGTTAAATATGTACTCTAATTTTCTATATCTGTGTTCATACATATTTTTGCTTTAGCATTTATTTATCTCCAATATTTGCATAATCATTTGGTAAACCCGACGTGACATTCAAAACTTTTGTCTATGTTTTATATGGTTTATGCTTGTCACCTATAGTGGAAATTTTGGGTTCCCATTCAGCATCTTGAGCTTCCATCATATCCATTCCCGTGGGTAGATTTTAAATTAATGGATTGAAACTGATAATCCATTTTATAATGCTCAACAAGTTAATTTTCACTATTAATCTAAATGGTATTTTTGATCACTCATATGATTAGGACTACAAATGTATGATTAAGAACATTTCAAAAATTTCACAAACTTTCATATTTTTCTAGATTTGCATGATAATCAGTTTCCATATTCCGCATATTCTTCATGGTTTTGATTGGTTCACTTAAAAAATATCATGATGTTTCTTATTTCCTCTTGTTTTTTCTTCCTAGAAGCTTAGAATGGAATTCACCCAACCTAGTTCATATTCCTTCCTCTATCCCAACTACTACCAATCCCATCATGCTCCACCTAATGCTTCTAATACACAACTTGGTGCTTCATCATATTTTCTTGATTTAGCTTCTTGTATATAAGAATTTGTAAAGTCATTGTTCATCAACTACAGTTGGATACATATTGTGCATATCCATATTTGGACTCCAATTTATTCCTTTTAGGTCACCCACTATCTTTGCCTATCCACTTCCTATCAATATTATGAGTGACCTCTAAACCACCTTTATCAGTCTTTACATGCCAAGGTGACCCTCAAGCATAATATTTGATTCATTTCATATAGCATGTATTTATTCATTCAAATTATCACACTTTATTGGAAAAGATATTTCCTTGCATAATCTCTAAGACTATGTAATGCATTTGTTCTATGACTAACATGTAAACCTGGTAACATCTTCTCATCATCTAGTTGATGTTTTTCTTGCTCCATTTATCCATTTAGTACCAGCTCTAAGATTTCATATGCTCAATTCACACAACTTATAATTTTGATCTAATTAGCACACCTATTAGTAGATTCATTTGTCTTGCACAATATAAGAACAACTTAGATAAGACAAATAATGTGCTTGCATACTCTAAAATTCAAGAGATCTATTTCAGTTTAAATTCTATTTTTGCACTTAAGGACAGTTATCTTTGATACATCACCATCATTCAATCATTTATGTCCATACTCTTAAGCTACAGAACATGAAACTAAACTCTTATATATAGGAAAGCTTAAGTATCAAGATACATGATTCATCCTCTATGCACTTTCAAAGTTTAAAGTTTCAATCCATGCTATTCAAACCTATGCTTAAGCTAAATATAGGTATTAGTCTCTAATACTAAAAATCTTCAACGGAAACACATTAAGCATATATATATATACAAAATTGACTATCACTCCACATCTTGTATTGTTAAAACTTGTTACAGATATCTTATTACTCATTCCTCTATTCCACTCAATTATGGACCCATCTCATTGCAAAAGGTTATCATTTACATTGATAAATATACATGTGATTTTCATCACATGTCTTGGACATTCTACAGATTTCGATGTTTCAATACTTCATAATATTATTCATGATCTTATTGATCATAATTCAATTGAGATTCTTGAGACTACAATATACACTCTAAGATGAAAATCATAAGCTCCATATGATTCAAAAAATCCTTTCCAAAACATGTAACCATAGAGGCCGACTCTTCAACTAATCATACATATCACACAGTGCCTCCTTCCTATTACCGAGGGCTCTGTTATTTTCTTGTAGCTCTTAATGTTAAACAGTATCCACTAATCATTAATTTCCTTTTGTCACAAATATCCATGGTACATTATCCTCTGTCAGATTGCATATGGACCACATGGACTAAGCTAACATCTCATATTCTACTAACATGTACAAAGTTCAACTCATCAACTTTTGTATGTGTGCGCGTAGTCATAAAATAATGTAATTTAGATACATTTACTTATCTCGTTATCATACTACTATTTAGAAGGTTCTTGAGTGTAGAAAGTACTAATTAACCCCCATCCTTTTGGCCATCTTGTTTATTTTATTTCATAATTTGTGACCTATTGCACCCATATGCCCAAGCCATTTTCTGACATTCTGTGTTATTTTAGCCTCAGCTGGGGCACCCAGATTAGTACTGGGGTGCCCATGGGTGCCCTTGGTCCCACCTGGGGGTTCCCCAATCCTTTTTGCACTTTCCCACCACTTTTTGGGCCTCTTCTAGCCATTTTTCATCTTTATCTTTCTTGTGGTTGGCCTTTTCGGGGTTAATTACAAAATTAGAGCAAGAGAACCCTATAAATATAAAGTTATGAGACCATAATGAGGGACCTAACATCATTTACTACTATCACTCCATCTAGAGTTACATCCATCTATTGCATTGGCATCCACATAGCTCCATCATCAAGGCACAAGCTAGGACATCTATCTCCATCACACTTCATAGGGGGAGGGATTCTATTCTATTCCATGCACACATTCTATTACATTTTCTACATTTAGCTATTGCTCGCTATTTCACAAAGTGTGACTGACACAAGAGCACCTAGGGCATGACATGCACACACACACCAGAACTACATTTGGGTCTGAAATGTAGTGCAACACTTAGTTAGTAAGCCCATTTTGTGGCAGTTGAGGTCAGTCTCAACCCATTCATTTACATCTTTATTTTTTTAGGGTTTTGATACTTCCTTTTTGGTCTTTTACAGGTCATTTCTTCCTCTTGGAATATTTGGAGCATTCATGCAATACAGAGAAATTAATGCAACAAGCAACAAAGGATAACAATCATCTCCTAGACATGTGAAGACTAGTTCCATACCTTCTTCCCAGACCAGGGCACCTTTTTTCCTTACTAGAGCACCCATGGGCACCCCAGTCCTCTTCCAGGTGCCCCAGTCTAGCCACATCACCTAGATCTATCCTTTTCGGACCCCAACACAGTCATTCCTTCTTTTTGATTTTCTACTCATCACTGCGACATAGTCCAATAGGATTCTACTATTCAACTGAGTTCTTTCCTCTTCTTTCTTGCATATTAGGGTTTAGTATTTCATTTTACATATTTTTTAGTCATTTACATATTTTGTACTTTACTACATTTATTTACTTTAGTACAATTGTCCTCATAGCTTAGATTAACTATCATTATACTACATTAGTTTAGTTCATTTTAGTTAATCATTTTGGTGAACCCCCATTTTAGAATACCTTTCCCTAGGACCCACTACCTTTTGAAAATATCATCTCCCTCTCACATTATGGCTCAATCCTCATATCCCACCTTTGCACCAAATAAAGTCACGGGTATAGTTACTACTGTCACTGATTTCATTCATGTGCGTACTCAATATCCTCCTTGCTTCGTCACACTTTGGGTTGACCCATCCATTAATGTCATTACTACTCATCATACTCATCCTAATCCACCTACGGCTCCACCCACATCTATCCCTCCACCTATTACTTCAGTACCTCCTCCTACTACTTCTAAGGGCTATGATATCATTGAGCAACTTAAAAATATGCCTGCTAAGATCTCTCTTTATGACTTATTGCGTAATGCACCAGATTGTCACAACACACTAGAAGCTTCCCTTTGCGCCATTCATATTGAAATATATAATTCCATGGTATCCTTTGCACATCTCATACAATCCCTTTGTAATCTACCAAGTGCCATATCTTTCACCGATGAGGATATCTCACCTTTTGCTGAAAGTAATCCATGTGCTCCTTTTCTCATTACTACCGTTATTAGCACTACTTGCATTAAATGAGTCCTCATTGATAATGGATCAGTTATTAATCTATGTGTGCATTCTCTTTTAAAGAAACTAGGCATTAGTGATAATTTCATTTCTAAAAATTCTACCCTCATTCACAGTTATGAATCTACCACTCACACCTACTTAGGAACTATCTCTTTACATATCCGGGTTGGACCTAAGACCATTCTCACCAAATTCTATGTTATTGATGGATCCTTCCAGTTTAATCTCTTGTTAGGTAGGCCTTGGATTCACGCAATGCATGTAGTACCATCTACTATCCACCAATGTGTCAAGTTCTTGCATGATGGCTATGAACACACTATCACTGCTGACCCAGAACCCTTCAAATATTGTCACATAGACCCCACTACCTCTATGCCCATACCACCTTCACAGCGCATTCCATACAACAACCTTGATACATATGACATTGGTCAATCTAGCACTTCGTCATCTTCCTCTACCACTCTTAGTACCCTAGATATTTCAACCCACACAACAGATATTATTTCACCTACAATATCAACTCCTATTATTGTCCCTTCTTCACCCATCGTGACACCTTCTATTATTCCACCTACAGTGTCAGTTCCTCCTAGTGTTCCTCCTCCACCAGTTGTGGCACCCTCTACTACTCCACCTATGGTGCCCCCTACCAACATTCTTGATAATGCCATACCACATGATGATGTTCACACTGATGACTCTGAGGATTCTGATGACAAAGTTGACGCTATTGAACTTACAGATGAAGCATTAAGACAACTTGAATTTACCCCTCTAGGTGTAGACGATTCTTATTTCAAAGAAACCTTTGTGGCCGATGGCCTAGGAGAATATAGGTTTAAAATACCTCCATCTACTAATGTTATGGTATTGTATAAGGGATCTGTTCATAGTGTTGATGTTATCTCCTCTTCTCCTCCATGAATTTCCACTCCACTGCCTCCTTTTACATGCACATTGTTCATCAATAGGACCTTTTGGAAACATATCCCCATTGACTCTACGTGCTTAGAAACTATTTGTACACATGAAAATTTGGCTAGGTTTGACATAACACTCAATGAAATTTTACCACCTCTTCATTCACCACATCTCTATCATGGCTATTTTCACACTACGACATCTTATGGATTACATGTTTTTCATTTGACAGTTTTTGTTGCACACTCCCCTCGTGACTCTCCCCTCACACTTGGATAGTCTTGGCTTGATTATATTGGTGGTATAATAAATGCTCATCACTCCTTGCTTGCATTTCCCATGCCTTTCAACAATGTCTCCATCCTTAGTGATTCTTCTCTTTTTTACGTTCCAAATATCTCTCATTGGCATTATCATGGTTTCCCACCGATCACCTTTACTGATGAAGAATATGCAATGAATGTCTACACACTCTACCGCAATGGGTCCCTCTATGACCCTCCTCACTCTATAGCTTATCAGGTTTCTGATGCTGCCCCAGACAGGTTTTGATCATGATAATGATGATCTTCTTGATAGTGGTTCATAGTCATCTTTTCTATCACGCACTTTGGGGGCATGACACTATACTCCCCCCACCCCATCTTAGCATAGTTATCATCATTTACATCCTATACATTCATTTATTCACATTGGGCCTATTCATCATAAATTCTAGCATCATTACCTGATGACACACTCTTGTGCTTCGGTTCACACTTGACTGTTGAGGGATTACTACTACACTGAACCCCACACACTACACCATAGGCATTACACATTGCACTTCATCATACATTACGTGTCATTCACCCTACATTCTACTATTTTATGACATTCACATACACACATTTTACATTGTGTCATCATTACATCTACACCATTATCCACGCCTCTTACATCCTACACTACTTATCCTACATATTGCATTATTCATCTACTACATACCATACATATTACACCGCTACATTTTCACACATATTCTACATACTATACTAGTCTTCATCATATAGGAGTCTAGCATTACACTCTATACATACTTACATCACATATTCTATCTACATACATTACATGTCATCTTATACATTACATCTCTACACATTCTACATTTTTGCATTGCATTTATACATACTTTCCACTCATCACATGGTCGATTTTATCATTACATACACTACATTGTCTTCTACACACTACACTCACTACCCAATGATGCACTTTAGTTCCTCGGTCCATACTCAACTACTGAGGGTTTACAAATCAAATGGACCTTACACATTTACTACTTGACCTTTCACCATGTGACATTCCTAGGCTAGTGACATACACTTTAGGCTAAATCGTCACCTATTCTATCATTTTGTAGTGGTATACACCTTAGGTTACATCACCACTCCCTACTATTCATCTCGTAGTGACATACACTTTAGGCTAAATCATCACCTATTCTATCATTTTCTAGTGGTCTACACCTTAGGTTATATCACCACACCCTCCTTTCATTTTGTAGTGATATACACTTAGGCTAAATCGTCTCCTATCACTCATTTACATTTTCTAGTGATTCATCTTATAGTGATATACATATACACTTAGGATAAATCATCACTTATACATTTCATCTAGTCATGATATACGCTTCAACTATAAGGTTCACACACATCATTTTTAGGTCACATCTCATCACTACACCTACACATTCCTCACAACATGTTAGATACAACACACACTACTTGACCATTTCCCAATGACACACTCTTGTTTACATTCATTCTTGACTGCTGAGGGGGAAAACAAAATGAACCTCATTGCATACATCTTTCCATCCACTTGGGGGCACATGCGGATCCTATCATTCCATTTTGCATTCCATTCCATCCATCCACAGCATGCTGCATATTATGGTTTCTTATACTCTTGCTTACTTTTGTTGTTCATGATCACTTTATTACACATGCTAGTTAGATTACTTGTATGTCATTTATCTATACCATCCACACATGTGTGTTCATGCCTTTTTCTAGTTGTGATTGTAGATACAGGTCTCTTACATGCAACATGGATGCTCACCTTCTACCCTTCCTACACTGGTCATTGGGGGCATCCACATTCGTCTCTTCCAAGTGTTATTGTTTCATTTTGTACTTAGCACTTTACATTACTTGCTTATACATGCTTTTGACATACTAGTTATCTTTCTAACATGCTAATGGGTGCTTCATGTGCAACATTTGTTATGCAGGGATATTTGTTTCCATACTTGTTTGTTACATTGTCTGCCATTGTTTGTTATTGTTTGCGGGCCTTGCCCTATGTTTGGTGTGCACACTTGTTTGTTGTTTGTGGCCATGATGGCCTTGCATGTCTTACGAACATCATGAGTGATGTCCCATGTTTACAAGCCCACTTTGTGTGGCTTACTTGTCTTCTTGCGTGTTTACATTACTTTATTTGGTAGCTTTTACACTGTTTGCGTAGCTTATACACTTTTTTCTACATGCATGCATGTTTACACTTGTCTTTGGCTAGCCTTCTTGTTTGTGTGTGCCTTGGTTTCTACCAAGAACTTTTTAGTGTTACAACATACATGTGGTTGGCCCTCTTTTGGGGCCACATTCTCCTATCAGTGACCTCGCATGCGCCCCCAAAGAGGGGGGAATCATTTGGGGGTTTTACATACTAACACAATGTATTTACACCAGTTTAGTTCAGTGCACTTTCTACCCTTGGCATTGTGGGTTACATACAATGAGTGGGTTCAGACCAGTCTACAAACCCCATACACAACATATTTTATAGGACATGGTGTCCTTAGAATTTCTAGGAAGCAGTTACAGGATTGGAGGTTACAATGGGTGTGCCTCTCTACACTACTTTGGCCAGTGGCATCGGATCACCCAAAAAACTAGGACAGTACAAATATCTCTACACATAGTTTAGGGAAGCAGTTAGAGCTTGGAGGACACAGAGAATTTCCTCCCTACACTTCTTCAGCCTATGGCATGAGATCACCCCAAAAACTCACAGTACAGGATATCCTTCTACACTTTCTCTCTCGACATGGATCAAGTGCACATGTTCCATTTACATTTACATTTTCCATGCATTAGTATTTTACATACACATACATGTCTTTTACATAGCATTTTTACACTTTACATACATACATATATAACTACGTGATCATTTTCTCCTTGCAGGTCCGACCGTATGAGAAACATGCAGTAAAATGGGGGCAACAATAACAATGACAACAAAAACAACATTCTGTTAAAGCACACATGATTTACTAACCATGTAGGTACACTACACATTTCAATAACTACACACACATGTTCTACCCTAGGTTCACTCTCATCACTTTTTCTTTGCGCATTTTTCATCTATAGTTTCCATGCTCCTCCATATCTTTTTCATTCCACACTTTTGTCTAGTCCTTCAACACATTTCTACTACACTCTTCATGGACATCAGGTATGCATCTCTATCTACTTTATGTTACCAAGATTTCCACTCACCAACATAAAGTGGGGGGAAAATGTAGTCACAAAATCATGCACTTTAGACATTTATTTATCCTGGTCTCATACTACTATTTAGAAGGTTCTTGAGTGAAGAAAGTACTAATTAACCCCCATCCTTTTGGCCATCTTGTTTATTTTATTTCATAATTTGTGACCTATTACACCCATATGCCTAGCCATTTTCTGACATTCCGCATTATTTTAGCCTCGGCTGGGGTGCACCATATTTAGTACTAGGGCGACTCATGGGTGCCCTAGTCCCACCTGGGGGTGACCCGTTCCTTTTTAGCACTTTCCCACAACTTTTTGGGCCTCTTCTAGTCATTTTTCATCTTTAGCCTTCTTGTGGTTGGCCTTTTCAGGGTTAATTACAAAATTAGAGCAAGAGAACCCTATAAATATAAAGTTATGAGACCATAATGAGGGACCTAACATCATCTACTACTATCACTCCATCTAGAGTTGCATCCATCTATTTCATTGGCATCCACATAGCTCCATCATCAAGGCACAAGCTAGGAAATATGCATCACACTTCATAGGGGGAGGGATTATATTATATTCCATGCACACATTCTATTACATTTTCTACATTTAGCTATTGCTCGCTATTTCACAAAGTGTGACTAGCACAAAAGCGCCTAGGGCATGACATGGTTGCAGGTTTTCTAAGCTTGCAAAATTTATCTCTCTTTCGATAGATATAATGGAAACACCTTAGGTATGTAGGCGTATACCTATCTTCAGTTGAGTCTCTGGTATCAAGGCCGGTTCCTTATTGTTGTATCTTAAACTAATTTTCTGGGATTTGAGGGTAAAAGATGACTGTAAAAAGAATTGAAAACTAAGGCAATACACCAAACTTGTATGAGGTATTTGACTGATTACATGCCACATACATGCACAACCGATATGGGAATGAATTCTAGGTGCATGAGCAAATAATTTTTTGTAAAATATTAATGGAAAACACTTCGATGTATTGATGGAAAAATCACAACAATAGTGCTAAGTTAAACATATACATTAATATCATGTAGAAATTACTGAACTTGTAATAGGGTAAGATGATTAATCAGGGAATTCAACATTCACAAGATTAATCGAACATACTAAAGACTGCAAATAATTGGAAACGTAGAAAATACTTCACATTTAGAGGGAAAAAAATAGTAGAAACTTGCTTCAACACTCATGTATCAAAAAAGTCCCCCCCTTTTTTGTGCTTTGTCTAAGGCACACAATATATACCAAAGACTAATTCACCCACCCTTGGTAAAAATGGGCTAAAATTGTACTCACCCATGCACCCTATTTTTATCGCGTTATTTAATAACAAATAAAGGAATAAAATAAAGCAAACTACTACAAATATGCATTAATAGCCTTTTATTACATCATAGTCAAACTACAATTGATTGTTCTATTTTTAAGAAAAGAATGGGTGAATAATTTTCTAATAATAAATCTTGCTTGATGAGCAAGTCTCCTTGCTTGTGTATGTAAATATTGTCTTCTTGTCTGTTTTGTCCTTTTTTTGAAGGCATGTAAAAATAATCCTGTGAAAGAAAATGAATACTTTTGATCTCCAATACTTAGCAAAATTATTCACCTCACTATGGGGACCACTGGGAGCACATGTGCAATCATAATCCACTTCTTATTTTGTAAAAAATAAGGTAATCAGGTTTTCAAAAGGATTCTTGCATTCTAATGTAGACCTTTGCTCTATCCCTTGTGATCACATGAAAAACTTGCATTCCAAGTCATGTCAAATACATCATAATTACACAGGACCACCTTTGCAGTTAACCACTAGTCATTCATTTAGTTTGGCCACCCTTGTGGACTTAGCACATTATTATGTTTTGAAACTAAGACAAGGGGGTAACTTTTTAAAATGGTCACCATATAATACTCGAGCCACTTTTGATGACCATGCAATTCACTTGGTTTGATTGACTACTTTCATCATAACATATGGTTATTATAGTGCTCGGCCACTTTTGGGTTATCATTGCATTGTATAGGTTAGTTGGCCACTTGATTACTTGGTACATATACTATGGTTTACACTTTTAACAGTCAACATGCAATAATTTTTGTTTTAATCATGGGATTGGCCCCCTGGTGATGATGATTCACCCCTCCACATGCTTTTTTGGCACTGGCATCTAACTCGGTGTCGAGTTAACTGTAACCCTGGTGGTTTGCTTTAAAAATTGGTGCTTTGATGCAAGCCGTTGATTGGTGTCCTTTTTAATTTGTAGCTGTTGGATTCTTGATCCTCAGTTAGGGTTTCTGATCTTTTCATTTAATGAGGTAGTTGTCACAAACCATGGTTAAAGAGGTAGTTGGCAACGGTTTACAGTATTGACTAGTTGATGTTTATACATGGCAATCTTCGTCTTTGATATTGTAACTCTTGGTTGAGTTTCACTAAATCCCCACTCGAGCTCATGCATAGTTAAGATCATTTCAGAACCCTAATGATCATTTCATTTTATATTTTGGCTTGTGGGTGAAGTCCCTACAAAAAAAATTTCTCGACGCTAATTATTGATCCTTGTGAGCTCGTTTCAAATCCTTTTTAGTCACTCTGATGCTCTGTGAGGTCACACAACGCAGTATTTCTAGATTTTTTGGTCTTAATTTGAGTTCTATGTAGGATTTGACCGCATGGTCTCCATTTTGTTCTTTCAAGCTCAGACTTTTTACTAGATTGGTATTTTGTAGCTCTCACACATCTGTATTTCATTGTTTCTGATTTCTTGAGTTTTCTGAGTGGATTTCGTTGATGCTTGTCGTTTTTTGAGGTAACCTTCAAGCTCAGGTTTCCTCTATGAAATAGTTTCTAAGTCTGCAGTGCTCTGTGAATCCTCTGAAGCTTTGAATACTTAGAATTTTTGACTCTTTTATTTCTAGAAAATGAAACTCTGCAAGTTTGGCTTTGATAAGCTTTGTGTTTGTTCTCTTCAAATTTTCATTAGCTCGTGCTGCCACCTCTATGATTTTGAGCTATCTTTGAGCTTTGTATTCATCTCTATTTTGATACTTCCCTTTTCTCAGAGGTCTGAGTGGTTTATTGATGACATATTCCTTGTATGCTTTGAGGGTTTCAATCTACATTTTTTATTTTACAATAATTTTCTTCTTTGTTTCTTGACCCCTTGTAGTCATTTTTACACCCACCAAAGAACAAGGGAATCCCATGCATGCACAGGCCTATCACCCAGCGGAAGTGATGGGTACTAATCCTGAGGCACGCACGGGCGCCGAGTCTCTCTTTTATGTGAGTTGAGTGGGAAAACATCATCTATGATCCAAACCTAAAGGAAGTGAGTGGAAATGAGACATACAAGCATCATAGAGCTTAGAACAGCTTCTAGATCAATGCAATCATTCCAGAATAGAAAATTTACTTAACAAATTAAGAACTGAATCAAAACAGAAAGGAAACACGCAAGGGTTCAAACTCATTCCATAAACATGCATAAAACATAACCATGAAGATATGTAAATGCACCAGAATCATTATTGATCATATTCATATAAACTGGTAACCTCATTACATTCATTAGATTCATTACAGAGCATTACAGAAAGGCACACCAAAGTCATGCATCATAATAAAATCCATATCATTTAGCTCTCAAAAGAAATTTTATAACCCAAGCCCTTGATACATCCTTTTCCTATATCTTATCTACCCAACCCAAATAGAGTTCCTTGTGGCATTTCTGTAGAGCTCTGCTCTCTCTTGATCTCTCTAACCATCATCTCTTTCTGATCATCTTATTTTTCCAATCCTTTTCTTTTTTTGACCATTCCCGTTTCTTATATGGCTGCTTGTATATATAGGCATCCCGAAGTGCCAACTCATCCTTCTGTTGCCTCAGATCAATTGCCAAGTGTCTGAACATGTGGTCCTCCATGGGAGCATGCTCCTCTAGGCCTAAGCTCTCCACTCTTTTTTCCATGATGGTCTTCTAGAAGCTTCCAGCGCAGGGCATATTCCTTCCTAGGCCAACCTGTTACTAGGATGGCACCTTATCCACTTCGCATGCGCAGTCAGGGTTATTCTTTTCATGTGTCCTGCCCGATACGCCAAATATGGCTAAGTCTTGAGACCTTGTCCTGCGGGTGCACAACATGGCCCTTCTAAAACCCTTCCTTGCACGCCTTCTTCTTGTGTGCCCATCCTTCAACCTAGGCCTTGTGCATGCCCATGCGCCTTGGTGCACTTAGTCAATATTTTAGGGACCGAACATCACCCCACACTTCACCTATTCTCTACCCATGGGAACACTTCTTCAATGAATAAAGAAACACAATAGACTTAACGTCTTGGGAAAAGAATAAGGGGATGAAGAATTTGGGAAAGAGGAAATAATGGGGATGTGATGGGCATTAATGCAACAAGCTAGGAAAATATTTTTACAAGTTGGCCTCCAACTTGTTCCAGGCATCGACTTTATTTTGTGCTCTTTGGCAGAGGTCACCGACTAGGGTGCTTACCTCCCCAAAACTCAGTCCATCTCCTTGAGCGTTCATGGTGTCAACAATTTTTTCCAACTCCTTTCCCACGTCCTCAAGAACTTCCATCCTTCTAGTAATATATGTGTATAGCTCTTTTAGCCAGGTCTTGATTGTACCCCTTAGGGACTCAGTAGATTCTGACATCATTTCAACCTCAGCTAGGATTCTATCCCATTCTTCTTTGTTCCCTTTGTTATTTTCTTGGAACTCTTTAAGCTCTGCTTCATAGTTGGCGACCAGAATACTCACCACTTTATCTCTATCTACGCAGTTGTCATATATGGCCTTAGCGGTATGGGCAGCAATAGTTACATCAGTAAGGACTTTGCTATATTCAGCCATGATTTCTACTACCTTTAATTTATCCTCCTTCTCTAGGCATGCTACTACTTCTTCCGTAGATTCTAAAGCTAGAGGTTTCCTCTCCATGGTGAGGATGTGCATTAAGTCTTCAAGGCACTCAAGGGAAGATCCATACTTTTGTGCGGGTGGTGTTAGGTTCGGATGCTTCAAAACAATGGTATATATGATGGATTCTACTTTCTTATGTACTCTATGCACCCTTTCCTTTTCTTCCCTAATTTCATGCTTTACATGTGTGCTAATTAACTCCTCCTTCTTCAAATCCTTGGCCTTCTCTTCTACCTCTTCTTTCTTCTTTTCTAGTTCTGCCTCCTTTTCTAGTTCTAGTTCTAGAAAATTTATCTTGTCATTTTGTCCATAAGATCCTAGCTGTCAACCTCAACTGAGACCTTGTTGAGCACGTTGCATAATTGCTCATCTGAAAGATACTGAGCATTTACCAAGGGGTTGTCTCCTTTTGACTCAACCATTTTCATTAGTGCCCCTAGCTTACCTCGAAATATGGCTCATTGATGTGGGACTCAATTTCCCAAGAGATCATCTTCCTCATCTAAGGGTATGCACCTTCTTCATCAAACAAATTCATTGCCATGATTTGATATGTTGGGACTGTGCTTTGGAAGCGCACGCACAACACCTTGCTGGGATCATCAATGTAGCTCATTTCTTGCCTCTAGATCTCCATGTTCTTTCCCCTTGTGCATGTGCCCTTAGGAATAGTTACTAATAGACTGGGGCCTCCTGCACTACCATGATCTTTCCCTATGCTCTCTTCCTTGTCTTCTTCCATCACTATATCAGTGTTGCGCTCCAATTCTTCTTCTACCAAGGCGTCAATGATTTTTGTTGCTTCTCTTTCTATTGCCTCATTTATTTACTCCTTCGTGAGTGTTGGAGTTTTCTGATCCTACGTGCCAACCTCCTCACTTCTTCCCATGTCTTGGGTGCCTTCCCCCTCCTAGCTACCCTTGTGCCACAGGAAAAGGAACTCATGTTCTTCTTCTTCGCACCCTCTTCTTCCGAACCGTGCATGGCTAAAAACAAGTGGTCCTTGGTCTCCTTCAGGATACAGTTTCTTCATCATCATCCCTCTCACCTATGTATTTCTCCAAGCTCTTTTTTTCCTTCAAATCATATTCCTCCATCACCTTCTGTTTCTTCCTAACTTGGGATTCTAGTATAGGAGATTCTTCTTTCTCTTCCTTCTCTGGTGATTTCTCCTATGTGATAAGCTTTTCCTGTTCTGGCACCTTCTCTTTGACTAGGGACCTCTTCCTACACACGTAAGTACTTGTCCTAGCACTTGATCCTAAGGATCCTATTACCTTATGTATCTTGGTAACTTGGTGTCTTCTTCTTTATCTCCTTTATTTCCTTCTTCTTGGGTGTGTTCTTCTCCCTACATGTTAAGTCCTTAGGTATAGCTATCTCGTTTTGAAGGTAAGATCCCTTCTCAAACTTGGGCCTTATCTGAAGGTATACACGTGTTGCGGCCTTATCTATAATAGTCAGAGTTAGGGGTTTCACCATTTGGACTTCATGCGACACATACTTCTCCACGTACGTGCACTCATTGGGGTAGACCAATTTCCTGTGCATCTCCTCGTGGTCCTGGTACAAACTTCTAAGGTAAAACTTTAACTTTTTGGACTCCTTGAACCTGTTAACTCCTACCTGCAAGTATTGAGCTGTGAAGCTGAATGGGAGCTTACACCATGGGCTCATGGTTTCATCAGTCAACTTGAACCTACCAATACAAAATTGTTGGTATACAGTGAACTCAGCTTCTCCTACTATAAGCACAGGTAGTTGTTCTGGTATTCTCCATTCTGCCCCAAAACACATTCCTTAAGCACGTATACCATTTTTCAAGACGTGCCTTGTGAACGGGCGTCATGCTATCACAAGTGTATTTCTCAAATATTTTGTACAGGCAGAGGGGTCTTCCTCTGAGGTACTCCCAAACGAACTTGTCTATGCTGCATCTAGTACTCTGATCTCTGAGAACACAATGGTTAAAAGAACATTACCAAAGAGAATCTTGTCTCACTTCCTGTGCGTTGGTGATAATTTCATCTACAATGTATGCAGAAAGATTATAGATGGTGCCCTCTATATATTCTTCTACAAACATTCAACCAGGACTTGTTTACCTGCATCCATCTTTCTTGGTCATTGAGTTTTGTTACCAGGCCACACGGCCATTCTCATCACTGGGTCTTGGATATCCCCGATATCAAAGTACCTTGACCTTTTCTTGTACATATACGTGGCTAATGTATCTTTAATCACTTCCTTGTCACACAAGTCATGCTCTATACTATCTCCTTCATAGATAAGGCCTGTGAATATTGAAATTAACTGAGGGGTTATGTGCATTTTATGTCGTGCAAAGTGAAAGTGTACGTGCGACATCAACCACTGATAGAGGCGGTCTGGCTTTCCGATATAGGGAGACTCATAGAGTTACAATAAACCCGCCTTCTCCAACTTCACTTTGACTTTGTCGCTATAAATTAGTAACCCCTATGGTGTCCTCTTGTTTGTTGGGTGCACTAACTCTAGCTCCATTTCCTTTTCAATCGCGTTCGTGTGATGATTGTAGTCACTTACTGTCATTTTCCTCAAGTGGGATTCCCATTCCATCCCGAGAAAAACCCCATTTGGGTACTGCATTTCTGCATACCATTCCTCATTGGTACCTATGGTGGTTTCTTGTTGTTTTCTCTTGCCCTTGCCCTTCTCCTTTTTAGGTGTTACTGTTGGTTTCTTGGGTTCCATTGTGTAGGTTATCACTTCAACTTCTCTTCCTAGCTCTTGCTCTTCTATCCTTTCCAAGTTTAGATCTCGAACTTGTGAAGAAACTCCTTTCCAAACCATGCCCTAGCTGCAAACCCTAACTGGAATATTTTCTTCACAAGATGATGCTTCTCCACAAATCTCTCTATGCTCGTGAACTATCTCCGTCCTAGTTTGTAGATCCAAACTAGTCACCCACAGTTAAATTTCTCTAATTTTTCTTCACATGGATCAACTATGGAAACCCTAGATTATAAAAGCTCTTCCTTCTTTATAATCGTAAAGTAAATAATGAAGTTCCCAACCTTCTATTTATAGTTTTTTCCACTTTAAGCATTAAATGCCACTTTACCTACCACTATACTTTAACACTTAATGTGGATTTTTCAAACAAAACTCATCTTTAGCGCCTTAAATCATGAGCCCAACCTTACGCGGACAATTCTCCAACCTTCTGGCGAGAAACCAATCCTTCTTGATAGGAGAATTTTGCATGCACATAACCAGCATCGAAGGCACTTCTTTTGTCATGATTTTTTCTCTCACCTACCTCGTGTTACATTTGCGCTTCTTTCTCTCTTGTACATGGTTCTCTCTTATATGTGGATCCAAAATGTAGCCTTACCTTGGTACCAACCATCCTTTTTCACCTTTCCTCTCATGCACTTCCTTCATAGGGCCATTCAACTGGGCTTTCCAACTTAATCCTTCCTGGTGCTTCACACTTCAATTTCTTCCACCTTACTCTACCCCACACTAAAATGATGTGTGGTCCTTTACACAGTTACAAACTTAAAAAATTAATGAGATTACTATCACCCAAGGTGCAACAGAAAACAACAATGAGAAAGGGAAACAAAAGAAAATGAAAATACATTAAGGGAAATCCTAATCTAACTGACAATACTGCCTTATTTACAAACACCAAGAATAATTATTTATAGTAGGGATTCAACCTACTCCCATTGAAGTGCCTTTGAAATCTTGTCCCATCCAGCGCTTGTAACTAGCATGTGCCAAAATTAAGTATGTAAGAGATGATGTAGGGACCAAACCAATGCACCTTCAACTTCCCAGGATGACACAAAAACTTTGAATCATACAGTAAGACCATCTGCCCAACCTCAAACTTCTTGTTCTTAATGTGACGATCATGCCATGCCTTTTGTTTTTCTTTCTCAATTTTCTAGCTCCACCTAGCTAATGATCATCTCTCATCCAATTGCATTAACTTGTTAATTCTCTCTTCCAACATTTGTTCACCAGCCAATCCTCCTGTGCGCACTATACATAGAGAGGGTAACATGAATTCAACGGGTAGAATAGCCTCCGCGCCAAACACTAACTAAAATGGTGTGGCCTTATTCAACCTCTTGTAGGTTTTCCTATACACCCAAAGAACGGCTGATACTTTGTCATCCCAATCCTGTCTACCAACATCACGGATCTTAGTCAATGTGTGGCTAAGTATTTTATTAAACACCTCAGTAGTTCCATTTTCCTAAGGGTGATAGGTAGTAGTTTTGTGATGGGCCACCATGAATTCTGATAATAGAATCCTGACCATTTCATTGAGGAAGTGCGTACCTCTATCACTTTTCAAACTCAACAGGAATCTATACCTACTAATTATGTTTTCCCATAAAAACCTAGCAGCGATAGCCAATGTACAGTCCTTTGTAGGTGCTGCCTCTGCCCACCTCGTCAAATAATCAGTGCAAGTGAGGATATACTGCAAACCAATCCTTTGCGCTACTAGCGCGATTGGTCCGACAAAGTCAATAGCCCACTTCTCAAATGTGCCTGCACTGACTATTGGTCACAAGGGAATTTCATCCCTTTTTCTAGGTTTTCCAAGGCCCTAGCAATGGTCACAGGCCTTGTAAAAACTCAATGCAATCTTGATAAATGGTCTCCCACCAAAGCCCTGCAAGTAGAATCTTCCATGTAGTTTCATTTCTCACATAGTGTCCTCCTGCAATCCCACCATACACTTCTTCCGTAATTACAACCCGCTCATGTTCTAACACACAACGACATAGAACCTCATCATGACCCATTTTGTACAGATCTCCACTAATTAACATGTAGGGCATAGTGCGTATGGACAACTTCTTCTCCGGGGCCTTCATTCTGTTTGGCACTACACCCATTTTAAGGAATACTGCAATGTCCTCTAAATTTGAGGGTACGTGCCAAAACCTAAACAATTGTGCATCTGACATAGTCTATTAAATTATCTACGCGTCCTCCCCTGAATCAATCCTAGATAAATGATCAGGTTCAAAATTACTTTTACCTGGTTTAACAACCACTGCAAACTCAAATTCTTAGAACAATAGTACCCACCGACATATACGCCCTTGTAGAATGGGCTTGTTCACTAAGTATTTTAATGCCATATGGTCAATGTAAAATATAAATGGGGTTGCCAACAAATACTCTCTGAATTTATGAAGTGTGTAGATCATTGACAATGCCTCACACTTAGTCTTAGGGTAATTTTGTTTTAATGGTTTCAATTTCCTTCTTGCAAAACACAAGGGATGATCAACAATCCATTCATTAGGATATGCAAGTAATGCTCCAATGGCGGTTCCTGAGCCATCCAAATGAACATGGAAAGGATTATCCCAAGAAGGGAAACGTAGGATGGGTGCAGTGATAAGCTTATCCTTCAAAGTGTCAAATTCCTTCTTTTGTGCCTCTCCCCAATGAAAGGCACTCTTATGCCTAAGTAACTCTTCTAAAGGTGTGGAGATATTGGCATATCCCTTGATGAACTTTATGTAGTACCCCGTATGCCCAAGAAATCCATACACTATACTCTTACTAGTAGGCTCCCTCAATCCCACAATTACTTCAACTTTTGTGGGATCTACTAGCAGGCCCTCCTTAAATATGATGTGCCCCAATAATGTTCTAAACAGGGTAGTAAAGACACATTTCTTAATATTGAGGGATATCCTCAACTACTGATACCTTTCAAACATTAGCCTTAAGTTGTCACAATGGTCCTTCACTAAGCCATATATTGTCCAATCATCCAAGTATACTTGAAGGAACTTAGTGAAGGAACTTAAGTTGTCACAATGGTCTTTCACTAAGCCATATATTGTCCAATCATCCATATATTGTCCTTCACTAAGCCATATATTGTCCAATCATCCAAGTAGCCATATATTGTCCAATCATCCAACAATCCTGGAAAGCTTGTAACACAATGCGTGAGAACACACTAGGCACATTCTTTAATCCAAATGGCATTACCGTATAGGCAAAAATTCCCCACTCAGTGGATAAATTCATCTCCCTTTGGTCCTCCTTCACGATCCTTACCTGGTGATAGCCTGAGAATTCATCTGTGAAATAATAGACCTCGTGCCCTATCACTCCCTCTAATATAAAAGAGGTTGGGAAAGGATCAATGATACACACTACATTCAAGTCCATGTAATCAACATAAATCCTTATCCTTCCATATTTCTTGATGCTAATTACCATTGGAATTATCCACTCTGACTCTTCAACAACTTCAATAATGTCTGACACTATCATCTTGTCTATTTCTTCTTTGACCTTCACGCGCAGGTTGGGATTCATTTTGTATGGTCTTTTCCGGACTGGGCGCACACCCTCCTTCAACTTTATTCTCATTTCCCCCAAGGAATGGTGAATTCCTTTGAGCTCATGATACCCATGTGGGAATAAATCCTCAAAATCATGTAAAATATCAATGATCTTAGAAACTTTCTTCTTTGACCAATAGTCTCCGATGATAGCCTCTTTAGGCTCTTCTTCTGAGCTAATGTTAACATTCTCTATCTTTAAAGGTTCATGATAGGTGTATGCCCATTCATCAGCACTATCTACCACCTCGCGCGTTCCTACAGAATGGTCAACATCCAAGTTTTCCATTTCTTCCCCATCAATAACATACACCAACTTCCCTTTTTCCTTTTGCATACATGGGCGCTCAAACTGTATCTCTTTTGTTTCTTCTTCCTCAAAGCGTGCCTCCAAGATGGGTTTATCTATCAAGTCCAATATCCTATCTTCCATTATGGCACTGTCCCCAATGGTAAGGTGCTTGATAACCTATAATGCCTCATCCACCAAGGGTTTTTTACTTCGGTACTCAAATGCTTGAATGAGATCTACCGCTAACTCTTACCGATTCCCTATCTGGTGGCATGTCTCAAAATGAATGTACCATGCATGTTCCCAACCTTTCAATCTAGAATATAGTTTGAGTACCCATATGGATGGTGGTAAATCCTCTGTTCCTTCTCTCTAGACCCTCTCACAATCCTGGATATGGAAAAAGGTGGGTTCGTTACCATGATAATTTTTTGTGGTAGTGGACACGTTGCTTGTGGAGAACTGGATAGAGAGGGAAATTATCATCTCACACCATTTAAAGAGGTTCTCTTGATGTGTAGCCCACCAGCACGCAATAGTTCTAAGCAAGACATAATATAACATTCCTCTTCCTTCATTTTCCTCCTTCCACTAAGCTTCCATCTCCTACAAAAAGACCTCAAGGAAGGCTCCTCCTAAATACTTAGGTAGCTCCCTTCCTCCTAGGTGCCAGACTATACATGCCTTTGTTACCTTTGTCACTGATCCTCTTAATTGCCATCTGATCAACTCATAGGTTCCATGTGCCCAATTATCACACGCTATATAGGTGGTGTCACTTATGGACCGAGCATCCTCAAACTGGATAACTCCTTCTGTGGGATGAATTCTCTCTGGATCCTTGATTGAGTGCACATATATTCTATCCAAGACCTCCTCTCCCAAAGTTTCAGTATAGGCTTTTTTATTTCCCATCAGCTAGGGGTATGATGACTCGTTCCTCCTTATTTTCAAATCTTATGTATCCCTTGTTGAAATGAAGATCCGTATTGTTATTATAGCAACATGGGTGCCCAAGTAATGTTGGGAAATTATATGCCTCAGTGAGTGCCAAGACTTTAAAGTCCCCACTAAACTTACCTCCCTAAATGGTGATGGATGCATCCTTTAAGAGAACGATGGGCATAGCCTTCATCTTTTTTTCCATATACAACACATTTGAAGATGGATGTAATGTAGGTCTTCACATCTGGTGCCATACATCAAAGGTAAGAAAATTAAGCTCCATGCCTGTGTCAATGAGGATATTAATAAGGAGCCATCCGTCCACGACTACATCTAATGTGATCTCCTAATCATAGTCAAGGCTATGAGGGGAAAGGTTTACATGCAAGACATGCCTCTCACGCTCTCCTTCAGCACGTGGTACCTTCTCTCTCAACCATGCTCCTAGCAAGGGAATAATATTCTCTTCCCTAAGCATTTTACATACTTCCTTGACTTCATCCAAGTCATCCCTTGGTGCCTCGACCTTCCTTCCTTGTTTCTCCCTTTTATACTACTCCTTTAGACACTGGATTTCTCCTTGTAAACTCCGAATGACATCCATGGTCTCTTGATATACCTCCTTTTGATGCATCAGGTTTTGGGTACTTTCCATGTACCACATCTTCCCTTGAAACTAGGTTCTTCTGTCCTTGGTATTTCCTTTGCGCACGTAGCCTCTACTCTTGTTGTTACAATAATAGGTTCCAATCCTGCATCACATGTCACATGTGGCATCCATTATGTGTCATCCTTCTTAATGCTTACCATTGTAATTCCCTTTTCTTTCCAGTGCTACTGGTTCATGTTCAAATAATTTAGGCCACTCCCCATACTTGTGTTTCTTCCCCCACCATGAGCACTGCAACAAGTTTGGGCACTCACACTTGTAGTGGTCTGTAGACCCATAATTAAAATAGGTTCCACATGGGAACTCACTTCTTCCTCCTCCATAGTTACCATGACCATGAAATCCTCCATGAAATCCCCTTCCATGCACGTTCCTCCATCTACGTGCTCCTCATAACAGTGATCATCCCCCTTAGAACTACTGGCAAGACTAGTCTGGTGCACACTAAGATTAATGGCCTCATGGATCTGATCAATAATCCTATAATCCTTAGTATCATGGGTTGTAGAGGTTTATATCTTACAATAGCAAGACACATTCTTCATGCATGGTGTGCTGTAAGAAGGGACACCTACTTACATCATGGTCCCCATGACAAATCTCACAATCTACTACTACACGCGTGAACTCTCCTCCGGGGAAACTATCCTTGACATTCCCCTCTACTTCACAATCTGTACACCATATACTACTACAAGTCTCATGGGATTATTTCACAGATAACATATCCAGCTACTTAGCCATAGTAGTGATTTGAGCTTCTAGGAATCAGACTAACACCAGTATCAACACTTCCAACAACTTCAGCGTGTAGAGCAGCTTCTAATGCCTTACGCAGGTCTGTGAAAGTTTTATGAGATAAAGCTCTTCTAAAAGGTGTTATCAACCCCCCAAAAAACCATTGAGCATGTTGTGAAGGGTGAATTCATATGATAATTTTGACAAGAGAGTCTTAAACTGCGCGGCATACTCCCACATGCTCTCCACCATTCCTTATTGAATCTCCTTCAGGGCTGATGCTCTTCTGTTCAAACTCAGGAATGTGGAATTCTACCAAGGAAGACATTCTTTAAAGTAGTATAGTCCACCACCATTTGATGAGGGTCATATTTCCTATACCAGCTATGCACGTCACCCTTGCAACGTTGTTGCAAACTGGCTTGCCTTCTACTTTGGGCTAGTGATTCCTTTTATGCCATAGTAAGCTCACACTTGTGAACATGTTCTGTAACATATTCAATACCTCTATAATCTGGAAAATGTAAAGACATCTCAAAGAAGACTTGAGGAGGTGGTTGGGGCCCGTGTCCTCCTGAGCCAGAGCCTTGGTTTCCTCTGGTGTTTCCTTTGCCACCTAATCCACTAGGTCCTATGCCTCCTGACCCACTAGATCCACCAGGTCCTATTCCTCCTGACCCCCCAGATCCACCTCCACCAGATCCTATTTGACCCCCAGATCCAAATCCACTAAATCCACTAGTCATAGTAGTGGTCATGCCAAGGGTTCCCAAAAGTTCCATTGAACTTCACTGCATCAATGGTCTGTGATAATGCCCCACTACCAATAGTGTACCTCGTGCCACTCCCAGATGCAAGACCAAAAGCTTGCATATCTATACCTTGCCCAAAAATTCCTCCTAAATACTGGAATGGTATGTGTAGCCATAGAAGTCCCAAATGAGAAATTATATCTCCTGGGTGCATATCGGTCACTTCCACCGATACTAGCTAGGCTAAAAATATTCTTCCCTTGCTCTAGAAAACCAAGCACCAAGGTTTAGTCACTAGGTGGGTTCAAATGCACCCGAACGATATCTTCTCTCTCCATGTGAAATCTCATTCAGAAGCCAAAGGGGATCTCTCTTGACATGCTTTACAAGATGGGGTAGCACATACTACTCAGGTTCCATGTCCTCTACGTGAACCTCAAATCCTTCCTGCAACATCTTCCTCCATATATCCATCACACCTTGCAACCTCACATTTTCTAGCCATCTCCATTTCATGTGTTTCACAATACTTGAGTATTCTCTCCTCCCTTTCTTTCTCCATCGTAATATCTGCCATCTTCCTCCACCCTAGCTTCCTTGCCCAACACTCAGAATGGTTTATCCAGCCATCGGAAATGCCTCTAAACTCAAGGTAACAATCAAGATCTTCATTTCCAAAGGGATAACGTGTAGAAATTATCCTCTGGGCTCCTACATAAACTCAAAATCAACAAATTCTAGACAAGAATATGTAGAAATGGCATACTCCAGAGTGTAGCTAGCTAGTACTCCTTTCCACCAATGATCCACAGTACACGAGTCCACGTTATATCTGCATCTTACAGCCCACTGGTATTCTTCTTAGGTCCATGCATGTGATCTATAATACCAACTTGATCTAGATGCATATGTTGAGAGCCATTCATATAGTTCTACTGGGAAGCAATAGAAAAAAGTTTCATACAAATCATGGTAGAGGTTCTCTTCTACCCATCTACGTGCATCAAACTCAGGTCCAGTGCTAAATCTCTGAGAAAATTCATCCTCCATGCTTTTAAACCATGTTTCAACACTTTCCAAGGTTAAACACTCTGTCATCATTCATTGCATAGATCATAATGTATGCCATTTCCCCCCTACAACTTTGAAAAGAGGTCCTAGAAATGGAACCAAGATGTAGTCATTTTTATACCCACCAAATAGTCAAGGGAATCCCATGTGCACCGGCCTATCACCCAGTGGAAGCTGGGTGCTCACTTGAGGCACGTGCATGGGTGCCGAGTCTCTCTTTATGTGATTTGAGTGGCAAAACATCATCAATGATCCAAACTCAAAGGAAGTGAGTGGAAATGAGACATGTAAGCATCATCGAGATTAGAACGGCTTCTAGATCAATGCAGTCATTGCTTCTAGAAAAGAAAACTACTAAACAACATTAAGAAATGAATCAAAATAGAAAGGAAATGCACAAGGATTCAGACTTATTCCATAAACATGCATAAAACAGAACCACGAAGATATGTGAATGCACCAGAATCATTACTGATCATATTCATATAAAATAGTAACCTCATTACATTCATGTAGATTCATTACAGAGTATTGCAGAAAGGAAGACCCGAAGTCATGCATCATAACAGGATCCATATCATTTAGCTCTCAAAATAAATTTTATAACCCAATCCCTTGATACATCCTTTTCCTATATCTTATCTACCTCAACCCATAAATCATCCATGAGATTTCATTGCAGGCATTTCCTTTTAGAGCTCCACTCTCTCTTGATCTCTCTAACCATGCATCTCTTTCTAGTCTCGCATCTTATTCTCCTTTTCTTTTCTATCTACGGCACCTTAATATATAGGCATCCCAAAGTGCAAACTCATGCCTTCTGTGGCCTCAGATCTAGTTGCCAAGTGTCTGAATGTGGTCCTCCATGGACGCATGCCCCTCTATGCCTGAGATCTCCACTTTTTCCATGATGGTCTTCTATAAGCTTCCAATGCAGGGCATATTCCCTCCTAGGCCAACTTGTCACCAGGCTGACACCTTATCCACTCCGCATGCATAGTTAGGTTATATTTTTCACGTGTCCTACCTAGATACAAAAAATATGGCTAAGTCCATGAGACCTTTGTCTTGTAGCGTGCGCAACACGCCCCTTCTAAAACCCTTCCTTATGCGCCTTCTTCTTGCACACCCATTTTTTAACCTAGGCCTTGTGCACCCATGCGCCTTGGTGCACTTAGACAATATTTTAGGGGCCCAACACCCCTTGTAGTCGTAGTCATGGAAGTATTATTTTCTGAGTGTGTGAACTTAAAAGCTTATTCAAGATAACCCAAAATAGGGTATTACTTGGTCACAATGTACATTCATTCATCCCTGCATGTACTCAGGTTCTGACTGTACTTGACTTTATTTCTTCCTGCATTATTTATATGTTGTAGATACGAACATTTGGATTCATGGGTATTCATCATTGTTGTTCCTGTTTGGCTCTACACTTGAAATTTATACTTGCTTCTCATAACCGAATTTGGGACTTAGCTTTACTTCTTTAAGTTATGTTGCCATCAATGGGTATTTTAATCTTCTGGAAAAATTTGCATCTTCTTTTAAAATTCCTTCATGATCATCATTTGTTAAGATTTCGTTAACTTAATCTCTAAGTTCAAGATCCTATTTCTCCATTATGCTTCAAATTTAGAGTTGTTTGTTAGATTTAATTTTCTTTATCATCTAATACTTTGATCCAACCCTGATTTATTGATACCCATTAATGGGTTCTTCGATTAATGGTCATGATCTATACTTTTCTCTTATTGAATCATTTTACACTCTATCTCATTGTGCTCTTGTTCTATAACATTACCCATAGTGACCACAACCTATTTTCTGACACGTATCTGTATCATACATATTTCTCTTCATTCTTATGACTTGGTTTATATATGGCATGAGGGTTTGTAGATTTTGAAAATTGTTTGATCATTCTCTCAAAATTTTAAGCTCGATTAATGATAGCATTATACGTTTTGAAAATGGTTCTATTACCGCTATCTTGAGCTTGTTTGAGCTTTTAGGTGTCTTGTTTAACTCTGCTTTGTATATCTTACCACATGAAAACCAACTTGACAGTAACATATTTATTCTTTTCTTAGATTCTTGTCTGTGTTTTTTCATACTCTGCGCCCTGAATTTTGAAGCAATATTCAGTTGCTTACATATTTTTCTAGCCTCGAGTCACTGTAACTTATTTTGAAAGCATGATCTTTGAGACTTGAATGTTTTGAGTGAATGATTGATTATATAAAAGAGACCTGGTCACTTGTTTCTGATGTAATCGTAGCTTATCATAGTTGTACATGTTGCTTAAATTTCCCATGAGATCTCTTTTCATATCTTACAAATTGGAATAGATGCTTGAAACAATGACTTTCCTATTTGAAAAAAAAACATTCTTCTCTGTATTTGGACCTTGAACTTTGTATTTGTTTTTATTATGAAAAATTGTGTGACTATAAGCTGCAAGTGGTCTTGGTTCTATGCACATACTAATCCTCTAAAATGTGAATCTTGCTTATTGAGTTCATAGTATTACAGTTATATACTTCTCAGTCATTAATTCTAGTAACTGTAATTTACATATTCATTGCAATCATAACTCTATTCTTCTCATACCTTCATGATTGTGACTCTTAGAAGCATGTGGACTATATGAGATAGGGTTCCTTAAATTTACTGCTTTAACCTTACTTGTTGAACACTTGCAGATATACCTTCTTTCAGTAAATACTATGTCATTTTGATCATCTCTGAACCTGTGACTGTGTCCTTTTCTGATTCATTTGTAATTGATCATCTTTACACATATCCTTTGTAGAATTGAAAATGCACTCTTATCTTGTTGCATTCTGTATTTTGTCCATTAAGTTGTATCTGAAAGATGCTTTGAGCTTAAAATATTTGACTCATATTTCTATTATGCAACTACTTATTTTACTCAATGACCCTCCAAGATATAAGTGAAGAGTCTTGATTTTTGTGCCCATGTGCAAATGCTATTTTTCTTCAGTCTATACTTGATCTTCTTTGTATGAAATGGAAGTAGATTCCATGTACTTATCAAATTTTTCTAGAAAATATGAAAGCCAAAGGCTTTCCTTTTATAATTTCTATTTAACCCCTTTCTGTCATGCTTTTGAACTTGATATTATGCATTTCTTTATGTAATTATGATACTCCATTCACTGGGGCTTTGAAACTGGAAACACTTGCTTGAGTTGAATTCATGAAGACTTGGGAACTATGGTTGTTATGACTTTATATTTAGAAAATTGAATCCACTTTGCTAGTAATAGTTGTACTCCATTGATATTGTAGCATCTCTGTAGCATTTTGTATCTTTTCTGATGTAATCTAAAAGTATGCACTTGTAAATCAATTTGGCACTATAACAGTTCATTTAGATGCTTCATGGCTTGTTGTTGGGGCTGAAATATGATAACTGTTATCTTTGATCATGTCATGCATTATCTGCTTTCTGCATTACTATTTTATTTACATATAGCTTTTAAAGCATGTATTAGTTTAAAATATCATGATAGAAAGATGTAAAATGTCCATTTTACATGGCGAAGCCCTATCAAATTTTTCTCATATTTCCTTCTCATTCTGTTTCAACTCTAATCTTATCTTGATTTAACATCAACCTTTAAATTATGATTCTTCTGCTTCACCTTTGAGTTGTATTCTTCCTCCATACCAGTATGTACTTGTGACTTATTTCAATCTGATGTATCATGGAATAGAGTTTATTGAATTCTGCAATCTTTATCTAACAGTGGGGACTGTAAGACATGATTTTATTTCTTCTTGACTACAACCTGTACCTACACATTTAAGAAAATAGTTAGAAAATATTTAGGCTTTTTTGTCTTTCTTATGTTCCGTAGTTTTCATTTCTTCTCTCTCTCCTTATTTCCGAGTAGATAATCTTGTGTGTTGTTTACAGAAAAGTAATTTATGAGCTGTGTCTTTGATCCTCGAGTAATTTATATCTCCTATATTAAGAGATCCACCTGCATGAATTTGATATGTATAGGAATATGGATTGTACCCTGAGCTCATAAATAAATAGTTTTCTCTTTTCTGGTTTCAGGTAAAGTGCCCTTAAGCAATGATATGAATAGTGAACAAAGATGGAACTGGAGATGCATCAACCAAAAAAGAAACCCCCAAGGCAATGATGGGTTCATTCATACTCCTCTATTTTATCTTTCATGCATATGTACCTCTTATTTCAGTAGTTGTATTTTACTTATCAGTTACATCCCAGGGCTTGTGTGGGAACATTTAAAATTCTTTATGAATAAAACATTGAATTTTGAAATTGAGTTGTGTATTTCTTTTTTCATTTTATATTTCTATATGGATTGTATGATGAATTAAACAACTCAATAATATAATTGAATGTATTAATCATGAAGGAAAGATCCTTAAAGAATACCTGTAACATTTAACAATCAACTCTAATTGCTGCAATCTGTAATTATGATTACTGTTCCAAAACTTAACACTTCATCTATTCTGTAATTCAATCTCTTCATTAGGATAACACATATGTCCTTCTGGATTTTTGTTCTTTTGTTGAAGATAGTCATGAAATTACAGACTATGTGATTTGTTACGTTTTGTAATAACACACATAGCTGCAGATTTCATGTAATCATTAATTATTTCAACAGAAACAATATGAACTAAAAGAACCTCCCCTAACTTAGGTTCACTTCACCAATTCCATCCATCGTAATGAAGTTTTGAGTTGCCCATTTTTGCACAAGCACAAAAATTGTCAACATTTCTAGTGATCATATGGGGAAAGTTGTGTGCTAGCTTGTAAACCAGTCGCTTGCTCTTGTCCATTGGGCATGGAGTCCAAAGTATGTAACCGAAATTTGCCTTTTTGAAGGTCCAAGCTTTCTAAAACAAACTAAAACTAGAAAGGATCTGGTAAACCACATCACGTGCACAAATTCACTTATTGAGTTGAAAAACATTGCAATGTGCAAGAACTACACTTATTGAAGGGAATACCTACTCTAAACAGACAATGCAGGATTTTGAATAACAATGTTTGAGAAACATACAATTCACAAGAATGGGAATTTCTTCTCCATTCATCCTTGAGAGTTGAAAAGTATTATGTTCTTTGCAAGCTGAAATCATGTAAGGACCACTCTAGATTGTATCAAACTTTGTGTGTCTTCCTGGATTTGCACGATCAACATCCCACTTAAACACAATATCTCCTTCATTGAAGATTCTGAACTTAGCCTTCTTATCAAAAGTTTTCTTCATCTATTTTTAATTCTTTTCCATGTTCATATGAGCTTGATCTCTTAGCTCTTGTAATTCCATTAATTCTGCATAACGAACCTGCAATGGTTCATTCTCAAGCAGCTCCATTTGATGTAGCAAATCTAATGTGGGTAACTAAAGTGAAATAGGAATTCTTGTTTCTCTTCCATAAACAAGTTTGTATGGTGAATTGCCAACTGATCTTTTAGGAGTCACTCTATCAGCGCAAAGTGTTGAATTCAACATTAGATGCCAAGCTCCCTGGTTATCTTTGAGTGTTTGTCTGATAATCCTTAAAATATTATTATTAGTACTCTTAGCTAACCCATTACCTCGTGGGTAATGATTAGATGAAGAACTTAAATAAATTCCGTGGTTTATAGCCCAATCCATTACTTTTACACTAAGAAATGCTAAAGCATTATCTGAAATGATAGTTTCCCGGAACACCAAATCTACAAACTATACCTTCATAAAAGGATAGTATCGAATTTAAATTAACATCTTTCAAGGATATTACTTCAGTCCAACATATAAAGTAATCTGTAGCCATCAAAATCCACTTGTGTCTTTGTGATGAAGGTGTGTTTATCATGCCAATAAAATCAAGGCCCCATTGCATAAAAGGCTGATCAACTGAAATAGGCTGTAAGGGTCGTGAAACTAAACATTCTTTTCCAACTAAAGAAAGCACATTTCTTACACTTTATGATCCATTCGAAACAGTCCTTGAATATGTTGGGCCAGTAGTAACCAACTTTCATAATTTTTAAGGTTGTGGTACATGCTGAAAAATGACCTCCTGTAGGTCCTTCATGGAATTCTGATAATAATTGTTGAATTCTATCATAATCAACACATCGTAGCAAGATTTTGTTTATATATTTTTTAAATAACACACCATCAATAAAGACATAAGGTACAACTTGTAACCTGAAATACCTTTGTTTATTCTTTTCCATACCTTCCAGATAAATGTCATGACATGTAGATAGTTAACTAAATCAGTCGTTCATCTTGATTCCTGAACTTCTTAAGAAAGTTCAGGTTGCTGATTTTTTGGTTGCACCGAGACATCTGATTGGTGATATGTAACTTCAGCGTGTTGTTTTTCCATATTTTTCCAAAAATTAGATGTTCACACAAACCCTTAACTTGAACTATCTTCGCAACGTGGATATTAACATCATACTCCATAACCTTCGTTATCCAGCCTTCTCTTTTCTCATTTAATTCTTTATTTAACAAGAAAACTTTCACACTTGGATGAGAAACAAGAACATGGATTTTGTTGTTTGAAAGCATGTACTTAAAATTATTTATTCCTCTAACTACTAAAGTACTTATTTTTCAAGAAATGTGTACCTTGTTTCGTAATCATGCAAAATTTGTCAAAAGAAATCAATTGGCTACTCAACATTTTCATCATTAACCTGAGGTAATATGGTTGATATTGTTTCAACTCCTGCAAGTGCATACATTGTAAAATCTTTATCAAAATTTGGATTTGCAAGAGTCAGAGCTTGAGAGATGGCTTCCTTAATTTTTTCAAACCCTTCTCTCCCTTCACTGGTCCAAGATAAAGTCTTCTCTTTCTTTAACATAGTTGTCAATGGTTTCACCAATGCTGCAAAATCTGGAACAAATCTTCTAACAAAGTTGATTTTTCCCAGAAAAATTTGTAATGCCTTCTTGTGATGAGGTAATGATAGCTATGATATAGCTTCAATTCTGAAAGGGTCAATTGCTAAACCTTTTTTAGAAACAATATGGCCAAGAAATTTACCTTGATGTACTGAAAAATATAGACTTTAGTGGATTCAAAGATATTCTAAAATGTTTGTATAACTAAAAAGTCTACCTTAGATGTATTAGATGTTCTTCTGATTTTTTTGAGAATACAGTAACATCATCTAAATAAACTTGGATGCATTTATTTAACAAGCTATGAAAATCCATGTCCATTACACGTTGAAACATTGCACCAGCATTTGAAAGGCCAAAAGACATTCTTTTGTAAGCATAAGTACCCCACTTGGTGGTAAAAGTTGTTTTGTAACTATCTTCTTCTTGGACTAGAATCTGATTGTATCCACTATAACCATCTAGAAGAGATAATCTATCTGCACTAGAAACTGTTCTTAAAATATGATCCATATTTGGAAGTGGGTAATGATCTTTTAATGAAGCTTTGTTAAGATCTTTGAAATCCACACATAATCTGATTTCTCCATTCTTTTTCTGAACTGGAACAAGATTAGCTACCCAACTTGAATGTTTAACTAGAAAGATAATACCTGATTCGATCAACTTAGATAATTCTTTCCTCATTAGAGGTTCTATTTTGGGATTTACAGGCCTCTGTTTTTGCCTAACTGGCTTGGAATTTGGCTGTAATTCAATAGTATGTTTTGCCAAACTGGGATCAAACCCTTTCAGGTCTTGGTATCTCCAAGCAAAAACATCTTTAAATTCTTTGTAAAGGTTAATAAAGGAATGTTTTTCAGCTAAGGAACATACCTTTCTGAGAAACAAATTTTTTCCTTCATCAACTGTGATCTCTTCATAGTTATCAGCATGTGTTGACATCTTAGTTTTTTCTTTCCTTAACTGATCATCAGTGCTGAAGATGTCTTCTAATGTGACCAAACCTCGAGGTAGTTTATTTGTCTTTAATTGAACAATCTGGTCACCATATAAGTGTTGTAATTTATCTTGATTTACTGTTGATTATTCAGCTTGTTGCTGAAAAAACTTGCAGATTTGATCATCATTTAAAAAACCTGCCAATTCAAATCATTATCAGGTATCGAAGGCCTGACAATCAGCTTTATATGAGGCTGAATCTCGTTGTTTTTAATCTGTTCCAGCATTTTAAAACTGGCACCAATTGTTGCAAGTCTATCTACATGCTTATTTTTTATTCTACGAATGGACTGAATATTAATAGCTTTGAAATATTCCATTAAGTTTGAAACTCTATGTCTGTAAGACTTCATTAATGGATTTTTACAAACATTAAAATTTCTTACTTGATTGATAACCAACTCAGAATCACCAAAAATCTGTAGCATGCTAATACCTCTCTTTCTGGCCCAAAGAAAGCCATGAATTAACACTTCATATTCAACTACGTTACAAGTGCATAAAAATTACAGACTCAAAGCTGAAAAATACCTTTCATTTGTTGGGAAAGTGAGCATCAAACCTGTTCTTTGTCCTTTCTTTTTTAGCTCCATCAAAATAAAGCTTCCAAATCCCTTCTGCTGCATTTTCTATTTTGGAAAGTAAGGGAATTGGTGTGTTTTCCTCATGTAGACAATACACACCAAACAGATGTTCTTCCACTTCTTTGAAAGGATCATGAGCATGTTCTTCATGTGTATTTTCATCCATAAATAGGTTAGAAACACCATCTAATGCTGAAACATGAGTTGTATTATCAAAATCAGACTGGTCTAAGGCTGCATAATTAGCTAATGCATTAGAAGTGTGAGGCTCAATGTGAAATTGGCCAACGGTTTTGAATTGATAGTAACTTTGGTTCCATAACATGTAGTGAAAAATAATAAAGACCGATATGAAAAGAGATAACCTCCTATCTTTGTTATGAAATCTCTTGATAAACATATGGCAAAGTAAGGAGGTAAATCTATAATAGTAATATCTTACAGAATGGAAACATTTGGGAAACATGCAATGTTACCTCTAGATTTTTGATGACACCAATTGTATTCATTGCAGTTTCATCAAGCTGTAAGACACTCTTTCTATAGGTTCATACTGCAAACCCAATTTTTCTGCAATTACTTTTGGCATAACCATGCTACTTGCACCATTTTCCACAATACAGTTATGAACAAGATGTTCTCCAATAATTAGTGAAAAATAAAATGGTGGTGGCTTCTTTATGTCATGAGCAATTTAAAACCTTTTGAACCATCCATTTAACTTCTTTAACATGGTCTTGTTCTATTGTTCCAAGGACCATATTTGTTTTCTAAAATTCCTTTTCTATTGTTTTAGAAGAAATCTGTAGCTTAGCAAGTTCATGAGAAAGTAAATCTTACTGCCTTGGAATACTTAGAGCATCCCACATTGAGATGTTAACATTATGATTTTTCATTACATCAACAATGTTAAAAGAAGCAACAATTTTAGAGATAGATTCTACTGTTTTAGCATAGGCTTTAGTGAAAACTTATTCTGCTTCAGCTACTTTTGATATCTGAGGTATAAATAACCTTCTTGGATAAGGCTGAAGTTGTTTTTACTGCTCTTTACTAGTTGAAACGCTTGTTGTTTTTTAAAGAACAACAAGAACTGTTAGCTGGTTTTGGGCCTATAGTTGTTGTTTTATCAGTAATTGTGGGCAGAACATGCCTATTTTGTTGTTTTTTACTTTCTGTAGCTTTTTCTTGAGCCCTAGTAGTAACTGCAATGAAATCATCCTCATTGAAACTGACTAAGTTCTTTTCAAGTGCCTTCTGAACATGAGTTTCTTGCTACCTACCCTCCATTTGAGGTATGAATAATGTCTCAGGTTGAGGTTGTGCAACAAGACTTATGTTCAGAAAAGTATTTGGGTAACTTACAGCTGAATGAGGTTGATTACAAGGTTAACACCACTCTTCTGTATAGCCATATTAACTAGGACTAAAGTGTTAGATGAACTAGGAGCCTTTGGATCAAACCAACTTTGCTGATAAGGCTGCCTATAATTTTGATTATGTTGGTAAGGCTTCCTATTTTGTTGGTTTTGTTGATAAGGAGCCTGATAAGGCCTATTAGGTAGTGTAAGTATATTTTCAATTGAAGTCAACTTGTTTCCCATAGTCTGTAAAGCTTTAAACATGTCATCTAATGGGGCTGCAATAACAGGTTCTATGATTGTGATAGGAGCTAGATCTGCCAAAAAAGGCATTGAAGGCCTTGGCGCTAATTTTCTGGCTTGAATAAGACTATTTTCAGCTTCGAATGGTGATATCATAGGCTATTGGGAGAGTCTCTCCTCCCATAGACTGAATCATAGTTGAAATATCATTGTTTAATGCTCTAAGATAATAAAGAAAAGCATGATCAGCTTGAGGCTTAACACTTGCTGGAATTCTTTCCCATGTTCTGGAAAAATGAATGTTGAAACTCGACATAAATTCATGAGGAGATCTTATAATCATAGACAAGTTATTCTATAAGAGATAAATGATCTGAATTTTGTAGCATCTTGAAATTGTTTTCAGTAATTTACCACCTAAATCATCCCAAGTTCTTATGCACCAATCTCTAGAATTTTTTACCATTGCAAGGCTTTCCCTTTAAAAGGATGCAGCTAAAAGTACTCAAAGCCACATCTTCATGAGTAATATTATGAACTGCACATATGGCTATAACATATTTAATGTGCTCTATAGGTGTAACATGATTTTCACCACTTGAATGTAGGTAATTTTTCATGGTTTAGCATTAGGGATGTCATGATAAACTGGGATTACTAATGGGCTTACCATTAGTAAAGGTCACAAAATTCCTAGGTGGTTGAATAGCCATTTGAAAAACTGGGATTTGAATGAAAAATTGACACGTGGTGAAGGAAGATTGGGAGGAGGATTACCAAATTAAGGTCTATTATAAGGTTCATTATTACCAACTCTTCTCCTTCTTGCATCTAGAATTCAAAGGTAAAGAAATAAACTCAGAAGGAATTCCTCTTACCGATGATCTTGTAGTCACCCATGTTTAGGCATGGAACATGCTACAATACTGGTTGAAATCAGCTTTACGGAGTCGCCAAATAGATAGTTAAATCATTAGAATAAATTTCTTGCAGCTTGTTGATCCAAAAGTAACTTTTGGCTTGTGTAAATCTGTTATAAATTGCTCGTAGATTTTGATTCGTGGTCCCACCGGCATGCCAAAAATTGTTATCTCTTGAAAGTGCACCCTGGTAGAGAGATGGTCTGTAAGGTGTTCTAAGCTTTGCAAAATTTATCTCTCTCTTTCATAGATACAATGGAAACACCTCAGTTGTGGGTATACCTATTTTGAGGTGAGTCTCTGGTATCAAGGTCATTCCTTATTGATGTATCCTAAACTAATTTTCTAGGGGTTTGAGGGTAAAAGATGACTGTAAAAAGAATTTAAAACTTGAAGGTGATACACCAAATTTTTGTATGAGGTCTTTGACTGAGTACATGCACAATTGATATGAGAATGATTTCTTGATGCACAAGCCAACAATTTTCTGAGATTATTAAGGAAAACACTTTGATGTATTGAGGGAAAAATCACAACAATACTGCTAAGTTAAACATGCACATTAATATCATGTAGAAATTTACTGAATTTGCAATAGGGTAAGATGATTAATCAAGGGAATTCAACATTCACAAGATTAATGGAACATACACAAGACTTGCAAATAATTGGAAAGGCAGTAAATACTTCTCATTCCCCTTGTAGGGAAAAACTGGCAAAATCTGCTTCAGCACTCTTTCTAAAATTCCTTCCATCTTTTTTCAGCTTTGCCAAGGCACACAATATATAGCAAAATTAATTCACCCACTCTTCCTAAAAATAGGCTAAAATTATACTCGCCCATCCATCCTATTTTTATCCTTTATTTAATAACATATAAAGAATAAAATAAAGAAAACTAATACAAAGAGGCATTAATAGCTTTTGATAACATCACAGTCAAAATACAGTTGACTGTTCTATTTTTAAGAAAAGAATGGGTGAGTAATTTGCTAATAATAAATCTTGCTTGATGAGCAAGTCTCCTTCCTTGTACATGTAAATTTTTCTTCTTGTCTATTTTGTCCTTTTTTGAAGGCATGTAAAAATACTCCTGTGTAATAAAATGAATAATTTTGATCTCCAATACTTAGAAAATTATTCACCTCACTGTGGGGACCACTGAGCACATGTGCAATCATAATCCACTTCTTATTTTTAAAAATATGGTAATCAAGTCTTCAAAAGGTTTTTAGCATTCTTGATGTAGACCTCTTTCTATCCCTTGTGATCACATGAAAAATATTGATTCCAAGTCATGTCCAATCATCATGAAATTAGTGGGGACCACCTTTGAGTTGAACTAGTGATTCATTTGGTTTGGTCACCCTTGTGGACTTAGCACATTGTTATGTTTTGAAATAAGACATGAGGGCTTCTTTTAAAAGGTGCACCATGGAATACTGCTTGAAACACTTTCATATGAGAATGCAATTCACTCTGGTTTCAGATTTGAAATATCATCTGACTATAAGATGAGCGGTCTTCATGTAAAGACAATAACATATTGAGTCACTGTAGTGCTTGTTAATTGTAGTAACCACTTTTGGGTTATCATGTTCATTCATTGTATAGTTCATGTTGTGACTCTTAGATTACTTGGGACATATACTAGGGTTCCTTAAATTTACTTGTTTAACCTTACTTGTTGAACACTTGCAGATATTCCTTCTTTTAGTAAATACTATGTCATTTTGATCATCTCTGAACCTTGTGACTATGTTTCCTTTTCTTATTCATTTGCAACCAATCATCTTTAACATAACCCTGGTGTAGATTTAAAATTGCACTCTTATCTTGTTGCCTTTTGTATTGGTGTCCATTTTTATCTGAAAGATGCTTTGAGCTTAATTTCTTTGAGCTCATTATTTCTATTATGACCTTTAATACTTATTTTACTCAAACCTTCCAAGATATAAGTGAAGAGAATTAATTGGTCTACACCCAACTGCAAATGTTGATTTTTCTTCAGTCTGTACTTGATCTTCTTTGTATGAAATGGCATTACTAGTAGATTCCTGGTACTTATCAATCTATCTAGAAAATATGAAAGCCATAGGCTTTCCTTTTATCATTTCTAATCGACCCCTTTCTATCATGCTTTTGAAGTTGATATTCTACATTTCTTTATGTAATTCTGATACTCCATTTCTCTTTACTCCATTCACTTGGGTGTTGAAACTGGAAACACTTTCTTGAGTTGAATTCATGAAGACTTGGGTACTATGGTTGTTATGACTTTATATTCAGAAAATTGAATCCACTTTTCTATTCATAGTTGTACTCTATTGATTATTGTAGCATCTCTGTAGCATTTTTTATCTATTCTGATGTAATCTAAAAGTATGCACTTGTAAATCAATTTGGCACTGTAACAGTTCATTTAGATGCTTCATGGCTTGTTGTTGGGGCTAAAATCTGATAACTATTATCTTTGATCATGTCACACATTATTTGATTTCTGCATTACTATTTGATTTACATATAGCTTTTAAAGCATGTGTTACTTTAAAATAACATGATGAAAATGTATATTATTTCCTTATTGTTGGTATGTAAAATGTCCATTTTATATGACGAAGCCCTGTCAAACAGCATTTCTTAGATTTCATTCTTATTCTGTTTCAGATGTAATTTTATGTTGATTTAACTTCAACCTTTAAATTCTTATTCTTTTGCTTCACTGTTGAGTTGTATTCCTCCTCCATACCAATATGTACTTGTGACTTATTTCAATTTGATGTATCATGGAATAGAGTTTATTGAATTGACTGCAATCTTTATCTAACAGTATATTTACTTTAAGAAATGATTTTATTTCTTCTTGACTACAACTTGTACCTACACATTTAAAAAAATAGTTAGAAAATATTTAGGCTTTTTGGCCTCTCTTATGTTCCATAGTTTTCTTTTCTTCTCTCTCTCCTTATTTCTGAGTAAATAATCATTAATGTGTTGTTTACAGAAATCAGTAATTTATCAGATGTGCCTTTGATCCTCATGTAATTTATATCTCCTGTTGTTAAGAGATCCACTTGCATGAATTTGAGAAGTATAGGAATATGGATTGTACCCTGAGGTCAATAAACTGATAGTTTTCTTTTTTCTGTTTTCAGGTAGAGTTCCCTTAAGCAACAAAATGAAGAGGGAACAAAGATGGCTTTGGAAGATGCATCAACCGAAAAAGAAACCCCCAAGGCAAGGACAGGTTCTTTCATACTCTATTTTCTCTTTCAAGCATATGTACCTCTTATTTCACTAGTTGTATTTTACGTTTTAGTTACATCCCACAGCTTGTGTGGGAACATTTGAAATTCCTTATGAATAGAACATTGAATTTTGAAATTGAGTTGTGTATTTCTTTCTACATTTCAACTTTCTATATGGATTGTATGATGAATTAAACAACTCAATAATATAATTGAATGTCTTAATCATGAAGGAGAGATCCTTAAAGAATACCTATAGCATTTAGCAATGAACTGTGATTGTTGCAATCTTCAATTATGATTGTTGTTCCAAAACTTAACACTTCATCTATTCTAACAATTCAATGTTTTCATCAAGATAACACATCTGTCCTTTGGGACTTTGTGTTCTTTTGCTGAAGATAATCATGAAATTGTAGACTATGTGATCTGTTACGTTTGTAACAGCACACATAGCTGCATATTTTATGTAATCCATTAATTATTTCAACAGAAACAATATAAACTGAAAAGACCTCCCCTAGCTTAGGTTCACTTCACTCGGGTTGTATCCATCGTAATGAAGACTTAAAAGTGTTCCAAAACCTATCTTACTATAAAAGTTGAAGGAATATAAAAGGACTATGCAATTACATACAAATATAACTAGTTGGATGGAAGCTATGTTGGAACTTTTCATTAATGATGATATAAAATCAAGTGTACATAAAATTTAATCATATATTCATCCTCAAAACAAATTTCCAAAAACTCATATACGTAAAAGTGTTCCTAAAAACACCTATCTTAACACCTAAAAGTGACCTCCTCTGAATAGAGGACTTGCAACTAGAGTACAAATATCAACTAGTAATGGAAGCTATGTTGGAACCTGGTACATTCATGATATAGACCCTTCTATAGCCAATTAGTATATAGAATTTAGTTTTCCCTTCATCCGATTTCTGTTTTTTGTAAGGACCATATGTTTATCATACCCTATAGAACACCTAAAAATACCTCCTCTGAATTAGAGGACTTCTAGAGTATATCAATAGTAAGGATTCATTTCTACCTGGTGTTCATCTATAGACGTAAATATTTTTAGCCAAATCTACTTGTATATGTATTTTGACTCATCCAAAATAGAGTATTATCCCGATAATGTCTCAAATTTTGATGATCCGTATACCTCTTATCATACTCTACTAACCTGAAAATCATTCCCTAATTATCTATAATACTAAAATTCATGGTACCATGACAATATTCGTAAATTTAAACTCCGACCATGATCCATCTACTATGCCCTAATCCTATATAATTGATCTGATCCAAATATATGAGCTCTTATCCCATAATGTTTCTCAAATACCGATGAAAGGAGATATACCTCTTCTCTCTCTTCTAATTGAGTTCATTCCATGTTAATGTAAAATTGTGTACCTACTAAATGGAACAATTAAATGCTTTAGAACCCGTATCCATCTTATGCCCTTCCTATATAACCCCCATTGTGATAAATATTATGGCTCTTAAATCCTTGTAATCCCCTTTCTCATGATATGTTCATTTAGGATCTCTCAACTTCTTATATTTATCTGAAATCATCTCATTGTTTACATACCTATTATACAACCTAGACCATAAGGCATGCACATTCACCCACAGTTTTTCATTAATGGATCACTTTAACCCCCATAGTAGTCTGACCATTTTGTAGGTCCATGAATCACTTGTAATGTAGTCTCCATCTCTCATATGTGTCATCAACCTTCTTATGGCTTATCCTGAAATCATCTGCATGTACATCATATCAGTCCCATTCACCTTGACCATTAGAGGCATGGGATTCTTCCACATCTTTATCTCCTCAATGGATCACTTGGGTGGTTGTATCTACTTTCCCTTCAATTTTATCAAATATGAATTGTGCATACTCAGACACTTGAATTGAATCATCCCCTACAAACGGAATGGGGTTGTAATTTACATCATGTGAAAGGAAATTAATGGAAATAGACTTCATAAAGAAAAAAATTCATCCTCAATAGAGGTGGAGGAAAATAATGCCTCAAAAAAATTCCAAGTCTTGGATATATCAATGGGAAATAAGGATGTTAGTCTTCCCAAGTGTAGTTTCAATTAATTCTCCTTAAGGATCAATAACAACATATGGGGTAGAGATGATAACAATTGGGCTCCCATTTTATAGGAAAATACCAAATTTTTCTTGATATCATTAATCTCAATGTCTATATTTTTTAATTCCTTTGAAATTATCTTTGTATCGTACCTCAATCATCCTTGATGTCTACAGCAACTTTTGTAATTCCTACTTTAAATTCCACTAGAGTATGCTTGATTTGTTTCAATCCTGATTCCCTTTATTGGAATCTAGTTTCAATAACCACACCATTTCTTCCCCTAAACCTTCTTTAAATGTATGAGTTTGATTGATTTGTTTCATCTCCTTTAGATTCCCATGTTCATTGGAATCTAGTTTCCCTAATGACCACATTCATTTCTTCCCCTATTCTTATATGGCTTGAGTGTAAGTGCAGATTTACCTAAATGAACCTCATTTACAAGTGTACACATTCCTTCCATCTCTGCCACATTATTCCTCCTCACCCCATTTAGATGTATCCTCCTAAAATTTTCAATGTTTTAACTGTAATACATTCTTCACTATCATACCAATCTCTTACCTCCTTTATTTGTGATATTCTTTCCCCATCTAATTTGAAGGAATAGAATTTGATTCTTCGATCACTATCTATGTACCCTAGGATTTTTTTCTTCATGCAACCTCTTACACCCTTATTACCTTATAGCATTGGGATGTTTGAGCATTGTTTTTCCTCTTTTGTCTACTACGTGACCTTAACAAATCCTTATATAGCAAATGAGTTATGATCACAAAAATTTCCATGGAATAACACACTTTAGGATTCCAAAGCATCATTGAACAAAATTTCCCAGATGTGTCAGGGCTTTATCTACCCTTCGTATTTCTACTACCAAATTTCTATATCGGAGCATACATGAGTTATGATCATATTTTTTATCCATGGATAATGGGTACTTCATGTGCATTCCAAAGCATTCAATGAACAAAATCTATCTAAGGCACCATGATTGTCTAGGGATTTATTGTTTATTGTCTTCCATTAATTCCATTGGGCTTATCCGATAATTTGAATAGAAAAAAGGCATATTTGGGAATTGTTCACTATATGCTTTAAGTGTGATAACAACAAAAAATGGTAAGAAATATGAGACAAAATATACCTCCAGTAAAAACTTTGGGAGAAATATTTTGGGAATGTCTTTCCTTGTATTATGTAATTTTATGTGGGTATAAATAATCCTTCCTTACATTATGTCCCTCTCTACTTTTAAATATACTAATTTTCCCCCTCACAAGGTAGGCTTGTGACCAAAGAAATTGATTCTCCTAAAACCATCATGATAACCCCTCTTACTTCAATTCTTCCTTACCATCATGAGTGTGTAAATTATTTGGCCACTATATCATCCACCTCATAGAAGAATTCATAGAATAGTAACAAACATGTTTTCTCAAAAACCCTCTTTATTCTATAGAATGAGTGAATCCATGCATACCACATATTTGTCCATTTATGATAATAACAAACATCGGATGAATCAAAAACCCTCTTTAATACAAATTTTTCCTATATGTAGAATGATCATGTGAATCCGGTGCATACACATATTTGTCCAGTCTTATGATAATAGGTAGCCTAAAACCTAAAAAATGGGTCAATTCCTTATATCATACAAGGGACTAGTCTCTACAAAAGGAAATTCATATACTCGTTTCTCTATTTTATTTCTCTCAAATATTTACTCATGCCCACATGTGTGACGATAAAAAAATTTCCCTCTCATTATTTATGGTTTAACAAAATACCCCTTTTTTCCAACTTTCCATCATGATTTTTTAACTTTTTAACTCCTAATTATTTTCCTCTTATCACTTTTTTGTAACAATTCCACCTTAGCTAATATTGGCTCCCAAGTATTCCCCTACTCTATGATGGCTAAGAATTTTCTTTTCTTTTTAAGGAAAGAAAAGGAAAAGGGGTTTACCCCTTAGGAGTTACCTTCCACTAAAACTAGACTTTTTTTTCTCGTTTCTCTTTACATTTGGTTACAACCATTTAAAAAAAATTCTTAGGTTGTTATCACTATCCTTTTAATCTATATATCCCAACCTTGATATGTTATTTTGTAGGTTATTTAGTTGATCAATGAATATCTATATATCCCAACCTTGATATGTTACTTTTGTAGGTCCTTTAGTATCAATGAATAATCCCTTCATAGAATTTTTTTTACTTTTTCAATGGACCATTATTATTTTTATCCATATTTTCCTTTTCTGTGTAGTGTTATACATTCCCTTGTTGTATCTCTTGTAGATACCGAGAAAAAAACTCCTTAAAATAGTGCACCCTTCTGTAGTAATCTATGTCTTGTTTTTTAGCATCTCCTTTTTGTTCGAGCATTCCTTTTTGTAGCACTAAAATTATTGTCTCAGAGAAAATAGAAACTTTCTTACAAAATCATTTCTCCTCTTCATATGATTGCAACTCTTCCCCCTTACCCTTTTCAATTCTGCTTAGGTATCTATATAGTATTTTAACATTATGTATGTGATTATTCTTAAACACGTCTTATTTCTTATTCTTTACCCTCTAAACCTCATTTTTCTTAAACATGTATTCTTTCTTTCTCTTATCGTATTATCCATAAGGATATCTGGTATAAAATTGAATGCACATGTAGTTGTAGAAAATGAAATAACTGTAGACACTAAATCATGTAATTTTGATATATTTCTAGTCCTTATGACATACCACTATTTGTATGATTACTAAGCAAGAAAAGTACTAATTGATCACTGTCTTTCATCATATTTGCTTACTTTATGTTTCCTCTTTTAGTCTTACACTCCTCCTTTCCTAGTATTTCTTTTCATACTTCAACTTTTCTGACTCTAGACACCAGCACCCAGGTGTCGTCATCCCCTCCGGGAACCCCCAAACTCTTTGTAATTTTCTCACATATTTTGGGCCTTTTCTAGCCATTTAGGCATCTTTCTTTTTACTATTCGGCCTTTTAGTGGTTAATTACAAAATTCAAACAAGGGAATCATATTAATACAAAATCTATGTGATTATAATAAGGACCAAGCATTCAACATTAGCTATCACCACCTAAGGTTGCATCCAAGAGAATTTTAAGATCATTCAAGCATCCATCTAGCTCCACATAAGGGACAAGGGACTATCATTTTTTCATGCACGCATAGGAGGGGAAGTTAGTTTTTGCATGCACACATTTTTTCCACATTTTTTACATCTAGTTATTGCTTTCTATTCAAGTGTGTATGGCACAAGAGCCACCTAGGGAATGATTCTACACACACACACACACACAACTACATGGTTTCTAAACTGTAGTGGATCACCTAGATTGTAAGTTCACTCAATCGTGTGACCACCTGGGTTGGGTTCGATTCACCATTTTGTATCCTTTTATTTTTAGTATTTAATGTGTTTTGGGGTTTTGTAGGTGCCCTTTCTTCTTGCAGGTTTCAAGCAAATAACACTGAACATCTCGTGGCCCTAAAAAATTGGTTGTATGAGGTTCTGAGTAGTAAAAGGTGCCAAAAGGATGTCTACAACACCCCAGGCACCTCTAACCCTACCAAGATGCTGAATTCTAGGAAGATCCTATAATCACACAATTTTAAGACCTATGGTGTGACACTTCCCTCATCATGTTCATCAGCTTAGCATAGTCTATGATATGCTTCATTGATTTAAATACCCATATATTTAAATCCAACATAAATCTTAAGTTCATATCTCATGTTTCCTTGTTCTAAATTCTCATGATTTAGAACTAACATCATCTTAGTCAATCCATCCTATAACCATTGACCATGTGTAGTTGTATGAGTTGGTTTAACTCTGATACCTCATATATTACTTGTAGAGTAAGTATACAAAGTATACTAGTGGTCATATTTATCTTTCATATTTAAATAAATGTTGTATTCTAAGTGTCTAACTGGGTATCCGTCATTGAATCCCATTCGACATCCTACAACTTATATCTTGGTGAAATCAGGACAGTGTAATCAGCAGCTTACACTACTTGGCCAAGAGTTTCAAGACATGTTTTCCATGCTTAGTTCCATGACGAAATACTCATCAATTGGAACTTATCTTTCACCATATCACTTAATTTGCTATTATCTAGATTAACTAGATATTGGAGTTACAATTTTACAAGTTGTACAAGGTACCAATTCAGATCAATCTACATGGGTAAGTGTTGACTATGTTGGCTTAGGATGACTAAGGGAGAGTAAGTGTCTCCGAAAATGATTTACATCATTACGAGTCCGCTTCCTTTCCCGTAGTCATCATAAGATAACATCAGGTACTTAATTCCATGTAGCTAATCTTTATTTGTACCTTAACACGTACTTGAATCCAAGGCATTATGATCGTAATTAATTAGAGGAGCTTGACGAAGATAACTCGACAGAGAAGTTGCTCCAGAGTAGCCAAATAATGACCTAAGTCATTAATGGGTACTACGTGGCAGTAGCTATAGACAGTTAGCTCGATGAGTTCCGCTAATTGGAATGTCATATCTTATAAGTTAAGGTAATTTAATTAAGTTATGACATGTCAATTCCCAGGTTTCAGTGGTACTCTCCTTACATAGAATTTTTATACTAAGGTTTAATCGAGGAAATTCACGCATTTTAATTGCATGTTTAGATTCATTCAAACATGATCATTATATTGTACTAGTTGCAGATTTAAATCTCCTACATATTAATACTGCATATTATATTTAATTCGTTTACACTAGTAATGTATTAAGTTTAGAATAGTACTTAATAGGATCGATTTGAAATGATTAAAACAACCATATTCAATAAGTACATTTAATCCATTCAATTTTTAATGCATTTAATAATAATGTATGTATTCATTTAATACATTATATTCTAATCACTTAGAACCATTAATAATAAAATATGCATGTATCATTCTTAAATACATCATAATTATTATTAATAATACTAATTTGAGTAAGTTTCCAATCATTCAATCATTAAATAAAGAAAATTTCATTTAAAGATGCATCAAGATTGATTAATATAAATACATACATCTTTTCATTTCCTTTTGAACAGATATAAATAGAATAGGCTAATTTAGCCTCTTAATCAATTAAACAGTACAATGATATTTCACTCAATTACAAATTCACTATGTAATACAATGAAACTTTAATCAATCAAATTGAACAACTAATTTATTTCAACATCATTCACTTTTCAGACTTAAAGTACTCCATCTGTAAAATGTTAGAAAAGTTCAGCTTCGAAAGAACTGGCATGATAAGCTCTATTTCCCACTTAATAGTTTATGTCATTTAGTATTTGTATAAATGAAATTATACAAATATAAATAAACAATAAAAAACACACAAGATCAAATATCATCTACAAGTTAATTCAATTTGATTCACCATATTTATCAGTCATAATTATTTGAATTCCTTAATCTAAATTCATTAAATTTAATAAATGCAATTATAGAATAATCAATATCAATTATTCAACAAAAGATCCCTATTAATAGATTAGATAAAATTAATATTCATATCTATTAATCATGACTTACAATACAACTGGTATACAATTATCATAGAGAAAATAATTCTTAATCTCAATGAAGTCTAGTCAAATTGTTCTTATTAAGGGAAATAAATATAACTACTTTCCCATAAGCTAAACAATAATCAATCAAAGCATACATTTATCTTATTTCCAAATCACATATAATATTGTCATCAAACATAGAAGGCTTATTCAAGCATTCAAGTGTATACAATCTAATTATTTTCCACACAACATAGATTATTACATAATGCTTGACCAAATTATATAACTATAATTAATAAGTATTATCGTACTTAATCAATAGAGGTATACAGAGTTTGACAGTAAAAGTAATATGTTATTTACCTTAAAATTTTGAAGACCCTTGAAATTCCCACCCAAATTACTACTCAACAACCCAACGATCACATATACCAACATAACCGATAACTCCAATGATCACAATAAAAGGATAAAATACATTGATAGTTAAGGTAAACTCAAGTTACCTTAATCATAACAAAAAACAGAGAGTCCTTTTAATTAATAACAAATCAAACAACAGGTGTGACCTTCCCACAAAGATTCACAACCATTACTAATCAAAAGTTCCTACAATCTTACTTGAATGCCTAAGGAGCTTTAAATAATGTTATGAACAATCTACCACATGAAGTGCCCATATCTACCTATAAGGCTTATTCATTACCAAGACATTCGAACTTCTAAACCAAATGGATAAGAATTGGAGAGCCCATATAATAAACCTTTATATTGATTCGATATAAAAAAGATATTAAACATGTTACCCACTGAACAAAATCTCATCGAATACAAACTCAGTTCTACCAAACCCAATCAAAAGGTCTTAAAGTAATTCAAATAATCAGACCCAAAGGAAAAAGGTCCCACATTACACTATTGCAATGCGCTGTTATACTTAATAGAAGTGTGTCCAATCCTCTAATAACCAGACATCAAATCACTATAAAAATGATAATATTCCTTTTGAATTTAAACAGAGTTTTATCCAAAAGGGCTTGAACAAGATTCAGGTAGATAAAATAGAAAACACAACCCTAGAATAAAACCATAATTCCTATACCCTTGGCTGACTTGAAATCCAAATATTAATATGAACAACCACATCTATATTGCATTCAACCCAAGTAGGCCGAAGAAAGAAAGAAAATTATTTTTCCTTAAACAATAACCATAATATAAATTACGACCTCGGAGAATCCAACAAAATAAAAGTAATAGAAACCGAAACTTTCTAGGTATATAAAGACAAAAATGTCATAAAGTCTTTATGAAATAATATATACACAAACAATACCAATTGTTTCAATGATAATCAAATTTTCCAAACAAATTTTTATAGACCTAGATTCCAAATAATGAAAAATGATAAACCCAGAAAGGCATTATATTAGAAAAAACCATTCCACAAAAACCCATAAAAATTGCAGAGATTTTTATTTACACAAATAATAAATGGATAATCCATTAATAGAGAGATAGAGAAAATCATGCCTGATATGAAATCCTTCTTCTTCTCCTTCTTTTCCAAGCTTTCCTTTGCAAACACAACTCAAAAGAATCGATTCCATAGTAAAGAAAAACCTCCAATAATTCTCCATGTTTATTTATTAAAGAAAAATATTAATGCATCCCCAAATTATCTCAATTAAAGTTAAAAAATGATGCATGAAATATTCAAAGAATCAATAGATAAAAAATAGGAAAAACCTTTAGCATGCAGAGCTTGACTACACCTCCAAAAATGAAAAACAACAATAATCAAAACAACCATTATTTTCCCCCGAAACCACCTCATGGTTTCCCTGAGGTTGTGGGAGAGTTTCAATACATTCAATGCATGTGAGGACAACTATCAATTCCCTCCAAATTTTCACCCACCAACTTGCCAAATTTTTAAATTTAGCAGTGTTTCTTTCTTTAAACAATCGATCACTAATGTTAGATAGTTAACCATGATAACAAGAACATCAAAATTTATTTTTCTCCCAATGGAAGGTTGGAAGTGCAATTAAATGGCCCCCTCTATAAATATTACAGTATACAAGATATAAAGGAGGTGGTTTCCAATGTTCACCCACCATTTAATAGGCTTTTCCCTATTGGGCTTAAATTGAGTTTCTTTTAGGTTTACCTTTAGATATGAACTTCATTTTTATGCCTTAACTTTACAAAGTTGGATTCAATCTGATGACCCTTTCACATAGTTTAATTAAAGGTGATCAAATAACCCTTCGAATAACATCATACCTTTTTTAGCCTTATTAGGCCCCATCAAATAATTATACCAAGCTTTATTTAATATGCATAAAGATTAGATAATCTAACTAATTAGATTATATTTTAGTTCCTGCATAACTAAAGTAGACTAGATCATATTTCCAATGATTTACATGAAGTCAATCTAAATTTTGTAATATTATCATCAAATCTTAGTTAAGAAATAGTAAGAATATATTGTGGTCCACATACCTTGTCATTGAAGCTTGATATCATACATGTTCACAGTCACACAATAGGTAAATCTAGTAAACAACATATTGACACTTATACATGTAGGAGTTAGAATAAATGAACTTGTAGGCTTAGTCCAACAATGTAAAGTAAAGTATAGAAATAAAAATCCCACGTAACAATGTTACACAACATATTCAATCATTAGTGTACTAATCACATTACTTCGAGTATGCTACAAAAATGCAAATACATTTAGACCATGCACAGTAACAAACAAAATGTAGGCCTATTGCAAAATTATGCCATAAATCCAACACTCTTATCACAAGAAAAATAATAAAACAATGGGGGTGTTACATACCTCCCCCCTTAAAATCATCATCATCCCAATGATTCATTCCAACATAAATAAATTAAACAAACCAGAGATAATAAGATACTTATTCAATCAACGAATAATTCAAACAATATAGTCTGAAACTTACAAAAATCAAGTTTTTTTAGAACTTCAAAACAACATTATGTTGGCTGTAACTAGTACTTTTTCAAGTTTTTTCTCAAAACAAAAAAATTAAAAGTAAATTTTCCAGTCAAAGAAATCATAAAGTATCATAAAGTCATATAAAACTATATGTTTTACTGTTAAAACAGATGTAGAAAATAAGTTTTTATTTCTTCTAAATTCTCCCAAGTTGCACTTTCTTCAGAAAATTGGTCCCATTGGACCTTGCATTGACTAATGTCTCTATTTCGCAAGTGTAGCTTGCGAGTTTCCAACACCCTTACGGGTTCAACCACGATGACCCCTGAGTCTTGGACCTATAAAGAATTCCAATTTAACACATGCGACAAATCTGAAACATACTTTTTAAGCAAGGAAATATGAAAAACATCATGCATCCTGGCCAATGTGGGAGGCAATGCTAATCGATAAGCCACAGGATGATCACTTCAATGATTTCAAAAGGTCCAACATAACGAGGTGACAACTTGGCTGATTTGCCAAAAGAAATAGAACTCTTTTTGGGTTTGACCCTTAAAAATACTTTATCACCAAGTTCAAATTTCCTATCAACTCTTTTCAGATCTGTGTAACTCTTCTACCTATCAGTAACTTCTTTTAATCATTCCCAGATTAATTTTACTTGTTGTTCCATTTCAGTAAGCATTTTAGGTCCTATTACCTCTCTATCTTCTATGTTGTCCCAACTAACAGGTGTTCTACACTTTCGTCCATACAAAGCTTCAAAAGGTGCCATTTTTAGAGAGGAATGGTAAGTATTGTTATACACAAATTCAACCAAAGGAAGATATTCCTCCCACTTGTACTGTTGATCCATGTAGTACATCCTAAGCATGTCTTCCATAATCTGATTTACTCTTTCAGTCTGTCCATCTGTTTATGGATGGTATGTAGAACTGAAATTCAATTTTGTTCCTAAGGTTGCATTTAAAGTTTGCCAAAAATGTGAAGTCATTCTTGGGTCTCTATCAGAAATTATTAGCTCACGAACACCATGTAGTCTAAATATTTCATGCATGAATATTTTTGCAAGAACTGGTGAATCATCTTTCAGATTCCCAGGAATAAAGTGAGCTACTTTTGTCAATTTTTCAACTACAACCAGAATGACATCATGTTTATTTTTAGACATTGGAACCCTAAAACAAAATCCATGCTTATCACTTGCCATTTATACTGTGGAATGTTGTGAGGGTACAACAGTCTAGCTGGGTGCATATGTTCAACCTTTACACGCTAACATTCTAAGTAATGAGACACATAATCAACTATGTCCTTTTTCATCCCTTTCCAAAAATATTGTTGTTTTACATCAACAAGCATTTTTGTCACTCCAAGATGTCCAAAATAAGGATCATTGTGAAATTTAGTTATCACTTTCTTCCTTAGTTCATTTTCCAAGGGTACATACACCCAATTTTCATACCTTAGGACTCCTTCATTATCGAATCTGAATCCTTTGTATCTCTTATCATTGGAATCTACAACAAGTGTTGTTTTGACTTGTTGATAATAAGAATCTGTTATCATTACTTTCTTTACCTCATCTTTAAATTGAGTTCTCAAGGTTACAAGGGCAGAAATGTGCTTCCTACGACTTAGCGCATCTACCACTTAGTTTTATTTACCTTTTATATAACTGATATCAAAATCATATTGAGACAAAAATTCTAACCATCTTCATTGTCTAGCATTCAAGTTTGGTTGTGTGAAGATGTATTTCAGCCCGAGATGGTTTGTTTTCAGCTCAAAGGGCTTCCCTAAAAGATAATGTCTCCATACTTGCAAAGCATGTACAATGGCAGCAAGCTCCAAGTCATGGGGAGCATATTTCAGCTCATGTACTTTGAGTTTTCTACTTTCATATGCAATCACATGATCATTTTGCAACAAAATACCCCCTAACCCCTCACCAGAGGCATCTGCTACTACTGTGAAGTCCCCATTGGGATCTGGAACTTTCAAAATAGGTGTTTTAGTTAATTTTTCCTTCAACATTTTAAATGCACTCTCACATTTATCATTCCAAAAAAACTTCTTATCCTTTTTCTGTAGCGAAGTGATTGGGGAAACAATCTTTGAAAAGTCTTTTACAAACTTCCAGTAGTATCCAGCTAAGCCCATGAAGCTTCTAAATTCATGAATGTTTTTAGGAGATGGCCAGTCAATTATAGCTATAATCTTAGATGGATCAACAAAAATTCCATCTTTATTTATTACATGGCCTATGTACTGCACCTCATTTTCATAAAATGAACATTTTTGACAACTTTCCATAAAGTTTCCTTTTTATTAATACCTCAAGTACGATCCTTAGATGTTCATTATGCTCTATAATGCTTTTTGAATAAATGAGAATATCATCCAAGAATACAAGCAAAAAAATTTCCAAGTATTCTTGAAAGATATTGTTCATTAAATTCATAAAAGTGGCTGGAGCATTAGTTAAACTGAATAGTGATACAGTGAACTCAAAGTGCCCATATCTTGTCCTAAAGGAATTTTTATGTATGTCTTCTTCTTTTATTCGTAGCTGATGGTACCTAGACCACAGATCAATCTTAGAGTAAACCGATGCACCATGCATCTAGTCAAATAGATCGTCAATCCTTGGAAGAGGGTACCTATTCTTGATTGTTGCTTTGTTGAGCATTCTATAGTCAATACATAATCTGAGTGTTCCATCTTTCTTTTTAACAAAAATAATCGGTGCTCCCCAAGGTGAGACACTCAGTCTTATCAATCCTTTTGATAAAATTTCATGCAATTGTGCCTTAAGTTCAACAAGTTCAGTAGTAGTCATTCTGTAAGGAGCCTTAGAGATTGGCTCGGTTCCAGGCTTGATATCAATAGTGAAGTCAAATTCTCTTTTAGGTGGAAGACTGGGTAGTTCTTCTAGAAAGACATCATTTTACTCATGTAATAATGGATGATATTCCATAGAAATATTACCCTCTTCACCTGATTCTAAAATTTTTACAGCAAATAACATGCAAACTTTATTTTTTAGCCTTTTTGAGTTGCATGGCTGAAATTTGTCTAACTAAAAATTCTCTTTTTACTCCCTGTATTTCTGTTTTTTTCTGTAGATCATCTAAGCATATGATTCATTTTTCATAACAATCTACATTTTTTTATGTTGGGCTAGCCAGTTCACACCTATAATTATGTCATACGAGCCTAAGGGTGCTACGTATAAGTCTATTTCAGTGGTGAAACTTGGTAGATCTAATGATGCGCTACATAAGCATTGATCAACTATGTAAACAACATTGTTCCCATATTGGACAGTCCATGAGATTTTCATATATCCATCCTTTCATTTAGTTTAGATGCTAACTTACTAGAAATGAAACATTCAGTAGCACCAGTATCAAATAAGATAGTTACAGGTATTCCAAACAACTTACCTGGTACTTCAATAGGTGTTGTTGTTTTTTCAGCTTGTTTATCAACTACAATAGCATGTATTTTATGTTGATGATTGTTGTCCTTCTTCTTTTGAGGGAAATAACTTCCATAGTGATCCTAGACCACACAGATAACAACCCCCAACATGGTCCTTTCCTTTGTTCAAATTTATTTTCAGTTCTGAAATTGATGTTGTCCATTATTTTTTTGTCCATTCGTTCTTAAAATTTGCAACAGGTTTGTTGCTATGAATTTATTTCCATTTTCAGTTCCATCTCTATTTTTGCTTCCAAATTTCTTCCATCCCACCTTCTTAGGTGTAAGGGGTGATGGTGAGTTACAAACTTTCTTTCTCTTCTCATCCTTGTGTGTAGAAATTGCTTTTAACTTATACTCTTGTCCTGATTGATTTTTTCGAAAACTCCTTCCATGGTTGATGGCCCATGCACATCAACTTCTCCTCCAATTATTGGATTTAGTCCCATTATGAACTTACGAATGCAGAATTTTTCATCAGCTTGGTATTGGGGTACATACTTGAGAAGTTTTGTAAACTTCTCCCAATATTCTATGATAGTCATCTTTCCCTGAGACAGATTCTAAAATTTAGACATCTTCTAGTCATAATATAACTGAAGCAACCAACAATACCTAAAGTAGGATTTGAACTGGGCCCAAGTTATGCTAGCTTCATCTACACTTAAATCAACTTTATGGTTGTCCCACCAGGAGGACACTTCATTGGAGAGTAGATAAGCTCCCTAAACTGATCTTTATCTCTTCAAAAAAGTTTCTTATGGGGAAATATTTTCCATTTTGCTAAGCCAATTCTTAGCCCCATCCCCTAGAGTTGTACCATCAAAATTTAGGTAGACTTATTCTTTTTATGTCATTGGTGAGTTCAGCTGCCAACCTTGCCTTCTTATTTTCAAGCTGATTTGGTGCATTAACATTGGCATTTCAGGTTGGAATTTGCAACATTATTATTTGTTGTGTTATTATTTATTTACCCATAGATTTCTTTAGCATTCATGTTATTTTCATGATTAGGTTTTCCAAAGGTTTCTTGTTTCCATTAACATTGTTATCATTCATTCCCCATCACTTGTTGTTCAAGAACAACAATATGATTCCCAGTTTGTCTAAAGGACAATGAGTATCTCATCTAATTTCTACATGTTTGGATTCCTTCACCACCTGAAGGTGGGTTATTAGTAGCACGTCCTTGTAAACCATTTTATGTTAAACAATAATTTAAGTTTAGTTAGTGAATGGACTCAATAGGTCCAAGATCTGAAACCTTCAGTTCTAATACCAAAATATAACAACCTCTTTTTAAGACTTCAATACAAGGGAATTTTTTTTTTTATTTATGCTTCACTGATTTAAATACCCATGTTAAATCCTTGTAGATCTTAAGTTCATATCTCATGTTTCCTTGTTCTAAATTCTTAATTTAGAACCAACATCATCTTACTCAATCCATCCTATAATAGTTAACCATGTGCAGTTAGTATGAGTCAGTTTAACTTTGATCCCTCATATATTACTCATCGTATTAAGTATACTTAGTATACTAGTGGTCATATTTAAGTCTTTCATAGGTTTAAAGTGCATATTGTATTCTAAGTGTCTACTTGGATATTCATCATTGAATCCCTTTCGGCAATCTACAATTTAGATCTTGGTGAAATCAAGAAAGTGTAATAAACATTTTACACTACTCCTGGCCAAATTTTTAGAGACATGTCTTCCATGCTCAGTTCCATGATGGTACACTTATCAATTACAAATTGTCTTTCACCTTATCACTTATTTGTTGTTATCTAGATTAGGACTAGATATTTTAAATCAAGCTTCGTACAAGGTACCAATTTAGATCAGTCTACATGGGTAAGTACCATTATGTCAGCTTAGGATGAATAAGGGAGAGTAAGCATCTCCGTAATTATTTTCATCATTACGAGTACGCTTCCTTTCCCATAGTCATCATAAGATGACATCGAGTACCTAACATGTGCATTACATTCTGCATTCATACCTTAACATTACTTGTATCTTAAACATTATGAATGTTGTAATTAGATGATTTTGACGGGTTAACTTGACATAGCAATATCTCCTTAGTATCCAAATAATTGACCTTAGTCATTAATTGGATATACTACATAGCAATGACTATAGCGAGTTGCTTCACTGAGTTTTGGTAATTGAAACATTGTATCTTATAGAGTTAAGGTAGTTTAATTAAGTTACGGCATGAAAATTTCCATATTTCAACGATACTCTCATCATGATAGGATTTGTATCCTAAAGGTATAACAAGATATTCATGAATATCAATTACATGTTTAGGTTCATTTTAACATGATCATTATATTTACTAGTTGCAGATTTAAATCATCATTCTGCATTAATTTTGTAGATCATATTTAATTTATCTATGATCATAATGCATTAAGTCTAGAATAGTACTTAATAGAATCAATGACAATTATTAAACAAAAATCCATACTCATATAAGTCAATTACATTGAACTTGAATATCACAAACATCATCTAATATATATGTATTGTACTCAATTAAAAAACACAATAGTGCATTCTTAACCCAATAAAACCATTAATAATATAAATATGTGTGAATCATTCATTAAAAACATTACATTTATTCATTTATTAAAATTATATATTAATCCACATAAGTTTCCAATCATTCATTTAATTAATATTATGAAACCTTTCATATAAATTCATGATGCAGTCAATACTTAATTACTCAAATAATACGTCTTATTCAATTCATTTTTTAATTCAAATATAAACAAAATAGGCTAACTTAGCCTCTCAAATAATTAAGAAGTACAAAGATATTTCGTTCAATTACAAATTCACTATTTAATACGATGCAACTTTTATCATTCAAATTTAACAAATAAATTATTTCAACTTCATTCTCCTTTAAGACTCATAGTATTCCTGTTATCCAAAATTCACCCCCCAGGGTAATTTTGATAACATGCATCAGAATATTCAAGTCCCAGGAAAATAGATTGATTCAAGGCCCAAAATCATGTTTTTTGGGGTCCCTCAGCCTTTTTCTAACTCTCCCATCCAAGGAGGAATCCCAACAGTTTGATAAAATGGAAGAAATGTAGAAAATAAGGTTACAAGACTGTTTTGAGGCATTTCGGGTCTGAAGGGCTCGAGTTGTACCAGTTCGGGTTGAACTGAGGTTCGTTGTACCAAGCTTAGGGCCAAAAAAGCATGAAAATTGGCTAAGTCCTAGTCCAGGTGGTCTGTGGGACAGTTGGGACGTCGGGGCATGAATTGGCTGAAAATATGCCAGGCAGTCTGCACAGCATCCGGGACAGTTGGGACATTGGGACGAGCGGGGCGCGAAAAGCCGAATCAGCTGAAAGAGGGAGAAAATTGCCTAAGTCTTGTTTCATGCAGTCTGGGACATCTGGGCAAAAAGTACGTGGAGGACGTCAACCGGCCGGTTCGGTTGAAACAGAGGACTTTCATTTGGGACATCCGGGCCAAAACTACGCGTGGGACACGAAAAGCAGAAAGAGCCGAGAGTGAATGGAATCTTTCCACGTGTCTTCGCTGCAAACAAGAACAAGGAAGCTCGAATCGGGTGGTTCAGAGAAATTTGTCCTAGACAGTTTCAGACATCTGGGCCAAAAGTACGCGCGGGACGTGAAAAGCCGAAGATCCGCCAACGAATCAGAACGTGCCACGTGTCACAAGGGGAAGCGCAATGGACATTGGCTAAGTGTTTTTTGGCCAAAAAATTTCAAAGGGTAGGGTTTGAAGGGTCGGCCCGAGCTAATAGACATAGGACACGTGTCCTAAGGTGAGGGATTTCAGAGCTAGGGAAAGACTTAGGAAAATTTGACAAAAGTCTTGGGCCAAAAAGTTAAAAGAAAGGGATGACCCCGCGCCGCTGTCCTCTAACTACATCACGCCACATGTCCCAAGTGGCGGGGGCATGGGGAAAAAATGGAAAATTTTCGAAAGTTATAAAAAGTCAAATATTTCAAAGGAAAACATACAGAAAGGGAAGGAGAGAGAATTTCTCATCCAATCAGCGCCTGACACGTGTCATCCAGGTGGCAGAGCGCAGGAAAAAATTCAAAATCTGTTTTGGCCTGTTTTTTGCCCTAAATCTTCAGATCGCCATAACTTTCGATCCAGAGCTCGGATTTGCACGTTCTTTATATCAATGGAAAGCTGGTGAAATTCTCTACATGATTTTGGGGTCAATATTGCATTTTGGTTCAGCTTGGAGTGAGAAAATTGAGAAACGCCTCTGGCACGTAATAATAGATAGAAGTGACATTTCAACAACCAGCTTTAATACAACAGACAGTTTTCCGTTTCTGCTAGACAGTTCGCCGCTCTTGCCAGGGTTCTCACCCACCGCCATAATGAGATAAACTAAATGTGACCTAGAGGTGGTTGGCGAAGATTCAGATTTCCTCTCTCTTCCCTCTCTTATTCTTCCTATATATTGTAAAGAGGGGCTTCTTTCTAAGGGTTGAACATTAGTGTGGTTCATATTTTCAGCTCTGCCCTCCCTTCTTTTCTTCTCTAGGGTTGAAAATGGAGTTCAAACCTCCTCCCTTGCTCTGAAATGGAGTTTTTTCCTTTTACCATTAAAATGATGTTCTGTGCAAACTTCTAGAGCAACAAAAACATGTTTCGTGATGCATCTGTCCATCCTTGCTCGTTTTTCACTTGTTTTCTTCTTGCCTCTCTTCATTGCAGGTATTTGTGCATGTTTGAATGTTCATTGCAGGGTTGGAGTTGTGTTCATGGAGTTTTGGAACATTTTCTGTGTGAAATCTATCCTTTGGCCTGTGATGCATCTATCCATCCTTCCCATCGCTCACCTCTCCTTGTTCCATGGCAGTTTTGATAGATGTTCAACATTCTCCTTCTCTGGTGTATCACCATTTTAGTGTAGGATTTTTGTTCTTTTTCTCTTCTCTCTCTCTCCCTATCTCCTTGGTGGTTAGATTAGGATTAGATTAGCTTGCCTGCGCTAGAATAGCTTGTGGCAGGTAGTTTAGGAGTAGGAACCAACCTTCTCTGGAGATTCCTTTCTCATTTTTGCAAGTCCCACACTTGGAGAAAGGATTCAATGTTTTGCAATCACACTAGGTGCTAGAGTGATCAAACTAGAAATCCGATCAACATCTAGGGGTGTTGTGATTTGGCACCAACAGTTTTGGCACGCCCGGTGGGACCTTAGAGGTCTTCCACTTCATCTTTTGTAGGTTGGTGTGTTCCTGTGAAGATTTCAGCCTTTGGAGGCACTTGCAAACACATCTGGTGACTCCATCTGATCAATAACTCATTCTCTGAGTTACAGACCTATTTTTCATCCATTCCCATCCATCCTTCTTTCCATCCCTTTCATTATTTTCCATTCCATGAAGTTGTGCAATCATGACTTCATTTCCATCATGAAACTCACATTTACAACAACAACAATGTTTCCCACCTCCAACATGTTTTTTAAATCCTCCAAATCAGCATTTTGAACAAATTCAAAATCAGCATGCATACCCATATGAGCAAAAATGCCAAAATCAGTTTGGCTATGGAGCTTTCCAAGAGCAAGAGTATGCATATAATGAAGACAATCAGATGCAAGATGTTGGTCTGTTGGAGAAAATCCAAAAGATGGAGGTAAAGATGGTGCAGTCCAGAGCAACAGCCCAAATGAGAGCTTTCAGACTTGGTTGCAGGACTCCTTATCCATGGGGAGGCCCTTTTCCAAGACACTTTAGCCCTCAGGAGAAGCTGGACTTCATGATGAAGATGCTGCCCCAACTTGCACAGTGGATTGAAGAAATAGAAGTGTATGAGAGGAGTATTTAGCAACCTTGTCAACGGGTAAGCACGCCATCTCATGCCTTTCTTTTTCCTCTTTCCCAATCTGTTTTATCTCAACAGTGTCAAGTTTTAAACTCTCCATCTGTTGTCCCAAGTGTTGAATCCATTTCGCCACCCCCTAATCTTCCACCTCACCTCAATTCTTCTTTCCTTTTTCCTTCCAAACAGTCATTCCCTCCATAAGAGCTAAAAGAAATACCCCCTCCTCCAAAGAAACAAGAGGTTTCACCTCCTCTACCACCACAAAAAATTTCCAAATCAATTGAGTTACAACCCATCCCTCCTCTTGCATTCCCAATTCCATGTGGGGAAGAAAAAATTGCAAAAATCGGCCATGAAGGACAGCAAGAAGAGGAGCCCAACAGAAAAAAAATGATAGACAACTTGATGGTTTGGGCTGCCAAATTTGGGATGACAAAGATCCCCTTGATGGTTAAACCTATAGAAGAGGCTAAGGTTGAACAAATGGTGGTAAAGACTGATTTTGTGGCAACAGAAGAATAGCAAAAAGAAGAAGCAGATCAGCAATCAGTTTGCTCAGAAAGTAGTGTCCATGTTGGCACTCTATTTGAAGGGAATGTTGATTCAATTCAAATTACACAATCAGCCATAAAGGAAGAAAGCTCAGAAGAAGATCTTACAAGCCCAATTTGTCCTCTAGAGCAGCAGATTGAAGAGTTTGACTTGTCAAACTTCATGCTAGAGGAAGAGTTTAATCAAGAGCAAGATTGTCTTCAAATATTGGAGGAAGGAGAAGCTGCTCTAGATCCAAAAGAAGAGGAGCACATTCTCGTTGTAGATCCAAAGTACCAAGGATCAGCTGTCATACCTCTTCAATCCAAATGCAGAGCAACTAAAAGAGGTATTGAATCTACCTTCAGCTGATACCTTGATGATTTGGGTGGAAGACCAGCTTCTTGTTTATTTTCCACTCATCCTAACAGCCATGATCAGCTCCAAATCAATTGCATGGCTGCCACTTTTGAGAAAGGGAAGCTATTTCTCACAACCAATTGCAGGGTTTGTTTAGCTTGCCTTTGCTTCCAGTTAGAGTAGAGTAGGTAGGTTTGCTTTCAGCAGAAGAAGTTCTTGTGCACACTCTACATGTTCCATTTGGAGCATGTATGATTTTCCGTTCTATACATAGTTTTTGTGGTGCTGGTTTTGCTCTTGCACAGTCCATTTTAGTGGCATTTTGGTGAGAACAGTCCATTTCAGTGGGTTTCCAAGTGGCTCAGAGAGGAGGTTTTCAAAGTTCAGATTAGTTGCAGGTTACAACTCATGACTCCATGCCCAATGGATGCTTCAGGCAACTGGTAACTTCATCTAGCAGGCAGATGACCCCGTTGAGTCGCCAAAACTGTTATCCAAAATTCACCCCCAGGGTAATTTTGATAACATGCATCAGAATATTCAAGTCCTAGGCAAATAGATTGATTCAAGGCCCAAAATCATGTTTTTTGGGGTCCCTCGGCCTTTTTCTAACTCTCCCATCCAAGGAGGAATCCCAACAAGTTGATAAAATGGAAGAAATTCAAAAAAGAAGGTTGCAGGACTGTTTTGAGGCATTTCGGGTCTGAAGGGCTCGATTTGTACCAGTTCGGGTTGAACTGAGGTTTGTTGTACCAAGCTTGGGGCTGAAAAAGCAAGAAAATTGGCTAAGTCCTAGTCCAGGCAGTCTATGGGACAGTCGGGATGTCGGGGCGCGAATCGGCTGAATAGCCGCTAGGCAGTCTGCGCAACATCCGGGATAGTTGGGACATCGGGACGCACGGGGTGTAAAAAGCTGAATCAGCCGAAAAGGGGAGAAAATTGCCTAAGTCTTGTTTCGCGTAGTCTGGGACATCCGGGCCAAAAGTACATGGAGCATGCGAACCGGTCGGTTCGGCCAAAACAGAGGACTTTCGTTTGGGACATCCGGGCCAAAAGTATGCGTGGGACGTGAAAAGCTGAAAGAGACGACAGTGAATGGAATCTTGCCACGTGTCTTCGCCGCAAATAGGAACAAGGAAACCCAAATCAGGCAGTTCGAAGGAATTTTTCCCAGACAGTTTGGGACATCCGAGCCAAAAGTACGCGTGGGACGTGAAAAGCTAAAGAGCCGCCAACGAATCAGAACGTGCCACATGTCACAAGGGGAAGCACAATGGAAATTGGCTAAGTGTTTTTTGGCCAAAAAATTTCAAAGGGCAGGGTTTGAAGGGTCGGCCTGAGCTAATAGACACAAGACTCGTGTCCTAAGCCGGGGGAGTTTGGAGCCAAGGAAAGACTTAGGAAAATTTGACAAAAGTCTTGGGCCAAAAAATTAAAAGACAAGGATGACCCCATGCCCCTGTCCTCCAACCAAATCACGCCACGTGTCCCAAGTGGCAAGGGCGCGGGGAAAAAATAGAAAATTTTCGAAAGTTATAAAAAGTCAAAATTTTCAAAGAAAAACCCATGGAAAGGGAAGAAGAGAGAATTTCTCATCCAATCAGTGCCCGACACATGTCATCCAGGTGGCAGAGCGCGGGAAAAAATTCAAAATCTGTTTTGGCCTGTTTTTTGCCCTAAATCTTCAGATCGCCATAATTTTCGATCCAGAGCTCAGATTTGCACGTTCTTTATATCAATGGAAAGTTGGAAAAATTATCTGCACAATTCTAGGGTCAATATTTCATTTTGGTTCAGTTTAGAGTGAAAAATTTTAGAAACGCCTCTGGCACGTAATAATAGACAGAAGTGACATTTCAACAACCAGCTTTAGTATAACAGACAGTTCGTCATTTCTGCTAGATAGTTCACCGCTCTTGCCAGGGTTCTCACCCACCACCATAATGAGATAAACTAAATGTGACCTAGAGGTGGTTGGGGTAGATTCATATTTCCTCTCTCTTCCCTCTCTCATTCTTCCTATATATTGTAAAGAGGGGCTTCTTTCTAAGGGTTGAACATTAGTGTGGTTCATCTTTTCATCTCTCCCCTCCCTTCTTTTCTTCTCCAGGGTTAAAAATGGAGTTCGAACCTCCACCCTTTCTCTGTAATGGTGTTTTTGCCTTTTACCATTAAAATGATGTTTTGTGCAAACTTCTGGAGCAACAAAAACATGTTTCGTGATGCATCTGTCCATCCTTGCTCGTTTTTCGCTTGTTTTCTTCTTGCCTCTCTTCATTGCAGGTATTTGTGCACGTTTGAATCTTCATTGTAGGGTTGGAGCTATGTTCATGGAGTTTTGGGACATTTTCTGTGTGAAATCTATCCTTAGGCCTATGATGCATCTATCCATCCTTCCCATCACTCACCTCTCCTTGTTCCATGGCAGTTTTGATAGATGTTCAACATTCTCCTTCTCTGGTGTATCACCATTTTAGTGTAGGCTTTTTGTTATTTTTCTCTTCTCTCTCTCTCCCTATCTCCTTAGTGGTTAGATTAGGATTAGATTAGCTTGCCTGCACTGGAATAGCTTGTGGCAGGTAGTTTAGGAGTAGGAACCAGCCTTCTCTGGAGATTCCTTTCTCATTTTTGCAAGTCCCACACTTGGAGAAAGGATTCAATGTTGTGCAATCACACTGGGTGCTAGAGTGATCAAACTAGAAATCTGATGAACATCCAGGGGTGCTGTGATTTTGCACCGACAATTCCATTGGCAAAAAGTTAGCAACTTTCAGTTTGAAAGAACTTGCATGCTAAGATCTATTTCCCACCTAATAGTTTATGCAATTTAGTAATTTTAAAAATAAGATGCTACAGTAAAATAAATCACATAATTGACTCAATAGAACACAATTTCACCTTTATAACTTCCAAGAATAAATACTTGCATTCACAATTACTATTCCCTTTCATCTAATCTACTACTTGAGGATAGATTACAAGTAACAAAATACATAACATGTTACCTTTAACCATTCATTATCGACTTCTATTAAAAATAAAGTAATTATATCGATACTATATAATCTAGTAATAAATTGTATAAGTATCATAAGTATTCAATCCCACAATTATATTAAACGTTTTATGGTAAAGTTTAATCTACTCAATAACAAAGTAAATAGACTAAGTATAGAAAACCTTAAGTTTTCACATCATAAAAGAGAACCGATTTATCTCTTAATAATAATACACAATATCTTAATCAAGAAAGGTCATAGTAAAGTACGATCTACACTATGATTCCACACAATACATAGACAACTTTTAATATAACTTTGACCATCATAAACATGGTCTACATAGATAATGGAACAATGATAGCTCTTAGTAGAGAGTATACAAAGTTCGACAGGAACAAGGTAAAGCTTATTTACTTTAAAGTTTGTGAATAGTGCCGAGGCCCACAAAATTCCATACTCAATGAAACTGTCACACATCTCATAAGTTACCGATATACACCATCTACTAATACCTACTAAGAGAAGGCCTCGCACAGATAAGAATTACAACTTGGTAGCCCAGTCCCAAATTATAAGAGATAATAAAATACCACGCCTTAGAGGTGTATCTGCAAGACACAAAGATCAACCCAATCTAATTTCAAGCAAGCTTGTATCATCTTGAATGATCTAAGGAAATTTTATCCACCTAAAAAAGTAATAGCTCGTAATAATTGTGGCTTATTCTAAAAAAAACATCCAAACATAAACAAGACAGTACAAGAGTACCACTCCAAAACATATAAATTGTTAAATAGATAAACAAATACTGTAGCAATGAACTATTCAAACTAAAAGAACTCAGGGTCATTCAATATGATATAACTAGTTTTTCAATGAACACATATCTTCCAACAAGTAATAGGTAGTTTGAAACCAACCCAAAGAGATAAAATAATCACGAATACAACTAGCATAGTGTTGTCCACTCAAAATTCCCCTGCTCTTAAGAAGGTGAAAATTTAAAATTTTGAGTTTAAGTGTTTTCTTTGTTGTACTGATAATGTGAAAAGCCAAAGAAATTGAGAAAATATGTGTTTTTGGGTCATTTTGTGTGTTTTTGGGACCTGTCGGGTATTTTTGTCCCACATGTCCCAAGTTCAATTGGGCCCTCTGTTCCCAGATCTTCCGGTTCACCCGAAGTCTGTCCTTTTCGGGCCCGTCGGAACTTTTTGTCCCAAATGTCCCAAGTTCATTTTCCTGGACCAATTGTTCCCGCTTGAAATTGCATTTTCACCCGATTCGATCGAGCCACGTACTTTGCATCTTCATGTCCCAAATGTCCCAAGTTCACCCGGACCAATTGTTCCATTTTCGTACGATTCAGCCTAGCCGCGTACTTCGCGTACTTTTGTCCCACGTGTTCCAAGAGCATTTGTGCGTCTTTTCCCCGCTTCGCCCGAATCGGCCAAGCCGCGTACTTCACACTTTCGCGTCCCACATGTCCCAAATGAACCAAATTGCTATTCGTGCTAATTTTTCCCGCTCTACCCGAATGCCTTACTTTTCAAATTAGTATGTATTAAATGCGCATTCATTACCTTTCTCTCTCTCCTAAATGGCTATATAACGAGCGAACCTGCACACTACTTTCCTTCTATCTTTTGCTCGAACCTTTGCAATCTAAATTCCTATGCACATATCCATTCCCTCTGCATTTCATCCCAAGTATAGCTTGCAACTCTGCTCTCTGGATTACTACCAACATGAAGATCAAATTTCAGGGGCAGGAACAAATCTCACCACTAGAGTCTGTCGTTCTCGATATCGGGGACAGTAAAGTTCGCCATATTGAATTTAGTGATTTTTGGTCGAGGATGATAGACGTAAACCCTACGCCAATGACACAGATGATTCATGACAGCGGTTTGGCTTTTGCTGGTGGTTTCCCAATCTCTGTGCAATGTGTAGATATAGTGCTTTCATGCGGAGCTCATTTCAACCATGATTCGAGTGAATTGACCAATATACACGTGGCAGAGACATAGCAGAACCATTGAGGAGATTTAGGTAGTAGATTTTGAAGTCATGTGGGTCCCTCCCAGTCATAAGAACCTATCTTCTTTTCCTTATTCCTCTCTTCTCTTCCGATTATTTTTCTCAGATTTATTGTAATAAGTTGAGGTATTGCGAGTGGCAATCCTTAACTAATCTTTAGCTAAAATAAGTAGTTACCGAGTGTAACTGAATTGTAAACTATGTAATGGCCTCTCCTCGCCATTTTGAAGGAGGAGGAACTTGTCTTATTTTCTGAAAGTGTAAATAAATCATAAAGAAATCAATACAGAAGGGCTTTTCATTCTTCGTCTATCTGATCTCTTTTATCCCTAAGCTTTTCATTTAATCTTGTCAAGATCATTTGTCTGTGTTATGATAAGAAGCTTTGTATTCTTGCAGATGTTATTGATAGAACTTTGTGTCTTTCAAATTTCATCTTATTAGTATGATACAAATGATCTGGTTTCAATTCACTGTAACTTCGCATACATAAAGAATTGCTCTGTCATCTATAATTCTGAATGGTGACTTTCTGCTCGTTCTCGTCTTCTCATTCCTCAATCCTTGTATAATTGATGATCCTTATAGAAAACACTTTCGTAGATATCCAAGTTCCACAAAAAAATCATGTTTTGTATTTTTGTAAATAGGTTCGTTTCTGAATAAGGGAACCTCTCCCATTAAAGAGGAGGGACTTCTTGTCCCTTGATTGTTGCTCTTCGTGAAGTCCTATTTGATGACCAACAGTTTTTGGTGACTCCGCTGGGGAAATCATATTCCAGTTCTGATATTATTGATCATCCTTTGATCTGGCGACTCCGCGTTTTACTCGAGGGAGGGAGAAGGGCCCTTGGTATTGAAGATCTTTAGTTTCAGCTTTTGGAGCAGTAGGGTTTTCCTTTCCCTTCAACAAGAAATAGAAAGACTCGTTCAACAAGTACTCCACATGTCCAAGATAGAATCCCTACAGGTGGTATTCCTTCAGAGTCAATCAGTCCTAATCTTCGAGCTTTGATTCTTGTTGGTGTTGTAGTTCCTCTTCAAGCCATTTTTCCAAGAATGGCGGTACCACTACCCTAGGGTCATCGTGTCAGGCCCCTTGCCCTTCCTCAGCCTTTGCATGAGTTACGCAGAGGTAACTGGAAGAACTTACCTAAATTCAAAGGTGTTGGTAAAGTACATCCTGATGAACACATCGCATCCTTCATAGTTGCATGCGGAGTTCTAGGATTTGAACATGAAGATGTCTCCGTAAGACTTTTCGTTGAGACTTTACAAGATAATGCTGCTGATTGGTTCTATCACCTTCCGGCCGGTGCTATCACCAGCTGGGATACAATGAGAAATAGGTTTGAAAACCGGTTCAAACCAGTAGAAGACGTGCATGCCTTGCTAGCTCAAATCTCTCAAATAAAGAAAGATTCACAAGAACCCATGAGAGAATTTGTGGCCCGATTCAACAGGTTGATTAAAAAAATTCCACCAAATACTTGACCTGTAGATCAAATTCAAAAATGTTTTTTCCTAAATGCTCAATCACCTAAAGTTAGCTATGCACTGAGAAGGGCTACTCTCGTAACATTGGCTGAAGATCAAACTCTTGCTATTAGTGTCAAAGATGATTTAATCATGTCAGGGAAGTTGAGGAGAGACCCTTCTAAATCTAAATCTACTTCTTCTTCCTCTTCCACCCCTGGACCTAATATTGATCCCTTGGTACAAAAACTTGCGAATGATCTCATTCTCATAAAGAAACAATTGGCTCAGCATGCTCCCTATGCAGACGTTCCAAGGAGGAATTTTCAGCCCAGAAATCTTTTGCCTACTGCTCAAACAAGGCTAGTGCTTAAAGGACCTCCTATTAAAGTTCCCGTTAATGTAACCTGTGAAGTTGAGGAACCTGAAGATGAAGAGGTTAATGAAGATTGCGATGAATTTGTTGAAGAGGTTGATGATGAAGCAGATGAACTTGAGGGATCTCGAGTTAATTTCTTCACCACTGAGGGCATTAATGATGAGGATGATTATGATGAAATAGTAGTAGACATGAATAGCGAATCATACACTGTCATGACTCGAGAGCAGACAAATCAGAGGGAGAAAGTGATGCATCCCACCAAGAAATCTAAAGAACAGCTGACAACTATCCCCGTAATTGTAAAAAGAGGATCTCCTATCCCCGTTTCATCTACACCAAAGGTGAGTCCTGTCAATTCTGCTACTAAATTTACTTCTTTTTCCCCTAAAATTGATAAACCTAGGATTTTAAATGATGATAGCCCATCCACTTCTGGGTCTTTTGATATTATTGATCACCTAAAAAAGACTAAGGTTCAAATCTCAGAAGCTGAATATTATCAAACCCATCCTAAGGCCTTTGCTAAAATGATTCACTTTGTCAATTCCCATTCTAAAACTACTTCTAAAGGCCTTTTACCCACTCCTCCTTCTACACCACAGCCTAATCTGGTAGCCGATGTAACCTCACCCAGTGACAAAATCAAACCATTCTATGTGACACTTCTTATAGCTGGCCATAGGCTCAATAATTGTGTCATAGACTCAGGAGCCTCAGATAATGTGATGCCTGCTAAAGTAGCTCATGCCTTAGGCTTGACTCTCACACACACTTATGGATCTTATTACTCTATGGAGAGTAAGGAAGTGCCCTTATTCGGAAGAATTAAAGATGCACAAGTGGCTTTTTCTGATTTTCCTGAGAAGAAATTTTTGGCTACCATCTTAGTAGCAGATATTCCTCCTTCATACGGGATGTTGCTAAGTAGAAACTTCTGTAAGGATGTGGGTGGAGAAATTCAAATGGATTGGTCACATGCACTCGTACCTGTTAATGCACAAATGAAGAAGTTGCTGCCTGAGAAGCAATCTGAGTATATTGTACAAAAAACGGATGATCCTAAAGCACAAATACTCTATGAGGATATGGGGCATGGTAACTACATGATTATGTCTCCTGAAGAAATCCAACTCCCCAAAGTGTCACCTAAATATTCTAATGGTGTTTGGATTTTAGAGTTTGATGGAAGTTGTTCCTCAGCTGGTTCTGGAGTTGGTGTCATACTGGTGTCACCTGAAGGAAGCCTTCATCCTTTCTCATTCAAGTTGCAATTTGAAAATACCAATAATACAACAGAGTATGAGGCTCTCATTCTTGGACTATAGGTGGCAAAAGAACAAGGTGTGAAGAATCTTCTAGCTCATGGGGATGTGGAATTGATTGTAAAGCAAGTTAGAAACCTCTTCCAGGTGAAAAATGGAAGGTTGAAACATTACAGGAATCAGGTGTGGGATTCCATTGAATTTCTTGATGCTTTCTCCATTGAAGCAATAACTAGGGAGAAGAATACAAGGGATGATTCATTAGCAGTCTCTGGGTCACTACTGATTCCTCATCCTGACTTCTCTCAAGATAGGTTCACCATTGAGATGATCCATCGACCTAGTCTACCTGATAATACAAATAACTGGCAGGTTTTCAATAATGATCAACATTTGCTTTCTTTCTTAGAACTCAAAGATAATTTTGAACAGCTATACTTTGAAGGAATTGTTAATCTGCCTCATGAAAGTGTGCCCTTTAACAAAGCAGCCACTCAAGGAGAAGAAACAGATCAGGATGGATGTATCAAACTCAAGGGAAACAAGATCCCTAAAGGATTGGTAAGTTTAGAGGAACTATTTGATAAACACGATAGGTATGTAAAGTCTAGAGATTCTACTGGACCTCAACAATCAGCTGAATATGAAAAAATTAATATTGGGAGTTCTACTGATCCTAAGCTCGTGAACATTGGAAAATGTTACATAGTAGATGAGAGGAAGAAAGCAATTGATCTTTTAAAGAGGTATAAGGATGTTCTTGCCTACTCTTATGAAGATTTAAAAGCTTTCCAACTAAAAGATATGCAGCATTTTATTCCTCTCAAGCCTGGAATTAAGCCTTTTAAGTAGAAACAGAGGCAATACAATCCTAAAATAGCTGACACCATCTTTCAAGAAATACAGAAGTTGTTGAAAGACAAAATCATTTTTCCTATCCATCATTCAACATGGATTGCCAATAGTGTACCTGTTAGGAAGAAAAATGGTGAGATTCGTATCTGTGTTGACTTCAGGAATCTGAACCAGGCTTCCTTGAAAGATAATTACCCCTTACCTATGATGGATCAGGTCTTACAAGTAGTAACAGGATCTGAAATGTTGTCTATGCTTGATGGATTCTCAGGATATAATCAGGTAGAAGTTAATACTGCAGATCAACACAAAACAGCTTTCACTACCCCTTGGGGTACCTTTGCTTACAGAAGAATGCCTTTTGGGCTCATTAATGCTGGTGCCACTTTTCAGAGAGCTATGGATCTATCCTTTGGAAGTTTGAAAGGGAAGTGTATTGTTGTATACCTTGATGACTTGACTGTGTATTCTAAAACAAGGGCAAATCATTTTCAGCACCTGGAGACAGTTCTGCTAAGATGTAGAGAACATCGGATCTCTTTGAATCCTAAAAAAATTTGTCTTTTGTGTCACAAAGGGGAAATTATTAGGGCACATCGTCTCCAAGATGGTATTAAGATTGATCCTAAGTGAGTTCAAGCTATTCAGCAAATTCCTCTCCCAACCAGCAAAAAAGGCGTGCACTCTTTCTTTGGTAACATCAATTTTTTGAGAAGATTCATCCCTGATTTTGTAGAACTAACTCTGAATATCTCCCAAATGATGAAAGGCAAACAAATGTTTGGTTGGTCTTCTGAAGGGAAAGAAGCCTTTGAAGATATTAAAAGAGCCATTGCTAAAACTCTCGTTTTAGCATGTCTAGATTTTAGCAAAGATTTTATTATCTATTGCTACGCCACAGATAACACCTTGGTTGCGGTTTTGACTCAGGAAGATTCTATTGAGCACGAGCTCCCAATTGCATTTATGAGCTATATTCTGAAGGATCATGAGTTAAAATATACCATGATGGAAAAACATGCTTTTACAGTGGTTAAAGTTGTTAAGCAGTTTTGTTTTTACATTCTCAACTCTCATTCCATGTTGTTGGTACCAGATACAACTATTAAGTCAATTCTCACATAGCAGGAATTTGGATCCAAGAGAGGGAACTGGGTGGCCAAGGTCCAAGAATATGATATTGACATAAAATCGACCAAGCTCATCCGTGGAAAAGGCCTTTGTGAGCTCATTGCTGAAGGAGCTAGACATGAGTTATTGGAGGATAAAGTTGGCCTTCCTACAGTTCTTTTTCTTAGCTCAGTTGACGAATGGTATGCGGATATCGCTCATTTTCTCACCTATGGAGAATGCCCCTCTCATTTGACCACCAAAGAAAAGAGGACTGTTAAACTAAGGTCAGTGCAATATGTGTTGTGTGAAAACGCCTTGTTCAAATGAGGGTTAGATGGAAGGTTTTTGAAATGTGTGGACAAGGAACAGTAGAAAAAGCTACTCTTAGCTTTTCATGATCAAGCATGCGGAGGGCACTACTCATCAACTATCACTGCTCATAAGATACTTCGTGGAGGATATTATTGGCCTACCTTATTCAGAGATGCATCCAAGTGGGTTGATAAATGTGAGGCTTGTCAGACTTTCGTGGGTAGACCCAAATTGGCCTCTTTGCCTCTTAAGCCAGTTGTAATTGAAGAACCTTTTCGACAATGGGGTTTGGACTTCATTGGAACACTTAATCCCTCTTCTAGTGCTGGTCATACTCATGTATTAACTGCTATGGATTATTTCACAAAATGGGTAGAAGCCATTCCAGTAAAGAGTACTACTTCTGAAGTGGTGTGTAGTTTCATCAAAGAAAGCATCTTGGTAAGGTATGGTGTACCAAACAAGATTGTGACAGATAATGCTTTGAATTTTTCTTCAACTGAGATGATGGATTTTTGTTATGGATATGGCATCTCTCTGGCTCAATCTTCAGATTACTATCCTCAGGGAAATGGACAAGCAGAATCCACTAATAAAAATCTGGTGACCATAATAAGGAAATTAGTCAATGAGTCTCAAAAAAACTGGCACAAGAAACTCTATGATGCTCTTTGGGCAGATAAGATCACACCTAAGAGAGCCATTGGAATGTCTCCTTTTCAAGTGGTATATGGAGTAGAAGCTTAATTTCCAGTAACAGTGGAGCTGCCAGCCTTGCATCTAATGAAGGCCATTGAAGATACCAGTTTCAATGATGCTTTAGATAAGAGAATAATGTACCTTCACAAATTGAATGAGGATAGATTGGAAGTTGCTGATAAGATATCTGCTCATCAACAAAAAGTTAAGGTCCTATTTGATAAGAAAGCCAGGTTCAGAGATTTCCAAGTTGGAGACACTGTTTTGTTGTGGGATAAAAGGCATGAACCTCGTGGCAGCCATGGCAAGTTTGATTCCCTTTAGCTCGGACCTTTCAAGATCAGGCACTTTGCTGGTAAGAATTATTTTTACCTTGATTATATGGATGGTTCTTCTCTCCCACTTCCTTATAGTGGGCAGTACCTGAAATTGTTCAAGTCATAGGTGATTAGGGAGTCCTTTGTATATTCTGTACAACATTTCTGTTTTCTTTCCCTTTTGGTGTGTTATCCTTTGTATTGGTTTGCTTTTTGACTCCGTTGCCCAATGGATAAGGTACTGGTCTACTTCCCCGAGTTTGTCTAAGTTCTTACCTTGTCTCATTCCTTGAATTTATGCCAAGTCATCCCCAGAAGGAGCCAGCTATTGTCCACTCAAAATTCCCCTGCTCTTAAGAAGTTGAAAATTTAAAATTTTAAGTTTAAGTGTTTTCTCTGTTGTATTGATAATGTGAAAAGCCAAAGAATTTGAGAAAATCTGCATTTTTGGGTCATTTTGTGTGTTTTTTGGGCCTGTCAGGTATTTTTGTCCCGCGTGTCCCAAGTTCAATTGGGCCCTCTATTCCCCAATCGGCCGGTTCACCCGAAGTCTGTCCTTTTCAGGCCCGTTGGAACTTTTTGTCCCAAATTTCCCAAGTTCACCCGGACCAATTGTTTCATTTTCGCCGGATTCGGCCGAGCCACGTACATCGCGTCTTCATGTCCCAAGTTCGCCCGGACCAATTGTTCCATTTTCATCTGATTCAGCCGAGCCGTGTACTTCACGTACTTTTGTCCTGCGTGTTCCAAGAGCATTTGTGCGTCTTTTCCCCGCTTCGCCCGAATCGGCCGAGCCGCGTACTTCGCGCTTTCACGTCCCACATGTCCCAAATGAACCAAAGTGCTATTTGTGCTAATTTTTCCCTCTCTACCCGAATACCTTTCTTTTCAAATTAGTATGTATTAAATGCGCATTCATTTCCTTTCTCTCTCTCCTAAACGGCTATATAATGAGTGAACCTGCACACTGCTTTCCTGTTATCTTTTTCTTGAACCTTTGCAATCTAAATTCCTTTGTGCATATCCATTCCCTTTGCATTTCATCCCAAGTATAGCTTACAGCTCTGCTCTCTGGATTACTACCAACATGAACATAAAATTTTAGGGGAAGGAACAAATCTCACCACTAGAGTCTACCATTCCCAATATCAGGGACAGTGAAGTTTGCCATCTTGACTTTAGTGATTTTTGGTCGAGGATGACAGACGCAAACCCTACGCCAATGGCACAGATGATTCATGACAGCGGTTTGGCTTTTGTTGGTGGTTTCCCAATCTTTGTGCAATGTGCAGATACAGTGTTTTCATGCGGAGCTCATTTCAACCCTGATTCGAGCGAATTGACCAATATACACGTGGCAGAGACATAGCCAAACCATTGAGGAGATTCAGGCAGTGGATTTTAAGTCCGTGGGTCTCTCCCAGTCATAAGCACCCATCTTCTTCTCCTTATTCCTCTCTTCTCTTCCGATTATTCTTCTCAGATTTATTGTAATAAGTTGAGGTATTGCGAGTGGCAATCCTTAACTAATCTTTAGTTAAAAGAAGTAGTTATCGAGCGTAACTGAATTGTAAACTATATAATGGCCTCTCCTTGCCATTTTGAAGGAGGAGGAACTTGGCTTATTTTCTGAAAGTGTAAATAAATCATAAAGAAATCAATACAGAAGGGCTTTTCATTCTTCGTCTATCTGATCTCTTTTATCCCTAAGCTTTTCATTTAATCTTGTCAAGATCATTTGTCTGTGTTATGATAAGAAGCTTTGTATTCTTGTAGATGTTATTGATAGAACTTTGTGTCTTTCATATTTCATCTTATTACTATGATACAAATGCTCTGGTTTCAATTCACTGTAACTTCGCATACATAAAGAATTACTCTGTCATCTATAATTCTGAATGGTGCCTTTCTGCTCATTCTCATCTTCTCATTCCTTAGTCCTTTTGTAATTGATGATCCTTATAGAAAAAACTTTCGTAGATATCCAAGTTCCACAAGAAAATCATGTTTTGTATATTTGTAAATAGGTTCGTTTCTGAATAAGGGAACCTCTCCCATTAAAGAGGATGGACTTCTAGTCCCCTGACTGTTGCTCTTCATGAAGTCCTTTTTGATGACCAACACATAGTATCCATGAAACAACACCGAAGAATACTCCATAATTTCCTATTTCTTAGGTTTCCTTGCAGGAAAGCAAGCATATAGTATCTATTCAACCAATTCCCCCCAAATTGATCCATGGATCATTTCTTTGTGATAAAAATTAGATCACAAGTGAACCTCTCCCTATGACTATGAAAGGAATCTAAGGATATTAAATAAATTTTAATGACTTCTTTAGGTGACCCATCTAGGTGTTCTTCAATAAATAACTCAAGATTCATGTATTTGTACACTTCAAAATAATTAAGTGACATCTCGTTGAGAACACAATGGACCTAAGCGATATTCATTTCTGATCAAATTTCAGGGGGATTTCACAAACAAAGAAGTTATTCATCTTTCTAATAACATACGTGACTTCAAGACATTCCATTATCGACTCGGATTCAACTATACAAATCAAAGATGGAACCCATAGAACTTTGCAATTGCATATGATGAAGAATGGCTCATTTCACTTCTTTAAACTACAAAAATATTACAGGATTAGTATTTTCACAATTAATAAATGGAGGTGTATCTTCTTAAGAGAGAGATATATCTCATAATGCACTATTATTGTGGTATTTGATTAGTTTCCCTCAATCATTAAATCTTCATGTTGTACCCACTTCTCATAAGTTCATTTCCACAACGAGATGATGAAAACTCCATTCTTCCTATTTTATTAATATGAAACTACATGGATTAATACTTCCCTTAATATAGGGACATTTAGAGAAATGGTGCATGTAATAACATCAAGGAATTCATAAAATGGGAAGAAAGTACCCTTGGAATCTCCTTGGGACTCATTCCAGATTCTTCAACATGTCAACTTAAAATGAGAATTCAAGATAACAGATAAAGTGAATCTCACATTTGAAATCAATAATTGACCACAAACCAGATTCAATTCAAGATGAATTGATCCCCAAATGTCTATGGAAGATGTATGTTTCATTACCATTAAAAATGCATGTCAGGGATTGTTAGATTTAAACTACATAGCACCTAATTTCCAACTTAGTTACAAATGGATATTCAAGACAAAGTATAAAGAAGAAGGATCCATCAATAAATTTAAATCACGATTAAGTTACAAAAGGATATGCTCAAACTGGAAGGTATAGAATATGAAATACAAAATTCACTCACTACAAAGATAAAAACCATCAGGGTTGTTTATGCCTACTCACCCTTTGAAAAAAAGGGATAGAAGCTTCAGTAGATGGATGTAAAAATTTATTTCCTTGAGTGTTTGAGTATGTTAACCATTGGAAATAATAGCCTAATATATATGTTATAACAACAATAAGTAAATTGAATAAGTAAATCTAGAAATTAACCCAAGAAACTTTATAGCAATGAAATTATAAAATATCCTAATTTGAAAGAGGGTTAGAAGAGCCTTAGTTAATTTTAAATGAAGTTTTTCTGGACTATTTCACAGTGATGACCAACTAAAAATGAGTGGAATACCATCACACAAAAGCCTGGTGAAATGTCCAGATTCATCAAAGATTTGACTAGATTGGGGCACCTTCAAGAGGGATGGGGGCACTTGTAGACACCTTGGTCTATGTAGATATTTAGGAAACACTACTCTAATGTGTCTCAAGAGGTTATGAACTTGTTCACCTTTGATCACTTGTTAGGTCACTATAAGATCGTCAAGGTTATTGTAAACCTGTAATGAATAAAAAAGTAAAACCCTCAAATAAACATCAAATCCTAAGAAAGAATACCCAAATTGATTCTCCCTTTGACAGTCGAGAAACATCAACAGGTTGAGAGAGGATGCTTAGAGATAAGATAAATCAGAGTTCAAGTCTTTTTGTATCAAGGGAGGGATTTGATTGACTCTTTGTCACTCGAACTTGGAAAAATTAGGCATCACCGTGCTGAGGGTTTGACCTACCCTCACTACTTTAGGTTGTGCCTTCAACTAGGGTGAGAGGGCCCCTTTTGTAACCTGTATTTGTGAAGGATATGAATAGATCAATAGTATTTGACTGTCCTTATATGATATTTAAAACAAACCTTGAGAAATTATGGTTAATGCAACACAATCTAACTCTCACGAGTTGTCACTTTAGAAAGTGAAGATATCTTCTAAACAAGTTTTTGGTTACTAAAGACAACACACAAAACGTGATTTCTCCTACATATTTTAAGTAAAGGATGGGTAAATTCAGCAAATCTCCTTTGCATTTATGGAAAAACAGTGCAAGCAGGGGTAATTCTTGTAGGATTTATCACTTTTAGATGAATTTCATTGGGGAATTAAACAAGATAAAGTTGATTATACAAAATTCCTAAGAACTTTCAACAAAGGTTAGACAATCTGCCAAGCAAGATGAAAAAAACATCTCAGATAATAACAATGAACCTTCAACCAGAAGATGTATATCAATGAAAGCCCAAAGATACATGGTTTTACACATTCTTTGAGAATTTCACATAAAATCTCATGTCAAAGACTCAACTAAACATCAGAATTTCCTTGGTTCCATCATGTCTAAGATACACTCATAGACTTACAAATGATCTATATCAGTAAGATGGAAATAAAGTGAGTTTAAATTGTTTATTACACGATGAAACAAGAACTCATTTCATAGCACAATTGCAAATACCACAATACTACCACAAGGATAAGATCTTGTGATTCAGAGGAATTCCTAACATAATATTGCAATAGGAACATGAATAACTACTTGAAACATCATCAGAATGAAATCAGACACCATGATGCTCATGATTAACATAATTAATTCAAGGTTCATCAAATTTATCAGCAAGGGAAAGTTTTATTAACAGTCTCAAAGCTTGTCAATGGCTGAACACTTGCAACCATCTTGACATGATTAAATTTGAAAAAAACAAAGGAATTAATAGGTTTCTCAGATAAACTCTTGGAGAAATGGTTTTTACTCAAGCTCTTTCTTTTCTCTGAACAATTCTCAGAAAATTTTAACCCCCCTTTTTTTCACGTGATTATCTCTTTTCCTTTTTATCACTCAATGCCCTTGCTAACCTTCAAATTTTTCCCTCTAAAATCAAAAATATTCCAAGGAATATTCCCCTTTACAATACTTGTTCTAGAACATACCATTCCTTAAATTTTTTTACTTTAAACTGCCAGGTGTACAAAGTGTGAGTCTTTTCAATTGGTTCCATTTGTGCTCAACTGGGATATCAGGTCATCATTTCTGGAAGATTATTTTAATCATTCTTTCCACATATTGATTAGATAATCACTTCAGATGACCTCTAAGCACTTCCAGATGATTTTGATATGACATATATCCTCATCTACCTTTCAAGAATCCATCTTGGGTGCTACACACTCTATTTCATGTCTTATTGGCTTAATTGCCACACCTGGTTCCTATCAAATCATATTGATTCACCAAATCTGCTTATTCCTAATCCCTTCCAACTCTTAAATCCTTCTTGTGTGAAATGAGGAAAATATTCCCTCATCTCATTGGAAAGATTTTTTTTAATCAAAACCATATGTACCCTTTCACTATAAAACTTGGTTCTACTTCATCACCATCATATATTTCCCTTCTTATTCTGAATATAAAGAATTTTATCAGAAAAATGGTGAAGGTACTTGTAGCACACAGTCTGAAATAAATTTCCTTAGAAGATTTAAATCAAATCTTTGACTTGAGTGGTCCTGATGAAGCCTTTGTTAGGGCCCTATTTGACATAGAGTGTGTAGGCGATACCATAGGACCTTTGACATATCAGAAGGTCTGATTATCACTTCTTACAAGGCTGATTAGGATTAATCCTGTATTTGCATCCTTTCAATTTATGTACTTTCATCTCTTCAGATGGGAACATCTGAAATCTTCTGAAGATTTAAAGAAATACTGGTCAAGAGAAGACCCCAAGTATCTGGGAAAACTGATTTTCAATGTCCATTTTTATGTGATGAAGGATTTGTATCGAAGGAGATTCCCAAGGAATCATATGTGCTATATGAAAAATCCTTTATTGACACCATGCCTTCCATTTCTCACAAAGTGGATGAGTTAGAGAGAGGATCAACTCTCTGGAGAAAAAACAAGTAGAGATTATGTCCTCACAACTAGGTTCAACACCAACATCATCTTTGGGTAAGAGAAAGGGTGAACCACATCCTCAAATTCCAATCATTATCTCAGATGGAGAAGAAGATCAATCATTATCTTCTCATCGTTCAAGAGCAACAATCTCCTCTGTCTCGGGAGACAATAGGGGGATATTTGTAATTTGGTCATCCACCCATTTAATGCAGTGTACTCCTTATTATGAGCATGATTTTTTTAGGACCTCAACCCATTCCTTCTCTGAGATAAAATCCACCCCTCACAAGGAAGTGGGAAACTAGGTCAAGTTCAAGACCTCATAATCTTAATGATCAACAAAGTGTAGTACTTGCCCTTCTAATTACCCCAGATGTCCCCTCTCAAACCACTCCTAGTAAGTCAACCTTTCACAAGGGGAAAGAGAAAACAACATTTTTCACAGGCGGTCTAGATCTTCTGGACTGGGTATCATCATAGTAGAATAAAATTGAGCTCAAACAGATCATGAATCATCCTAGAATGACTTTGGAATCATTGATGGACATGGGAATGTCCCAAGACTTAGCAGGGTTAGTCATATTTGTTTAGACAACACAAGGTCAAGAAAATTCATGCTGAGAAAGAATAAGCTATTGAACAAGCTTCCCCTACTGGGAGGAAATTTTGAAGAGGGACTGAAAAATGTCTGAATATTTCCTTTCTTTTATTATCCTTACTTTTGACATGTATATCTCTTTCTTTATCATGGGAAGGGGCCCCTATAGAACCCCATTTTGTTCCTTTTTCAAAATGCAGAAAGCACAAATATATCAATAGTTTATATGCTTGTATAAATGTATGTAAAATTTTATCTAAGTCATATGAAACTACTGCATTCTTCCATTTTACAATTGATATAAGGAAACAATAAAGTTCAGAGTAACAATGATCTTCAATGTAACATAAAATATCAGTTAAAGCATCAGTTTAGAGAAGAAGTATGAAAAGAAAATACATCTTAAGGAACAACACACCTAAGCTTGTTCATCATCTTTTATATCTGCATTCTTTTCCTCCTCAGCTTCCATTTTTGCATCATGTTCCTCTAGAAACCTTGCCACATATGCATCATACCTCTAGAATAACTCATTTATCTCGTCCTCATCTAGCCCAGTGTGGTGCTGGAAGATTAGTGTTTGTTTAGCTATTGCATCTATGCAATGACCCATCTTCTATTTGTACTCCAATGGTCTGGAATTTAATTCTGTAATTATGTTCCCAACTTTTCTCATTGTCTTAATGATTTCATAAGAGAAATCATCCTTCTGAATATTCTTCTCAAAAGAGTTAAGAAAAAAATCAATCTTCAAATCACCGTAACTCTTTTTGAATTTATCAGACACCATATCTTCTAATTTCAAATCAATGGCATCAAGAGTGTCATCAACCAAATTTATTTTGATTTCGAAATTTTCCTTGATCCCATTCAAGGTTTTCACTCTAATTTTTGATAACTTTTCCATGGCATGCTGACTTCCTTTGAATTCCACTGGCACAATTTTTTCCTGTTCAACCAATTCATCACTGAGCCATGTTATGTGGTCCAATTTGGGAAAAATTCCCTCAAAGTAGAAGATCTCATTGTCACATTGCTCAATTATCTCATCAATCTCATTGAGCCTATTCTTGAGCTCTTCATACTTTGATCTAGCTTCTTCAATTGATTCTTTTCCCTTTTTTGTTAATTTTTCAATCCATGTATCTACAACTTGGACCTTCTTGACAGCTTTTTCAATATTTTCCTTTCCCTCAAAGGTATCTATAGAGGCACTTTCTTGAGTATGACTAGGTTACTCAATCAATTGCTGTAAACTACAACTCAAGGCTTTAACTTGTTCCTTTAATTTCTTTTTCGTTACCCTATCTTCATCCACCTTTTGCAAAAGGTCATTCACTACCTCAGATACTCCTTGTTTTAGTTGGTCTCTTGAGGGCTTCCCTAAAGGAATGATCTGAACATTATAATCATTAGTTGTCACATCTTCTCTAGTTTTTCCCTCAAAAGGGATTGCTATTTCCAGAGTTTTGGATCCCAATGAATCAGTGTGAGTTTTGGTGATAACCCTAGCCCTTTTGGAGGCTCTTACCACCTTTGGAAAAGACAATGTAGTAAGGTCAATGGCTTGAACAGGGAGGACCTCCTTCTCCTCATTTGAAATTAATTCACCAATCCATCCCTTTTCCAGACCTGTTCCATCTTTTTCTTCTTGTAATTCCTGTTGGGGTTTCTTAGGGACAACAACCAATTTCTTGGACACCCCTTGTTCATCTTGAGATAATGATTTTTCCTGATCTTCACCATTTATTTCAATAACCACTTTGCTACTCTCACCCTATGCTGAAAATTATTTCAATTGTCCTTCTCCTTGGTCTAGAAGTTGGGATTGATCATTCTTCTTTTGATTTATATCAGTGGTTGAGGAAGATTCCTTATTTCTCCAATTGATGCCACATTAGACTCAATTTCTCCCCTGAATTTTCTTTCACCAATGACTGGCTTGCAGGTTCTTCCTTACCCAAAAGCTGATCGGTTGGCATCTTATTATCCTCATGTTCAGATGATACATCAGGTAATGTCATGGTGGTTTTTTCTTCTAATGTCAACTCCATGTTCCCATCTAGATACTGTATATTGAAATCAACAATGAATTTCTCTCTAGCAATTGCATCTTGTACAACTTTTGTTTTCTATTCAAGGATAGATTTTCCCACTTGCCAAATCTCATCAACCTTAGTAGTTTTAACATAATGGGGAACAACCTCTTCCACTGATATCTCTCAACACTTATGTCCTCTCCACCAAGAAACTCCAGTTTTTTAATTCTGAAACCACCTAACCTATAGAAGAAATTTTTGTTGTTTGGATCTTCTTTTCGCTAGTTAATACATGTGTGATCTTTTCTGATTCATTATTTGTTTGAAAATCACCTATTAATGTCATTATTTTTTCACTCATAGATAAATCAAGTGCATCTAATATAGAAAATTCTTCACCAGTGTCAACATCATTCACATCAACTTGAGCCTTTGCAGATTCCTGCAATGTTTCAACCGAAGGCATATTTACATCCTTAGTAAGTAGGGTCTTAGATGTTTTCATACCTGGACTTAAAAATTGGCTACCTACTAGACTAGATGCAACATTTCCTTGGGTTACCTGATCGTGAGTGCTTCTCCTTGTTATTTCCTCCAAAGGAAAAGGTGGGAACAAAGGCTCAGATTGTTCCACTTGTGGTACTATGATGCAACATGTTGTTTTCTAAAAAACATCATTCCTCTCAAGTTCAGGAGGATCAATTACCACATCTCTATGCTTGTGTTTTCTGGGCATGTGGGAACCCACAAAAAATAGCTCATGAGAAACCTTGTGTCTCTTGTGTGCCCTTTCAAACTTTTTTAGGTTAGGTGCTTCCTTTCGCTCTTCTTTATGTGGCCTAGATTGAGAATGGCTTCTTGCTATAGCCCCACTCATTAATTTTTCAGCACTATGTGGTTTTGGAAAAATACCTGAATGAACCACATGAGATGTTAAACCTTTCCCTTTTGCTTGAATTGGTGTTGTAAAATTAATAGGAGCATTCTCCATATATTTCAGGAGCATTTCTTCAGTATTTTGTCTCAGAGCTGACATAGAAGTACCTGTCCCACTAGTGGCTGAAGTCCACTCATCTATAAGTTCAGAAGTGGGCCTCTTTGAAGGAAACTGAGGAGCCTTTCCTCCCAATGGATCAATTATGTCTGCACCTTCTCTCAGGGGTGGAATATCATCACTTAAGCTTCCTAAATTCCTGAATTTGTTTAAGATTCTTGTATTCTGGATTGAAAAATCAATATTATTTTGGGCCAACCAATTTACAGTCCTCCTCATCACATCAGTTATCTGTATATAAGAATCATCTGATTCTATTTCATTCTAGTTTAGAGGGGCTATAGGATGTCCTTCCACCTTTTGATCAAGGTAATACTTACTTAATGTATGTGGATCATCCATAATTCCCTCCGGGATAACTGTAATTTTGAAATCTATGATTTGTGCAAGGGTCATTCTAGAGAAATCTCTTAACCTGACCTCTTCTTCATCCCTACAATTCATCCAATAGTCTTCAAAATGAGGCTCATGCTCAAAAGTATTTGCAATATTATTGAATACCCATTTGATATCATAATTGGCTCTTGCCTCAAACTTTTCATATCAAATCTCTTCATTTCATCCTCAATCAGTCTGACTTTTATGATTGAAGGGCATGAATACCTTCCAATTCTAATGGGGAACTTAATATTTGTCTTATGTCTTCCGGAAATCAATTTGTGAACAGGTGTTAACTACCTTGCCAATTCACATAAAGCTAATTTATCATCTAAATATCTGGGCAATTTACATGGTTTACCTTCAAAACCACTAGCCCTTATGTATGTGAATTTCTTGTATTGAATGAAATAACACCCATATTCCAAAATTACTTGCTTGGCCTGCTCAGAAATCCTATATTACCCCCATTCTGGTTTGAAAAGGAAAATAATTGGTGTGAAGAAAGCATCATTGATCAACCTCACATTCCCACTCTAATTTACCAGATACAATTGAGGGAAAATATCGTGCATTTGACATTTTTTAAAATAAGAACCTGGTAATAGGCCTAAGAATGGCCTATTCCCTACAACATTGTAAATTAGGTAGGTCATCATGTAGAATTCTAGCTCTGAAGTGTCACCCATCTCAATTTTTTGCTAAAGTAACCATGTGGCTATGGAGTGCTTCTGCAATAAAAGTAGCCCAACAGATGCTCCCCTTTCTTTCCAAAATTATCCACATGTAGGTACACATCCATTCCTTGAATTCATTTATAGTCTCCAACCCACCCCATTCAACTTAATAACACAATTCTTTAGCTTCTTCAACAAATTGTGCCCTAACTAGCCTTTTAGGGATTTGAGTTGTTTCCTTTTTCTCCGTGAGGAGCCATTTTGTATTTATGATCTTAGCATAGTATTTTTTCTTCTCTTCATAATCTTGTAAGGCTAATCTGATACCAATGGTGATTGGATTTGTGATTACAGGTAATTTAAGCATTATTCTAATAGCCGCAGGTGTCAATGTCAACACTGCATCACCACTCCCATCTAGCACTTCCCTTTTTTCTGGGTCATAGTTCATAGAACAATGTCATACCAATTCTGGGCAATGAAATAATGGTGGAATAACACTAGCTAAAGCGATGTGGCTATCTTGAATTTCTTTTAAAGACTCACTCTTATGAGGGCTATTCAATCTCTGAAGAAAATCCTTTAAATCAACATTCATCAGGTCTATGTCTGTAATTTTTTCTAAATCACTCATGACCCCTGACGCAACCGAGAACAAAGATGGCATGGTCTTCATCTTTAAAAACCCTAACTTTACTTCAAACTGTCTTGCCAATAAAAGAGAAACACAAGAGTTTCTTAGTTCTTACCAATTCTCCCATGAGTGCCTGAGCAGTTCAAACTCAATTCGATGGCCTTTTCGAATCCTCTGGTTCCCAATTCAAGCTCCACAATCAAACTCGTGATATTTCTCAATGAAAATCACTGATAATGGAAAAAAATTCCAGCAATCGATAGTAAAAATATGAAGGCATTCGAAGACTTTAAAATGTCCTTGATTTGTGTAGAAAACATTAATGGCAAGAAAATTAATGCATTGTATCATGGTCATTCATTCCACCTTTCTCAATTTTAAAAGTGAGTCATCCACGTGGAAAAGTATTTTGTCAATGCAGGCTCGGGAGACTTTTTGTATTTTTGTCCATGTTTTAAAACACATACACTTTTGCCATTTGACCCACTTGTCCACTTTTGACTTTCAACATGGGCTTGACACATGGTCACATCTAAGTGATAGTTGAACTGTGGGCCCTTTCTGTAATTTTTTCCCTTTTCAATTTAAAACCAAAAGTATCAAAGTTCTCTGATGACCCCGCTTCCCCACTCCTTGCATAAGAAAGAGCCATGTGTCCTTTATGGGTCTCGGGAACCTTTTTGCACTTTTATACTTTATCTCCTTAGTGCACAAAAATACAATTATGCATCGATTCCCCGCATCCGTTTAGTTTGTGACAAGTGTATACCTTCAGAGGTGAATTGAAATTTTTTTTATGTAGCTTTATGATTGTGAATATTTGAAGAATATTCATCGGGTCATGGGACCGACTTTACATTTTGTGAATGCAATAGAAAGTTATAAGTTTGCAAGTTAAACCCACCATACCACATTCAATTGGGAACTTCCACGTACCAATGGGTGATGGAACAAAAATGAAAATAGAGACATGACCAAGGAACATTTTACATAGGTGATCCTTCATATTTTAGACTTGATTCATGATTGGTTTCCTGCAATAATTTCCAAAAAATAGAACATACCCAAACATGATCCTTGACCAAAAAGAGGACAAACAAAACAACGCACATGAGAAATAGAAAATCAATGTGCCCCCCACTAGAATAGAAAACACAACAAACACCAAAGGAAAACATAAAACAAAGAGGGGCAAGATTAATTTGAGCACCAACATCAGCTCTGACTCGGGGATGGGAACTCCTTGCGAGTGCCTCAAGAAAAAACCATAGTACAAATATAACAGACCACGTGCCAAAATCCATTGGGCCATGGAGTCAAGAACCAACATACTAGGTTAAGTGATAACAACCCAATGTCCAAAGAACAAACCAAGAAACCCAAAACAATCGGTCACCAAAGACTGGGACAAACATAAACTAAAACTCAAAAAAAAAACATAAAACAAAATAGAAAAATTGTACACTATACATTAACGAGAACCTCTATTTGAGAAATTAGTCAAGAAAATTTTTCACGTGCCTACCATTAATAGGAAACTCAAGTTATTCTCCATCTAGATCCTTTAGAAATAATGTATGTTCACCAATTCTGATGTCAATGGAAAAAGGACCCATCCATAACACATAAAATTTACCATGATTTCATTTTCCTTCATGTCTACTATCTTATAATAACACAAGATCTCCCACCCTAAAAATTCTAGGAGTTCCCTTTTTGTCAAATAACCTTTTCAACTTTTCCCTCAAATTCAAATGTCTCTGGTGGGATTCTCTTCTTTCTTCATCCAATTCAACAATCTGATTTATTCTTGCATCATAAGGGTTGACTTCTTGATCCTCAAGTTTTGAATGAATTGGTAAGAAGATAACTGCATATGCAAGGGTAAGGAGGGCCTGAGTTCCATAAACTAGTTCAAATGGGATTTTTCCAATAGCTCTTTTAACAGTGATCCTATCTGCCCAAACATTAAACTTCAATTGCTCACCCCATCTTTGTTTATTTATCTCCAATGTCCACCTGATTATCTTCAACAAATTTTTGTTTCTTGATTCAACCTGTCCATTACCTTGAGGGTTATAATTAGATTCATATGACAAGTTTATCCCATACTCTTGACACATGACCACTAATGGTTTAGCTCAAAAACTCATAGCATTGTTCAGCAACTATTTTAGCAGGCACTCCAAACCTGTAAAATATGTGATTTAAGATAAAATCCATAACAATCTAATGGTTTGCTTTCTTAGTAGGTATTTCCTCAACCCATTTGGTGAATTAATCATTAGCCACCAATATCCATCTGTGGCTTGCACTTAAAGGATTTGAAATTTTCCCAACAAAGTCCATACCCCACTATTTAAAAATAGCTTCAATTGATATTGGTTGTAAAGGGAGAGCACCTGAAGATTTCATTCTTCCTAAAAATCCTTAACAACTTTTAGATTTTCTTACTAATCAACTTGTATCCTTAAAAAGTGTGGGCCACCAATAACTATCCCTTAAGATCTAATGGGAAGTTACTCTTCTAGAAGAATCCCCCCCACAAATTCCTCCATGAAAATCTGCAATTAATTTAAGAGCTTCATATTCAATAATACATCTTAGGAGGAATCCCTTCAGGATTCTTCCATGCCAATCCATAATCAGTGATGATGTACTTCTGGGAAGCTAGCCTGAGTGCCCTCTTTTGGTTTTTGATTAAATTCCCAGGACATTCCAAATGTTTAAGATAAAATATGATGTCCTTGTACCATGCAGAATTGACTAATATTTCATGAACATTCATATCTCCTTCCTCAACCTCATTTATCTCTATCACTTGAAAATTAGTTTTTGTCATCATATTTTCCAAGCCCAGACCTCTAACCAACTTAGTAGTCTAGATATCCAAGTCATATTCTTCCAATTTATTCACCCATTGACATATTTTACTTGATATTTCCATTTATGGCAAGATTTCCTTGACCATGGTATGGGGAACAGAAGATGCGATCTTATAACTCAAGATATATGGTATAAAAAACTTTATAGCTCTAACTAAGGAAAAATCCTGCTTTTCCATGATAGTGTATTTCAACTTTTCTCCCTATAATGCTTTACTAAAGAAAGCAAATTGGCCTTTCATTTCCTTCCTCATCCTTTTACAATAGTAAATATGCAATGGTGTTTTCAGAGGAAAAGGAAAACATTTGAAAATCCTTTTTTGTAATCAGGAGCTACCAAACATAGGAGCATTCTTCAATGCTTCCTTAATTCCAGTAAAAATATTGGATAGCTTCCTCCTCCCATTGGATAATATGATCCTTTTTTAGCATATTTTTGATAGGGATAGTCATTTCAACAAATTTAGAAATAAATCTCCTGATGAAATTTATCTGTCCAACGAAGGATTGAATTCCTTTCATGGTTTTAGGAATAATAACCTTGTCAATAGCCTCCACTCTTTTAGGGTCCATCATGACCCCCTCCTTTGATACAATATGTCCCAAAAACTTTTCTTTTTATCAATCCCAAAGTGGCACTTTTTAGGGTTCAATGAAATACCATATTCTCTGCATCTTAACAACATCTTCTCCAAGTGTTGCAAGTGATCATTTCTCTTTCTTGAAAATATTGTTACATCATCTTGATATACAAAAATGAAATCATTTATGTATCCTAAGAATGCTACATCCATATCTCTTTGAAACGTATCCCCAACATTCATCAGGCTAAATGGCATCCTCACATACACATAGGTACCCCATGGAGTAGTGAAAGCGATTTTAATCCTTTCTGATTTTTTCACTACCACTTGGTTATATCCCAAGAATCCATCTAGAGTAGAAAACAACTCAGAGCCAATAACCAACTGCAACATGTTATTATCATATTGGGTAAGGGATAATTATCTTTGATTGATGCCTTATTCAAATTCCTAAAATCTACACATAACCTTATATCTTCCATTTTTCTTTCGAACTGGTACAAGATTTGCTACCCATGAAGAATACCTTGTAGGTTATATGATGCCTCCATCCCTTAAATTATTTAATTCTTCTTTCAATTTTGAGGGAAAGAAGTGGATTTATTGGTCTTTATTTTTCCTAAATGGTTTGGCATTAGTCTCTAATGGTATCTCATGTTGGAAAAGGTCTTCCCTATATGCCTTCAATTCTGAATATGACCATGCCAAGCAATCTTGGTACTTTTTCAACAACTGGACATATGATTTCTTTTCTTCTTTACTCAGGTTTTGAAAGGGACTATACCCTTGAATACAAAAGAAGGCCTAAAAGCCAGGATGAGCAAGAAAACCAGAGTGAAAAGGATCAGAATCCAAATGTTACAATGATGCTCAAAGTAGCTAAAAAACAGCTACCAAAACGAGACAGAACAACAAAAATACTGCAAAAAAGCAGTAAAGGATCCGCAAAAAAACAGCAAAAAAGCAAACAAGGACAGCAGAATCAACTGCAGCTACTTCCTAGTAGCTTTGTCTAAGATGGTTTTGATATTCTTCCAGGAATTAAACATTCCCAAAGTAGTCATATGGGCAGCGTCATTAGAATCCAGCTGCTCCAAGGTCTTCTTTCTTTCTTTATCAGTACCCCAAAGAGTTGCCGGCACTCCGCTTAGGTTGGAGACACTTCTGACGTGTTGTTCAATAAATTCCTCAATTGCCCTAAAGATGGCAATGTTGTAATCATGCCTAGTCTTGGCCTTCCCTAAGCGAGAGTCCAAGGAGTGCAATTTCTTGTATATATCTTCAATTTGGCTGCTGTCCACATCCTCCTCCTCCTCCTTCTTCCTCTTTCCTTTCTGTTTTGTCAAGTTTTTAACTTCATCCTTTAACAATTTCATATCTGCCTCTAAGGCTTCCAGCCTTTTAGTAGGGCTTTCCAATTGCACTTCCCGGGGGCTGGCACTGCTGATATGCAGGAGGTCATGAGCAATTTCAAAATCCTGAGAACCCTTCTCCACAGCAAGGGTCTCGAGGTTGAGCTTCCTAGAAGCCCTGGTAACCGGTCTCCGCGAGGTAGAGGCCAAGTGGGGGGCAGGAGCCTCAGAAGGGGGAACGGGAGAAGAAGCCTGAACGGCCGGCATGGGGGTGACAGCAGCGGTGGCAGGGACAGAGAAAGGAGAAACAGGGCTGGCAGCAGCAGAGCTTGGCAAAGGAGGAATCGAGCTAGGGGAGGATGGGAGACCAGGAAACCTGAGAAGACAACATTTGTGTAGCAACAAAATGAGCCCCTGGTGCAAAGGAACCACCCGGGAATGCTTTTGAAACTCAAGAATGGAGCGTTCAAGAGAGTTCAATAAGTAATGGGGGAAACAAACCAGCCGATCCCTACGAAAATGATTAAGAAAAATAAGGTGCTTCGCAGGAACAGTGACAAACCTCCCTTCCAATGAGATGAACCGTATCATCATGCGGGTTACTTCATCATATGGTGGAGGGATCGAGCTGACAAGAAGGCCCGCTGTTAAGTGGGTCAGTTTCTCCTCTCCCTCAACAAATCTTCTCTCTTCCACATCTCTATCAACCCTTTTGTTAAAGAATCTGAAGCCCTCCAAGCCAAGGCCGGTCGCTTCAGCAATAAGCTCTTCATTGATTAAGACCTTCTGCCCCCCATACTCCACTGTCCTCTCCTTCCAATCTTTTGCAAAGCGCACAGAGATGCTCTGGTCATGTCCCTGAACTTTTTCCATGAAGTTTGTTATGCCACCCTTGCTAAGAATGTTCCACAGCTCAATATTGTCTTTCCAATCTGGGTCCACACTAGGCTCAATTTGACAAGGAGGACCCCCCATCTTCTCTGTTCTGAGCTGTTTGCAACTAATTCCCAACTGATTGCCAAAGCCAGTCCACTCTTTGCTATAGTAATCCACACAAAACTGGAAATGAGAGCCGTTGTTATTCCCACGATCGGCTGCGTGTATGCTGATCTGAGCCTGCTGAAAAACGCGTGTGAGAATAACCCGCTCCCTTCCATCAATCACTTTATCGCCACCTTCGGTTTCTGTGGAGATTTGAATCCACCTTTTAACAGTCACATTACAGCCCGCATGCGTGATTTTCAAAATCGTGTATCTCCACTTGTAATTCCCCATATGATTCACACTATCTTGATTATTAGACATGAATTGCATAAACCAATACTTTAAATCAACACGTGTGGGAGTATTTTCCACACCCAAAATTCATCATTCATTTCAAGATATTGCTTACGTATGGAGCTCCGCCTGAGTGTTGTTTTGAAGTTGTTTGGGGATGCTATTATTGTCCCAAACTGTAAGGTTTACATTAATGCCATAATTGACCAACACATCCGCCAATTTATTACCCTCCCTGTAGGTATGCATGATCCTGATGTTATTGAAAGTATGACTAATACTTATGGACTCTGCAATAAAATCCTTGATGCTCCAGCTTGGAGATGAGCACTGCTTAAGAAGATTAATGATATTTAGGGAGTCTCCTTCAATGATGAGGTTCTTAATATTATTTTCCTGGGCAATTCTCAGACCCCAAAGAGCAGCTAAAGCTTCAGCAAAATGATTAGTTTGAATTCCCATTTTACCAGCATACGCAGCTATTAGATTGCCTTTATGATCCCGTATCGCTCCTCCCCCTGCCGCATTCCCAGGGTTTCCCTTAGAAGCCCCATCAAAGTTCAACTTATACCAATTTAGATCTGGAGGATGCCATTTAATCAAAGATCTATCAATGCTATTCCCGGGAATGTTCCAACTATTAATTGATCCAATCTGCCAGTTGGAGAGAATGTATTCTTCATTTTCTGGATATCTCTTTTTCTTGGGAGGTTTAGAACCAGCAATATTCTCTTTGATACCATTAGAGATTTTCCCAATACTAAGTTTGTAGTTTTGCTTTCTGTTTCTGAAGATAATATCATTTCTGTCCTTCCATATTCTCCAGATTAAATGAGGGATAACCAGCTTCCAGATCCTTTTAACAACACAATGCTTAAAGGGTGGGTTCCACTGAGTCCATAGTTGATTGAGATCCTTCGGCATCACCTAGAGAGCTTCAAATTTAGAAAGGGAAAAACTCCATAATCTAGTGGCATACTCACAATGTATGAACAGGTGGCTGATATCCTCAAAATCTTTCTTACAAAGATGGCACCTATTAGGGATTATTAATCCTCTTCTCATCAGATTGTCATTGGTAAGAATTCTACCTCTGATAGCCAGCCATAGGAAAAAATTTATTTTGGGAGTTAAATCAGTCATCCAAATCCTGTTCCAATTGAACTCTGTTTGATTACAGTGAAAGAAGTTATTGTATCCAGTTTTGACAGTGTAATTCCCATCATTTGAGTTAATCCAAACCAACTCGTCCTTGGAATCCATCTGACTTAATGGAATAAGCTCTAAATGATCTTGAAGGGAGGAAGTAATTTGCTTCAGATCAATTCTATCAACAGCAAGTTTTTTCCACTTCTTTATGGTGCCATTTTCCTCAATATAGTCCTTGATTTTGATGCCATACTTATTTATAAGACTGTCCTTGGCCATCCCAAAACTCTCCATGAGATTTCCATTAAACCAATTGTCCTCCCAGAAGTTTATGTCCCTACCATCCCCCACTTTCCATTTACTTCCCAGCCTGATGAAATTTCTGCTTTTAACCAAATTGTTCCAAAAAATGGAACCATAGGGGAGCTGTTCATCAAGAAGGAAGGAGTACAAAGATTGATGCTTTAGGTATTTTGCTTTAATTAAATCTATCCAGGGTTGTTTCTCAGTCAGCATTCTCCAGCCCATTTTAGCAATGAGGGCCTCATTCATTTTCTCAATGTCTTTTATACCCAGACCTCCCATAAACTTCGGGGTGCAAACCTTATCCCAAGCCACTAAATGAAATTTGAATTTCTCATCCATGCCTTGCCATAAAAACTTTTTTTGGATCCTTTCAATCTTATCCCTAAAAGAGGAGGGGATCTTGTAGAGCGACATAATATAAATTGGCAGATTTTGGAGAGTACTTTTGATGAGCAGGCACTTACCAGCACTAGATAAAATGGCTCCTTTCCAACCAGCCATTTTTTTTTGGAATCTCTCCAATAAATCATCCCACACCTTGCAAGAGACTTTCCTAGTGCCGAGAGGAAGTCCCAGGTAAGTGGCTGGAAGCTCGCTTATTTTACAGCCCAGAATTTTAGCTATTTTAAGCTGTCTTTTCTCAGGAGTGTTGAAGAAGAAGATGGTGCTTTTGTCATAATTGATCTCCTGCCCAGAAGCAGATTCGTAGAGCCTCAGCAAGGCCTTGGTAGCCTTGGCTTCAATGACAGATGCCAGAAGGAGAAGGATAGTGTCGTCCGCAAATTGCTGATGTGAGACAGCACGACTGATGGAGGTGGGCTTGGAGCCACTTAAAAGCCCTTCATTCACCGCTTTACCAATTGTTCTACTAAGGCTGTCAGCCAAGAGAATGAAAAGTAAGGGGGAGATAGGGTCTCCTTGTCTAAGTCCCCTGCTGCTGGTGAAAAAACCCACTGGTTCACCATTAACAACCACAGAAAATCTGGCCGTGGATATGCAAGCCTTAATAATTCTTCTGAATTTTTCTGGAAACCCGAATTTTGTTAAAACTTTGTCAAGGAAAGCCCAAGAGACCTTGTCAAAGGCTTTATTCATATCCAACTTGAGGACCATACTCACCTTTTTATTATTCTCCATTGAATGTATGGTCTCATGAACCATGATCACTCCGTCTTGAATAATTTTGCCTTTAATGAAGCCACTCTGCTGCCTTGAGATAAGTTCATTCAAAATGAGCTGGAGCCTAGTAGCAATAATTTTGGTAAAAATTCTATAGATGGCATTCACCAGGCTGATAGGTCTGAAGTCCTTGAAATCTTTAGCATCCATTTTTTTTGGGGCCAGCACAATGTGAGTGTTATTAAGTTCTTTTAGAAGATTACCCGTTCTAAAGAACTCATTCACCGCTCTGAGGAGATCCTTCGAACATATTTCCCAAAATTTCTGGAAAAAATTTATGGAAAATCCATCCGGTCCAGGGGCCTTATCACCCTCTAAAGCAAAAACAGCTTTCTGCAGCTCTTCCAACGTAACCACTTTGTGGATATCTCTGAAATTCTATTCCTCAATTTTATTTTGGGGGATGGCCTCCAACATAAAAGAAGTAGCTTCAGAGTTGTTGATATTCCCCTCCTCAAGAAGTTTTTTATAAAATTCAAGCGCTTCTTTCTTGATGCTATTGGGATCTTTTATGATATTTCCATTGTTTTTAGAAACCTCTAAGATCCTATTACAAGCTCTGTGCTTTAGAGTGGTCATATGAAAGAACTTCGTATTCCTGTCTCCCTCTTTAAGCCAAATAGCTCTAGATTTAAGCCTCCATAAGGATTCCTCTCGACTGCAGATCGTATGCAACTCAGAAAGAATATTCTTTTCATTGACTTCGTCTTCAGCCGATCTCCCCCTAGTATCCATCTTTAATTCCAGCTCCTGAAGTTTTTGTTTTAACTTTTTTTTTTCCTCGAAAACATTACCAAAGACTCTTTTGTTCCAGATTTTGACTTGCTTTTTCACATTTTTGAGCTTTTGGACCAATCTATATTGAGCAGTGCCTTCTCCATTCCATTCCCACCATTCTTTTATCTTGTCATAAATATTGTCATGTTCCATCCACATCTTTTCAAATTTGAAAGAGCTTCTGGTGGGTTTAGTCCAATTGAGAAGATTTAGAGCAATCGGATTGTGATCCGATCCAACTCTGGGCAAGGAGGAGAGGTGAAAGTCTTGACTGAGAATCCAGCTTGCTGAAATTAATGCCCTATCCAATCTTACCTGAATAAACTCTTTCCCCAACCTTCTATTATTCCAGGTGTACTTATTCCCATGAAGATCCACATCAAAGAGGTTATGCTCAGCTATAAAATCAGCAAAATCCTCCATACCAATAGAAAAGTTGGAGGAACCTCCAAACTTTTCTCCTGGGTTTAGTGGAGAATTGAAGTCCCCCATGATAAGCCAATTAGAAGAACCATACTGTTTTCTAAAAGTTTTAAGGTCAGCCCAAAGCTTCCTTCTACCACTAACCGTATTAGGGGCATATATGTTAGAAAGGATCCATTCATCATTATTCTCAACAGCAACAAATTTGATAGCAAGATGATTAATACTAGCATTAAGAACCATACCAGTACAATGTCTTTTATCCCAAAAAGTAGCCAGTCCACCAGAAGCTCCCTGGGAGTCAACAGCCGCCATTTCAGCGATATCCCAGAAACTCTTTTTAATAGTTTCAAGGGTCCTAGCTTTCATTTTAGTTTCTTGCAAAATCAGAATATTAGGATTACTAGAGTCCCTTAACTCCTTGATGGTTCTTTGTTTGGAGTTTCCATTTAGGCCTCGTATGTTCCATGAAATAATCTTCATTTGGAATATTTGGTGGTTGGAACTGTCTGATGGTTCAACTGGCGCTGAACTCCATCTGCAATGTCCCTCCCCGTTCTCTTAGATCTTAGAGCCTTTTTAGAGGGTCTTCCTCTTTTTGTACTTCCTCCAAAGTCCACTATTCGTTTAGCAGAAGATCTAGTTGTTCTGGATGTGGAGGTGTCCCAGTTATCTTTATTTTTTTTTTATCACTGTAAAGTGATTCTGGGATCAATTCAAAGCCTTTCATTCTTTTTTTCTTTTTTGAAATAACCTTTGTGAATCCCGAATCTGGATCCTCCTCCTCCAAGTTGGGCGTGACTTCACCCTCTTCACATTCTTTCTGAGTCCTGTCCGATGTGTGTATATCAGCTGTCCTGGTGCTGAAGCAAGCAGGTGAAACCGCTGATATATTGCTGAAACAAGGAAGTAAATCTTCTACAGAATTACCAACTCCCCTAGGAGAGTTTTTCTGCAATGGTTCTTTAGGAGCAAAACCCTCCTTGTTTGAAGTTTCCTCGGTGATACTCATCAGATTATCAATCTCGAATTCCAAATTGCTTTGAGATTGCTCAGTAGGGACTATATTAACCTTCACAGAGCCTTCTTGCTCGTTCACCACCATTAATACCTTCACAGGATTTTCCATATTTTCTTTGATCGGTACTTCAGGCAAAGCTACTGCTGAGACTTTGGGACGCCAGACCAGATGTTTCCTTATTTGAGTTCTAAAGCTTCTTTTTTTTTTCCCCTTTCTATTTAATTCCAACTCCTTCTGACTAGGAGCTTTCTTTTCATTCCAGCTATTCGTGCTAGGAATCCTACTATCCTTATTCCGAACTGGGTCCTCCACAGGCTGTTCAGCTTCCATTGCAGGATTCTTCATCTTGGAACAACCTTTATCAGCGTGCCCAATGCTATGACAGTTGTTACACCTCAGAGTTTCAACCTCAATTTTTTGGGTCCAAATCCCATATCTAGACTTCAAGATTATGTGTTCCGGAAACTCCTGATCCATTGTAGAGAAAATACAGAAACGAGCAAAAGCAAGTCTGGATCTGTTTCTCGTGGGTCCATCCAGCCCGATAGGGGCACCTAAGGATTTTGCAATATTTAGCAGAATTTCATCATCCCAAAAATGCAATGGAAGTCCAGGTAACCTACACCAGATTGGGATGGTGTTTATATTTTCAGTATTAGGGTCAAATCCAGGATACCATTTTTTCAAAAAAAGCCCCATATTACCCAGCCACCAAGGTCCTCCCAGAAGCACCGATTCCAAATCCTCTTGCTGATTAAATTTTTCCAGAAAAAAGCCTTTTGGCATGATGGTAATGCTCAGGGCTCCCTTAGGTTTCCACTTTCTCAAAGCCCATTTTCTAATGAAATCAATATTAGGTCTAGAGCCAAGAAACTTACCAATGAGGGAGAGATTCATTTTGCTTAAAGCTCTATCAACACAACCATCTGGGACCCTCAGGCAGGTGGCACCCTCATTGTCCTTTTCCCACGTGAACTGTCCAGCAGTTTTCGGACCCACCTTGGCGCTAGGGCTTTGTAGTATCTTATTCCAGGCCAAAGGTGTGGATTTAGGCATTTCCACATTCTCATTCGTAGCCGTCTGATTTTCACCAGAGATCCGCCTTTCCTCAGCATTCTTAGCTTTAGTGCATAGACTTTCTGTGGCCAGAACTGTAGAAACTGCACTGACAGTACTTACAATGCTTTCCCTTTCTTTTGTACATTGCTTTCATTCTTTATTTTTTTGTTGCATACAATTTTATAACTTGTTTGACTACCAATTATGAATCCCCCTTAACAATAATGTCCTTAATACCATACCTCCAAACAATCCTTAAACCAAAAGAAATGCTTCATATTCAGTAATATTATTCGTGCACTCAAATTTGATTTTAAAAGAAAAATTGAATTCTTCCTAATTTGGACATATCAGGACAACACCAACACCATTCCCAAATTTAGAACAGGATCCATCAAATATCAAAATCCAAGGGGATCCAAATTTCTCAAGACATTTACATTTTTCAATTTCATGCTCCTTAAAATCCGCATAACCAACAAAATTATCCACATCTACATTTTTATATAATACTTCATAAGAAGCATTGTTAGGGTCTTCAATAAGATGTAACATCTTCTTCTCACCATACAATTTTACAAGGATTCCTTCTACTGGTATGGTTGTATATGACATATCCATTTGTACACTTCCTCCCACACTACAACCTACTTTCTTGACAAATAGCATTCCCCATTTGTCCGGGAAATCCACAATGATCACATTCATGATTAAGCACTTACCTGGGTAAGCTTCCAATTGCACTATCAATCCCTTAACATATCCAATCACCGACACTTCCCTTGAATCCATAGCAGTGCACTTTCTAAAAGTTGTTACTTTGATATTTAATTCATTCATTACCTCAAGAAGCATCACATTACATGAGGCTCCTAAATCGAACATGCAATTGTGCACAAGCCTATCCTTGATGATTAAAGTAGTATAAAAAGGATCTACATCAAGTTGAGGCTCAACAAGTGGAGTACCCAAATATACCTCAGGTGATTCTCTGAATTCTTCTAATTCTTGTGGTACTTCCATAGCTCTGTAATGATAGGGGGAACATCCACACCATTCACATTTTTTCTTTGGGTTATCACCTCCTCTTTAAATCAAATATTCAAATTCCCTTTTTCTATGCTCAGGGATTCTTGAGAAATTCAACAATAGGCATGGTAACTTTGATCTGACTCAAAATCTGAGGCTATATCACAGGGAACATATTTGGGAAAAATTGTATTGGAGGGAGATTTATGGCTCCTTTTAGTAGTATAAGAGTCTTCATAGTTTGGGTATGAGTGGGGTACAAGTTTTATTTGGAGTAACTGGGACTTTGTTAAGTGTATCCTTTTTAGGGGATTCTTTAAGGATATTAGTGAGAAGTGGAGTTTTTGGTTTGGCTTGTGGACCTCCCCCTTTGACAATGCTACTTCTATTATTATACTCTTTTTCCTAAGCAACTACTACATTCATCAAAAATTGCATGTCTTCCTCAGAAGTAATTCCTCCATCATATTTATTAATCATTAAATCCCTCGAATTTCAAATTCGTGATTAGGAAAGTCAAACGCATGTACCAAATCAATTTCAACATCATCATTAGGAGGGAGAGGTAATACTCAGTGAATGCAATCCCAAAAACCTTGAACAGTTCTTGAACTTATTAACTCAGTTGAAGTGGCTCTTTGTGTGTGAATTTTTAGGGCATTCCATCATACATACATCACCATAAGCTTCATCATCATTTGTTTCTTCAACTTCCTTACTTAAATCATAACGGGGAATGTGGTAAAAAACACTTATCACACCAGTCAATAACATGGGCCTCTTCTACTATAACAACCCTGGCAGTCAAAAGATCGGGGACCAATCTATTCACTCTAAGTTATGGTTGTTTATTACCTAATCCCATGGTCCCCTTTCCTCTGTCATCTAATTTTTTATCACCCCTAGGATGATTTTCAAATCTATCATGGCCCTGTGGTTTATGTTGACTTTGAGAACTCTTTCCTATTCCCTTTTCTTCTGTCACTAACTTATAAGATATTTCTTTAACTACTCCGGCCAAAGTTCTTCACAACCTTCTCCAGATCGACTACTTTTTTTGACTGAGGTCTGTCAGGATTAATCAATTTGACACCCTCCCTCTTAGGGGGTTTCCCAACTACCTTAATATTGTTTTCAATTTGCAAGGCCATTGTGAAATCCTACCTTAAAGTTCCAGGGTTCTTGTCTCTCAAATAATAAGAAAATTTCTTGTCAAAAGCATCAAAATATTTAATTAGGAAGGACTCATCACTAGGCCTCAAAATTATGGGTAATCTATTTAAAGTCTTATTGAATCTGGTATTGAAATCCTAGACAGACTCATTGGGATTCTTTTTTATATTCTCAAACTTAGATAAGAGGAATCTTGGGTCAGTCTTATCACCATATTGTAATCTGAAAGCATTCTTCATCTCAGTCCATGAGTCTATTGAGTTATCTGGTAATGATTTGTACCAATCACATGCATCTTCTTCAAGAGTATGAATGAATAGTTTTATATACACATCTTCATATTCAATTTCAAAATATTCCATCATATTAACAAAGAGTCTCAAATTTTGATCACCAGTGATGGCATTATTCCCTTGAAATTTAGGCAACCTATTTCTCACATCTTGCGGTACAACATTAGGATACCCAACCATGCCTCTAAAATTTATTGGTCCAAATGTATTGACAACAAAAGGAGGTCTAGGTGGAGGATGAGCCATGTTATTTTGGGAAGGTGATCCTATAGGAGGATTAAAATGGTGTGGGACAAGGGATCTTTAGGACACAGGTGTATGATCTTCAAAGTAAATATCCTCCAGTGACTTGGTTTCACAAACTTCCCTATCAGTTTTAAGTGATAAAGGAAATAAATGAGGAACACTTATCCCAGATACAAATGATGGCCCCTCACCAACTGGAGTAGTTAAATTTATATGAGGACTACTCAACTCTGAACTATTTGAAGATGTTGGACAATCCTCAACTATAGGTTGGTCACTTTCCACAACTGGTATTTCCTCTCTCACTTGACTCTTGATCCCCCAATGCTTTCTAGACTTGTCTTCCCTTTAGATTTGTTTTCCCAAGCTCTGGAAACAATCTTCTAGTAGGATCCTTATTAAAGAAATACCTTCTTCCTTCCATCTTTGCAAATATCAATAACAAGTCTCACTTGATAAATATTAATACACTGGTGTTTTACCAAAAAATTCAAGTCACCACCAAGGATTTTCACCTTATATGTGATAAAGCATTGTAAGTAACTTTTCAAATGTCTATCAATACTCAATTTCTACAAATCTCAATGGATCTGAATCATCCTTTGTCAATATTTATCACTATCAATATAATCTAGTGCAAATTTACTAAAACTAGAAATATTGCACAAAAACTTGTTGATCTCACACAATCTTCACAAATCTTAACAAAGGATAACGTTTAAACAATGTATTTGCATCAAATCATGTAAGAATCATTACCAGAGGTCAGTATGCATATGTATTTACACAAATATTCCCCAACAATGGCACTAGATCGGTGTTGGTACCCAAATTGATTCTCCCTTTGAAGTTGAGCAACATCAACAAGTTGAGAGAGATGCTTAGAGACAGATAAATCAGAATATTAGTCATTTTGTAGCCAGGGAAGGATTTGACTGACTCTTTGTCACTTGAACTTGGAAAAATTAGGTAACACCGTGCTAAGGGTTTGACCTACCCTCACTACTTTAGGTTGTGCCTTCAACCAGGGTGAGAGGACCCATTTTGTAACCTGTATTTGTGAAGAGATATAAATGGATCAATAATATTTGACTCTCCTTCTATGATATTTGAAAATAAAACCTTGGGAAAACATGGTCAATGCAACATAATCTAACTCTCACAAGTTGTAACCCTAGATAATGAATATTTCTTTTAGAAAAGGTCCAAGATACTAAAGACAACACTAAAACCTAATTGCTCCTGCAAATTTTGGGTCAAAGGATGGGTAAATCAACAAATTTCCTTAGCATTTATGGATAAATAGTGCAAGTAGGGGTGAATTCTTGTAGGATTTATCATTTAATGTATAATTTTTTGTTGGGAAGTTAAGCAGGATAAAGTTGATTATACCAAATTCCTAAGAAATTTTAACAAATGTTGGGACAATCTACCAAGAAAAATGACAAAAACACTTCAAATAGTCAACAATGAACCTTCAACTAGAAGATGTATACCCATGGAAGCCCAAAGATACATGGTTTCACACATTATTTAATAATTTCAACATAAAATCTCATGTTAAAGACTCAATTAAACATCAGAAATTTGATTCATCATGCTTAAGATACACTCATAGACTAACAAACAATATGTATCACTAAGAAAATGAAAGTGAGTGAATTTAAATTGTTTATTACATCATGAAATGAAACTCTTTCATGATGTAATTGTAAATACCACAATACTACCACAAGGACAAGATCTTGTGTGATTGAGAGGAATTCCTAACATAAGATTACAACAGGAACATGAATAACTACTTGAAACATCTCAAAATGAAATTAGACACAACTATGCTCATGATTAACATAATTAACTCAAGGTTCATCAAATTTATCAACAAGGGAAAGTTTTATTCATAGTCTCAAAGCTTGTCAATGGCTGGACACTTGTAACCATCTTGACATGATTAAATTTGAAAAACACAAAGGAAATAACATGTTTCTCAGATAAGATTCTTTGGAAAAATGGTTTTTTTCTCAACTCTTTCTTTTCTTTGAACAAATTCTCAGAAAATTTTAACCCCCCTTTTTCGCGTGATTATTCTTTTTCCTTTATACCACTCAACACCACTTGCTAACCTTCAAAGTTTTTTCCCCCAAAAGCAAAATATTCTAAGGAATATTCCCCTTTTACATACTTATTTTAGAACATGTCATTTTAAAAAATTCTTACTTTAAACTGTCAGGTGTACAAAATGTGAGTCTTTTCAATTGGTTCCATTTGTGCTTGACTGGGATATTAGGTCATCATTTCTGGAAAATTATTTTAATCATTCTTTCCACATATTGATTAGATAATAACTTTCAAATGACCTCTGAGAACTTCCAGATGATTTTGATATGACATATATCCTCATCTACCTTTCAAGAATCCATCTTGGGTGCTACACATTCTATTTTATGTCTTATTGTATTAATTTCCACACATGGTTCTTGTCAAATCATATTGATTCACTAGTTCTTCTTATTCCTAATCCCTTCCAACTCTTAAATCCTTCTTGTTTGAACTAATGAAAATTTTCCCTCATCTCATGGGAAATATTTCTCTTAATCAGAACCATATGCACCCCTTTCACTATAAAAATTAGTTCTACTTCATTTCACCATTATGTATTTCCCTTCTTATTCTTGAATATAAAGAATTTTATCAAAAAATGGGAAGGTACTTGTAGCACACAGTCTGAAAGAAATTTCCTCAGAAGATTTAAATCAAATCTTCAACTTGAGTGGTCCTAATGAAGCCTTTCGTTAGGGCCCTATTTGACATAGAGTGTGTAGGTGATACCAGAGGACCTTTGACATATCGGCATGTCTGATTAGCACTATCTTACAAGGATGATTAGGATTAATCTTGTATTTACATCCTTTCAATTTATGTACTTTCATCTCTTCAGATGGGAACATCTGAAAATACTGAAGATTTAAAGAATATTGGGTCAAGAGAAGACCCCAAGTGTCTGGGAAAACTAATTTTCAATATCCATTTTTATGTCCATGAAGGATTTGTATTGAAGGATATTCCCTAAGAATCATATGTGCTATATGAAAAATCCTCCATTGACATTGTGCTTATCATTTCTCACAAACTGGGTGAGTTAGAGTGGAGGATCATCTCTCTGGAGAAAAAATAAGTAGATATTGTGTCCTCACAACCAAGTTCAATTATTAACATCATCTTCAAGTAAGAGAAAGGGTGAACCACATACTCAACTTCCAATCATTATATCAGATGGAGAAGAAGATGAATCATTATCTTCTCATCATTCAAGAGTTGTAATCTCCTCTTCTCAGGACAACAGGGGTATATTTTCAATTCAGTCATCCACCCATTTAATGCATCATAATCCTCCTAGTCTAAGCATGAATTTTTGGGACCTCAACCCATTCCTTCTTTGAGAGAAAATCCACCCCTCACAAGGAAGTGGGAAACTAGGTCAAGCTCAAGACATCGCAACTCTTCCCGGTAAACAAAGTGTATTACTTTCCCTTCCAATTACCCTGGATTTCCCCTCTCAAACCACTCCTAGTAAGTCAACCTTTCATAAGGGGAAAGGGAAAATGACATTTTTCAATGGCGGTTTGGATCTTCTAGATTGGGTATCGTCACAGCAGAAGAAAATCGAGCTCAAACATATCATGAGTTGTCCTAGAATGACTCTGGAATCATTGATGGACATGGGAATGTCTCGAGACTTACCAGGGTCAGTCATATTTTTTTCAGAAAACACAGGGCTCAAGCGAATTCATGCTGAGAAAGAATAAGGTATTGAAAAATCTTTCCCTATTGGGAGGAATTTTAAGAGGGACTAAAAAATGTCTGAATATTGCCTTTCTTTTATTGTCCTTACTTTTTACATGTATATCTCTTTCTTTATCATGGGCATGGGCCCCCCTTATAGAACAAAATTTTGTTCCTTTTTCAAAATTCCGAAAGCACAAATATATCAATAGTTTATATTCTTGTATAAATGTATGTAAAATTTTATTTAATTCATATGAAAATACTACATGTATTCTATTTTACAATTGATATAAGGAAACAATAAAGTTAAGAGTAATAATTATCTTCAATGTAATAGAAAAATATCAGTTAGGGCATCACTTTAGAGAAAAAGTATGAAAAGAAAATATAGCTTAAGGAACAACATGCCTAAGCTTGTTCATCATCTTTTATATTTGCATTATCTTCATCCTTAGCTTATGTTTTTGCATCTTGTTCCTTTGGAAACCTTGCCACATATGCATCATACCTCTGGAACAACTCATTTACCTTGTCCTCGTCTCACCAAGTGTGGTGCTAGAAGATTAGTTTATGTCTAGCTATTACATCTATACAATGACCAATCTTCTTCTTGTACTCCAATGGCCTGGCCTTTAACTATGTAATTATCTTCTAAAATTTTCTCATTTTCTTAATGATTTCAGCAAAGAAATCATCCTTCTGAATAATTTTCTCAAAAGAGTTAAGCAAAAAATCAATCTTCAAATCATCGTAACTATTTTTAAATTTATCAGACACCATATCTTCTAATTTCAAATCAATGGAATCAAGAGTGTCATCAACCCAATTTCTTTTGACTTTGATCTTTTCCTTGATCTCATTCAAGGTTTCCACTCAAATTTTTGATAACTCTTCCATGAATTGCTGACTTCCTTTGAATTCTGCTGGAAGAATTTTTTCATGTTCAATGAATTCATCACTGAGCCACATTATGCGGTCTAATTTCAAGAAATTTTCCTCAAATTAGATGATCTCATTGTCACATTTCTCAATTATCTCATCGATCTCATTAAGACTATTCTTGAGCTATTTATAGTTTGATATTACTTCTTTAATTACTTCTTTTCCCTTTTTAATTAATTTTTGAATCCACGTATCTATAGCTTGGACCTTCTTGACAAATTTTTCAATATTTTCCATTCCCTCAGGGGTATCTATATAGGAACTTTCTTGAGTATGACTATGCTTCTCAATCAACTTCTAAAAAATAAAACTCAAGGCTTTGACTTGTTCCTTTAATTTATTTTTTGTTACCCTATCTTCATCCACCTTTTGCAATAGGTCATTCACTACCTCAGATACTCCTTGTTTGAGTGGGTCTCTTAATGGATTCCCTAAAGGAATGATCTGAACATTATAATCATTAGCTGTCACATATTCTCTTGTTTTTCCCTCAAAGGGGATTGCTATTTCAAGATATTTGGATCTCAATGAATGAGTGTGAGTTTTGGTGATAACCCTAGCCATTTTGGAGGCTATATTACCCACTTCCCTTTTATACTTTTAAATATTGATTATGATATTGTTGATCATATTATGGACACTATTATGTTTTGTGTTAGTATGATGGTTAGATATTAAATCATGAATTATTATTGATCTAAATTCAATTAGTATCCATGATAATTACTAGATACATTTAATTTATGTGGATGATGATATATTTTTTGACATGAACATATTATAAACGTTGATTTGGACTTGCGATAGTTAATATTTTGAGTAGACCTAGTATGGAATAGCATAGATGATGATATAGTTGATTTATGAATTAAAATGATAATGTTGAATTCTTGATATTGTTGTGATTCATGTGTTTAGATAATTTTGAAATGTTTTTTATATCATTTTGGATGTTCTGATATGGCCATGAGGCCGAAGGAGGTATTTAAATTTTTGCAGGTTAAGAATCACAACAATGTCAGGGGATTGGAGACTAACCATATTAAAATTTTGGGTGAGATCAACAAGGTCACCATGGCAACTATTTTGTGTGTGTGTGTGTGTTTTGTTTGGGATTTCCATTATATGTGACCATGGGATATTTATTTTATTATGTGTTCCTTTTAATTATTATTTTATGTATTTTATTAGTAATGTGTTCCTTCTTGTAATTAATTTAAATGTGGTAGATTAATGTGAGAGATTATATAGTTAAACTTTAATTAAATTAAATTGGGGACATGGAATGCAATTAATGAAGTTGTTTATTTTAAATGTTAATGTTGGAAGAGTGTGTAAGAAATGTGTAAGAAGGTGTAAGGGATATGCAAGAGTCATGTAAGAAAGATTTTGGAAGGTTGAACACTTCATCTCCTTAAGAATTCGAATTTGTCCTGAGAGGCCAAATTTTGGGGCTTGTGGGACAAGTTAAACTCTTTCCACACCTCTTAAATTGATCCACCAACCATACCTATGTTTTGGGGGTTAAATTTAGGCATTTTTATTACATTTTGAAGTGACAATTTGTAAGTTTTAATTGCACTTCTCTTACATATTGTTAATTTAATCCTTTTGGAGTATGGGTCATTTTAGAGTGTGTAAGTTATATTCGTCATTCTTATTTATTGTGATTTGGTGGAGTGATGTTAATTTCCTCTTAGGGTTGAGGAAGAATGATGTGGTATCCCACATGGATCCACATCATCCTCTTCTCTTCCCTCTCCTATAAAAGTGAAACTCCTTGCTTATTTATGGGTTGTTGAAACTTTGTCCATTCCTCTTGGGGGAACATTTTTCTTGATGTTTTTGGAGCTTGTTGTGGAGAAATTTTGGAGTCTTTTAAATGCTTGAAAATTTATGGTTTTGGACTGCAATTTGACATTTGGAAAGCTTGTGAGCTTGGAACTAACTCCAGTATGGAGAGGTAGGATCTTGAGCTTGTTTTAAAATGTTCTTTCTTTCTCTTGCATGCATGTTTAAAATGGTGATTGTGTTATGTGTTCTTGGCTGGTTGGGTAGACTGCTTAGGATATGGTGTAGGAGAAGGCTATTGGGATTTCCAATGGGGGGCCATAAGGGATTTCCAATGGCACAATTTTTATTGTGGAGGGAGTTTTGGATTGGGATCCACCTTAGAAAAGAAACTTCTTGCATTTCTTACTCTTGGGGGGGCATAAGAGAGAAAAAAAAATTGGGGGGGGGGGGGGGGGGGCAGGCATAAGGAGGGGATGGGAGATATAAGGTTTATGGGATTTGATATGTTTATTGGCGGTATGATTTAGGTGGACACCCAATTCCAAATAGGTAGGCATAAGTAGTTTCCCCATAGTTCTTGCTCTTGTTGGCTTGCTTGATCAAGCCTATGTTTTGTGTGAATGGTTTAAAATGTAGTTGTGAACTGCTATCCTTTTTTGGAATGTGTATCTTATTGATTTATGCATGTGAAAATGTTACTTGTATGTTTGTGGAAGCCATTGTTGCCATGAGTTGATTCTCATTCTCTATTTCAATATGGTTGGGGCTCAGGGGCCAATGAGGAAGGATGGCTTCTCCTTTCTCATTGGATGTCTTGGTTGGGTGGAGAGCATTGCCTTTCCCCCTTCCTTGTTGTGATCAAAGATGAAAAGATGGAGAAACTAGCATGTTGTTGTTTGGAGCAAGAAGAATACAGTTTGACAGTCCCATTCTTTTGAGTAAATTCATTATAACCTTTCCCACCTTGAGTGGATGAGTTGTATAATTTTTGTAATGTGAAACCATTTGTATTGATAATGGAAGTTTGAATTTGAATTGAGAAGTGTAAAGAGATGTATTCCAGTCTCTTGTTTTGGAAAGAAATGAGAAGAATGCATATGTTATTGCTTGTAAATTGTATTTGAAATCAAATGGAAAAGTGATAAGTTATAAAATTTTTATTGAAATGTGAATAAAGGATGGAATTAGTTTTCAAAATTGTAATGTGTACTGGATTTGAATTATTTTCAATTAATGAGGTTGTTGGTTGTAAAGGAAGAATGCGTGGGAATGAAAGACAATGTTATATTCTTTGCAAAAATGTATATTTGAAAATTGAAATCAGAAATACATTTTAACTTAGAATTTAATGGATGATTTAATAAGAAAATGTATTGAACTACTTCAGAAGCTATACACACATTTAAATGACCAAAATTGATATATAAATTTTTTTAAAAGAAGTAGTGCACTGTACAAACTTCATTTTGGCAATTCAGATTTTAATAGAAATGAATAGTTAAAACTTGCACCAAGTAACAAGATATGAAACATTAAAATTCAGACTTGTTAAGTCCTAAGGAACTCAAATTTACCTTAACATTTAAGAAAGAACTTTCTAACCTTATAAAAATACAATTTGGAACTTGCATAATCGTTTTTCTGTCTATTATCAGAGAAATAAAAATTTGAAATCAATTGAACAAATTAATCTTCCTAAAACACTCTAAACCCTCCCTAGACTAATCCTCCATGTCTGTTTGACATGTTGAGCGAAGGAGGAGTTCTAATTTAACCAAATTGAGAAGTTGAAAAACTGTCAGTTCACAAATTAAAAGCCTACAGATATTTTTCACAAAATTGACCTTTCAAACTTCATCAATTTTTAAAATTTATGATCTTTGTGCAAAGATGGCATCGAGAGATTTCCGAAAAGTCCTCATTTTCCCAAAACTGAGCTTTCTAGCTCAAGTTATGGCCATTTGAAGTTTTACTTCAATTTGGCATACAAAAAAATAATAAGAATAAATCTAACTATAGAAGAATTTAAATTTTTACTTTGGAAAAAATTTCCCAAAAAGGTCTGCGGCCCCCGCCATCCTGAAACCAATCAGGGCCTACCATGTGGCACCCTAGGAGGGGAAAGCCAATTTTTAAACTTATCCCTTTGAAAAATTTTCCTTGGGAAAATTTTCCCATTTTACCCCACAACCCCGCCTACCCGCAGCCAATCACATACTGCCACATGGCATGGTGGAAGGGCAGTCTCTTTTCTAAAACTGGAACTTATGCTTTTGAAAATTTTTTCTTGGAAAAATTTTCATTTTCCCTTCCCCCAGGCCCATAGCCAATCAGAGGGCAACACATGTCCTCTTGGGGCTGAGGCGGAGGCGCAGTTCGTTTTAACTTTTTATCCTTTTAAAAAATTTTGGGAAAAATTTCCATTTTGGCCCGCTGACCCATAGCCCATGAGAGCATGCCACATGGCACTTTGGGGGTGACAGGCAACGGTAGGGTGGAACCCCTTTGTTTTTTTGTTTTTTGGCCTTGGGAAAATTTCTAAACTTTCTCCCATGGCCCACTTCTCCACCTTCCCCTCGGCCTTTCTTCTCCCACAGGGTGCGGGCTTACGCATCCCCTTCTTCCTCTTTCTCTCCATTGGCATAGTGCATGTCGAAATCCCCTGCCACTCCACCAAACTCCTCACCCTTTCTCTGCTTGGCACTAGGCTTCGACACGTGTCCTCCCAGGGACCCGCGGGGGCATAGAATGTTTGTGCCCTTGAGCTTTACAATGGGAAAATTTCCCTATGCCACCCCCCACGACCCGCCAATCCATCCAAAGTGCATCCCCTCCTCTTGACACGTGTCCCCTAAGGGAATATTTTCCCTAGAAACTCCGCCCACTCATATCTTGAGTTCTGTAAGGAGTTAGGAGGACTTCCTTATATCACCGGAAAGGTGAGAAAATTTCCTATCCATTGGGAATGGTTTAGGGAAATTTTGGAAGTGTTAAGTAAGAGAAAAATCTAGTTGAAACTCTAGTATTGTTAGAGAGTAGGCATGGGGGTAAAATTACTCCCTGAACCTAACTAAAACATGTAACCCTAAAATTGGAACCTTGTGAACTTGATATAAGTTAATAAAGGAAACTTGTGTTTTGGTACATAGGATTTGTTTCCGAGAACCTACTAGTGGTCAACTGTTTTTGCAACTTAGAATGTAGATACTTCTATCAAAAAAAATTATTCCATAATTTTCTACCTAACCCTAGGTTTTTTTCTTAGGTCTCAAGTGGTTGTTTAAACAAGCACTATAGTTTGGTATTAGAGCAGTGGTTCAAAGGCTTGGACCCTTGGGCACACTAGAAAACTTGAGACATGAAAACTTAAACCTAGCACACTTAAATCTAGAAAACAACTTAGTAAGAATTTGAATATTTTTAGTAAACATGGAAGTTATGTATAACTTAGCAAATGAACTAACTCTCACTTTGGTCTATGTAGGAGGCTCAGACAGAGTGGGAGGAACCTTCACAAAGACTCAGACTCACCACCACCACCACCGAATCAAGGTATAGCAGTCATTCTACCTCAGATTCTACAGACCCTTTTGGATGTTAATGCCACTCTACGTGGAGGATTAGGTGGAGGACAGCAGCTAGTCATGATAGAGCTCCTTCTATCGAGGGGCAAGTATCCCCTCAACATAGAAGGATAACAGAGGAGAGAACTCCCATTTGGAGTCAGTCAGAGTAGAGTCACCACCTAGGAGATAGAGTGATAGAGTTCTAGAGCATAGAGAGAGGTCTCGGAGCCCTAGGCTTAGGGATGAGCGTGTATGAGAGACATAGAGGATGACAAACCACAGCAGCGGATCACATCAGGGAGATCCTAAAGCTTTGACCCTTGCATTACTCAGCTGATACAGGTGAACTTTAGGTAGAGGCTTGGCTAGTGAGCTTGAGCCGGTTGCTTCAAGCTTTTTCCTTGTTTTAGCAACGCGAAAGCTCTTGTTGTGATCCATTTACTAAGGGATGGGGTAGGATTATGGTGGAGGACAGAGAAGCAGAAGCTCCATGTAGATTCAGAGACAGTGACCTGGGAGCTATTTGAGGAGAGATTCAAGAGTAAATATCTATCACAAAGGTTCATCTAACATAGGATTGACGAGTTCCGTGACCTTTGTCAGGCTTCTCTATCAGTGGCAGAGTATGAGAGTAGATTTCATATATCTACTTCAATATGTAGAGTATATATGCAGGATGAGCAGGTGTGGATTCATAGGTTCATCTAAGGGCCTGAATTTGGATATTGGAGGTGCAATGTGGATTCAATATCCACAGACGTTAGCAGAGGCCATTGAGAAGGCCTATATTGTGGAGGAGACTCAGGGGTAAAACCTAGCAGGCTAAAGACCTAATCAGGAGTCACATTTCAATAGATGTTGTAAGAATGGTAGATCGAGAGGTTCAGTACCTCTTCCTCATGATGGTCAACATTCCTCACATTCATCCTTTTAGCTACAGCAGCAGCAACAGTAGCAGTCCTTTCTACCTTATAGACCTCCACAGAGAGCTGATGCATAGAGAGGTTAGAAAATGGGGCCTCCTCCTAGGGGTGCCATCAGGACACAAGGTGGACCTAGAGCTTAGTCAGTAGGAGTGCGCCAGCTGAGGAAAAAATAGACCAAAGCCAAATGATCAAGATCAACACCACAGGCTTCTAGGGAACGTGCCTGAGGTGTTGCTCCTTGGAGAAAATCAGGTGGTTGCTTTAGATATGGAGTAGATAGAAATTTTTGGAGAGATTGCCCTCGAAACCCTAACAAGGATAAGGCACAAATTTAAGAGCTGATAGTTAGTGACATGGGACGTAGCACAAGATTTATGCAGCAGTTGAGAACCACCAGGAAGAGAACTAGAGAACATTCATTAAGACCATACGTAGCATTGGTGGTATTCCTACCTCTGTATTGTTTGATTCTAGTTCTTATTGATTCTTTCATTGCACCATCTTTAGTAGAGCGATGCAGGCTGGTGGTAATTAGGCAGGGTCTTAGTTGGGATGGTAAGAAGATGGCTTTTGAAATAAAGATCTCTATGCACTAACAAAGGTGATGCACCGAGTGAATTGAAGATTTAGGACATGTCTTGCCAATAAACACAAATCTCATGTAAAATGCAATTGGGCTCATATGGAGTCATGCACAGATAACAAAATGGTTATCAGTGCACAAGATCAACGATGGATTGCAACCATAAGATTGTAACTTGTGTAGATGATTTAGGAGTTGAGTTGGTCATCTCGGGGGTCAGACAACCTGTATTATTTTCTCTAAACCATTAATACAATATGCAGCTTAAGCAAAATGTGTGATGAGGCAATTAGATGTATGCTATTACAGTCAGTGATAGATCAGAGGATGGTTCTGAACTCCACAAATTCACCTGCTAAAGATGATCATCCCATAGGGAGAGGAAAAATAAGATGTATGTCCAGGGGACCTTTACCGGGGGATGAAACCCCTCCTTGAGATTGAATTCCATATAGATGAAGTTCCTGAGAGAGAAATACTATCTCACGAGGAACCTTACCAAATCTACCCCAACCCAGGAGCTCTGTGAGTTGCAAGTTATAGCTTCAGGGCTCATTATGGCGGTAGGTGCCTTATCCATTCTAGTAAATCCCAAAACATGGGGTGCAAATTGTGATTTTGAATTTGAAGAATAAGGATGGATCCTCACGGTTGTGTAAAGATTATCACGAGTTGAACATAGGTAATGGATCAGAGGACCTCGTGATCCTCTTCCTTGAAAATTCCAACCTTACATGAATCTGAGGATGGATCCTAGTGAACCAGTGCTAGATGGTCATCTGAATATCTGTGTCAGAGAGTTTGCTTTCGATGTATTTCTAGGGTGTCAGACACTCGGGGATGTTGCACCCCCACGTGATATTGATTTCTACCATAGGCATCTAGAAAATGTGATGTCAAACACTTTGTCACTATGTACCCCTAGCCTGCACCATGAGGCACATCCATTTTTCTGTTGAGCTCATATTTGTAGATTGTGCGCCTTCTAGAGAAGCGACTTATCTGTACTATGTCGACATCTTCTTGGGGTGCACCATAGGCGCATCCATTTTCGTGAAGAATAAGGATGGATCCTTACGGTTGATGTGTTGCCCTTAACCTGCACCATGGTGCATCCATTTTCATGATCGACATCTTTTTACCTGTGCCTCATATGGCATGAATTGTTTGATCAGATTAAGTCGAGCCACGGTCTTCTTCTTTGCGCCTCCAACCTATGCCACCAGGCAGTTGAGTGATTTTGCAATAAATGTACAGGTTGATAAGACCACCTGCTATATGAGACTTTCAGGAACTATGAAATGACAGTGATGCCTTCATTGGTTTGATGTATTCCATATTCTCTTGTTTGTCTATAGTTTCCCCAGGGGGAGATATATACAACAAACCCTAATAGAGGGCTAAGTGCACATGTTTCTAGAGCTGACAGTTGGATATACTCACGTTACACATGAGGAGCATGAGGGGCACCTTCGATAGGTTATGCAGCAGTTGAGAACCACCAGGTAGAGCACCAGAGCATAGTCATCGAGACCATAGGTAGTATTAGTGGTATTCCTACCTCTGTATTGTTTGATTCTAGTTCTTTTGATTCTTTCATTGTACCATGTTTAGTAGAGTGATGCAGGCTGGTGGTAATTAGGAAGGGTCTTAGTTGGGATGTCGAGATGGCTTCTGAAGCCAAGATCTCTGTGCACTCTTAAGTTACGGAGTGTGTTGTAGATTTGGGACCTTCCGCCACCACCTCAGATCTCTTTATTCTTCCTTTGGGCTCATATGGAGTCATCTTAGGTATGGATTGGTTATCTACACATAGGGCTAGGATGGATTACTACCACAAGACTATAACTTGTGTACATGATTTAGGAGTTGAGTTGGTGATCTTGGGGGTCAGGAGACCTGTTTCTATTCACACCATTTCTGCTATGCAGCTTAAGTGGTGTGTGTGATGGGGTTCTCCGATGTATGCTATTACAGTCAGTGATAGATCAGAAGATGGATCTAGCAGACCATCGCTAGATGATCATCCCATCTTGAGGGAGTTTTTCGATTAATTTCCAGGAGAGCTACTAGGGATACCACCCCCAAATGAGATTGATTTCCATATAGATCTAGTTCCTGGAGCAAAGACTATCTCATGAGAACCTTATCAGATGACCACCCCGAAGCTCTGTGAGCTCAAGTTGTAGCTTGAGGGCTATTTGGAGAAGGGCCTTATCCATTCTAGTGTATCCCCTTGGGGTGCACTAGTGATTTTTGTGAAGAAGAAGGATGGATCCTTATGGTTGTGTATATATTACCACGAGTTGAACAAGGGAATGATCAAGAATCATTATCCTCTTCATTGAATTCAATGACAGATCAGAGGATGGATCTAGTGGACCATCGCTAGACAGTCATCCCATCTTGAGGGATTTTTTTGATGTATTTCTAGGGGTGCTACTGGGGATGCCACCACCATGTGAGATTGATTTCTATATGGATCTAGTTCTTGGAGCAAAGACTATCTCACAGGAACCTTATCGGATGACCACTCCAGAGCTATGTGAGCTCAAGTTGTAGCTTGAGGGCCTTTTGGAGAAGGGACTTATCTGTTCTAGTGTATCCCCTTGGGGTGCACCGGTGATTTTCATGAAGAAGAAGGATGGATCCTTACGGTTTTGTATTGATTACTACCATTTTAACAAGGTAATGATCAAGAATCGTTATCCTCTTCCTCGTATTTATGACTTGTTTGATCAGATTAAGGGAGCCACGGTATTCTCTAAGATTTATCTAAAGTTAGGCCACCATCAGTTGAGGATTTCAGAGTTGGACATTGATAAGACTGCCTTCTGCATGAGATATAGGAACTATGAGTTCACAGTGGTGCCTTTTGGTTTGACGAATGCCTTTACAGTCTTTATGAGTTTGATGAATGTGGTATTCATGACCTTTTTAGATTTCTTCGTGCTCATCTACCTAGATGATATTTGGATATACTCACGTACACATGATGAGCAAGAGGAGCACCTTCGATAGGTTCTCCAGTGTTGAGAACCACCAGGAAGAGCACCATAGCACATTCGTTAAGACCATAGGTAGCATTGGTTGTATTCCTACCTCTGTATTGTTTGATTCTAGTTCTTCTGATTCTTTCATTGCACCATATTTAGTAGAGCGATGTAGGCTGGTGGCAGTTAGGTACGGTCTTAGTTGGGATGTCTAGATGGCTTTTGGAGCTAATATATCTATGGATTTCTTAGTTAAGGAGTGTGTTGTATATTTGGGACCTTTCACCACCACCTCAGATCTCTGTATTCTTCCTTTGGGCTCATATGGAGTCATCTTAGGTATGGATTGGTTATTTGCACATAAGGCTAGGATGGATTGTTACCACAAGACTATAACTTGTGTAGATGATTTAGAAGTTGAGTCGGTGATATCAGAGGTCAGGAGACATTTTTCTATTCACACCATTTCCACTATGTAGTTTAAGCAGTGTGTGTGATGGGGTTCTCAGATGTATGCTATTACAATCAGTGACAGATCAGAGGATGGATCTAGTGGACCATCGCTAGATGATCATACCATCTTGAGGGAGTTTTTTGATGTATTTCTAAGGGATCTACTGGGGATGCCACCCCCACATGAGATTGATTTCCATATAGATCTAGTTCCTAGAGCAGAAACTATCTCATGGGAAACTTATCGGATGACCACCCTGGAGCTCTATGAGCTCAAGTTGTAGCTTGAAGGCCTTTTGGAGAAGGCCCTTATCTGTTCTAGTGTATCCCTTTGGGGTACACTGGTGATTTTTGTGAATAAGAAGGATGGATCCTTATGGTTGTGTATTGATTACCATGAGTTGAACAAGGTAATGATCAAGAATCATTATCCTCTTCATTGAATTCAATGACAGATCAGAGGATGGATCTAGTGGACCATTGCTAGATGGTCATCCCATCTTGAGGGATTTTTTCGATGTATTTCTAGGGGAGATACCAGGGATGCCATCCCCACGTGAGATTGATTTCTATATAGATCTAGTTCTTGGAGTAAAGACTAACTCACAAGAACCTTATCAAATGACCACCCCAGAGCTCTGTGAGCTCAAGTTGTATCTTGAGGGCCTTTTGGAGAAGGGCCTTATCTATTCTAGTGTATCCCCTTGGGGTGCACTGGTGATTTTAGTGAAGAAGAAGGATGGATCCTTACGGTTGTGTATTGATTACCACCAGTTGAACAAGGTAATGATAAAAAATCGTTATCCTCTTCCTCATATTTATGACTTGTTTGATCAGATTAAGAGAGCCACGGTGTTCTCTAAGATTGATCTAAAGTTAGGCCACCATCAGTTGAGGATTTCAGATTTGGACATTGATAAGACCGCCTTCTGCATGAGATATAGGAACTATGAGTTCGCAGTGGTGCCTTTTTGTTTGATAAATGCCTTTTCAGTCTTTATGAGTTTGATGAATGTGGTATTCAGGACCTTTTTAGATTGCTTCAAGATCATATTCCTAGATGACATTTGGATATACTCACGTACACATGAGGAGCATGAGGGGCACCTTCGATAGGTTCTCCAGTGTTGAGAACGACCAGGAAGAGCACCAGAGCACATTCATTAAGACCATAGGTATCATTGGTGGTATTCCTACCTCTGTATTGTTTGATTCTAGTTCTTCTGGTTCATTCATTATACCATCTTTAGTAGAGTGATGTAGGCTGGTGGTAATTAGGTAGGGTCTTAGTTGGGATGTCGAGATGGCTTCTGAAGCCAAAATCTTTGTGCACTCCTAAGTTACGGAGTGTGTTGTAGATTTGGGACCTTTCGCCACCACCTCAGATCTCTATATTCTTCCTTTGGGCTCATATGGAGTCATCTTAGGTATGGATTGGTTATCTACACATAGGGCTAGGATGGATTACTACCACAAGACTATAACTTGTGTACATGATTTAGGAGTTGAGTCGGTGATCTCGGGGGTCAGGAGACCTGTTTCTATTCACACCATTTCCACTATGCAGCTTAAGCGGTGTGTGTGATGGGGTTCTCTGATGTATGCTATTAAAGTCAGTGATAGATCAGAAGATGGATCTAGCAGACCATCGCTAGATGATCATCCCATCTTGAGGGAGTTTTTCGATTAATTTCCAGGAGAGCTACTAGGGATACCACCCCCAAATGAGATTGATTTCCATATAGATCTAGTTCCTGGAGCAAAGACTATCTCACGGGAACCTTATCGGATGACCACCCCGAAGCTCTGTGAGCTCAAGTTGTAGCTTGAGGGCCTTTTGGAGAAGGGCCTTATCCATTCTAGTGTATCCCCTTGGGGTGCACTAGTGATTTTTTAGAAGAAGAAGGATGTATCTTTACGGTTGTGTATTGATTACCACGAGTTGAACAAGGGAATGATCAAGAATCATTATCCTCTTCATTGAATTCAATGACAGATCAGAGGATGGATCTAGTGGACCATCGCTAGATGTTCATCCCATCTTGAGGGATTTTTTTGATGTATTTCCAGGGGTGCTACTAGGGATGCCACCCCCACATGAGATTGATTTCTATATAGATCTAGTTCATGGAGCAAAGACTATCTTACAGGAACCTTATCGGATGACCACCCTAGAGCTCTGTGAGCTCAAGTTGTAGCTTGAGGGCATTTTGGAGAAGGGACTTATCTGTTCTAGTGTATCCCCTTGGGGTGCACCGGTGATTTTCATGAAGAATAAGGATGGATCCTTACAGTTGTGTACTGATTACCACCAGTTGAACAAGGTAATGATCAAGAATCGTTATCCTCTTCCTCGTATTTATGACTTGTTTGATCAGATTAAGGGAGCCACAGTGTTCTCTAAGATTGATCTAAAGTTAGGCCACCATCAGTTGAGGATTTCGGAGTTAGACATTGATAATACCACCTTCTGCATGAGATATAGGAACTATGAGTTCACAGTGGTGCCTTTTGGTTTGATGAATGCCTTTGTAGTCTTTATGAGTTTGATGAATGTGGTATTCAGGACCTTTTTAGATTGCTTCGTGCTCATCTACCTAGATGACATTTGGATATACTCACGTACACATGAGGAGCATGAGGGGTACCTTCGATAGTTTCTCCAGTGTTGAGAACCACCCGGAAGAGCACCATAGCACATTCATTAAGACCATAGGTAGCATTGGTGGTATTCCTACCTCTGTATTGTTTGATTCTAGTTCTTCTGATTCTTTCATTGCACCATATTTAGTAGAGTGATGTAGGCTGGTGGTAGTTAGGTACGGTCTTAGTTGGGATGTCTAGATGGGTTTTGGAGCTAAGATCTCTGTGGACTCCTTAGTTAACGAGTGTGTTGTAGATTTGGGACCTTTCACCACCACCTCAGATCTCTGTATTCTTCCTTTGGGCTCATATGGAGTCATCTTAGGTATGGATTGGTTATTTGTACACAGGGCTAGGATGGATTGTTACCATAAGACTATAACTTGTGTAGATGATTTAGAAGTTGAGTCGGTGATCTCGGGGGTCAGGAGACCTGTTTCTATTCACACCATTTCCACTATGCAGCTTAAGCGGTGTGTGTGATGGGTTTCTCCGATGTATGCTATTACAGTCAGTGATAGATCAAAAGATGGATCTAGTGTACCATTGCTAGATGATCATCCCATCTTGAGAGAGTTTTTCGATGTATTTCCAGGGGAGCTACTGGGGATGCCACCCCCACATGAGATTGATTTCCATATAGATCTAGTTCCCGGAGAAAAGACTATCTCATGAGAACCTTATCGGATGACCACCTCGGAGCTCTGTGAGCTCAAGTTGTAGCTTGAGGGCCTTTTAGAGAAGGGCCTTATCCATTCTAGTGTATCCCCTTGGGGTGCACTAGTGATTTTTTTGAAGAAGAAGGATGTATCCTTACGGTTGTGTATTGATTACCACGAGTTTAACAAGGGAATGATCAAGAATCATTATCCTCTTCCTCATATTTATGATTTGTTTGATCAGATGAAGGGAGCCACAGTGTTCTCTAAGATTGATCTCAAGTCAGAATACCATCAGTTTATAATTTTGGAGGTGGACATTCATAAGACCGCCTTCTATATGAAAAATGGTCACTATGAGTTCACAGTTGTGCCTTTTGGTTTAACGAATGCCTTTGCAATGTTTATGAGTTTGATGAATGGGGTATTCAAGACCTTTTTAGATCACTTCATGATCATTTTCCTAGATGACATTTTGATATACTCACGTACATGTGAGGAGCATGAGGGGAACCTTCGACGGGTTCTCCAGTGTTGAGAACTGCCAAGAAGAGCACGAGAGCACATTCATTAAGACCATAGGTAGCATTGGTGGTATTCCTACCTCTGTATTGTTTGATTTTGTTTCTTCTAATTCTTTCATTGCACCATCTTTAGTAGAGCGATGCAGGCTGGTGGCATTTAGGTAGGGTCTTAGTTGGGATGTTGAGATGGCTTATGTAGCGAAGATCTCTATGGACTCTTTAGTTAAGGAGTGTGTTGTAGATTTAGGACCTTTCACCACCACCTCAGATCTCTGTATTCTTCCTTTGGGCTCATATGGAGTCATCTTAGGTATGGATTGTTGTTATCTGCACACAGGGCTAGGATGGATTGTTAGCACAAGACTATAACTTGTGCATATGATTTAGGAGTTGAGTCGATGATCTCGGGGGTTAAGAGACCTATTTTTATTCACACCATTTCCACTATGTAGCTTAAGCAGTGTGTGTGATGGGGTTCTCAGATGTATGCTATTACATTTAGTGATAGATCAGAGCATGGATCTAGTGGACCGTCGCTAGATGATCATCCCATCTTGAGGGAGTTTTTTGATGTATTTCCAGGGGAGCTACCAGGGATGCAACCCCCACGTGAGATTTATTTCCATATAGATCTATTTCCTAGAGCAGAGACTATCTCACGGGAACCATATCGGATGACCACCCTGGAGCTCTGTGAGCTCAAGTTATAGCTTGAGGGCCTTTTGGAGAAGGGCTTTATCCATTATAGTGTATCCCATTGGGGTGCACTAGTTATTTTCGTGAAGAATAAGGATGGATCCTTACGGTTGTGTATTGATTACCACCAGTTGAACAAGGTAATGATCAAGAATCGTTATCTTCTTCCTCGTATTTATGAATTGTTTGATCAGATGAAGGGAGCCATGGTTTTCTCTAAGATTTATCTCAAGTTATGTTACCATCACTTGAGTATTTTGGAGGTGGAAATTCATAAGACTACCTTTCGCATGAGATATGGGAACTATGAGTTCACAGTGGTGCCTTTTGGTTTAAAAAATGCATTTGCAGTGTTTATGAGTTTGATGAATGGGGTATTCAGTACCTTTTTAGATCACTTCGTGCTCATCTACCTAGATTAAATTTTAATATACTCATGTACACGTGAGCAGCTTGAGGGGCACCTTCGACAGGTTCTCCAGTGTCTTCGTGAGAAGCAACTTTAAGGGAACTTGGAGAAGTGTGCTTACTTTCAGTCAGAGGTGCAGTATTTGGGTCATGTTATTTCTAGGAAAGGTATTAGAGTCAATCTGTCCAAGATTAGATCCATTATGAATTTTCCAGCACCTACTACAGTGACCGAGGTGTGCATCTTCATGGGATTAACAAGATACTACCGGAGATTTTTTCAAGACTTCTCTCGGATTGCGCATCCTATCACTTCCCTTTAGAGTAAAGGGAAGAAGTTTGTTTGGTTAGAAAGATGTCATTAGGCCTTCAGGAAATTGATGGAATGCCTCACTATAGCACCCATTCTTGCAGTGTTGGATCCACAGGGTGAGTTCCTTGTTTACACAAAAGCTTCTTTAGCAGGGCTTGGAGGTGTGTTGATGCAGGATGGCAGAGTAGTGGCTTTTGAGTCTCGCAAACTCAAAGATCACAAGCTTAAGTATCCTACCCATGATCTTGAGCTTACAGCAGTAGTGCATGCCTTGGTTAGATGGAGACATTTCCTTCTTGGATGGAGATTCACACTTAGGACTGATCATTTGAATCTTTGCCACCTCTTCACGTAGCCCAATCTTAACGCTTGTCAGCAGCATTGGATGGCGTTGCTTTGTGAGTATGAAATGGAGATAGAGCATGTGAAGGGGAAAGAGAGTGTGGTAGCAGACACTCTCAGCAGATAGAGACATGTAGCTATGGCCACCTTAGTGAGCACAAATTTGTGGAGCAGGATTCTTCAGCAACTTCCTCTTGACAGCTTCTACATGGTAGTGTGAGCAAAGATTGAGTCATAGAGACCCCTTGAGGGGAATTTTGATGGTTTTAGCTTAGAGGTAGATGGTCTTATCAGGAATAGAGGTAGGATATATCTTCTCAAAGATGGAGGTTTAAGGTAGGAAATCTGGGTAGAGGCACATCATGCACCCTATTCAACCCATCCTAGGGTGAAAAAGATGCACGCTACCTTGCGACAGTTATACCATTAGAGAGGACTTCATCAATAGATGTGGCTTAGTTTGTATCATGGTGTTTAGAGTGCTAGAGGGTTAAGGCTGAGCATCAACATCCAATAGGTTTTCTTTATCCTCATTCCATACCGGGATGGAAGTGGGACACCATTTCCATGGATTTCATTATTGGGCTACCTATGTCGAGATATCACCATGACGCCATCATGGTCACAGGTTGATAAATTGACAAAAGTGGCTCACTTTTCTCCGGTGAAGACCACTTATACAACTAGAGCAGTGGCTTGAGTTTATTTAGATGAGATTTTTAGGTTGCACGGGATTCCATGCAGAAGATCATTTGTGACTGTGATCCTTTGTACACTTCACATTTTGGACTACCATGCAGTGTCCTCGGGACTGAGGATTAACTTCAGCACAGCATATCACCCTGAGACAAGATGGACAGACCAAGTGAGTGAATCAGATTTTGGAGGATATGCTTAGGATGTATGTGATGGATCAGTAGTCTAAGTGGGAGGAGTACCTATACTTAGTGGATTTTTCCTACAATAATAGTTTTCAGAGTTCGATAGGCATGGTTCCTTTCAGGTGTTATATGGTAGAGAGTGCAGGACACCTCTTAGCTGGGATAGGTTAGAGGATAGAGTATCTCTTGGACTAGCTCTTTTGTAGGACATGGACAGTAGGTAGTGTTGATCAGGTAGAGATTGCAGGAGGCACAAGATAGGAAGAAGAAGTATGTGGATCAGCATAGGATTGATCGTAGCTTTGATGTGGGCATGAAGGTGTTCCTTCGTGTTAGGCCACATAAGAGCCCTATCCATTATGGAAAAGGTTCTAAGTTAGATCCTAGATTCATTGGTCCTTTTGAGATCTTGGAGCATATCGGCCCTTTGGCCTACCATCTAGCATTGCCACCTAGCTTGTCTCGCATACATGATGTGTTTCATGTTTCTATCCTTAGGAGGTACATTGCAGATCCTTCTCATGTGTTGGACTGGACATCATTGTAGGTGCAGGATCAAGGGAAGGTGATGGTGGATCCCATCTGTATCATAGATCGTAGGACCCTAGGCCTTTGAGGCAGAGAGATTGATCAGGTACGGGTATAGTGGGAAAGATATGACGAGACTGCAACCACTTGGGAGGATGCCACAATATTACGAGTACAGTTTCCACACTTGTTCCAGTGACTTCCAGGAGGAAGTTGAGTCTAAGGGGAGGGGGATGTAGTGCCCACTTCCCTTTGACACTTTTAGATACTAATTTTGATACTATTGATCATATTATGGACACTATTATGTTTTGTTTTAGTATGATGGTTAGATGTTAGATCATGGATTATTATTGATCTAGATTCAGTTAGTATGCATGATGATTACTAGATACATTTCCTTTATGTGGATGATGATATATTGTTTGACATGGACATATTATAGATGTTGATTTGGACTTGTGACATTTGATATTTTGAGTAGACCTAGTATGGAATAGTATAGATGATGATATAGTTGATTTATGAATTAAAAATGATAATGTTGAATTCTTGATATTGTTGTGATTCATGTGTTTAGATAATTTTGAAATGTTGTTTATATCATTTTGGATGTTCTGATATGGCCACAAGGCCGAAGGAGGTATTTGCATTTTTGCAGGTTAAAAATCACAACAATGTCGGGGGACTGGAGACTAACCATATTAGAATTCTGGGTGAAATCAACAAGGTCACCATGGCAACTATTTTGTGTGTGTGTTAGGGATTCCCATGGGGGGATTTCCATTATATGTGACCATGGGATATGTATTTTATTATGTGTTCCTTTTTTTAATTATTGTTGTATGTATTTTATTAGTAATGTGTTCCTTCTTGTAATTAATTTAAATGTGGTAGATTAATGTGAGAGATCATATAGTTAAACTTTAATTAAATTAAATTGGGATATGGAATGTAATTAATGAAGTTGTTGATTTTAAATATTAATGTTGGAAGAGTGTGTAAGAAATGTGTAAGAAGGTGTAAGGGATATGTAAGAGTTATGTAAGAAATATTTTGGAAGGTTAAACACTTCATCTCCTTAGGAATTCGAATTTGTCCTTGGAGGCCAAATTTGGAGGCTTGTGGGACAAGTTAAACTTGTCCCACACCTCTTAAAATGATTCACCAACCATACCTATGGTTTGGAGGTTAAATTTAGGCATTTTTATTGCATTTTGAAGTGACAATTTGTAAGTTTTAATTGCACTTCTCTTACATATTTTTAATTCAGTCCTTTTGGAGTATGGGTCATTTTGGAGTGTGTAAGTTATATTGTCATTCTTATTTATTATGATTTGGTGGATGATGTTGAATTCCTCTTGGGGTTGAGGAAGAATGATGTGGCATCCCACATGGATCCACATCATCCTCTTCTCTTCCCTCTCCTATAAAAGTGAAACTCCTTACTTGTTTATGGTTGTTGAAACTTTGTCCATTCCTCTTGGGGGCACATTTTTCTTTCTGTTTTTGGAGCTTGTTATGGAGGAAGTTTGGAGTCTTTTGCATGCTTGAACATTGCTGGTTTTGGACTGCACTTTGACAATTGGATATCTTGTGATCTTGGAACAAACTCCATTATGGAGAGGTAGGATCTTGAGCTTGTTTTAAAATGTTTTCTTTCTCTTACATGCATGTTTAAATGGTGAATGTGTTTTGTGTTCTTGGCTGGTTGGGTAGACTGCTTAGGACATGGTGTAGGAGAAGGCTATGGGGATTTCCAATGGGGGGCATAAGGGATTGCCCATGGCACAAGTTTTATTGTGGAGGGAGTTTTGGATTGGGATCCACCTTGGAAAAGAAACTGCTTGCATTTCTTACTCTTGGGGGGCATAAGGGAGAAAATTTGGGGGCCCATAAGGAGGGGTTGGGAGATATAAGGTTTATGGGATTTTATATGTTTATTGGCAGTATGATTTAGGTGGATGCCCAATTCCAAATAGGGAGGCATAAGTAGTTCCCCATAGTTCTTGCTCTTGTTGGCTTGCTTGATCAAGCCTATGTTTTGTGTGAATGGTTTCAAATGCAGTTGTGAACTGTTATCCTTGTTTGGAATGTGTATTTCTTATTGTTCTATGCATGTGAAAATGTTGCTTTAATGTTTGTGGAAGCCATTGTTTGCCATGAGTTGATTCTCATTCTCTATTTCAATATGGTTGGGGCTCGGGGGCCAATGAGGAAGGATGGATTCTCCTTTCTCATTAGATGTCTTGGTTGGGTGGAGAGCGTTTCCTTTCCCCCTTCCTTGTTGTGATCAAAGATGAAAAGATGGAGAAACTAGCATGCTGCTGTTTGGAGCAAGAAGATATACAATTTGACAGTCCCATCCTTTGAGAAAATTCATTGTAACCTTTCCCACCTTGAGTGGATGAGTTGTAAAATGTTTGTAATGTGAAACCATTCGTATTGATAATGGAAGTTTGAATTTGAATTGAGAAATGTAAAGAGATGTATTCCAGTCTCTGTTTTGTAAAGAAATGAGAAGAATGTATATGCATGGTTATTGTATTTTAGAAATCAAATGGAAAGTGATAAGTTGTAAAATTGTTATTGTTTGATATCAATAAAGGATGGAATTGCAATTTTCAAAATTATAATACTTGTATTGGATTTGAATTGTTGTCAATGAATGAGATTGCTGTGTTGTAAAGGAAGAATGCATGAATGAAAGACAATGCTATATTCTCTTTTGAATTGTATATTAAAAATTGAAATCTAAATGCAATTTAACTTAGAATTGAATGGTTGTTTTAATCAAGAAAATGTATTTGACTAAGTTTAGGAAATATATGCACATTCAAATGACAAAATTGATAAACCAATTTAAAAGAAATAGTTCACTGTATAAACTTCATTTTGGCAATTCACATTTTAATAAAAATGAACAGTTCAAACTTATACCAAACAATAAGACAATGAAACATTGAAATTTAGACTTAGTAATTCCTAAGGAACTCAAATTTAACTTAACAGTTAAGAAATAACTTTCAAAACTTATAAAAATCCAATTTGGAACTTGCACAGTCATTTTTCCTGTCTATTTCCGTGAAAAATAAAATTTGAAATCAATTGAACAAATTAACTTCCTAAAACACTCTAAACCCTCGCTAGACTAGTCCTCCATGTCCGTTCGACATGTTGAGTGAAGGAGGAGTTCTAATTTAATCAAATTAAGAATTTGAAAAAATGTTAGTTCACTAATTAAAACCCTACATAATTTTTTCATTAAATTTACCTCTCTAAATTCATCAATTTCCAAAATTAATGATCCCTATGCAAAGAGGGCATCGAGGGCTTTCCAAAAAGTCCTCGTTTTCCCAAAACCGAGCTTTCTAGCTCAAGTTATGGCCATTTGAAGTTTTACTTCAATTTGGCATTCAAAAAATAATAAGATTTAATCTAACTATAGAAAAATTTAAATTTTGACTTTGGAAAAATTTCCCAAAAAGGTCCATGGCCCCCGCCATCCTGCAACCAATCAGGGCCTGCCACATGGCACCCTAGGAGGGGCAAACCTATTTTTAAACTTATCCCTTTGAAAAATTTTCCTTGGGAAAATTTTCCCATTTTACCCCACAACCCCGCCTACCCGCAGCCAATCACATGCTGCCACATGGCATGGTGGAAGGGCGGACTCTTTTCTAAAATTGAAACAAATTATTTTGAAAATTTTTACTTGGGAAAAATTTTCATTTTCCCTCCATCGGCCAGCCGCAGCCAATCAGAGGGTGACCACGTGTCCTCTAGGGGCTGAGGCAAAGGCGCAGTTTTCCTTTTAACTTTTTTACCCTTTTGAAAAATTTTGGGGGAAAATTTTCCATTTTGTCCCCGCGGCTCCGCAGCCAATGAGAAAGTGCCATGTGGCACTTTTGGGGTGACAGCGGGTAGGGTGGAACCCCTTTTTTTTTTTTGTTTTCGGCCCTTGGAAAAATTCTAAAATTTCTCCCCGCGGCCCGCTTCTCCACCTTCCCCTCAGACTTTGTTCTTCCACGGGTGCGCAGACCCACACACCTTTTCTTCTCTTTTTCTCCTCATTGGGTAGCAAGCCTAAATAACCCACCGCTCCACCCTTCTCCTTCCCCTTCTCCATGGCACAGGACTTGACACGTGTCCACCCGGGGACTGCACTGGGGCATGGAATGCTTTGTGCCTTTGAGCCATTTGATGGGAAAACTTCCCTATGCTGCCCTGCGACCCTCCAATCCATCCAAAGTGCTTCCCCCTGCTCTTGACACGTGTCCCCTAAGGGAATATTTGACCTTAGAACTCTGTCCACTCATATCTTGAGTTCTACAAGGAGTTAGGAGGACTTCCTTATATCACCAGAAAGGTGAGAAAATTTCCTATCCATTAGGAATGGTTTAGGGAAATTTTGGAAGAGTTAAGTAAGAGAAAAATCTAGTTGAAACTCTGATCCTGTTAGAGAGCAGGCATGGGGGTAAATTACTCCCTGAACCTAACTAAAGCATTTAACCTTAAAATTTAAACCTTGTGAACTTGGTATTAGTTAATGAAGGAAAAACTTATGTTCATGGCACATTAGGATCTTGTTCTGGAACCTAGTTAGTGGTCAAATTGGATGTCTTGCAACTTAGTTGTGGATACTTCTAATAAAAAAAATTATTCCTATAATTTTCTAGCTAACCCTAGGTTATTTTTCTAGGTCTCAAATGGGCAATACAAAGGCTCTTACCACCTTTGGAAAAGACAATGTGGTAATGTCAATGGATTGAACAGGGAGGACCTCATTCTCCTCATTTGAAATTATTTCACCAATCCATCCCTTTGACTTTTTCTAGCTTTTGCTTCTTGTAATTATTATTGGGGTTTCTTTGGGAAAACCACCAATTCTTGAACACCCCTTGTTCATCCTGAGCTAATGATTTTTCCTACTCTTCACCATTTATTTCAATAACCACTTTATTACTGTCACCCTATGCTGAAAATTCTTTCTATTGTTCTTCTCCTTGGTCTAGAACCTGGGATTGATCATTCTTATTTTTATTTATATCATTGGTTGAGGTAGATTCCTTCCTTATTACTCCAATTGATGCCACATTAGACTCAAATTATCCCCTTACATTTTCTTACACTAATGACTGCCTTGTAGGTTCTTCCTTCCCCAAAAATTGTTGAGTTGGCATCCTACTATCCTCATGTTCTGATGATACATCAAATAATGTTGTGGTGGGTTTTTCTCCTAATGCCAACTCCATATTCCCATATAGAGGTTGTATATTTGTATCAAAAATGATTTTATCTCTAGTAGTTGCATCTTTTGAAACTTATGTTTTCTCTTCAAAGATTGATTTTCCTACTTGATGAATCTCATCAAATTTAGTAGTTTAACATAACGGGAAATAGTCTCTTCCACTGATATCTTTGCATTTATGTCCTCACCACCGAGCAACTCTGGTTTGTCTGATTCTGAAACCACCTATCTTGCAGAAGAAGTTTTTGTTGCTTGGATTTTATTTTCATTGATTAGTACATGAGTGATCTCTTCCAATTTCTTATTTATTTGAAAACCATCTTCTGGTGTCATTATTTGTTCACTCATAGATAAATCAAGTGCATCTAATATAGAAAATTCTTTACCAGTGTCAACATCAATCACATCAGCTTGAGCCTTTGTAGATTCCTGTAATGTTTCAACTAAAGGCATATTTACATCCTTAGCAGGTAGGGTCTCAAACATTTTCATACTTGGACTTAAAAATTGGTTGCATACTGGATTAGCTGCAACATTTCCTTGGGTTACTTGATCAAGAGTGCTTCAAATTGTTATTTCCTCCTAAGACAAAGGTGGGAAAAAGGGCTTTGATTATTCCACTTGTGGTAGTGATGTATCATGTTGTGCCTAAAAAAACATCATTCCTCTTAAGCTCAGGAGGATCAATTACTATATCTCTATGTTTGTGTTTTTTGGGCATGTGGGCATCCACCCTTACCAAAATTGTCTCGTGAGAAACCTTGTGTCTCTTGTGTTCCCTTTCAAAAAAGTTCAAGTAAGGTGATGCATTTCAATCTTCTTTATGTGGCCTATATTTAGAATGAACACTTATTATAGCCCCCACTCATTAATTTGTCAACACTATGTGATTTTGGAAAAATACCTGAGCGAACCACATGAGATAACAAACCTTTCCCCTTTTCTTGAATTAGCATTGCCAAAGTAATAGGAGCATTATCCATAGATTTCAGGAGTATTTCTTTAGTATTTTATGTCAGAGATGATATAGAAGTACCTGTCCCACTAGTGGCTAAAGTCCACTCATCTATAAGTTCAGAAGTGGGCCTCTTTGAAGGAAACTGAGGAGGCTTTCCTCCCAATGGATCAATTATGTCTTCACCATCTCTCAGAGCTGGAATATCATCACTTAAGCTTCCTAAATTCTTGAAGTTGTTTTAGATTCTTATATTTTGGATTGACAATTCAATATTATTTTGGGCCAACTAATTTACAGTCCTCCTCATCACATCAATTATCTGTATATGAGAATCATTTGATTTTGTTTCATTCCATTTTAGCGGGGCTATTAGCTATCCTTCCACCTTTTGATCAAGGTAATACTTACTTACTGTATGTGAATCATCAACGATTCCCTCTAGGATAATTGCAATTTTGAAATATATGATTTGTGAAAGGGTCATTCTAGAGAAATATCTTAACCTGACCACTACTTCATCCCTACAATTCATCTAATAGTGTTTAAAATTAGGATCATGCTCAAAATTATTTGCACTATTATTGAATACCCTTCTGATATCATAATTGGCTCTTGCCTACTACTTTTCAATATTGAATATCCTCATTTCATCCTCAATTAGTCTCGCTTTTATGATTGAAGGTCATGAATACCTTCCACATCTAATGGGGAACTTAATATTTGTCTTATGTCTTCCACATCTAAGGGCATGAATACCTTCCACATCTATAGGAGTTAACTTCCTTTCCAATTCACATAAAGCTAATTTATCATCTAAATATTTGGCCAATTTACATGATTTACCTTCAAAACCACAAGCACTTATGTATGTGAATTTCTTGTATTGAATGAATTAACACCCATATTCCAAAATTACTTGCCTAGCATACTCATAAATACTATAATGCCCCCACTATTATTTGAAAAGGAAAATAATTGGTGTGAAGAAAGCATCATTGACCAACCTCACATTCCCACTCCACATGACCTATTGCAATTGAGGAAAAATCTTTTGTATTTGACATTGATTAAAATTAGCACATGGTAATAGGATCAGGAAATGTCTATACCCTGTAACATTGTAAATTCGGAAGGTCATCATGTAGAATTCCAATTCTGAAGTGTCACCCATCTTGATTTTTGCTGCTAAAGTAAACCATGTTTCTATGGAGTGTCTCTGCAATAAAAGTAGCCCAAAGATTCTCCCCTTTCTTTCAAAAATTATCCACATGTACGTACACATCCATTCCTTGAATTCATTGGTAGTCTCTAACCCCTCCATTCAAATTAGTAACACAATAATTTCTTCAACAAAATATGCCCTAAATAGCATTTTAGGGATTCGATTTGTTGCCTTTTTCTCCGCAAGGAGCCATTTTGTATTTATGATCTTAGCATAGTATTTTTTCTTATATTCATTATCCGGTAAGGCTAATTTGATACCAATGGTGATGGATTTGTGATTACAGGAAGTTTAAGAATTATTCTAATAGCCTCAAGTGTCAATGTTAGCACTGCATCACCACTCCCATCTAGCACTTCCCTTCTTTATGGGTCATAGTTCATAGTATAATTCCATACCAATTCTAGGAAATGAACCGATGGTGGAATAACACCAGCTAAAGCGATGCAACTATCTTGAGTTGATTTTAAAGACTCACTCTTATGAGGTCTATTTTATCTCTAAAGAAAAGCATTTAAATCAACATTCATCAGGTCTGTGTTTGTAATTTTGTCTAAATCACTTATGACCCCTCAAAAAACCGAGAAAAAAGATGGCATGGTCTTCATATTTAGAAAACCTAACTTTACTTCAAATTTTCTTGCCAATAAAAGAGAAACACAGGATTTTATTAGTTCTTACCAATTCTCTCATGAGTTCTTGAGTAGTTCAAACTCAATTCGAAGGCCTTTTCAATCCTTTGGTTCCCAGTTCAAGCTCTAAAGTCAAACTCACGATATTTCTCAATGAAAATAACTAATAATGGCAACAAGTTCAAGAAATTGATAGTAAAAATATGAAGGCATTCAAAGACTTTAAAACATCCTTGATTTGTGTAGAAAGAATTGATGGCAGTAGAAATTATTGTGTTATATCATGGCCATTCATTCCACCTTTCTCAATTTTAAAAGTGATCCATACACGGGGAAAAGTCTTTCATCAAAGCGGGCTCATGGATACTTTTTGTATTTTTTCCATGCTTTAAAACACATACACTTTTGGCCAACTGACCCGTCTGTCTACTTTTGAATTTCAACACACGCTTGACACATGGTCACATCTAAGTGATAGTGGAGATGTGGGTCCTTTCTGTAGTTTTGTTCCCTTTTCAATTTCAAATCAAAAGTATTAAAATGCTCCGGCGACCCGCTTCCCCACTCCTTGCATAAGAAATAGCTACGTGTCCTTTACGGGTCTTGGGAACCTTTTTACACTTTTATACTTTATCTCGTTAGTGCATAAAAATAAAATTATGCACTGATTCCCCCCATCCATTTAGTTTGTGATAATTTTACACCTTCAAAGGTGAATTGAAAATTTGTTTTTGCAACTTTATGATTATGAATATTCAAAGTATATTTGTCAGGTTAGGGGACTGATTTTGCATTTTTTGAATGCAATAGTTTATTGTAAGTTTGCAAGTTAAACTCGAGAGACAATGAAAGATCAGTGGTTTTTTGACTAGTGGTGACCACACCCCAGAAAAAAGCCTAAGAGAGCTAGATATTACAACCAAGAGCAAGGCAGGGACAAATAGCCAGTAAGGAACCAAGACACAATAAAAAAATAACCCAAAAACAACAAAACAAAAGCTGTAACACCTTAGCAACAAAACAATAGTTCTGAGACAAAACAGAGCCAATCAAAAATTGACCTTGAGACAACTACTTAAAGAATTTGTTGAATACCTTTTGGGCCTCCTCCATAGCCCTGAAGAGATTGATAACTGTTTGTAGTGTAGGTCTTGATTGCCCGATGCTAAGGCTTTCTTCTTAGCCTTTCCATCCTTCCAAACTTATTCATAGATGTCATTGAGGTCACAAATTTTCTTAACATGTAGCTGAATGAAGTTTGACAAGGCCTTATGCATGGAGAACTGATCAATCTGCTTGTTGATAATTTTTTGCATTTTAGTTTCCATGGCATGTTGTTTCTTGGCAAGATCCTCAACTTTTTCCTCCATAGCTTAGAGACAGGAAGCAGAATCAAATCTTCTTTGCAGCCTTCATTGAGAAGGAATTCAACATCCTCACCAAGCCCCTTAATATCATCAGCCTGCAACTTGAGTTGAGCCCTCAAATCATTGTTGGCTTGGGGTTCCTGAATTGCTTAGATAGTGTTGAGAATACTTTCAACAACAACAAAATATTTCCCCTTTTCATTACTGCGAAGAACCCTTTTAGCCGGAGGTGTTGGAGTGGGAGAATGGAAGCTCGGGTTCTTGGTCCTGAACCTATGTTGCTGAGGTGGAGGAGGGGCTAAAGTATGAGAGGGGGGAATAGAGACCATATCATGGAAATAATGGTTCAGAAGAAAAATAACCCCTTGGTGAAGAGGGAGGCCTCTATGGTGAGCTTGAACATCAACAATATATTTTTCCATGGAATGCAAGGATGTAATAGGAGAGGCTAACCTTGGGGGTACAACAAAAGTGGTTCAAAAGGACCAGATGGTGGAGAGGAAAATTGGAGAAGCGGCCCTCCAAAGTAATGTACCTAACTACCATCTTGGCAACTTCATCGAAGGGAGAGGGAATGGAAGAGCAAACCAAACCCGTTTTCCCAATCTTAGTTTTTCTTCCCCTTCAACAAAATTCTTCTCTTCTTGACTTCCTTATCAAATTTATTTCTATAAAATTTAATCCCATTCATGCCCAACCCAGTGACAAAGGAAATCAAGGTCCTCAGTGATAGTGAAATCTTTATCTTTATAATAGATAACCTTGTATTTCCACTGCTAGGAAAAAGTGATAAAAATGTTCTTCTCGTGACCTTTTATCCTCTCCACAAAGGTTGTAAACCCATCAACATTGAGGGCCTTCCACAGAGCTTCATTTTGACACCATGAGGGATCACAGACAGGTTCTACGCGGCAGGGAGGGCCGCCCATGATGGAAAGAGCTCCAAAAAACAGCACACACATAGTCTTCGCACCTGCCAAAGTCAGGCTTCCCAACAACTCGACTGTCAAAAATAAAAAGAAAGAGATGAATAACAAATGGACTGTTTGAGAGTAATTATTCTCCTTCATGTGAAGTACTCAAAATAATTACTTCTACTATGCCTTTTCCGCGGAAGGTATTGATTGTGTGGACAACTGTCTTTAACATCTTGCAAAATGATTGTCCTTGTGGTTTGTGATATTTCATTACAGTCCTGCCATAAAGTGAGATGATTAATGACAACCCCCTCATTAGCTAAGGCGTCAGCAGCACTATTCCCCTCCCGGTACGTGTGACTAATGTTTACATTATCAAGATCTTTGCAAATGTTTCAAGGCCTCATTGATGAAATATTTGATGGTCCAACTTAGGGTATGGGTGCCTTTGAGATTGTTAATAATATTAAGAGAATCCCCCTCTACAATTAAATTATTAACCTTGTGATCTTTAGCAGTCCTGATACCCCAAAGAATAGTGAGAGCCTCAACATAATGATTAGATTGGGTGCCCATGGGCCCAACATAAGCAACAAGGACATGGCCAATATGATTTTTGATTAAGCCTCCCCCTCTTGCAGCTCCTGGGTTTCCCTTAGAGGCCCTATCAAAATTTATCTTGTACCAACCTTTCAGGGGGAGGGATCCATTGGACTAGAGATCTATCAATGCCTGGAGATTTAACTTGAACCTTCTCAATGTCAATATTCCATTTACTCAAGAGTCTCTCCTCCTTCTTAGGAAATTTTGAATTCTTAGGGGGTTTGAATTTCATAATGTTCTCCTTGACTTCAATAGTTATTTAACTTAAAATCCTCTTGCTGGATTTCTTAAGATTTCTAAAAATGATAGTTTCTTTCCTTCCAGATTCTCCAAATGGCATGGGGAAAGACGAGTCTCCAAATACTCCTGAGAAAGCTATGCTTGAAGGGAGGTCTCCATTGCTCCCAGGCCTGAACAATATCATTTGGGAAAGTCCAGACAATACCAAACCTGGAAAACATAAGATCCCACAAAATAGAAGCAGCAAGACAATGAGGAAAAGGTGATGAATTGTCTCGTCCTTCTTACAATGACAACACCTCCTCTCTTATAAGGTTGTCAATGGTGAGAATGCTTTTGACAACATCTATTAGATTAGGTAGAGCCCTTTGAAAATGAAAACTCTTTAGTGAGGTTCTTCAATTGTGAGAATTCTTTTGTTCAGCATCAAGCCATAGGAAATGATTAATTTTAGGAGTAAGCTCTTTGAACCATATTTTTCTCCAGTCAAAGTGGCAAGGAATTTCACCTGTAAACAATTGATACCTAGTATTAACTGAGTATTCACCATCAAATGACTTGACCCAGATGAACTCATATTTAGATTGAATCTGGCTTATTGGGGTATGACTGAGAATCATTTGGATTTCAGCAAGAAGAGTTCAGAAGCAGGAAACTTCAGTATGTAGGTTCTTCCACTGAAATTTCCCATTGACAATAGATATAATCACCAAGTTTCTATCCAACAACTACTGTGAGGCTGTTTTTGAGTTGTTCCAGGAGCTGTTGTTCTTAAGACTTTGAAATCAACCCATTTATCTTCCCAGAAGAGAATGTCTTCACCATTTCCCAAATTCCATTTGCATCCTTTGTCCAGGGCCCTTCTAGTCTTGACCAAATTATTCCAGAAAGATGGAGCCAAGAGGGGATATCTTCAAGGTTTAGGAAATTTTGAAGCTTTTCCTTGGTCAAGATATCTTTCTTTGATAAGATCAGTCCGAGGATAGTCTTCCTTGAGGAGTCTCCAACTCATTTTAGAGATGAGGGAAGTGTTCATCGTTCTGATATTTTTAATTCCAAGTCCACCCACTCTCTTATTTGTGCAAACCTTGTCCCATACCACTAAATGGAATCTATTTTTCTCCTCTGTACCTATCCATAGGAAGTGTTTCTGAATTCTCTCAATTCTTTCAACAATAGCAACAGGAATAAAGAACATGGACATGATATAGATCGGGAGATTTTGAAACGTGCTCTTGATTAGAAGGAATTTTCCAACATTGGAGAAAATAGTTCCCTTCCAACCAACAAGTTTCTTTTGGAACCTATCAAGAAGCGAATTCCATACATTCAAATACACTTTGTTAGTACCCAAAGGAAAACCAAGATAAGTGGTGGGGAGAGAGTTTATCTCACAACCCAAGATATCAACAATTTTCCTTTGTCTACTGGGAGGGGTATTGAAGAAATAAAGAGAGCTCTTGTCAAAGTTAATCTACTGATCCAAAGCATCTTCATAGGTTTTTAGAATGAGCTCCATCATCTTAGTTTTAAGAATGGAAGCTAGAAGGAGAAGATAATAATAGTATCATCAGCAAAACTGTTGATGTGAGACAGTAATCTCCAGAGAAGTTGGTTTGAATCCCTGAAGATAACCCAAGGTAATAGCTTTGGTGATGGTTCTACTGAGACTATCTACCATTATGATGAAAAGGAAGGGAGAGATAGGGTCTCCCCTTATTATACCTCTATTGCTGGAAAATAAATCTACCATAGTACCATTGAAAATGACCGAGAATCTAGGAGTGGAGATGTATGAGCTGAAAATTTTCCTAAAGTGAGTAGTGAACCCAAATTTCTCCAAAACTTTGTCGAGGAAAATCCAAGAGACCTTATCAAAGGCTTTATTCATGTCTAATTTAATGACCATACCGGACTTTTTGCTTTTTTTCCATAGAATGAATGTTTTTGTGAACCATCACTACATTATCCTGGATAAGTCTACCTTTGAAAAACCCCCTTGCTGATTTGAAATAAGATTTGGAAGAAGCGGTTGAATTCAGATAGTCAAGATTTTTGTGAAAATCTTGTATAAGACATTTGCAAGGCTTATGGGCCTGAAATTTTTGAAATCCTTAGCTCCAGGTTTCTTAGGCACCAAAACAATGAAAGTGTTATTGATCTCCTTGAGGAGCTTTCTAGTTCTGAAAAATTCATTGGCCGCTTTTAGGAGGTCCACAGAGAAAATATCCCAAAATTTCTTGAAAAAAGTTGGCTGAAAACCCATCAAGCCCCAAGGATTTATCCCTTCTAAAGAGAAGATAACCTTTTGCAATTCATCAATGGAAGCAGGTTTTCTGAAAATTTTTAAGTCCCCTTGATCAACAAGGTTATTAGGAATAGAATCAAGAAGTGTATCAACAACATATGAAGAAAAAGAAGTATTATCATTTAAGAGGCTTTTGTAAAAATTCAGAGCTTCAACCTTGATGATATTCTAGTCAGAAGTAACTGATACATCAGCTGAGGATACTTTCGAGATCCTGTTGTGACCTCTATGCTTAAGGGTAGTCATATGAAAGAACTTGGTATTCCTGTCACCTTCTTTGAGCCATAAATCCTGAGACTTTTGCCTCCAGAAAGATTGTTCTCTAGCATAAAGATTATGAAAATTAGACAAGAGAGATTTTTCAAGGATATAATCCTCATAAGACATACCAACCTCTGTAACCCTTTTTTCCAACAAAGATCCATCTCCTCTTTTACCTATTTATTTTGGGTGAAAACATTACCAAACACTTTTCTATTCCAGATCTTACCTTTATTTTTGACATTTTTGAGCTTTTGAATAAATTTGAACTGTGTTGTACCTTTAACTTCCAATATCCACCATTCCTTGATTCTGTCCTTAATGTAAGGGTGGTCAAACCACATTTTTTCAAACTTAAATGAGGAATGGGAAGGCTTATCAGTGATGAGCACCCTAAGCACAATAGGGTTATGACCCGAGTCAATTCTAAGAAGTGAGGAAAGGTGAAAGCCTTGGACAACAACCAATCAACCAAAATAATAGCTCGGTCAAGTCTAACTTGAATGTGATCTTCTCCCACTCTTTTGTTGGACCAAGTATAAGGATTACCATGAAGATCCAAATCAAAGAGATTAGAAGATGAAATGAAATCAGCAAGATCATCCATACCAAAAGTAAAATCAAAGAACCTCCTTTTTTTCAGCTGGAGTGAGCGAGTATTGAAATCTCTAATGACCATCTAGTGTAATTGACCACAATTAGAACCAAATCTTTTAAGATCTTTCCAAATTTTCCTTCTACCATGGAGGGTATTATGAGCATAGCTATTAGAAAGAATCCAAAACATTGAGCTATCATTAGTTTGGAATGTAAATAACAAGGTAATTAGGGGAGGAGAATATCACTTTACTCGAGATTTAAGAAGGGTCCCAAAGAATAGCAATACCTCCTGATGCACCTCTAGAATCAACAGAAACCAACTCATCTTTTTTCCAAATATTTTTGTTACACTTACTCATTGCTTCAGATTTCATCTTGGTTTCTTGGATTGCCATAATGGTGGGTCTACAAGTTTTTCTTAACTCCTTTAGAGTACGTTGTTTTCCACCCCCATTAAGGCCTTTAATGTTCCAAGAGACAAATTTCATCAAAAAATGGGAGAGGATATTTTTCCGGATGGGCCAAATTAGTTTGGGTTTCATCTGCAATAGATTTATCTATTTCATTTTTTCTTTGATCGTTGTTTTTTGGTCTTCCATTTATAGTATTTTCCCCTATATTATCTTTCCTCTTTGAGGATCTAGTGACCCTAGAACAAGAAGATTCCCAATTTCTAGGTGATTTCTTTTTTCAAATAACAAATCATCTAGTATACCTTCAAAGCCTTTAGATTTTTGGGTTTTGGCTTTAACTTGTGTGAAATGCAGGGGATAGAGTATTAGTACTATCAGTCAGCACCTTGATTTTTGTTGGAGTAAGTTCTCCTTCTTCTTTTTCCTCAGGAGTAGGAGTTTTCAACATGTCACTAGTGTTTTTCTCCAACACCGACAGAGGAGAGGCAACAACCCTGCCATTTACAGGTTGTCAATAGTTGTTAAGTGGTTGCTATTCCCCACTGAATCTACTTTCAACTCCAGGGGAGGGATGTTCTCAAGGATCGTGCCAAATTCTTCAAATATAACTTCTAAGGATGATTTCTAAATGGGTTTTTTTATTAAAGAAAGGCATCCCCACCTTTAGTTGGCTGATATGGTTGTTGTAGTGTAGTTGTCCCTGATTCTACTTATATTCCTTTGTAGGGATATCCTCTTGCACCTTGTCATGTGTCTTTCAGAATTACTTCTGAAGAAGGTTGTTGAATAGATTATTTGAGCATAGAGGAATTAAGAGGAGTTAATCCTCCAATAGAGGTTCCTCCGTAACACCTATGACTTTCAAGCGTCCTCCCTATGTTCTTAGTTCTTTAAGTTAAATGAATCTTGACCATTTCACTTTCTTCATCAATCTAAAGACTGAGGTCCACCATTTTTTCCTCTTTAGATTCATTCTCATTATTTAAGACAACATTTTTATCCAGCTTGAGATGTGGAGTCTTTGGATTTTTAGGTCTCGATAATGTCCTACATATAGGAGGTTTCTTAGCCGGAGTTTTGAAGCTTCCTCCTTGTTGTTGCTTATGATTAGGACCTAGAGTTCTAAAAGCTTTTCATTACCATGAGGAGTTTTTTGAGCCCTTTTGGGATTCCTTAAGGTCATATCTCTTTGCTTTCTGGGGATCCAGTGCTAAATCAATAGTCTTTTTTTCCTTTCCTCAAAGATTTTAGAACTAGGGAATTTTCTTGTGAAGTGACCTGGCTTATGGCATTTTGAACATCTCATATGGAAATATTCATAGACAATTAACTGCTTCTAAACCCCCATCTTTGTATTCAACATCACATGATCAGGTAGCTTCTGATCCATATCCGATGAGACACAAAATCTGGCAAAAGCCAACCTAGATCTGTTCCTAGTAAAATTATCTGGTCCTATTAGAGATCCAATAGATCTAGCAATATTCACCAGGATCTCATCATCCTAGAACTGTAAAGGTAGACCTGGTAATCTACACCATATTCAGATTAAACTTGATAAAGAAGAAACCATCAGCCATAGATGAGATTAACCAGTTCTCACCCAGGGGTTCCATTTTCTTATGGACCATTTCCTTGAATTTTCTATATTAGGTTTAGGGTCTAGAAACTTACCCAACAATGCTATCTAGTTTTTTTTAATCTCTTTGTGCAGACAAGCCTTGGGAATTTGAATATTTAATATTCTTGTTATCCTTCAATATTGATAAATAAGATTATGTGTGAGGTACGATAGGACTATTGGGGGCCACATTATTGATAGGTGGTTTCTTAAAAATTCCAACCCATGTTCCTTGATTTTTCATCCTTGACTCTTTGTCTAGCGAAGGGTTAGAAGATTTATGTATCTCAACCTCATTTTTACTATTGGTATTGACTTTGAGGGGTCTAGGGATTCCCAATGGCATGTAAAATGCTCCACAGAAGCTCCCAGGATTGTTGACCACTTCAAAATAACCCACATGAATGACCTCCAAAGCTCAATTGTAGTAAAAAATCAAATTTTCATCCATTAGTAGTGCAGTAACAGTGCTCTCCATTTTATTGATATACATTGCAGAGTATTAAATTAGTTTTAACATAGGGACTAAGACGTGTTCTCTATTCTTAACATTTTTAGAAACCCTTAGTATGCATGACTAAATTGATGTTTAATTTATAAAAAAAAACTATAAATATCCTATTTTGACACTTTAACAAAATGATAAATGGAAAATTATGATTTGTATGAAAATATTGCACTTCCTAATTAGACCTCTTTAGTGGCAGTTAAAAATGAGAACTGTGTTGAAATAAAAAACTCTATCAAAAATAAATTATGAATAGAATTAAAATTTGTGTAAATTTTGATTTTTTCTCTCTCATCTTATTCTTGTTCATGTAAACAAATTGATTATTTACTTTAATAAAATGAACAAATATCTATCTCTAAAACCTAGAAAAGTAGTTACAATTTGAAATGTTGTGGAAAATAGTAGTCTTGTTCAATATCTAAAATGCGATTGAAAATATTGATAAAATTGTTGTATGGGGTGCCCTAACCTTTGCGAAAGCTATGGCAGCATGGTTCTAAGCTTCGGCCGTGGAAGAAATGGATCGATCTCTGCAGCTGAGGATGGACATGGGCTTGGGTGACATCCTCTCAATGAAAACGTTCAGATCCATAACACCCAGGACAATGATGTGGGGTTTTTATAGGGTGTTCTAGTAGCTGATCTGGCCTATCATGGAGGCTCAGGTGGGAGGTACTACCAACACCCTCTACCATCAAAACTGAAAGACCTTGCAGTTGTTATTTCCATTGCTCTTTTTGTACTGTTTCATGGATTTTTGAAGTATGGAATTGAAACATTGGTTGGATCCCCTATGTTGGACTAATCGTCAAACACTGAAGTGTCTGTCTTTGCACCTTCAGGTGGTTTTGAAGTCTGTTTGGAGGCTATGAGTTTGGGGGTTCTAGGGAAAGTTAAAAGTTTTGCTAAGGTGAGAAAATCCTCTGTCTATCATCCACTTAAGGCAATGGATCATGCCAAATCTTCCCCCTCTGTTTGCTTTGGACCATATATTTTGAAAACAGAGACATATTTCAAGGAGAAGGGCATTATTTACAGATTGAACAGAATTTTCCTTGGCCTGCCAGCTCTTCATGATTAGATCTCTTCATCTTGGAAGCCATTAATGGATGGTAAATTTGACATTTACCCCTCAACCAGTGGTTTTTTCATTGTTATCTTTGATATTACCTCTGATAGAGATTTAATTCTTGCTAGATTATGGGATTTTCAATCCCACTTTTTTCTCATGAATCCATGGTTTCCACTTTTTAATCCTTTAACATAAACTTTCCAAATCAAACCTATTTGGATTCATTTAACATATATCCCTCTTTAGTTTGGGATGAGAAATTTTTAATCTCCATTGGGAATGCTTTGGGAAAAACACTAGCTATTGATTTAAAAACATTTTTGTATGAGTACACTATGTATGCCCGCATTCTAATTGACATGAACACTTCAATAAAATTTCCTCCTTCTATTGATCTTATGGTTGAGGAAAAAATTTGGACTCAAAACTTGGACTTTGAAGGTTACCCCTTCAGATGGATAACTTGCTTCTTGCTTGGACACTTAGCTGTGGATTGAAAGTTTAGGAAGAAACATGAAAGTAGACAAAAGTCTTGGTGGAAGAATGTTGATCCAAGCCTTTTGGTTGTTGACAGTCAATCAGATTCTAGGTCTAAGGATGGTTTTGTGAATGAGGATGTTGAGGCTTTAGAGATGACAATGGATCCCCCTTTTTCTACCCCTGTAGAGAAGGCTCCTTCCCTTATTTCTGAGGTTGGGACTTTATCACTTCCTCTTGGTTACAAGGAGGAAAACAATCATTTTGAAATATGGATTATGGTTCACATAAATGAAAAGGTAAATACGAATACCGGTGATGGTTGGTATACTGTGAACAGAAGGAAGAAAAGGAGTAATACCCCGTTTGATGTTCCCCCAGTCCCTGGCATGACAACCTTGTTACTAATCCTAGGAGACTGGTGTGTAGGTGCTTTCGTTGACCATTGTTGACCTTGTCTAGGTCGCAGTGAATATTTTTCACCTTCCCTCTCCTTCTTGCCTTTCGGGTCATTGTCGACACCCCAAACTGTGGACCTCGTAGCATCATGGATGATTATCCGGTTAAAGGAAAATTTGGTTCTCGGCTCTTCGAGTTTGTCGGGTCGTCGACATTAATAGGATTAATAATTATTATCATTATTAAGCCGTAAAATCATTAAAATAATGTTTATAATACTATTATAATTCATATCGCCGACTTCGATCAGTTGCTTTTGTGTCAAAATTTTATCACTGGTAATGGATTGACTTTAAGTTATATTTTATTTATTTGTCTACTTCATTTTAGGGTTTTATGACGTTTTTAGATTAAAACAAACAAAAAGAAATAGATAAATAAATTTAAAAGGAATTAAAAATAAAAAAATCAAAATGCCCGTGAATGTTGGGCGGTTTAGGGCAAAGTGGAAGAAGGGAAAAAGTCAAAAAATCACACTTAGGGTTTTGTTTTTTTGGCTTTTGGAATGCGTTAGTTTTAGCATGGGGCAACTGGTTTGGGGAACAGGGATCTACACAGAAGGAGTTTTGTTGAAGAGGCCTTGGAATATTTTCAAGAAAATGAATTTGATGCACGTGTAAAGCCAGACTCCACAACCATTTTCGGCATCCTCCCAGGCCGCACCACACACCTGTGTGGGAAAATCAAGAAAAATGGAGGAGGATTTTCCTCTGTTTGGTTTGTCACGTTGCCAACATCCTTCCAGCCTGCATGCAAAAACTCGAGCTCCAGACCTGCATGGGCTCCCATCAAAGCAAAAAGGAGAAGGAACTTTTGTCAGATGTTGCAGTTGTTAGTGCCCTAGTAGATACATATGTAAAACGTGGAAGCATGTGAGCTGTTTGACTAAATGCCTGGAAGAAATGCAGTTCTCATGGACTGCAATGATTTTGGGATATGCACAAAATGGTTTTGTTGAAAATGCATTGGAACATTTCAAGTAAAATACGGTTGGCAGGTTTGAAGCCACACCCCACAACCTTTACTGCTATCTTCCCAGCTGTGCCAAAATGGGAGCTTAGAATAGTTGGACATCCATCAAAGCATCATGGAAGATAATGGTCTTTAAATGTCTTGTCAGGTGCCTAGAATGACATGTATGCAAAATGTGAAGGCATACACAACGCATGTGAACTGTTCAAAAAAATACCGGAAAGATATGTGGTCTCCTGGACTGCAATGATAGCAGGATATGCAAAAAATGGGTCTGTTAAAAAGGCCTGTGAACTGTTTGACAGAATGCCTCAAAGAGATGTGGTCTTATGGAACATACCCTGACCATGTAAGCTTCATTTTTGTTTAATTAGCTTTCAGCCATGCAGGTTCAGTGCATGAGGGTTGTAAATACTTCGATGGCATGAGTGCCTCTTGTAGAATCATGCCTAGAATTAATCATTATGTTTGCTTGGTTTTTGATGAGCACATGAGAATGTGCAAAATGTGGAGGCATGCTTAAGGCATGTGAAGTGTTTGACTAAATGCCTTCAAAAATCATGGTCTAATGGTTGCAAGATTTGAGGCTATGCACAAAAGGAGGAAGATCTCATTCTATCCAAACAACAACAATAAGAAACCATTTGATCATGCTCAACAAGTGGTGGGTCGAATCCAGAAGGTAGGAGAAATGTGATCAGAGTAGTGGAATGGTTTTCAAATATGTAGTTACAAATTTTATTGATAGACGTGTATGTTAAATGGTGGAGCTGTGGATGCTCGTGATCTGGTTGACGAAGTGCCCAAGCAAGATGCTGAACCAAATCCTGCGGCTTCGACCGACTTCATTCTCCAGGCATGGTTCTTCTTCCCTTACCTCTCATAATTCTCATGTTTTAGTTCTCTTTTGCAACTAAATAGAATTTTAAATTATTAGGATTTTTAATACAGTTAAATGTTCCTTCAACTCGTTGCAAAACAATAATTTGTCATGTCGTAATTCACAAAGTCATTATAACTCGTCTACTTTAAACCATGAACTATCACCCTCACTTCGAGATGATTTAGAAAACTCTTAGCCATCTTTATCACTCCAATGTTGTTTTATCGAATAGACGAATTTGACTCCCCATTGATAAAGTTGACCTTCTCCCTGTTTTAAATAGTTAAATTTTGTATTTTTCGGAGACTCACTAAGTACCCTTCGTAACTCTGGAAACAAGATGTGAAGTTTCATTCGTGTACCTTGGTATACGAGGAGTCACCTTGACCTTTGGTTTGACCCGAAACGAACATATGACATCCTTTTGACGCTCTTATAGGAGCCCTGTTACACTGGTTTACAACAGTAGAAAGCTGTTAAATCTAGAAAGTTGGCTTTCATTTTGAACCGCCATTTGAAACCTGGATGGAGAAATTACTTCCCGTCTTCGCAAACCTCTAGTGTTTATACTAGACAATTGCATGGAACATTCAGTATAGGAAAGAGCAACTTTTCGGGATAGTTTGGCGAAGCCATTTTGTAGGCCTCCGGTCACAGTTTGACGAGGTCAAACTGGACCAATTTCATCTTGTCGCTCCAGAAAACTTGTCACCGTTTGAAAATGGTTTTCTAGTTCTCAGTCCCGTCGACTCTGATGAATTCTCCTTATATAGGGGAACTAGTAGGAGATGTCTCATTGCGTGCTCCTCCATCGAACGTCAGTTTTGGATGCGGTTTTCTGGGCCCTCGAGCTAACTTTTGTCATTTTACAACTGGGTGAACTACGACCAGTGGCCCCAGAAAACTAGCCGCCAAACGCAAACCGTTCACTCTTTTTCAATTCCGTCAGTTGCTATGAACTCTTGGTATATCTAGGGACACGTAGAAAGTTAATCATGGTGTGCATTCTCATCGGAAGATAACTTTTGGAAGTGGTTTCTTAGCCTCCAAGCCCATTTTGAACGTTTTGTAGCTAGTGAGAAAATGTAAAAATAGAAAGCTGCGGGACCCTCGTAGGGTTGCCAAATCACCCTGAAACTTTTAACACATGTAAATAACTGTTTAAAACACTATAATGAAACTTGTTGTGTGTATTAGAACTTTTGACAAAATGGTGTTTTCTCTCTCTACCCTTCTCTTTCTCTCTCCTGGGATACAAAAAGAAGCAAACTGACATGTAATGAATACATGTCTCTAAAAAAATTTTATTTCGATTGCAAATTGTAATTATTATCATATGTAAATGGGAAACTGAAAAAATGATAATTATGTTAGATTAGGGTGGATGCCATGCCAGCGATTTATCGCTGATATCTTGCTCACGTGGTTTTTGCAGGATGAAAGAATGATGACGTAAAGGTGTTGAGTAATTCATTGTTTATTTTTTTATTATCATTGAAAGACTTATTGTTGAAATTGGTAGTATGTAAAAAAGTTAGATTAAATAAGTGCTTGAGAAATTGGTTTTTCTTTCATGGATGTTATTTTGATCCCAAAATTTGTTATGGTAAAAGTGTAATACAAATGTCAAAAGGAATTGAAATTAATACTTTGTAGTGAACTTTCATTGTGCAATTATTGGTTTAATAATTGGTGTTGTGCTTCTTACCTTGAAAATGTAATAAAGGAACCTAACCACAACAGTCAACCCTAGTTCAAAATTTGTATATAACTAACCTGCATGTTGATCCCTTAGCATAGAAAACTAAGACCTTCAAACGAACCTTTACACTCGATGGAACATCCTAGGTTAGGTAAATAAAACCCCTAGTTGGAGTTTACCATCATAGTAGGTACGTTTATGTCATCGACATAAACCAGACATATAGGAGAACACCATAAATTTTGCAGAATGAATTTCATGGTCCAACTTCATGGAGCTAGTATAGTGGTTTCTATTCTAAATTTTGGTAATCAATAGATCCTCTTAGATATGTACTCTCTTGACAGGTGCTTGATCACCAGGGGTTGATGGGAAGACCATTTCAACCTAAGTCACCTTATGAGTCCTTGTTCGAAGGAATTAAACTAAACCCTAGTGGATGGATACCTTGTTTCTATCAAACTATAACATCTTGGTATTTTCTTTGAAGATGTTGTTTAGTAACCTAAAATGTGTAATCTTGTCCTTAAAATCCCTTGTTGAGGTCATTTTATGGCATTAAGGAATAAAGCATATTTCTTATGCAGAAACCAAATCAAAGATATGGGATCTTCGGAACATAGTCACTTGTGGTTCATGTGTAGTTTATAATGCTTCTAATCATGTACTTCCTTCAAGATGTTAGACAAGTACTTTCGTAACTCTTTTGTTTTGAAAACGATGCTAAGAACAAGACCATAGTGCGATGTAAAAGCATATCATATAAGATGAAAACGAGATTGGAGATTAGGATTAAGGTCACTCTTGGAGTCCTTATAACTTAATTAAACATTTTCATGTGTTGCAAAGAATATAAATTTCCTTGGTGTGACCAAACTTCAAGAAAACAAAAGATATAAATATAAATGGAAGTCATAAGTTATTGAACTTTAACTAACTATGGTAGCGAAATAACTATTCCATGATCGATGGATGTTCTTGGGGAAAAAGGCTATCTTGAATCTATGTCTTCCTTAATCCCAAGATTTCATCTTGACATCACGTTAGGTTCACTTGTGTAGCAAGGTTAAATTTTAAACATTGAATAAGCGTTTGAGAAGCATAATCTTAACATAAGAATGAGAGAATTGGAATTTTGTATGAAATTTGAAATATGGAAAATACTTATGTAAGTTATGAAGATTGTCATAAGGGTAAAGAGAAAAATTAAATGGTTGAACAATAAGTGAAATGTGAAATGAATTTTCAGAACATGTAGGTGGAAAAAGGGAGAAAATTATGCTTACATAATAATGTTCTTGGAATGTTAGTCGTAACTAAAATACATTTAAAGTAATGATGTGTTGTGGGTTCACCATTCCTAAAGTCACGTTTCTTGTGGTTGGGTCATTGCTAGTATTCGTTCGTTGGAAAAAGTGTGGCATCGACATGCCAATGTCATTTGCATGTGTCTATGTGAGTCGATGACTTATGTGATTTTCACATGTGAGTCGAGTTTCTGTACTTGGAGCCCTTACTGTGTTGTGTGTAGTGAGCAATGTAAGTCAAAAAAAAAAATTATCCTGGTATTTTACTGTTGTATTTGGGTGTGTAAAATGTGGGCACTACATATGGTATCAGAGCAGAGGTTCATGCTCTCGAACCTCTGGGATGGATTGGAGTTGTGATGATTCTGCATGATATGATGATGATGATGGGTGTTTCATGATGGTGATAAATATTGGAAGAGTAATGTGTTTTAAGAGTGATGTGATCTATGTCGTAATTGTGATAATGTGAACGCACATGATGTGTATGTCACTTAGTGCACATGTTGATGTGCTGGGGATGGGATTATTCTCTCTCCTTCATGTGGATTCTATGAAGAATTCACGTGTGAATTACTGATGAGAGTATTGACTCTCCTTTTCGTGGATCCAATGAGGAATCCGTGTGTGATGTACCACCTTGTTTTGTGTGAATGGAATGATATTGTGAATTGCAGAGTGTTGGAACATTTTGACCTTATGTGATGTGAAGATGTATTGATGTATTGCATGAAAAATTGATGTAAAGTGAATTGAATTTATTATGATGTCGTCACCGTGTTGTTATGAGTCATGTGTATCACTGTGTTGTATCACAAAGGGATTATATGTCGTAATGTTAGACATTGTTTTCCTCATACATATAATTCATGTAATATGTGATGGTTCATGTCATGATTTAGGGGCATATGGTGAGTATGATCCCTAGTGTACAGTGATTGCACTTTGGGTGCAGGATGTGGTAATGTGATGTATCGTAACCCGTGAAGGTAATGATTGTGTTATACCCTGTATATTTATACCATGCGTAAGACGTTATGGTTGTTGTGTGTGAATTACCATTGTGTTTGTGATGTAGTGATGTGTATGTTGTGGACCTTACACTAGATGACCCTAAGGGAATAAATTGTCAAGAGTGTATGTGTGGAGAGAGGAGGCGTGGACCAGGTTTGTCATAATCTTGAGCTGAGTACAAGTGAGAAAGTGGAGTCTTATATAGACTGAAAACCCACTTTTATCTGTTTAGTATACTTCGAGCTTGCTCAGTATATTGTGGGTGCGCACCACCTTAGGCTCAACTTATGCAACCTTGTGTCCCCTGCTCTTTCCTATTGGATTGTTCATTGAATAATCCTATGTGATTTTGACTATGTTGATCCTTGTGGGAGTTTGGAGTTATGATTCAGGCAGAGATGATGACAGTTACATTATTTGATATACTCATTTCTGGTTACATGTATATTTTCACGAGCTGAGGCTCGATGTCTGAGTGCCAGCAACTCGATGAGTACCCCTTTGGTGGCGGTATGAGGCCACATAGTGATTGTGATGTGCTATTTTCTCATTACGTATTTTATTCGTAAATTAATCTTTCTCTTTTAGCTAGAACCAGCCATTTTCTTGATTGACATGTTCTTATATTTTGGGCATTTATTTGATTGTTGCATTAACATTTGGATTTTGCACTAACCATGGCTAATTAGCCATTTGTTTTTCTTGGTTTTAAAACTTTCTTTTCATATTTAAAAGTTTTGTAGCCTAGCCCAAGGCTTTTGATTTTTCCACTTGGCATTTGAATGGATTGTTATGCTGGTTCTAATGTCGTAATGTGTTGGAATAGGGTCATGGGATTAACCATGGAGTGGTTGAACCTATGGACCCGCTTCGTTGTATGGGGGTACGCCCCAAGGAGTTACAGATAACTAGCGGGTTGTTGAACCACGAGTTATTATGTCACTTGGGTTGGGGGTGACGGGGCTCTATGTGCCTAGGGCCATAGGGTGACCCGGCCTCATTTAAAAGGAGAAAGGAGACGGGCCTCTATGGTTGAGTGACCTGTTATTCTTTATGGCACTCTATGGTTGAGTGACCTGATATTCTTGATGGGGCTCTATGGTTGAGTGACCCGACTTGGTTTTGGCACTATGTTTCTTCCTCTTGGGAGGTATATGGAGTTTATCTGGTGATGCTTTGGGGAGGTATATGGAGTTGTATTCTGTTGCTTTTGGAGATATCTGGAGTTGTTTCGTGATGCCTTGTGATGTGAGGAGATTGGTATAGTGAGTTATGTGTACCTGTATGAGTCTTTTTGACACCTTGTTATGTATGAGGCTTGACTCTCCCCTTGGTTGGTATGGACTATTGGATATTGGATTGGAACTATGTTGTTACAGTCATGGATTGTTTTGGGTCATGTGATACCCGTTGTATATGTATCAGCGTGTTGACTGGGTTTGTCAGTCATATGTGTGTACTAGATCTATGTCTAGGATGTAATTGTTGGAAATTATTTGCTATGTGGTCTACTTGTTGTCATTCCATGGTTTGGTGAAACCCTTGTGATGTGATACGGTCGTGAAAGTATGTAAAAGTATGCTTGTGAAAATTAGGTGTTGTGTATAACCTTGGTAGGGTGTTGTGACTGTAGTTCATGATGGGAACCCACAGGAATGAATAAACTAAAATTCGATAAAAATGAAATTTTAAAGGACTTGAATTAAGAATAATGTTAATGGAAAGAGATTAATGAAATAACGAATAAGAGAGAACTGCCAATCTTCACAGAACCTTGAAAGTTAAAATTTCTACCAATTGTTCCTAGGGCCACCCCGTGACCGTGCTTTTGTGTCTGAAATCTTAACCTTAGAGCGTGCCTTCGCCTTATTCATTCCTTGTTGTTTACCATTTCTCCTTCTTCATTGTATGTCACATCGAGGATGATGCTTTCTTAAGGGGAGGAGGATGTAATGCCCCATTCGATGTTCCCCCAGTCCCTGGCATGACGACCTTGTTGCTAAGCCTGGGAGACTTGTGTGTGTGTGCTTTCATTGACCGTTGTTGACCTTGTCCAGGTCGCAGTGAAGATTTTTCACCTTCCCTCTCCTTCTTGCCTTTCGGGTCATTGTCGACACCCCAAACTGTGGACCTCGTAGCATCATGGACGACTATCTGGTTAAAGGAAAATTTGGTTCTCGGCTCTTCGAGTTTGTTGGGTCATCGACATTAATAGGATTAATAATTATTATCATTATTAAGCCATAAAATCATTAAAATAATGTTTATAATACTATTATAACTCATATCACCGACTTCGATCAGTCGCTTTTGTGTCAAAATTTTATCTCTGGTAATGGATTGACTTTAAGTTATATTTTATTTATTTGTCTACTTCGTTTTAGGGTTTTATGACATTTTTAGATTAAAACAAACAAAAAGAAATAGATAAATAAATTTAAAAGGAATTAAAAAAAATAAAATCAAAATGCCGTGAATGTTGGGCGGTTTAGGGCAAAGTGGAAGAAGGCGAAAAAGTCCAAAAATCACAGTTAGGGTTTTGTTTTTTTTTTGGCTTTTGGAATGCGTTAGTTTTGGGCATGGGGCGGCTGGTTTGGGGGCGCAGGGATCTGCACAGAATGGAGTTTGTTGAAGAGACCTTGGAAGCTTTCAAGCAAATGCATTTGATGTGCATAAAGCTAGACTCCACAACCATTTTCAGCATCCTCCCAGGCCGCGCCACACACTTGCATGGGAAAATCAAGCAAATGGAGGAGGATTTTTGTCTGTTTTTTGTCATGTTTGCCAGCATCCTTCCAACATCACATGCAAAATGCGCCCAAACCTGTGTGGGCTCCCATCAAAGCAAAAATGCAAAGGAACTTTTTCAGATGTTGCAGTCATAATTGCCCTAGTAGATACATATGTAAAATGTGGAAGCATGTGAACTGTTTGACTAAATGTGTGTAAGAAATGTAATTCCATGGACTGCAATGATTTTGGGATATGCACAAAATGGTTTTGTTGAAGCTACATTGGAACATTTCAAGAAAAATACAAATGGTAGTTTGAAGCCACAGTTTGCTGCTATCTTCCCAGCCTATGCCAAATGGGAAAATTTAGAACATTCACATCCATCAAAGCATCATGGAAAGATAATATTTTTTAAAATGTCTTGTCAGGTGCCCAGATTGCATGATATGCAAAAAATGTGAAGTCATTTAAAATGCATGTGAACTGTTTGATAAAATGCCTCAAAGAAATGTGGTCTCATGGAATGCCATGATAGCAGCATATGCACAAAATGGATGTGTAGAAAAGGCCTGGATCTATTTGACAGAATGCCTCAAATATATGTGGTCTTATGGAACATACCCTGACCATGTAAGCTTCATTTTTTGTTTAATTAGCTTTCAACCATGCTAGTTCAGTGCATGAGGGTTGTAAATACTTCGATGGCATGAGTGCCTCTTGTAGAATCATGCCTAGAATTAATCGTTATGCTTGCTTGGTGCATGAGCACATGAGAATGTGTTAAAATTAATGGAGGCATGCTTAAGGCATGTGAAGTTTTTGAAAATGCCTTCAAAAATATTGGTCTAATGGTTGCAAGATTTGAGGCTATGTGTTGAAAAGGAGGAAGATCTGTTCTAACACCTGCAATGTGACAATAAGAAACCATTTGATCATGCTCAATGAGTGGTTGGTCGAATCACAAAAGGAGAAATGTGATGAGTACATGGGTTTGCAAATATGGTTACAGATTGGTTTGATAGACGTGTATGTTAAATGGTGGAGCTGTGGATGCTCGTGAACTGGTTGACAAGTGCCCAAGCAAGAGTGTGAACCACTTGGAGCCCCTTGTACCATTTCACTCACTTCATTCTCCAGGCATGGTTCTTCTTCCCTTACCTCTCATAATTCTCATGTTTTAGTTCTCTTTTGCAACTAAATAGAATTTTAAATTATTAGGATTTTTAATACAGTTAAATGTTCCTTCAACTCATTGCAAAACAATAAATTGTCGTGTCGTAACTCACGAAGTCATTATAACTCATCTACTTTAAACCATGAACTATCACCCTCACTTCGAGATGATTTAGAAAACTCTTACCCATCTTGATCGCTCCAATATTGTTTTATCGACCAGATGAATTTGACTCCCCATTGATAAAGTTGACCTTCTCCCTGTTTTAAATAGCTAAAGTTTGCAATTTTTCAGAGATTCACTAAGTACCCTTCGCAACTCTGGAAACAAGATGTGAAGTTTCATTCATGTACCTTGGTATACGAGGAGTCACCTTGACCTTTGGTTTGACCCGAAACGAACATATGACATCCTTTTGACGCTCTTATAGGAGCCCTGTTACACTGGTTTACAACAGTAGAAAGCTGTTAAATCTAGAAAGTTGGCTTTCGTTTTGAACCGCCATTTGAAACCTGAATGGAGAAATTACTTCCCGTCTTCGCAAACCTCTAGTGTTTATACTAGAAAATTGCATGGAACATTCAGTATAGGAAAGAGAACTTTTTGGGATAGTTTGGCGAAGCCATTTTGTAGGCCTCCGGTCGCAGTTTGACGAGGTCAAACTGGACCAATTTCATCTTGTCGCTCCAGAAAACTTGTCACCGTTTGAAAATGGTTTTCTAGTTCTCAGTCCCGTCGACTCTGATGAATTCTCCTTATATAGGGGAACTAGTAGGAGATGTCTCGTTGCATGCTCCTCCATCGAACATCAGTTTTGGACGTGGTTTTCTGGGCCCTCGAGCTAACTTTTGTCATTTTACAACTGGGTGAACTACGACCAGTGGCCCCAGAAAACTAGCCGCCAAACGCAAACCGTTCGCTCTTTTTCAATTCCGTCAGTTGCTATGAACTCTTGGTATATCTGGGGACACGTAGAAAGTTAATCGTGGTGTGCATTCTCATCGGAAGATAACTTTTGGAAGTAGTTTCTTAGCCTCCGAGCCCATTTTGAACGTTTTGTAGCTAGTGAGAAAATGTAAAAATAGAAAGCTGCTGGACCCTCGTAGGGTTGCCAAATCACCCTGGAAAATTTTAAAACATGTAAATAATTGTTTAAAACACTATAATGTAACTTGTTGTGTGTATTAGAACTTTTGACAAAATGGTGTTTTCTCTCTCTTCCCTTCTCTTTCTCTCTCCTGGGTGACAAAAAGAAGTAAAATGAAATGTAATGGATACATATCTCTAAACCCTTCTATTTTGATTTCAAATTGTAATTATTATCAGATGTAAATGGGAAACTGAAAAATGATAATTATGTTGATTAGGGTGGATGCCATGCCAGCGATTTATCGCTGATATCTTGCTCACGTGGTTTTTGCAGGATGGAAAGAATGATGACGAAAAAGGCGTTGAGTAATTCAATTGTTTATTTTTGGTATTATTGTTGAAAGACTTATTAGTCTCTTGAAATTGGTAGTATGTAAAATTTGTTAGATTATTAAGTGCTTGAGAAATTGGTATTTCTTTCATGGATGTTATTTTGATCCCAAAATTTGTTATGGTAAAAGGGTGAAATACAAATGTCAAAAGAAATTGAAATTAATACTTTGTAGTGAACTTTCATTGTGCAATAATTGATTTAATAATTGGTGTTATCTTCTTACCTTGAAAATGTAATAAAGGAACCTAATGGGAACACTCAACCTTAGTTCAAAATTTCGTATATAACTAACCTGCATGTGTGAATCCCTTAGCATAGAAAAATTTGACCTTCAGAACGAACTTAAGCTTTGCACTCGATGGAACATCCTAGGTTAGGTAAATAAAACCCCTAGTTGGAGTTTACCATCATAGTCAGGTATGTTTAGCGACATTGACATGAACCCATATTTATAGGAATGACATGGTCCAACTTTATCCATCAGTATGTGGTTTCTTCTAGTTTTGGTAATCATGAGAAGTGGAATGTGGTCTCTTCAGGTCCGACACCAGGTTGAGTGTGAAGACCGCTAGTGACAAGTCACCTTATGAGTCCTTGTTCGAAGGAACGATTAATCTATAATAGCTACCTTGGTTTCTATCAAAATAACATAGTGGTATTAGGATCTTAAATTGTGGTTTAGTAAACTATAATTTAACTGTCATGCGAAATTGAGTTGAAAGATCTTATATAGAGAACCTGAGGCGTAATCATTAATCCCTTGTGCATATTTAAGGAATAAACCAAACCTCAATCATGCAATGCAAGGATATGGATTTCAGAACATAGATCACTTGTGGTTCATGTATAGTTTATAATGCTCCTATCATGTACCCCTTCAAGATGTTAGTCAAATACTTTGTAACTCTTTTGATTTGAAAACAATGCTAAGAACGAGACCATAGTGTGATGTAAGAGCATATCATATAAGATGAAAATGAGATTGGAGATTAGGATTAAGGTCACTCTTGGAGTCCTTATAACTTAATTAAACATTTTCATGTGTTGCAAAGAATATAAATTGCCTTGGTGTGACCAAACTTCGAGAAAACAAAAGATATATAAATATAAATGGAAGTCAATAAGTTATTGAACTTTAATTAACTGGTAGCGAAATAACTATTCCGTGATCGATGGATGTTCTTGGGAAAAAGCTATTTCGAATCTATGTCTTCCTTAATCCCAAGATTTCATCTTGACATCATGTTAGGTTCACTTGTGTAGCAAGGTTAAATTTTAAACATTGAATAAGCATTTTGGGAAGCATAATCTTAACATAAGAATGAGAGAATTAGAATTTTGTATGAAATTTGAAATATGGAAAATACTTATGTAAGTTATGAAGATTGTCATAAGGGTAAAGAGCAAAATTAAATGGTTGAACAATAAGTGAAATGTGAAACAAATTTTCAGAACATGTAGGTGGAAAAAGGGAGAAAATTATACTTACATAATAATGTTCTTGGAATGTTAACGTAACTAAAATACATTTAAAGTAATGATGTGTTGTGGGTTCATCCGTTCCTTAAGTCATGTTTCTTGTGGTTGGGTCATTGCTAGTATTCATTCATTGGGAAAAGTGTGGCATCGACATGCCTATGTCATTTGCATGTGTCTATGTGAGTCGATGACTTATGTGATTGTCATATGTGAGTCGAGTTTTGTACTTGGAGCCCTTACTGTGTTGTGTGTAGTGAAAATTTTAGGAGGTAGGGTTTTAGGTTTGAAGATGTATAAAACATAAGGCATCACTTGGTATGAAGCTTTAATGATCACAAAGGTGCCTAATATTAGATAACACATCTGATTTGTTTTTAATATAAGCACTATTATACCTATGGGCTCATCTTGAAACAAAAAAGATCCTAGTAATATAGTCAATACATACTAAAGTGATGTTTTAGGATGAATGCTAATGTGAAAAATATTAGTGATGGGTTGATCCCAAGATGGAAAATGAGTATAACATGATGGATCTAGATTGATTAAGCTTCAACTAGAAAACTGGAATATGAAACTCCCTTGGTTATAACTGTAGCCATTTTGGATAAAATTGGAATCCTCTATCCATCTCACCATCAGTGGTTAAATAACATACTTGAGATTCAATAGATCATCTCTCTTCTTTAAGAACCAAAGAGGGATGAACAGAAAAATTGTTATCATATATTTTTTTACAAAGTCGAATACTATTTATTTTCTATTTTATTTTAATAGTAAGAAAAAAATGAGATCCATTTATTTTTGTTTATGGTCTATATGTTATGACTAATTCTAAAGGTTTGTTTCTACGAGAGATTAATTATTTGTCTCTTCCTATAGAAACATGATTACTTAAAGATGAGGAAAAACCTAAAGAGGAAAATATAAACAACGTTAACTTTGTGCATACGGAATTTATTATTCCATAAGAATTTAATTCATAAATTGTAAAAAATGATCATGACAGGCATATTCCCACTTATGAAAATTGGTATAGACATCATAATAATGTATCATAAGAATTTTATCCTCTCCCTAATCTACTCCTGATAAAGTGATAGATTTTTTTAGTTGTAGTCCAAGAATATTAAATTATATAAACTCCATTAAATACATTAGTTAGATTCAACATATTTAAATCACCCAAAACCATGAACTATTGCTTATCAAAGCTCTACATTCAAAGGACAAATAGTATTTTACTTTGTGCATATTACGAAAATATATGTTACTAACTAATGCAATAAAACTAAAATTCAATACCTTCCACTCCTCAATCTTTGGATTTCCCACTCTAAACTGCTAAGGACATCCTAACAAATTATAATCTGATCGATCCTTGTAGAGAAAATCAGTAAACTTGGTTTCAATCCAAGTTTTGTTTGCTTCATTTTGTTTCTTGCAAATATTAACAATGGCCTCGTTAAATTATTTTCAAGATAGAATGTGAGCCTTTCAAAACTATATCCTTGAATGTAAAGAATTGTAAGTGTCTTTGGCCAAAAACAATTGGACAAAAATCATGTGATGGCCATCTAGTATGTATAAATGCACATCATTCCTTTTCAGGTCAGCCAAATCATTAATTTCCACAACCTCCTTCGTAGACTACAAGAAGGGAAGAAGAATTGTGTCCCTTTTTGTAGGAATAACATTTATAAACATGGAATGGACAAAAAGGTAAACAGTATCCTCATCTATTGGAAGGTACTGATACTTTGGAGGTGTTACATGGCACCTAGAAATGTCAATTGAATACATCACCATTGAACAAAAATAAATCAATGTGTTAAATGGTTGAATATTTTTCTTTCTCAAATACATTGGTTACTTTCTTCAATAATGCAGTCGATCTATTATTCTTTTTTAACTCGTGCAATTTAACTTAGATGGGTTAATCTATAATTTAGACAAATAAGTTCACCTTATCATAGTAAATATATTGGTATGTTTTGGAGGAGTAAACTAACCTTTTCTATTCAAATGATGACAAACGAAAGAGAAAGTATCATATCTTTTTTTTAATACTAAAATCATACCATTATGAATTTCAACTAGATTTACACATCCAATTTTGTCACACTCTATAAAATTTCCCAAATTCCAACCATATCTAGAACATGAACCAATATGGATTTGTATTGAGGCTTGCATTTCATGTTTCCTAAATAAGAAAACTTTCAACTCCATATCCAAAATAAAAAACTTATTGATTTTAATGTCAATGCATCCAACTAGAATATACATTGTTCCCGGATCAATAAATTTTGAGGATAGAACCATACTGACTTCCTGTTATACATCATCAGTAAAAAAAAATAACCATAGGTCGGCATGGTATTTTTCAAGGGAATGGATTTCTACAAATCATTCCTTGTCTATTTTATTCCAACACTTAGCCCCTTCAATGAAAGGAATTTCTTTGAACGGAGTTCGACCAATGGAAGACATATTACCTGTAATTTGAATGAAACACATTAATAATTCGTAATTATATGAAGCTTAGAATATGTTAGTATTTTCCATCAAATTCATGTTAAGTTTCGTATATGTTTGTTAGTATTTTCCATCGACTCCATGTTAATATATTTGTGTAACAAGAAAGGGATAGTGACTCCATGTTAACTTTCATATATTTCATACAACTTATAACAATATACTTACTTTATTGTTATTTACGACTTATACAATGGAAAATCATAGTGACCGCTAGGCTATAAATTTACGTAAGTGTAATAGAAAATGTTATCATGAAATTAGATCTATTATTCTTTATGACTTGTAAGTAAACTAAAAGTAATAATCTCTTTTTCTAAGAAGGAACAAGGTATTCCATCAACAAGCTATCAAATACACACTCCTATTACTTTTATCTTGCATACAAGTGAATATCATCAAAATATCATTGTTGATCTTAATTGACTGTTGAATTTAGGGTTAGAGAAACAAACCATATTAGTGGAACTAGTCAAGACGAATATATGGAAAACAAAAATTGAAAATAATAAATTCTTCAGCTTAGCGGCCATTACGAATCCCCTAAACAAGATAACCATTGCACATTACCATGGATTTTCCTATCCTACATACAAATGGGTAACATTAATCTTTATTTTTTACTCTTTAACACATATTGAAATTAGTATCAATATGTATCTAATCGTTGTAAGAAACTCTAAAGCTTAGCGGTCACCAGGCTTCATCTTGAAATGGTGTCAAATATATGTGGCTGATAACTATGTTATCTGACATACAAATGGATATCATTAAACTGTTTTTTCTTTATTGTCTCATATGGAATATAAGGATTATCCTAGTAGTCGTATGTCTCTTATGTTCCTTACTATGTATCAAAGTAGAGTAATAAAATTAAATCCTATCAACCGCTAGGCTTCGCCTCAACATGGTATGAAGTGCAAGTCTCCATTAAATTTCTTATCTAGCATTCAAATGGTTAGCATAATACATTCTTTATTGTTTAACATTACTTTTGAATAGGAATATCCTTGCAATCGCAAGGCTCTAATGTCTCTTACTCTAAATATTTGGTTAGATTAACAAATCATATTAATGGAACTTATCCCAAAGTGTTCAATCCAATGTTCACGTTTCGAAAGGATCAAACTTCATTTTCACCTATCAAAATGATTATACTTGAGTCAAATAACCTCCAATGTTCCTTACATTATATGAAAGGAACGTAAGAAAATTTAGAGCTTATTGGCTGCTAGGATTCTCCTCGACATTTAAATGGATAACATAAAACATTATTTTCTTAATAGAAAAATAAAAAGAGTAATACTATATATATGAAATATGCTCATAACACTTATGAAACTCATCATACACTCGATCCTCTAAAATCATTCTTTCACCACCTATGGAAATAGACTCAGGTTCATTAAAATGATATAGGTCATATTTAGGTTGAATTAGATGATCAAGGATTTGAGGGTGTATGTGGTGATCTAGTAAATTAAGGGGACTTGATTCATTATTATAGAAAAAAAAATCATGGTCAAATTCGAAAAGTGTTGAAGTAGAGGGAGGGTGTGATCATTTAACAAGTGGAGGAAATTCCTCACGATCCAGAGTATTCATAGACTCATCACCATTAACCTTGCAAAACACATTACTCTTGTCATATAAATGAAATTATTGTGCAACGATTTATTAAACATATAACTTATCTTCTTATACTTCCCTAATAAGGTTATAACATGAATCAATCGTCAGTCCATTTTCATTTTCACCATGTTCTTCACTTCAAATAAATAAAGATATTTCATTTTAAAAATTATTAATGGTAAATAAAATAGTATCACCATATTCCGTTTCACCATTTTCTTCATTTTTTATTAAGTAAATTTAATTCTCAACCTTCTTAGTGGGGATTTTAGTTGATATCACCATCATCCTGTAAAAAAAAAAAAAACAAACAGATAATCATACAACTTCCTCCTCATAAGCATAACTAGTGAAGAGATGAAATAAGAGATTGAAAACCTGTAGTGCCCACCTCAGGACATTGGAAAATAGACTAAAAAGTTGGTAATTTTTTTTTTGTTAAATTAAAAACTATTGTTTCACCTAACCATTCTCAACAAGTAAATAATTCGTATCAATTTAATTTAACCGAATTACTAAAACATTAATTCAATTTAATTTTACTTATTTTAGCTTCTATTAAACTACACACACACACACACACACACACAATATACATATTCCCTTTAAATAATATCACCGCATGGAAATATAATTATTCACCCTTAGATAAAATCATCCCCCAATACATATATTTACCCATATTCCCCCTTTTTATTTAAATTACCATTCTCACCAAAAAAACCCATGACTTAAAGTGAGTAGGGTTTTATTTGAGCCCTAGGATTAAACAAACCTCAACCCTAGATCAAAATTGTGCCCTAATCTTCCTTATCTCTTTTCTTTTCTTTTCCATGCTCATGTTCTCACTTTGTTTTTTTTTTTGTATCTTACTTGCAGGTGGAGTGGAGGAAGCCATGGAGGCTTGGTTTAATGGTTTGGAAGGATATTTTCCTCATGTATATTGTTTATGAAAACTCAAAAACACGGGCCATTAATGATAAATGTACATTTTGTTGTGTGGCCATAGATTAGGAGGGAGTGTGTGTGTTTGGGGCTCATGGTGGTGAGACCTACATGAAGAGAAAGATAAGTTCTTATTACTGTAATTGATTCGTGGGAAGAGGAGAGATGGAAGGGAGTGGGCACGCAGAGGGGTATGGCTGCGTAGGTGGTATGGTGGTAGTGTGAGCGGTGGGTATGGGACTGTTGCACGTAGAGTGGAGGAAGTGTGCATGGGGGTGTCTGGAAACTGTGGAGGATGGTGGAGTAGGGTTAGGGAGAATGGTAGTGTAGGGGAGGCTGTGGAGGATGGGAGAGAGGCGGTAGAAAGTACAACACCTATTTAGGGTGATCCGGGTCTACGCAAGGTTGGGATCTGTGCCCACCAGTCAAATAATGTTTAAAAAAATTGATTTCTTTATTATTATTTTTTAAAGATTTTATACATATATATATGTTATTTTTATATAACTTTATATATTATATTTTTTGTAATATTTGAAATTCTAATATAGATATATCTATATACGATATATAATATTAATTTATATTATAGTGCAATATATATGCATATTATATTAGAGATAAGATGTATTTTTATTATGTGTTAAATAGTGTATATATGTGCATCCCTCATATTGTAAGATATATACTCATATTAATATATAAATAGTAAAGTGAGATAGGTATATATTCCTCTTTACATCCCAAGAATATAACTACAAGAAATATAAATTTAACTCTACTTATATTTCATTCAACCTTAAAACTGATTCGAAAGTAAAAAAAACTAATAGATTTAGTTTAGATATTGAGAAAATATTCAGCTTCTATAGTATTGTTTGGCATTATACCTATAACCAGTGGGTTTAATAGAAAGGATCTTCTGCATGGGAAGACGAGCGGTGGAAGGGAGTGGGTACACAAAAACGTATGGCTACTCCAGGTAGGTGGTGGTAGCATAGGCGGTTTATCTTGAGCCGCTGCGTGGAGTGGGAGGGAATGCCATGACGGGGGGTGTGGTATATTCTTATGGAGGATGGTGGAATTTTGGGGAGAATTAAAGTGTAGGCGAAATCAGAAACCAAATAGGAGAGTGGTGGTGTGGTGGGAGATCCGGGTCTACGCGAGGTTGCAATCTTGCCCAAAAAATAATAAATAAAAAAATTCTACTTTGATTTCTTTATTCTTTTTTTTTTCTTAAGATTTAATACGTGTGTGTGTGTGTGTGTGTGTGTGTATATATATATATATATATATATATCCTTCCCATATAAGGGACAAGTTGTATGTATGTATGTATATACATACATACATACATACATACCATACATACATATAGCTATATGTATGTATGTAATATATATATATATATATATATATATAAGTATATATATGTACATAAGGTAGCCATGTTATATTTTATGATAACTATATATACTATTATATTTTTTGTACAAACTTCTAATATAGATATATCTGATACGATATAGACTATTAATTTATTTTATAGTGCAATATATAAGATAAGACATGTTTTTATTTTCAATTCCCATATCCATCCCTCCTATTGTTTGAGTATATATACTCATGTTAATATATAAGAGTAAAGTGAGAAGGAGCAGAAATTTAGATCCCAAAATTAACTACAAGAAATATAAATTTGAACTCTACTGCATATTTCATACAACCTTAAAACTGATTTGAATGTAAAAATAAAGCTAATAGATTTTTTAGATATTGAGGGAAAATAGTCTACCTCTATAGTCTTGTTAATAATACCTATAACCAACGGGTTTAATAGATTTTGACCAAATAAGGATAATAGGTAAGCTATTTCAAATGATAGGATATACTTCAATTTTTAAATCTTAGTGAAGGAATACGTATTTCCATGTTTGATCTAACTATTAAATTTCATTACCTTAATAAGGGAAGAGAGTAAAACTGATTTTAAGACTATTCACCAATTTCCTCAATCCATATTACATAGAAGAAATTACTAAGATATGGCATTTATTTTGTTAATAATCTTTCAAAACCTTGCAATAGTAGGATCTCCATGAATCACAAATAGATTCAATAAATTTTTTCAAAAGGGGTCGAATCCCAACGATTTTCATATCCTAAAGAAATTTTCAACTAACTAACAATATTTCATTTTCAAATATTTAAGTTCACATATACAATCCATATTTCTAAAATACATAAACAATCAAAATTACATTACAAGTTTCTTTACAAGGACTTGAAAAGAGATTGCTCAAGAAAATCCACTCAAGTTTACAAGTAATTTACAATTACAAAAAGGAGGGATTTACAACAACATGAAGATTTCCTCAACCATGTTCTTTGAGAGACAACATTAGAAAGTAATGTTCACAATAAATTGACAGAACATAAGAGAGCTCCAAAATGACCACAAACTCCAACTTCTCATACTTGAGCTCCCAAAGGACATGCTCTTACAAGCTATCCAACTTTAAGGAGAACAAGGCTTGTTTACCACCCAACTTTTAGGCATCATTACATGTCTTTCCCAAGGTTGGGATGCATGCTAGCCTCCCTCAAGCCCATGGGAAAGAGGGCAACTAACCATGACTTTGCACAAGAGTGAGGGTGAACAACAATGATTACATTGACACATGAAACACAAGACAAGTAAAACAAGACTCACATATTTTACAAGATGAAAAAAGGGAAAAGAGGAGAACCCATAGTTCTACCTCTAAAACAAATGGGGAAGAGAGGAGAGGAGTTCTAAGAGTCAAAGTTGTAACCAATATTATTAGCACAGTAACAAGACCTCCACATACCCTCCTTATTGCTCCTATTTCATTTAAACCCTCCTTATTCCTCCACCCTTTCTCTAAGTCCTTCTTCGAAGGATTTTCAAACCCCAAAAGGATTTCCTCTCCAAGAATGGGGAAGGAGATTCAAGCTAAATGAATCAACTTCCCCACCTCAAACCATTTGAGGGGAACATTAAAACCCTTCAAGGCTTGTCCATCAAGCCTTGAGGATTGAGAGGGAAAAATCCCTCTCTCTTCCCCCCACAAACTCCAAAAATCCATCATGCCATATGATGGAGGGAGTAAAACAAGCAAACAATAACAACAAATCCACATGCAACAATAACATTTTCAAGTAAACAATCTATACAACTAACTATGAATACAACACATGCAATAAGACTTAAGAGCCTACCTCAAAGAAAGCTCTCCAAAAAGATTTCCAACTTCAAACTTCTCCACTCCTTGACCCAAGCAACCTCTAGCTCCAAATCACACAAGCATCCAAGCCAAAATCTAAAAAAAAAGGTTCTCTTCTTTTCCCATGAAGGGGAATTTGAAGAGGAACAAGTAAAAATCCCCACAAATGAGGGTGTGACATGTGTCACCCCTCTCTTCCTTCAAGGTCAAAGATGCCAAAACAAAAGAGAGAAAGGGTAAAATTCCTTTTAGCACTCTTCTCCCAAATTACCTAAATTGATAACAAAACAATCCTAGTGCAACTTTTAACAAGTACTTTAATCCACACCCCTTACATGGATGTGACCAAACAAGAGGCAAGAAGGGAGGGAAAACTCCCTCTAGCCTTGGAAATAAGCCCCCTACCTATTAGGTACAGTCCAAGGCCTCATTTTTATGATAAGGGAACTCCCAAACTAAAAAGGGGTCCCTAAAAATGCCCAAAATAACCCAATTTCGGGTTTGGCAAAATTAGGCACAAGGTTAGAGGGTGTGGGGACCACCCAAGGGTTCACATGTGACCCTAAACCCTCTAAATTAATTACATCATTAATCTAAATCAAAACTTAATGCAATTGGGGTCATTAATTCCCAAAAAAAAATTACAACACAAACTAAAACACCCTAAGAACAATTAATAATTACAAGACATATTATATTATAAATGACGGTCACCCATGGTGCCCAAAACAATAATTCTAATGCTAAGGCCTCAAGTAATAAACATGGCTAGGGCTTAGCCTGTGGGCTGCTTGTGCAAAGTTTTACGTAGCTAGCCTGAGTCCCATGTTCTCCTGTAACCTATCATCTGTACACTCATTACACACATTAACCACACCTGTCCAATAAAGTATAAATCAACTACTAAACAAGATAACAATGAATTCTATACTATCATTTCATCTTTCTGGTGTCAAAAGTACGACAATGTGCACAACTATACATAATTTGCCATGCGTTAGTCACAATGATAAAATGACATGTATCCATAAAATCTCAAAATGTAACAAACTGAGTAACCATCAATATAACTACATCCTAAAACAACATCATATCAATTAGTATCCATGACATCATAAGATAATGCAAGCAACATAGTAATCAAGCTAAATTGGCGCTATCTGCCTAAATGTCCATACATGTCTAATCAGATCAAATCTCCTAATGTAATGTCTAAAATATATCAATTCCCTGTCAAAACATGTCTATGAGAAATGAGCAACAAGTAACTGAGCTATAAAAATGTGGGCACTACGTCCCCCTCTACTAAAATTAGACTTCCTCCTGGAAGTCACTAAAAGAGATAGGGATATCTAGCCCTCAAAGGTGTAGCATTGTCTCCCAGGTAGCTGTTGTCTCATCATATCATCACACTGCACTCTAACCTGGTCCAAGTCTCAACCCTGAAGGGCCAACCTCCTATGCTCTAGTATGTGTACGATGCTCCAATCTCCACTGTCCTCCATCCTCTACCTGTAATGTCGACCAATCCAAAACATGAGAAACATCTGGTACATATCTACGTAGTACAGAAACATGAAATACATCATGGGCCTATGCAAGGCATGGTGGCAAAGCTAGGCGGTAGGTAACTAGACGATTACCACCCAAAATTATAAGGTACTGCACTGCCGGAACAATGTGACATATGCCCCAATGATGATACAGGTCTCCTCACAAGGTGTTCGGGATCCAGAAAAATCTCTCCAAGTATGCGTTAACATCCCGCATGCCCCGCTTAGCCCCCACATGCTTTGTTTTTCTCTTTTCCCCTCTTTTCTTTGCCTTTTGCTCTTCAGTTACAAAACCGCCACCCTGCCTGGGTGGTGGTCTCATGACCGCCACCCTGACAGGGCGCGGTCATGTAACCCACCCTGCTCAGGGCAGGCGGTCCTTCACGCGTTTTCCAGAATGCTCTTTTAACACGACTCATGTAAATTTCAACGTTTACCAGCTTTTTTCACCACCTTGGGCTTGCATTAATGATTCTGGTTCCCTGGAATAGTGTTTTGCCATTGTTTATAGTTTAAGAGATCAATTTGGTTTTTACCTTGGGTAAATGCAAATGCTATAAATAGTTGGCTTGTGCTCAAGCAAATGGCCCCTCAAATTTGCCTCTGAATTTCTCATTGCAATAGATTAGTCTTTCATTTTGCTTAGAATTCTTAGTTTCATTCATTGCATGCTTAGTTAGTGTTGTTTTGTTGTTAGGAAGCCACATATCCATCTTGTGCAATTGCTGTTATCACTTCATCCAAATCAATTGGAATAGGATAGTTTGTTTTCAATAGGAAGCCATTAAAGTTGCAGGTTTTGTTCTTCAAACAGGATAGTTTCAGGTTCTGGATGTTTTATGTTGCATGACTCACAATAAATCCCACTAGGAATTACATAAGCCAAGCTCTGTACTCTTGCGCTATCTCTCTCCTACTCGCATTGTATTCAGTCTGTATCCTAAGCTGCCTTTGTCCCAATATCTACTTCTGTTGATGCTAGCATTACACGCTTTTCTGGATCCACGTGAGCACAAAGGAGCGAGGAGATCACACTGAGGGGACAAAGCCACACACACCATCGGATTCGCCACTGTTCTGCAGAATCCAGGTTCTAGCTTTCAAAGTTCTAATTAGAAGCATATCAAATAGAGTAGCCAATCACTTTATTTTAGTCAATTTTACTTTCGATATTGCCAGGGAAGCTGTGGGGATTGATAGTTTCTGAGAAACTATGATTCATTCCTCACTTCTGAGGTAGGATCGAGAGTCTTTCAAATAGATTAGATCAGTTATTTCATTGTTTAGAATAGATTTACAACTGCACAGACAAGTAGCTATACTCGGTTGCTTTGTTTGTTTTAAATTTATCAATAGATTAATTGTCAATTCCTAGATATATTAAAATAGTTGCTCCTTCAATTTCATTCATATAAATTCATCAGAAAAATACAAAAATATAGAAGTTATATATGTTATAGATATATTTCACATAGTTAATTTTACTTTGCTGCATTTAGTTTACATTGTTGCTTTTGTATGACAATCACGGGACCTAGAGAGCCCAGGGAATACGTATTCGAGCCAATCATGCCCCAACCCAATCTCGTCACAGCAATAACTGATATAGATCAGAATCTTAGGATCCAAGTCTTCCAAACAACATTAAACTTACAACAGATCAGCCTTCAGTTAAGTGGGTTAAACATAGAAGATGACCAAGTACACACATTTTGGTCAAATCAACCAAACTATATATTACCCTAGATACATATCCACAAGACTGTAGAAGGGTTTGAAAGAGAGAAAACATTCGGTTGTGATCCTTTGGTCCCACAGCCAGATGCAGGAGACACTCTCATAGATATAGATACCAGCTTAAGAATTCAGGTTGCACGAACGCCTGTGAGATACTCTGAAAAGATCACACAACTGTTAATTCTGAATATAGAGGCTGAGAAAGCATATGACTATTAGATACTAGGGATTAGGGACTGATTCTGCACATGACCATAGCAGGACCACAACAAACATGAATCTATGGTTGTGACCCACAAATCCCACAGCCCAACGAGTCCATAGGTGAATCAGACATAGATGCTGGCCTACGTACATTAGTATTCAGATCTACTCCACTTCCACCTATCATCATCAAATAGTTATCCTTGTTAGACATAGCAGCTAACGAAGCTAAGGAGTTCTGGACTAGGCCAGAGAATCACCCATAGAGTCAATTATATTTACCATCCACCCTATGACCTTATCTGGAGACATACACGAAACTATCCCAGGTCATTTTCCATGTATTCCACAACCCATAGACCAAATCACGCCAGAGCTCGATATTGATTGGAGCCTTCGAGCAGTCATCCTTGTTGATCAATCTATCACACCAGTTCAGGTTAGGAGGGCCTTCTTTGCCTTAGATTCATAATTTCCACTAGTGCGCGTCGAAGACATCAGATTACCTAACTAGTTTGTCTGCATCCCACGCATATTCAATCCCCACCGGCTGTCTCGGCATGACCTCGGGAGGTCGGGTGCGAGGAAAAGTTACTTGTAGATTCCCACGCTCGCTTGTCACTTTTCCATCGTACAAAATTGGTGAACCCGACGTGAAATGAAACTAGTTCTTCTTTTTTTTTTTCCACCTCATCAGCTTTCACCATTAGCACCTTCACTCCTTCCCATTATTCTGCGGGTATTCATATACCCCTCGGATATGTTGGGATTCGATGCATATGGTAGGCCTCTCTTAGGTCTTGAGGCATACTACGCTCAACTGAATAGACAATCATCACCCTCACTCTCAGTATGGGGTGACAACTACTCAACTAACCAGTTGTCAACACAAACTCCAAGGGTCAGATATAGCTCATCTTTCCAAACAGAGGAGTTGGATCAGCTCGCTCAAACACAACAAACAGAGCCTTCAGGCTCGAACAATATGATGTTCATAGGAGAATCTACTCCTCAGGTACTTCTTAGACCAAAATTAGTAGACAATCAGACCCATACCTAGGTTTAGATGATGAACATTCAATACACTTATGTTAGGAATGAACAACGCTCTCGAGTATGTACCCACCTATAGGGAATTTACAAACACAACCCAAGGTCTCTTTTCAAGAAAATACCTTCATGCCACTGCATACAGGAAATGCCCTCAGGGAAACTTGGCAGGGCAAATCAATTCATAGCAGGATATCGCATGCCTATACAACACCACGATATACAACAAACGCCACTAAGGCAAAATACCGTGACTTCACCAAATGAAGTCATTTCAACGTTAGTAGAAAAAGTGAGGGGGTTAGAACTTGCTCAGGAAAATCACCATTCTCAACTCATGCAGGCAGGAAATTCTAATCCTAGCCAAATAGACCTCCTCACAGGAATAGGCACGTTAGGCATGACCCCTCAGTATTCACAACAAACCCCAGCAAGAACCTCCATTTCTAACACCATTCTGACACCTCCCAGTCTAGTACAAAATAATCCATTCTTGGACAATACCCCTTCATACTTAAACATGTACTCCAAATCACCACAAGGGGATATGTTCTCCTCTCCCGGCATGGTCCCTCAAACACAATTACCAGGTTTCCTTATACCCTCGCCAATGCGTATGCTATGCCATATCAACAACCCATTCCACCTCCACTCCCTCAACAGGCACCATCAATGGTCGAAACCTATGCGATAGGGACATATTCAGAATACTTGAAAGAGCCCTTAGATTTCACCATACGAAGTGTCATGCTTCCAAGACCTCTTCCTGATTTACCCAAATACAAAGGTGAGGGAGATTTGAATGGACATATCAAGGCTTACGCCACATCCATCTGAGAACTACTCCCTTGGGATGGGGTTGTTGCTAAAATATTTCCCAAAACCTTGGAAGGTATCGCTCTCAATTGGTATTATAGAATACCTGAGGCTTCCATCCATTCATTCAAGCAACTCGTTTCAGAGTTCATCAAGGCATTTGACATGAACAAACTATTAAGAACAAGAATCAGGGAATTCTTGCACATCAAGTAGGAACACAATGAATCCGTTGCTCATTTCATCCAAAGGTGGCATACAGTTCTTTATTCTTCATCCAGTGCTCCAAATATGGACCAAATGGAACTATTATCACCGATTTATTCCTTCATGTCTGATCACAAGAGAAGTGTAGGAAGAAGTCATAAGTTCCCACTAAGGATAACATGAAGTACTTGAAAGCTCTCTGAATAGATCAAGCGGCAATTGATAGCGGTCACAAGACCTCTATGGAGAAAGCTGGTTCTTGTTAATCTACCTGCCAACAAATACTACAACTTATGCTACTACCATAATTGTCAATCAAGGACCTAAAATTCTTAATAGAAATCATGGAGTGACAATCACATGGAGTAACTGATCAGGCCAAAAAGGTAAATGTTGTGAATACTCCACCACTAATAAACAACCATACAAACAACAATGCACACTAACAGATCAATGACAGTTTTAATCATAATCAACAACAACAATTCACAAACCCTATTTCAAAGGTCCATAGCCAAAATCAATGGATATCAAAATTAAACCAAAACCAGAAACAAAATAATAGAAAATATTCTTTAATCCTAATAGGCAACGGTTTGATCAGAGTTTTAGGCCACAATATAATGCAAGCCAACACACAGGGGAAGATACAATCCTAAACTCGTATATTGGTTTTGCTTCCTGATGCCATGACACTAGAATTGTCGATGACTAAGGTAAGTTCCTGCATCACCAGAGGAACAAGAAAACTTTTTATAGATATGTTCTTGGCAGATCCTATGGCTTCACCAACACTTGTAAATACTTTTACAGGGGCAATTTCCTCCCAAAATGCACCTCTCAAGATCTTACAATGATCCATCCCAAATCTCCAATATTATAGAATCCAAATGAGAAGAGAAAGAGAAGGGTAATTAAAGGAAACAATGAAATTGGGGCCACCTCTTCAACCATTAGTGTAAGAGGCACTAAATGGAGTAACCTTCTCGTAATGATTAAATATTCACTTTCAAAATGCAACCCCATACTGTTATCCCAAATTTGCACCCCCCCTGGGGTAAATTTGATAACATGCATCAGAATTGCACTCCCAACTCCAAGAAAAACTGATATGATTCTGGCCAAAATTCATGTTTCCAAAATTTCAATCTCTCCCAAATCTAGAAGTTCTTGATTTCTTTGCATCGGAGAAAGTGCACAATTCAGAAAGCAATAGGTTGACCCAGGAGAAAAGTGAAAATTGCTAAGTCCTAGGCCTTCAGAGTACGGGACAGTTGGGACAAAAGTACGTGGAGCCCGAACGCCGATGAGTCAGTCGGGAATGAGCATTTGGGACAATTGGAGATGAATATGTTTCGGCTTAATTAAATATATCGACCCTCATTAAAAATTGTCTAACTAGCTGAGAAGCAGTGTAAAGGGACATCTTACTCGGGCCAAAAAGTCCGAACCGGCCGAACCGGCTGAAAAGGGCCAAGGTCAGTTCAAGCAAAGTGGGACAAGCGGATTGAAATACCTTCCGGTTTCGGCCGAAATTGTCCCAAAAGGTCCAAAATCATGGACGTCCGGGACAAAAAGACCTAGCTGAAGAAGCCGAAGGAGCCGAAAGCCAATCAAAAGGCTGCCACGTGTCTTTTGCCAAATGAGGGACAAGGAAGCCCATTTCGGGTGGTTCGGAGGTTTTTGTCCCAAGGTTGGGACCCAAACCGCACGGACGCAAAGTACGCGAAGACCCGGCAGGCCCGAGAACCATTGAGAAATTGCCACGTGTCATCAAGAAAGCCAAGGGTCAAAGGGCAAGGTTTGAAGCGTGGCCCGAGCCAATAGAAATTGGACACGTGTCCTAAGGAGCATAGGGAAGTGCGGAGCCACCTGAGGAGTTGGAAAATTTGGCCAAATTCTTGGCCAAAAAGTCCCAAAGTGAAGGAAGACCCGGCAGGTGTCCTGGAACTAGGATGCATAGCCACGTGTCCCTAGTGGCGGGGCCCAGGGAAAAAATGGAAAATTTTCCAAAAGCACCAAAAGTCAAAATTTTCAAGAGAAAGCCCACCGAAAAGGGAAGGAGAGAGAATTTTCATCCAATCAGCGCCTGACACGTGTCATCCAAGTGGCAGAGCACGGGAAAAATTTCAAAAACATTTTGATCTGTTTTTTGCCCTAAATCTTCAGATCACCATATCTTTTGATCCAGAGCTCAGATTTGACGTTCTTTATATCAATGGAAAGCTGTAAGGGGTGAATTTCTCTACATGATTCTATGGATCAATCTTGTATTTTGGTGAAGTCTGAAGAGAGAAAATCAAGAAACGTTCTGGCACGTGGGTAATGGCCATGAAGTGACCTTTCAACAACCTGTTTTAATGATCAATGGGTCGCATTCTTCTTCAGCACGGTCAGAAGTGAGGTTAATCAGCGCCAACCAAAATGCACTGGGTCGTCTTATCCAAATCACTACCACAAGCGTCAATCAAGGACCTATGCTGATTTTAATGCATCTGGAGTGACAATGAGGAATGGCTTGCAAAGGGTAAATGTTTTCTACTCCACCTGGGCTCGACCCATGCAATGTAAAAAAATTTGGCTCATTTTTTAAATCAATACAGTTGTTCATTTTAACTCATCCCTTCTTTTCTTCTCCAGGGTTGAAAATGGAGTTCGAACCTCCTCCCTTTCTCTGTAATGGCAAAACTCAACTAGATTTTACAAAATGATGTTCTGTGCAAACCAAGCAACAAAAAACGCAAAACTTTGATGCATCTGTCCATCCTTGCTCGTTTTTTTGCTTGTTTTTTCTTGCCTCTCTTCATTGCCAACAAACTAGTGAATGTTTGAATGTTCATTCAGTATTGAGCTGTGTTCATGGAGTTTTGGGACATTTTCTAGTGAAATCTATCCTTGGGACTGTGATGCATCTATGCCATCCTTCCCAGATGAACACCTCTCCTTTTCCATGGATATGTTTTGATAGATGTTCAACATTCACCTTCTCTGGTGTATCACCGTTTTAGTGTAGGGGCATTTTCCCCTCAAAATGCACCTCCTTGGCAAGGTTAGATTAGGATTAGATCCAGCTTGCCTGCAAATCACAACAATAACAAGTTAAATCCAAGGTAGTTTAGGACAAACCAGGGTGTAATCTACGAGATTCAATGATCTCGAAGCCTCAAGTACACTGAATCCATGTTGTGCAATCACACTGGATGTCAGCCATCAACCTAGAAGTCTGATTGCGTCCAGGGGTGCTGGATTTAGCACTAAACTACCCGTAGAAGCTGTAACAAGGACACGAGAGTATTCCTCTTAGCTAAGTCCAAACTACCCACTAGAAACAGACAATATCCAACAAGTATTAATAAAACCCATGGGTGCTTATGATTTAATTAATGATCTAACGAAAAACCTTCTCGCACATATCCTTTTTGGATTTATTGAAGAACTCCCTTGCTCACAGGGCTGCTCTTTTAGAAGCATTGGGTTTAGGTCATCTAATTAACATCACTCCACCTCCCGAAACACAGGTAAACCATATAGACTTTGATATCCACCCTCTGGGGCAGCCGGATAGGGACACTGAATTCATATTCGAAATAAACAAAATGCCAACAGATGCTGAGATTGCACGCCGAGGTGATCCAACCTTACACTTGCAAGTGTGGGTTTATAACAATTATGTGAAACGCGCGATGGTTGACGATGGGGCAGCAGTTAACATAGTCCCTTTTTCTTTCCTTCAAAAGCTAGGGTATGGAGAAACAAATTGTTCCACGACGTGAAATACGCTAAGAGGCTATGATAGCCTTAAAGCCACCTCGATTGGAACTATAATACTACCGGTCACCTTAGGACCCAAAACAATCCTGACTGAATTTTATATTATAGATCAGGAAACTAACTATAATATGATCCTCGGCCGACCATGGATACACCATATGAAGGCAATCCCTTCTACGCTATTTCAAGAAGTAAGGTTTTTACACTTAGGAAAGATATTCATAGCCAAAGGTGATCCAAAACCATTCGATATACACTTGGCTAACTTAAAGAGAAGACCAGGCATTCACTCGGAGTTTGAACTCCCAACAAACCAACTTAATAAACCCACTGACGCAAAACCAGAGGAAAAGTTGGTACCTACGACAGATCTTGAAACCATGAGCCTAGCCAAGACAATCCCAGCCCTCAAAGATGAGGCTAAAATTGTAGAAACAGTATCATTAGGAACTACTGCAAAAATTGTTGAATTACTAGAACAGGATCTACCAATGTTCCTACCATTTGATTCTGTAGGCATGGGATACACCCTAGGTGTTGGTTCTCTTCCAGCAGTAGATCTCTGCATGGTAGAGGTAGAGGATGTTAACACAACAAATATCCCAATGCCCATATTCCCAGCTAAGTATTGGACTCTCCATTTTGATGGAGCTAGATGTAGTTACGGAGCTGGGGCAGGAGTAATCCTTACTTCTCCCGAGGGAAAAGTCCTACCATTTTCCTTTAAACTAAAATTTGAATGCACAAACAATGGTGCTGAGTACGAAGCCCTCCTCCTTGGCCTCATCTTAGCTAAGAGAATCGGTGTTGATAACATCAGAGTGTTAGGAGACTCGCAATTGGTAGCAAACCAAGTTTCTGAGATGTATGAAACCAGAGCCAAGCACTTACAACTCTACAAAACAGCTGTATTGAATTTAAGCAAGGAGTTTGACTTCATATCAATTGAAGCAATCCCGCGAGAACAAAATATTCTCTCCGATTCAATAGCAACCTCAGCATCACGCTTTACTCCAAATAATAAGTTAGAGGACACCCATTTCATGGTATCCCTTCATACTGAACCACTGGTAAAAACAATGTCAAATCCTCTTTTAACAAACAAATGAGAACAAATCTACTATCCTAGACCACATTGATAGTGATACAACCACTCTTGATTACTTAAACACCTATGCAGCGTTACATCTCACCCATCACGTGATAGATTTGTCCTTAATCCCACATTCATCTTCCTACTTCGGGAATCCCATGACAGAGTTTCCCCCACAAAAGGAACCCAACATATACACAGTCGAGAACGGAGATGATCTGGAACTACCTCCAGCCCCTCCTGAGTTTGAAGAAGGTAATGCTTCTTTAATCGAAGAAACAATTGATATTAACATCAGAACGGAAGATGAACCAATGATATTGAAGTTAGGATCCTTGTTAACTCCATTAGAAGTAGAAATACACACTCAGATCCTCAAGGAACATCAGAAGGATTTTGCATTTAATTATAAAGATATGATAGGGGTTGCACCACAAATTGCGGTGCACAACCTCATCACTAAATCAGATGCAAAACCGATTAAACAAAAATCGAGACCAATGAAACCCAAGGTAGCTCTCATGGTGAAAGAGGAGGTAATGAAACTCCTCCAAGTAGGATTCATCAAACCAGTCGATTACTCTCAGTGGGTATCTAATATCATTCTGGTTCTCAAAAAGAATGGAAAGATACGCATCTATGTAGACTTCTGAGACATTAACAAGGCATGTCCTAAAGACGACTTCCCATTACCATCTATAGATGTCATTGTTGATGCAACAACTGGATTTGAGCTTTTGTCTCTCATGGATGGATTCTTGGGATACAATCAAATCAGAATATCCGAACAAGATCAAGCTAAAACCACATTTATAACTCCTTGGGGAACCTATTGCTATGTTGTTATGCCATTTGGTCTCAAGAACGTTGGCGCTACGTACCAGCAAGCTATGACGTATATATTTCATGATCTTATTCATAAAATTGTGGAATCCTACGTAGATGACTTGTTGGCCAAGGCCAAGAAGTGTTGTGACCATCCGGAAGTGCTTCGCGTCATTCTTTCACATCTGATAGAATATGGAGTCACGCTAAATCTAGAAAAATGTGTCTTTGGTGTAACAGGAGGGAAGCTCCTAGGTTACATTATATCATCACGTGGGATCGATGTTGACCCAACCAAAATTAAGGCTGTTCTCGAAATGGTCCCACCTTCGGATGAATCTGGAATCAGGTCATTTCTCGAAAAACTTGGTGTAATCTGGAGATTCATCCCAGACTTAAGTTTGGTCATTCATCCAATCAACAATCTACTCAAGAAATATTATAGCATTGATTGGACTGAAGACTGCAATGAAGCTTTTAACGCAGTTAAGTGTTTCTTGTTATCACCACCTGCACTAATGCCACCTAAGCTGGATCACCCGTTAATTTTATATTCACAAGCCACCAATGTCTCGCTAGCCTGTATGCTGGCTCAAGAAGACAATGACAAGAGAGAACGTGTGATCTATTTCATTAGCCAAACATTGCTTGACTATGAAACACGTTATACGCAAGCAGAACGAGAATGCCTCGCCATAGTCTTTGCAACCAAACGCTTAAGACATTACATGCTAAATCAAGAAACAAAGGTCATCGTAAAGACAGAACATTTACGAACTTTCCTCACGCAAGGGTCCTTGTCTAAAAAGGCTGGACGCTTTATAACCTTAATGGGTGAATTTGAATTAACATTCATAAATCAGAAGTCCATTAAAGGACAAATCATCGTGGATTGGTTAGCTGATAACCCACTAGATGGAGGTGATCTAGTAGATCTGGACTTTCCCGATGAGTGCATATACTACATCGAAACCTGACCTTCTATCTCTGAGTGTCCTTGGTACACTGATATTATTAATTATATCATGGACCATACATATCCAGAAGGTGCTACACCACAACGAAAAAAGGCATTTACGCATTATCATAGCTAAATACGTCATCATAGAGCAAGTGCTCTATCGAAAAGCATTCGATGGAATGCTTCTAAGATGTGTCGACACAGAAGAATCCAAGAAGATTCTCCACAAATCTCACAGTGGAATGTGTGGAGGCCACTTCGGTGGCCATGCCACCACTCGTAAAATACATCGAATGGGCTATTTCTGGCCTACTTTAGAACACGATGCAGTAGAGTTTGTACGAAGGTGTCATAAGTGCCAAGAATTCTCCCATGAGATCCACATGCCGGAACAAATTCTACAACCAATCGCTACTCCATGGCCCTTTTCTACGTGGGGCCTCAATTTGATAGGGAAGTTCTCTCCCTCATCTACAGATGGCCATAATTTCATAATCACGGCCACCGAATATTTTACCAAGTGGGTAGAGGCCATGCCTCTTACTACTGTACCAGGTTTAGTGATCGCCAAGTTCATTTTGAACCAAATCATTTGTAGGTACGGTATCCCGCAAATCATTATCTTAGATAATGGGACTTCTTTTAAGAATGATGAAGTTCACGAATTGTGTAATAAATTTAAAATAAGCCATCATACGGCCTCCTTGTATTACCCTCAAGCCAATGGGTAAGCTGAAGCAACAAATAAAACGTTAAAATCCATTCTCCTTAAAATGGTGAAAGAAAACAAATGAGATTGGAATTTGAAGTTATATCCAGCCTTATGGGCCCACCGAACCTCAATAAGAACACCAACAGGAGCCACTCCTTTCTTGCTGGTATTCGGGGCAGAAGCAGTTCTCCCACTTGAGGTTAAAATACCCAGTCTCTGTATCTCATTACAAGGGATTCTAGATGAAGACGCTTATAAAGAAGCACATCTCTCCCAACTAGAAATCCTAGATGAAACTAGGTTAGATGCCAACAGCGGCACAGAGTCTATGCTGACCAGATGTGCCGGCAGTATAACAAGAAGGTCTATGAATATGACATATACGAGGGTGATCTGGTTCTAAGGCTAGAAAACCGGATCGACAAAAAGACCGGCAAAGGAAGGAAGTTCCAGCCCAAATGGTTGGGCCCATACCGAGTCATGAAGGACTACGAAAATGGTGCATATCTCTTATTCACACTAGAAAGTGAGGAATTTGGTAAAATAGTCAATTCCCTACTGTTGTTGTAGACTTCTAGCACCCCTGGATGCAGATCAGGCTTCTAGGTTGATCACTCTAGCATCCAGTGTGATTGCACAACATGGAAACCTCTCTCCAAGCATGGGACTTGTGAAACTAAGAGAGGAATCTCCAGATTAGAGGCTGGTTCCTCAAACTCCTCTGATTTAGATCTATATTTTTACAAAACTACAGAGGTTTGAAACCTAATCCTACTCTAAAATCCAAGGAGACAGAGATAGAAAGTGCAAAAATGAAACTAAACTAACAGGTGATACACCAAAAGGAGTGGTGAAACATTTCTGTCAAGCAAATAGACACAGACCAAAAATTACAACATAAAACATACACAGACTGATAAGATATAATTCAGAGATTTGAAATGAAGCAAATAATACAAACAGAGGACTGAAAACCATTCACAGAGCTTGCATTATCATTTCCAGTGTCAAAATCACTTGCATTACAACCTTCAGAGAGGTAAAATAAAACTATTACAACCTTTAGAGAGGTCTGATCCTTGCTTCAATCACTTGCTGGAGCAGGTGAAAGAAGAAGCCTGCTATGTCAAAAAATGTTCCCCCCTTTGGAAATGAGCCAAATCTGGCTTTTACATTGCATGGGTCGAGCCCAGGGGACAGAAAATGTACAAAACATGGGAGCCCATCCCTCCTTGACTGTAGATGCATTAAAACGGCATGGGGGACCTTACAAACCCATACCCTGTCATTTTGACCAAAATACAGGAGAAGGTGACCCATTCTGCATTAAATCTAGTCGCTGAAATGTCACTTCTGGCCATGAACACGCGTCAGAGCCGTTTCTCGATTTTCTCTCTCCAGACTTCACAAAAACTCTATATTAACCCCAAAATCATGTAGATAATTTCATAAGCTTTCCGTTGATATAAAGAACGTGCCAATTCGAGCTCTAGATCAAAAGATATGGAGATCTAGGGCACAAAACAGGCGAAAATGGATTTTTAAATTTCTTCCCGCGCTCTGCCACTTGGATGACACGTGGCATGCATTGATTGGTCGCATGATTCTCTCTCCTTTGCTTGTCCATGGGTTTTCCTTGAATTTTTACCTTTTTGATGATTTTGGGACTTTTTCCACTTTTTCCCCGCGCCTCGCCACTTGGACACACGTGGCATGATCTTGTTGGAGGACAGGGCGTGGGGTCTTACCTTCACTTTTACCTCTTTTTGGTGAACTTTTTCGCCAAATTCTCTAACTTCTCCCCGAGCTCCACACTTCCCTGCTCCATTGGACATGTGTCCAATTCCTATTGGCTCGGGCTGCCCCTTCAAAACTCGCCTTTTGACTTTTGGACTTTTCCCTTGGTGACACGTGTCATCTCCTGGTTGGTCCACGGGCTCTGCCGGCTCTTTCGCGTCCACCGCGTCTTTTTGTCCCAGATGTCCCACTTTTCCTTGTGCTGACGTTTCTTGTTTCGGCCGAACAGGCCAGTTCGCATCCATTTGTCCCAAATGTCCCAGTGCTTCGCGGGACAAATTCTTCCGATTCCCAAAATGGGCCCTTGATCTCGGCTGCGATCGCGTCTTTACGGCCCACTTGTCCCGAATTTTTAGAACGTAAAAGTTCTCCATTTTCGGCCGATCCAGGCAGTTTCGCGTACTCACGGCCCAAATGTCCCAAACTGTTAGTATCAATTTTCTTCTCTTTCGGCTAAACCGGCTTTCCGCGTCCCACGCGTCCATTTGTCCCGGATGTCCCAGTGCAAAAATTTTTCCCGTTCCGGCCGAACCGGCCGGTTCAGGTCCTTCGCGTACTTTGTCCCACTTGTCCCTTTGCTTTTTGGGCCACCTGGAGTCTTTTCGGCCGATCCACGCCTTGGTGATCCCAAATGTCCCAAATGTTCTAGAACAAGGACTTAGCCAATTTTCACAATTTTTTTTGGCCCAAGCTTATTTTCTGCAACTTCCTCACATTTTCTTAGAGCTTGTTCTTTTCGACCTGGACAGGGGAGTTAGAAAAATTTCTGAAGGGACCCTAGAAACATGATTTTTGCCCTGGATCAATCAATTTTCCTGGGACTTGAGAATCCTGATGTATGTTATCAATTCAACCCTGGGGGGTGAAATTGGATAACAATTTGGTGACTCAGCGGGGTCATCTGCCTGCTAGATGAAAAGACCAGTTGCCTGAAGCAGTCCATTGGGCATGGAGTCATCGAATATTCTGTTTAGGACCCTAACTGACTCAGAATGTGCAAGGAGGAAGATGGAATGTTACCTGATGAAAGCAAGGACTGCAAAACATCTCCATGGACAGCAAGCTGTGCCAAAGCACTTAGGGAAAACAAAGCTAACCTACAGCAAAACAATGTGCACAAGCACTTGGAGGAAAGAAAATCTAATCTAATATTTACAGAGGTAGTGAACTTCCCTCTAGAAGCAACGCTTGAGATAGATTCCATTGACTGGAATCTGCAGTTCTTCACCATCCAATGAGGCCAATTGGAAAGCATTGTTGTTCTTGCACTTTGTGACCATGTATGGGCCACTCCAAATGGCATCAAATTTTGAATGCCTTCCCGGTTTTTCTCTGTCCACATCCCATTTCAACACTAGATCTCCAACTTGAAAAGATCTATCTTTGGCCTTCCTATCAAAGGTCTTCTTGATCAAAGCTTGATCCTTTTCCATTGCTTGGGATGCCTGATTTCTGATCTCTTGCAGCTCCATCAACTCTGCATACCTCACCTCCATGGGCTCAAATTCAAGTAACTCCAGCTGCTTCATGAGTTCCAATGTTGGCAACTCAAGTGACATGGGCAAGATTGCCTCTCTTCCATAGACAAGCCTGAATGGAGAGTTACCTGTGGATCTTTTGGGAGTGATCCTATCAGCCCATAAGGCTGATTTCAGCTTGGTATGCCAAGACCTCTGATTCTCATCAAGAGTCCTCCTAATGATCCTCAACAAGTTCTTGTTTGTAGACTCGGCCTGGCCATTACCCTGAGGGTAATAGTTCGATGAAGTGCTTAGGTAAATACCGTTCTTGACAGCCCACTCAGTCACCTTAGATCCAATGAATGCCAATGCATTATCAGAGATTATTGTGGCAGGTACACCAAATCTGGTTGTTATCCCCTCATAAAAGTCTAAGATGCTAGACTCATTTGCCTCTTTGAGTGCTACTGCTTCTGTCCATTTGGTGAAGTAGTCTGTGGCTGTCAAAATCCATTTGTGCCCTTGGCTTGAATTGGGATTAATGACTCCAATGAAGTCCAAACCCCATTGCATGAATGGCTGGTCAACTGAGATTGGATGCAATGGAAGGGCAGCAAGTCTTCTCTTTTCCTGTGAAGAATGCACAATTCTTACACCTCTTGATCCATGCATAGCAATCACTGAAGATTTTAGGCCAATAATAACCAGCCTTCATGATTTTTAGAGCTGTCACTCTTGGTGCAAAATGGCCACCAGCTGGTCCACCATGAAACTCTTCCAACACCCTTTGAATCTGACCTGTGCTAATGCATCTCAGCAGCACTCCATTCACATCTTTCTTGAACAAAACTCCATCAACAATGGCATACGGAACAGCCTGCAACCTGAAGTGTCTCCTTTGGGTCTTGTTCATCTCCGGAGGGCATAGGCCTGTGCTTAGGAAGTGCATAATATCTTGGGTCCAGCAAGGAGTGGGGGAAGCATTGTCTTCTTCTTGATTGCCACTTGGCTCATGGCTGTCCTGGACTGTCAAAACAGCTTCTTCTTCGTTGCATACTTCCTTTTGCTTCCCCAAAACCAGCTGCTCACACAGTCCTTTCCCTCTTACCAGCTTGGTGATCTTGATATCAATGTCATATTCCATGACACGGGTGATCCAACCTGCCCTTTTCTCATTCAAATCCTTGTTGAGGAGGAAGTCCTTAACTCCAGCATGTGAGACCAGCAACTGGACCTTGTTGTTTGAGACTAAATGCTTGAATTTCTTCAAGCTTCTGATTACTGCAAGCACATGCTTCTCAATAAAAGAGTACCTCACCTCACAGTCATCTAGGCTCTAGCTGAAAAAGGCAATCAGCTGCTCATCATTATCTTTGTTCTTCTGTACTAGGATGGCAGAAATAGTGTCATCGCCTCCAAATGCATAGAGGATGAAATCCTTGGAGAAGTCTGGGTTGATGAGAGTTGGTGCCTGAGAGATAGCTTCTTTGATTGCTTCAAAACTCTCCTTGCCTTCTGCTATCCACTTAAAAGCCATGCTCTTCTTTAACATTTTGGTGATGGGCTTGATAAGGGCTGCAAAATCTGGGACAAACCTCCAAACAAAGTTTATCCTTCCCAAGAAACTTTGAAGAGCCTTCTTGTGACTTGGCAATGGTAGTGCTCTTATGGCTTCAACCCTCTCTGGATCAATTGCCAGTCCCTCTTTTGAGACAATATGGCCTAAAAGCTTTCCTTCATGTGCAAGAAAGATGCACTTCTTGGGGTTCAAAGACACTCCAAACTTTCTACATCTCTGAAACACTTGCCTGAGGTGAAAGAGATGGTCTGCTGCATTCTTTGAGAAGACAGTGATATCATCTAGGTATATCAGCACTATCTTGTTGATCAAGCCTTTGAATGCCATGTCCATTGCCCTTTGAAAGGTAGCACCAGCGTTGGACAGCCCAAATGGCATCTTCTTGTAAGCATATGTGCCCCATTTAGTTGTGAAGGCTGTCTTGAATTGGTCTTCTCCCTTCACCATAATCTGATTATAGCCTGAGTATCCATCTAGGAGAGAAAACCTTTCTAAACTAGCTACTAGCCTGCAATATTTGTTCCATTGAAGGAAGCGGGTAATGATCTTTGAGAGAGGCTCTATTCAAATCCCTGAAGTCGACACACAACCTGATCTTCTCCATTCTTCTTTCTGACTGGGACTAAGTTGGCAACCCCGCTCGAGTGTTTGATCGGGGAAGATGATACTGGCCTCAATAAGCTTGCTTAACTCTTTTCTTCATGAGAGACTCAATATGAGGGATTCACAGGCCTTTGCTTTTTCCTGACAGGCTTGGCATTTCGGATCCAGCTCAATAGTATGTTGTGCTAAATTCTGGGTTGAAACCTCTTAAGATCTTTGTAGAGTCCAAGAAAAAACATCTAGGGAATTCTTGAAAAAGCTGTATTAAATCTGATTTCTCCTGCTCAAGTGGCTTACTTTACCAATTTACAAGTGTTTTTGCCTTCTTCCAACCGGAATTGGCTCTGCATTTTCTCTCTTGACCTGTATGTTCGCCTTTATCCTTACGGAACTGGTCATTAGGGTTGAAGATAGACTCCAGGGTTACCAAACCCTTTGGTAGTTTGTTGGTCCTTATCTGTACCACTTGGTCACCAAATTGTTGTTCCAACTCTTTCTTGATTCTTAGCTGAGAATTCAGCTTCTTCTTGGAAGAAATTAACGATTTGCTGATCATTCTCGAAGACTTGCCAACTTGATGTTGTTATCTCAGAACAGCTGGTCTCACAACCACTTTGATATGAGGCTGAGTTTTCTCACTTTTGATACTTGTCTACAACATCAAACATTGCTCCAATTGCTGCCAGCCTGTCAGCGGCTTCATTCTTTCTTCCTGGGTATGGACACGATGTTGAAAGCTTTGAAATCCTCACTGAGGTCCCATACCCTGTTCTTGTAGTTCTTGAGTAGATCATTCTTGGCAGCATGTCTGTCTCCTTGACCTGATTTACGATCAGCTCACTATCACCAAATACCTGCAAGTTATTTATGCCCTTTCTTACTAGCCTAATGTAAGTCCATGAATCAAGGCCTCATATTCAGCTGTGTTATTTGAATAGGAAAACTGAAAACGGAAGGCTTGAGTAATACCTTATACCTTGTGGTGAAACGAGCATAGCTCCTCCTCCTGCACCTTGTCTACTCCTTGACCCATCAAAGAATAATTGCCATCCTTCATTCTTGTCCTTTATGACTCTGGCTTGGTGACGCTGGGGAGATAGGTTTGATCTTCTTCATGTAAACAATAAACTCCCTAGCTCATATTCTTCTACTTCTTAATAGGGATCAAAAGCATGTATCTTTGCTTGCCCCATTCATCAAGAGTCAAATCTAGAATGCTTCCAACTTTAGTGTCGGCTTCATCTTTGTTTGGATAATCTTCTTGATCAAATGCTGAATAGTTGGCATTGATTTGGCTTGGAGTATGAGGCTCAATATGAAAGTTTGCAATTGGTTCGGATCTGATTGTGACCTTAGTACCATATCTTTTTCTAAACAACATGTGTGACCAATCTGCAGATAAGTAGCCTCCAATTTTGGCTGTGAAATCCCTTAATAAACAAAGGGAAAAGAGTGGTGGCAAGGTCTATGACTGATACATCTTGTAAAACAAAAACATTTGGACATGCATGCAAGGTAAGAATCAAATTTCTAATCACTCCAACTGTTGCTATTGCTATCCCATCTAGCTACACTACCCCTTTGGATGTTGTTTCATACTGGAGCCCTAGTTTATTAGCTATTTTCCTTGGGCATCACTGAGCTACTTGCCCCAGAATCAATCATGCAATTGTGTACTAGTTTATCCCCAATGATTAATGAAACATAGAAAGGAGGGGGCTTCAACATTTTACCTTGTTGTGCTCCATGACTTCCTTCAGGCTGGGAAGCGTTTGTAAGCACTTTGTCTTGCATCTAAACCTGCTGATTTGAAATTGGCCAATCCTTCATGGCAGCTTGTAGCAGATCTCTTTGGCCTGGGACGGATAGGGATTCCTACATTGATATATTGACATTAGTCTTCTTCATTTGTTCAATGATACTGAACGGGGATGAAGAATCTCTTTGTTATCCCTTTGGTTTGCACGTTTACTCCTTACACGTGGGGGGGCAACAGCTGGCATTTAAGTTGGCCTGGGGGTTGTTCTTGGCTGCCCTTGTGTATTTGAAACTGGACTTTTCTTGCCAATCATTTGTGGAGCCGTGGAAGGTTGTGGATTGGCTCGGGGCTAATGGCTGTTCTTCACCCAAATTTATTCTCTTTGACCTTGTGTTGGCTGCAACACCTTGAGAAACTTTCTGATTCATGCCACAAAAATCTTCTGCTTGCCAGTTCACCAATGTGGTATCATTTGGGGCTGATTGCTATTGGAATGTTTCTGGTTGTTGGCTATTTCCTTGACTGCCCTCACCCTCCACACCAGTAGTTGTCACCATTAATGCTTGATTGAGAGCACCATTGAAACACATGGATTGGTTATGAGGCTCGTTGCATGGAAAGCACCAATCATATTCTTGGGCCATGTTATTTTGTGTTAGCACTAATGCCTTAGAGGCAGATATGGCATTTAGATTATAAGGCTGCAATGGTCTATTGGCTGGAGGCCTTGTTTGGCTTTGATTTTGATTCATATTTGCAGCCTGGATTTGGTGACCTATTTTGGTTGGTATGGGGGCCTAGCTTAGGTATTGCGCTTGAGGCTGATACGAAGGTCTGAGCACTTTGAGCTTGTTGTCTCTTGATAGTAACCAGCTCATTTCCCAAATTCTGCAATTGCTTCATGACCTCTTGGAGTTCATTTGAAGCACTAGAGGATGAAGTAGAAGCTTTAGAGGATGAAGTAGAATCTTCACTTGGACTTTGGTTTCTAGGGGTGGGAACAGGAGCCAAATTGGGTGCTTGACTAGTGCTTGGATTTTCTAAGTTTGGATACAAGGGCATGGGAGGTCTAGGAGCCAGTTTACCAGCTTGAATAAGACAGTTTTCGACTCTAGATGGTAATGCTATAAGCCATAGGGATTGTTGTGCCTCCCATGGATTGAATTCAACATAGAAATATCAGAATTTAAAGCTTTGAGATAGTATAGAAAAGCACGTTCTACTGTTGGCCTGACTGCCACTAGAATCCTATCCTAAGATCTTTGAAATATGAAGTTGAAGTCAGTCAGCTGCTCATTGGGAGCCCTCTTGATGGTTGTCAACTACTCCAAAAGAGACAAGTTGTCTCCCTTCTCTCCAAATTGCTCATGAAATGCAATACACAACTGATTCCAGTTTGTGATAGAACCAGCTACAAGGCTCCTAAACCATTGTAATGCTTTACCCTTGAAGGAAGATGTCAATAACTTGACAGCCACTTGCATTTCATTGATTTCATGGATTACACAAAGGTTAGCAATATCTTTAACATGGTCACCTGGAGTAGTCTGATTTTCTCCAGTGAAGTAGGGAATGTTCTTCAAGGCTGCAATAGGAACTGGATGTTGTGCATTGAGAGCAAGTGGGCTGCTGCCTGTGAAGTTGACGTAGGGATTGTTCTGAGCCATTTGATTGGTCTTAAAACCCTTGTATATTGAATGAAAGGCCTATCAGGTGGAGGAGTTGAGAGAGTTCTGTTTGGTGGAGATGGAGACCTTTGAATCCTTATTCCTCTTTTCCTTCTTCTTGGAGATAACTACAGGTACTCAAAACATCACTTCTTCTTCTCCAACTCTTGACCTTGTGGTGATTCTTCTCATGAGTTTTCAGGCCTGCACTGCTGAAACCAGTTGATTCTTCCCCTTGGAGTCGTCAGATATGCAAATAATAGCTCTTTTTAAGCAAGAAAAATTGCAGCAGATGCACATCAACTTTTCTGCAATAAAAATGAGACCTCTCGTCCCACCGGGCGCGCCAAAACTGTTGTTGCAGACTCACAGCACCCCTGGATGCAGATCAGGATTCTAGGTTGATGTTCAGGAATCCAGTATGATTGCATAACATGGAATCCTTTCTCCAAGTGTGGGACTTGTAAAGATGAGAAAGGATTCTCCAGAGAAGGCTGGTTCCTATTCCTCTGTTCAGATGCACACAAAATGCAGAGGGTTTACTAAAACCTAATCTAACTTGTCAAGGAGACAGGGTGAGAAAATGCATAGAAACAAAACCTAAACTACAGAGGTGATGCACCAAGGAATGTTAGACACTCGTTTTGCAAATCTAACACAAACCACATGGATGCAATACAAACACTATGCACAGGTAACCAAACTACAATAAGAGATCAAAATAACAGCAATGAATACATGAGAGGTTTGAGAATCAATCACAAACATATATATATTGCTCAAGAGTCGATACAGTACATTGCAGTGGCCAAGAGGCAAAAACTGGCATTACAATCCATATGGGAGGTTTGGAAAAGCTCCACAAATTCTCCTACAAGCAGGGAAGAAAGGAGGATGCAAAACAAGAATGTCTGACTTCTTATAAGAAGCTCCTCCTTACAATATATACTCAGAATGAGAGAGGAAAGAGAGAGGAAAGTCGAATCTACCACAACCACCTCTGGATATATTTAAAATCATCTCATTATGGTAGAAGCGATGGCTCCTGGAAAAAACGGTGGGCTGTCTAACAGGAGCGGCGAGCTGTCTGCTGCATTAAAGTTGGTAGTTGAAGCATTACTTCCGTCTATCACCACGCGTCAGAGACGTTTTTCTTAATTTTCTCCCTACAAATGGCACCAAAATGCAAGATTGATCCCATAATCATGTAGATAATTTCAACAGCTTTCCGTTGATATAAAGAACGTGCAAATCCGAGCTCTGGATCGAAAGATATGAAGGTCTGAAGATTTAGGGCATAAAACAGGCAAGAACAGGTTTTTAAAATATTTTCCCGCGCTCTGTCATCTAGACAACACGTGGCAGGCTCTGATTCGCTGAGCAATTCCCTCTCTCCACCTTTTCACGGGATTTTCTTGTGGGCCCCTTAAACTTGGGACACATGGCACTATTTCATTGGTTCGGATCAGTGCTCGAAAACTCGCCCCCTTTGACCTTTTGTACCTTTTCCTTGGCGACACGTGTCATGCTGTGATTCGTCCATGGGCCTGCCGGATTTTCGCGTCCACCGCGTCTTTTTGTCCGGATATCCCAAACGGTCTGGGAAAAATTCTTCCGGTTCGCCCGAAATGAGCTTCCACATCCCCTTTCTGCCGGTGACACATGGCATGATCTGATTGGCCTTCGGCTCCTTCGGCTATCCGCGTCCCGCGCGTCCCTTTGTCCCACTTGTCTTTGTGCTTCGATTTTCCTTTTCGGGTGAATCGGTCGGTTCGCGTCCTCGGCGCACTCACTGCCCAAAATTCCCTGTGCGAAAGTTTCCTGTTTCGGTCGAACCGGCCGGTTCAGGTCTTTCGCGTACTCTTGTCCCGCTTGCTCTCGGTAAAGGACTTGGACAAATTTTCTTTCTTTCGGCCGATTCAGACATTTCGCGTCCATTCATCCCAGATGTCCCTATGTGAAAGTTTCCTGTTTCGGCCGAACCGGCCGGTTCCGCGTCCCACGCCTCCCTTTGTCCCGGATGTCCTAGTGTGAAATTTTTCCCGTTCCGGCCGAACTGGCCGGTTCGGGTCCTTCGCGTACTCTTGTCCCACTTGTCCCTTTGCTATTTGGGCCACCTGTAGTCTTTTCTGCCGATCCGCGCCTTGGCGTCCCAAATGTCCCGACTGTTCTAGAACAAGGACTTAGCCAATTTTCACAATTTTTTCTGGCCCAAGCTTATTTTCTGCAACTTTCTCGCATTTTCTCAGAGCTTGTTCTTTTCAACCTGGACAGGGGGGGTTAGAAAAATTCCTGAGGGACCCTAGAAACATGATTTTTTCCCTGGATTAATCAATTTGCCTAGAACTTGAGAATTCTGATGTATGTTATCAATTCAACCCTGGGGGGGTGAAATTGGATAACAGTTCCCTCGTACATTGTCCCCCACATAGACCCATTCCATGAATATTGGCTCCTCCGGTGCTCGGGTGTGTAATGCACCTATAAGAAACCCGATTGCTATATGGTCCCAGGACCATATCTACAATAAAGACACTGGCCCCACCATCTTCTGATGGTGGTAAGTAATTAAGTGTAGATCCTAGAATAGATGTGCCAGTATTTACTAGCCCAAAAAGTATCACTCGCCGTTGAACACTCCATGTACTAATGTCATTGAATCCCCATTAGAAATGATGTCCTAGTCTTATCAATGAGTAAGAACCCACTGATAAGAGCCATCAAATAAAGTGGTTCCTGATGAAGAGTCAGATCAGCTATGCAATCATGAAAGGACACTATCATACCCTCGTGGGGTATCTCCTCACAGCCAAATAGGTCACTAATCGTCGTAGTAATCTGACCAAAATCACTCATATACTCAATCATCAAGCCTACAATAGGAACACACAAAATTCACCACACATCCTCTAGTGTGACGGTCATCTCTCCTTTAGGGAGCCTGAAACACTAGCTCTCACTATGCCATTGATCAATCAAATCAGTCAATAGGCCATGGTCTAAGGTAATAGACGACATCCGCACTACATAGCCTAGGCCAACCGCCTCTAGTAGAATTTCCATCACATGACAGTCACATTGGCGCATGCTCCCCTCCATCTCGGCTATGTGAGTGTGTCACTCTCGCATCTGCAACGCTGGAAACCATCTCTGCAAAACATGGCATGTGTTAGACACTAACAATTTCTTCTAAGTTCTTCTACTATTCTTCTATCCTCCGCTAATTTTTCTCTTTCTTCTAAGTGTCATTTTTTGACATTTTCCCCTCTTATTCATCTCTTCTAGGTGCTTGTGCACCCTTTTGGGCATGTGCGCACCTTGCACACATACATGTGCACATCCCCTTTTGGTGCATGTGTGCACACATACGCCTAAGGGTGCTTGCACCATGTTTTTTGACTCCTACATGTGTGCGCTAGGGTTTTGATGCTTGTGCGTGCACGCATGTGCTATGTGTATGTGCGCGGATGCACATACACCTTTTTTGGGTGTATGTGCATGTGCATGCACACATGTATCAGTACTGCACGTGCGTGCATGCGCTTTAGGGGTAGGGGCACCACCATAGGGCATGCTACATGTGCCCCCGCGCATGTGCGTCTATGCTCTACCCTACCTCTAGCCTACTATTAAAGCATTAAATGTGGCATTAATTGTAAAAATTGATGAAGTAGGTCAAACTACTCACGAAGAAGCCATCATCTGCGTGCCGGGCGTACTCCCAAACTCGGTCGGTGCATCTCCTATGGGCTCATCCTCTCACCATCATCCTCGTCACTATCAGGGGTCTCGCGGTAAAATTTCAGCAGCAGTCGGTAACAAATGAATTGGTCATGATGATTTACCCCCCCCCCCCCCGGGTGGGGTATATTAAACCATTTTCACCGGCCATGATGCCTGGAAGCTTGTTTTGACCACCGTTGTTGCTCTAACTCTTCTTCTACTCACCGTGAATAATTATTTTATTTAAATAATTATTTTTCTTTCATTTTCCATCGTGCTGGGGCATTCTTTGCCACTTGGTACCCCTTTCTTCTCACTAGGACAATTTTATTGCTCCTAGGTGATATCCTTTCTTCTACACACTCCATCGAATAATTATTTTTTATTAAATAATTATTTTATTAATTTTTCTGTTATGTTGGGGCATTATTTGCCACCTGCTGCTTCTTTCTTCTCCCGGCATTTCTTTTGGGCATTTATTTTGCATCTGGGAGATTCTTGCTGACTTCTTCTACTTTCTTCTACACATCCAACCCATCCAAATTGGTATATATATATATAATATATATATATATATATTGTAAAATTGATGATATTCATTTAAGCAAATATGTGAAATTTCCAACAAGATATATACCCTTGTAATGGATTTTGGAAGGGTATATATATATATATATCAAAAAGAATCCAAGTTTTAACTAAAAATTTTGTTAAAGATTTTTATGAAAATGTAATGGATTTTGGAAAAAAAACTCACATCTTCCAACAAAATCCTAAAAATTGTAAAACTCACAAAACTAGGTAAACCAGCTCATAGCAGCTGAAACTTGTGTCTTGCGCATGGTATTCTTTCCGTATCTTTCTTGGAAATTTCACATCTTCACAGATCAAATGAATCGTGGATCATCAAATTTACAATCATCTATAAAGCTATCCTGCTTGCTTCGTTAGTACTCTGGGGCACATATAGTTTCCTGGTACTATTTTGTAGCGCACTATGCTTTCTCATTGGACCCAATGTCCTTCATCATCTTCCCTTGCATGTATCCTTGCTTGGGGCATCATTTTTAACCCTTTTCATTAATCACAAACATTTAGGGATCTTCAGCTTGATAAAAAAACATTTGTACAACCGTCTTGACCGTTGTTGGTTGGAATATGTGTGTTCGTACTTGTTTTCCCTGTTAAATGAGCTTGTTTCCTTCTCATATTGCATTTTTTTGGTATGTTTCATTGAGTGGGTGTTTCAGCAATGGACAACTGTTCGTAGTATGGCTTTTCATGTCATCCTACATTTTTCGTATGCTTATATTTTTAATAAGGACCGATGACATAGATCTTTCGCTATATGATGACAATAAAGTTGTTTCAATACACTGGATGAAAGCTTGTTCTTTCTGTCTCCATTTTCCCTCTACATTATTCTCCTATCCACACTATTCTTCTTATTCACTTGGGGCATCCTGTTCCTACCCATTCTTCTATTTCCCTTCCCTCAAATTTTTCGATTGTCGATCGCCTTCTCTCATCACCCCATCGACACTCGAGGGGGCATCTCTCACTTCTACTAATTTTTCTTCTATGCCTTCAAAATTTATCTTTCTACTATCTTTGAAGTGGCATCACTTACGCCACCCCAAAGAGGGGAAAATGTAGACACCTATAATTTAGCTTGAGCAATTTAAATACTTAAATTGCACTAATTATACCCTTTCCCACAAATTGACGACATATCGTCAATATAGCACACTTCCTCTTCTATCACCGTTAATTAGCTACATTACACTAGTTAATTAACCCTTCTATCCAACAATGACGCCAATTAATGACATTCCGTTAATAATCCCCTTTCTATCTAGATTAATTAATTATTTCTAATTAATTAAGCTCCCCTTTCTATCTACATTAATTAATTATTTCTAATTAATTAATTAATACCCCTTTCTATCTAGATTAATTAATTATTCTTAATTAATTAATTCTCTCTTCCATTAAATCTATAAATCATCATTTATTTGATTAAATCCCTCTCATAGTCTAAATCATGCTAATTATTCCTCTAAAAAAAGCTTCTATAAGCTTGCACACCTATTAATTGATTACTTGGATTAATTAATAAAGCCCCTCAAATCCCATGGGTCACTAAAGGACAAACTAAACTCTCGTAAGGTTGACTCAACCCTTTCTAAACCTTCCTTATCCACAACTAACCCAACCTCTCCATTTATCCCACATGAAGGAAGATGTAGAGATTTTTCTATCCATTGGGCTATATAAAGAGCCCTCCTCCTACCTTTACACTTACACCTTTACACATCTAAATGAGCATAGAGTAATACACTATAGCCATTTATCATCTTTGAAGATTCTTCATTAGAGGAGCTAGCTACTTTCTTTTCCTATATTCATCCATTCAAGTATTGAATTCATATGGGATATGCCAAATGGTCTTTTAGCCATGGATTGACAAGACTCCATTATTGAAAACCTTGGTCCGATTCAAACATACAATCAAACCTTTGATTGCTAAGGATCTAAATAGGTTCACTTCATTTGATTAGAATTCAATAGAGATAAATATTAATGGATTAACATGTTAGTTTGAATATTTATTCATGTTCTAATGCAAGGATGTTGGTAGATTAGTCTTGTTTAAGTTCTAAGCATGATGGTGCATTGATTTTGATTTAGCTTTGTTTTAGGACTACTAGGTGTTATTTCTAATTCTTTTGGCATTGCTAACAAATACATGTACACATAGACTACCATGGATATTTCCATTATCTCTTGTTCTTAATATATTTGAAATGAATAAATCTTCATTCTCCTTTGTAATCTTGTGTTTATCATGTTAGGTTACTACAGAGAAGCATTTTTTAGTTGATTGTTTGAGGTAGGTATTGAGGTAATGTTTTTTATAGTGTTACATTGCATCATTTTCTTCAGTTATAAATTCCTCTCTATAATTTATAGTAATGAACATCTTCTATCTCAAGGTATCCTTTGGTTTTAGGTATTTGACATGGTTAATATGCGGAATTTTATTCTCATGTGTCTATGTTAGGGTTTCAAGGATTATTTTGCATTGTTTTCCTTTCTTGGGTGTCCATGAAGGTAAGTAACCTTTAGAGGGTGAGTTTCTCTTGATTTCAAGCTTAGATGCAATAAATATATCAGGCCAAGATGATTAAGGCAGTCAATTATTCCTTTTAGTACCCTCATTCCCCCATTTCTATCCATCTCCATCTCCCCTTCATTTACATTATCCTTTTGTCCTACCCCTCTATAGATTTCATCACAATTACATACCCACCATGTTATCTACTATTAAATCACACAACCTTTGCTAGATCTGAACTATGGTTTCCTTGACTCAAAAATCTTAGCATCCCAAGCATCATTCCATTACAAGTTGTCAATATTACCCTTTGAGTGATGTTTGTGATCACATTCTATATATGTCTTTCATAGCCTGTGTCTGACCCATCAAGTGTCTTTAGTTATTTTGTGACCACTCTCTTGAGTGAGAATTGCATTTAGTAGCTACACTTGGTATCATATTGACCTTTCTAATAAGTTTTAGGGCTTGAAGTATAATGTCTCCTCTCTTTCAGGCTACATTGTGGGTCCTCTTACCCTAGTTTTGGAAAATCCAAAAGTAGTAGATGGATAACCAAACCCTTAGTCAAGTACCTCCCTTTCATCCCCATAAGGCTTTGTCAAGTGAGAGAGATAGATCTATCCCTGATTCAACAGGTTTATCTTTCTCCCTTTCTCTCTTCATGAATTTCTCCATTCTAGCCTTATCTTAGGGGTGTTAGATTGGGAACCAACACTTCTTTCATATGGATTTGAAATATCTCAAAAATAAGTGCATGCATGTTTATGACAAAATTGAATATTTTCATGAACTTGTTATTTATGCTCTCCCAAATTTTGATGTAACCAATCTCCAAATGTTAATACCACTTAGTAGTAGAGTTGGTAAGGGTTTCAATAAACAATCTCACTAAAACATCTTATTCCTACACACCAAGAATGTTTCATGCAACATGAAAAGTAGAAATATGATTATAGGTACATTTTATGAGTCGTCTCTAGAAAAAAATTAGGAAGTTCTTCCTTGATTCAGAAGGTAGGGGAGAATATTGCACAAATTCCAAAGGAACAAACTGATTTACCCATGGGATGAGTGAATCCAACACCATCATGTGAGTTAGAAAAATATAGGAACTTGGTTCTTCATATAAACAGAGTCACCAAAATCCATTTCAGGGGAGGTTCCTTGATGTGGAGACCGAATGGTAGACACTTCGATCCCCATCGGATTCACCAAAAAATATTGGAAAGATTTTATGTTGCTTTTGTTTAATTTGTCTCTTCACAAGCTCACATATCTCTCCTTGAGATAAGAAATAGAGAAAGGGTAATGCCTATTGGAAAAGGAGAAAGGGTAAAAATTAAAGCGGAGTGGTGATACAACAAAGTAGAAAGGATATATCTCCTTGAGATAAGAAATAGAATAAAAATACAAATAAAAGAGGGTAGAAACAAGCCACATTCAACCCTACACTTCATTTAACTCTAATACTATGCATGTTTGACACAAAAACTAAAACTATGCAAATATAATCCATACACGCCATGAAATGAAAGAATAGAGAACTAAGAAGACAACAACGAAAGCAAAGGGAAGATATGAGCTAAAATAAACAAGATGTCATTTCTTGGGAGTATACAAAATCTCTTACAATCATTTAAAAGGCATTGGATGCATCACACAATTCCAACCTAGAGGTCTGCAATACAGAACTTTCACCATTTAGGCATAGTAAATTTCCATCTAGAAGAGGATATTTACAAAAAATATAATTTGCATTTTATAACAGAAAGAGGAGAGAGAAGAGGAGAAGGGTGAATAATATTTTGAAGAATATCCCATTCTTCATCATTATCTTCTCATAAAGATCTTGGAGCTCAGAAATATGCCTTGGAAGATGCCAAGTTGGAAAACTCGCCCAAAAATTTCCTCTAGGAGCATATTCCAAATCATGATGATCCATAACTCCAAAGGTACCTCGATGCGAACATAAAACGTACATATTTTATCTCAGAGATAAGATCTGTAAAAATCAACAGATGCTCATGAGATTATGGAGATAAGGATGAAGATCAAGCTAGAATTATTCTAAAACCACCATAATTTCATTGTGGACCACAATTAACAACTCGGTGTCTACAACCATTTCAACTCTTCCCATTACATTTGGTGGGCCCTAAAATCCATAACAACCTAAAGGCATATTCTATGTGTGAAAATATCCTTCTAAATGCATCTGTAATTGATTTGGTCATCCATAAACAGAATAAACAAGATGAAAATGCCCCACAATTTTGTCACAATGATCTCCCTAGTCTCTCCACCATTCTCGCTAAAAAATTATGTGAGTTTAGCTCTCCTCCGTATTCTTTGAATGAGACTGGTCCCATGTCAAAAGGAGCTACTAAATGGAAGATATACCCAAAAAACTAGTCCCTTGCTCATTCACCATTCATCCAATTTGTGATGTCCATGAACTTATAAATGCACTAAGAGAGGCCATCAAATTTAAGTCAATCAGTTATTTTTCCTCAGTTGAAAAATATTTTCCACGTTCCCTTGATCGGTTTACCCAATCTATGCATAGCCACAAGGTTTGAGCTCTGCCATTTCTATACATGGGAGGCACTGAAGTGAGACATGTGTCTCACAATGGTCTCGTTCATCTCATATATAAAGAAAAGGCTGAAGCACCAATTAGTGCCACCTATTCACCCATGCACCACATGTCAAACATCAGGCCCATTCAAGACTTTCAAGTAGATGTCAAACCTTGTCATTAAACTATAATCCTAGAGCATTGATTATTTCCATGTGTCTCCTTTTCCATATGTCACACATCAATGTCATGTTTCATGTAGAGATTTAACACAAGGAGGTGAGGACTGCAGGAGTGCAAAGCGTAGATGTTTTCCACTTGGTAAACATTAGTGAAGTCTTCAAATATCATATAGAGTGGTTAACACTTGAGTAACTCAAGGTAAGAGGGTAAGTCAATGGCTACCACGTGCGACCTGGGATAGTTGTTGTTGATCGGTGTTGATTAATTCTACCATGCATAATATCTTAACAACCCTTTTGATTTTTTCAATTGATGTCATAAGGTGTCAATCGGTATTCAGTAATGTTTTAAGACTCAGGGAAAAGTGTATGGTTTGCAAAACATAGGAACGCCGATGGGTAACACTTGTTCTTATCAGTTTCTTTGTTTTAACTTTGGAAAGTGATTAAGTCTCAATTGTGTGGATATGCCATGTGTCCCTATTGTACCTGATTACAATTGATAGCTTGAACCCTTAAGGAAAAAATGAAATGAGCGTATGCCCATTTCAAAGGAAAAACAAGCTCAAATTAACTAAGTCCGACAAGGTATGACATGTATAGACCTATGGCTACCTTGTGCAAGTAACTTAGGTAGGTTTGAAAACATAAGGGTGCCTAAATGCCTATAAAACCATGATCAAAGCCTCTAAGTCCAAGTTTTTTTGTGACTAGATGTCTAAAAATGAAGTGTGAGCTCATTTTTGGCAACGATCCCCATGGTTCAACCCCATATAAAAGAGTAGGTGTGAAAAGTGAGAGGAAGAGGTTAATGTTACCTAGATATATTGGAACTAAACCTAGAAGCATTGTTCTCAAGAGTGTTGAGGGTAACATACCCTTTTCTTAGTCTACACTTGGTAGTTGGTAATAAATTGAGGTGTGGCCCAAAAAATAGGACCCTTAGATAAACATATGAAGAGACCATCTCAATGTTTGACATTTATATGAACAAGGAATACTTGTTTGGGTTCATACATTGTAATGTTACAAAAACCATACCTTTTGTATTCTCTAGATTTACTTGAAGGTCATGTTTGTCACTAAAAGATAGTAGTACAAGATGTGTAGTTGTCTCTAGAGACCTTCCTTTAAATAGAACATCAAAATAATGGTGTTTGCAAATTGAAGAATAATAAAACAAATTTTGTACAACAAACAACGATTCGTGCCTAGAAAATTTAATAAGATTTCATCAAGTCCATCTATGTACAGACCAAAAATTATAGAGGAGAGTATCCAACCATGTTTAACCCTAATAATTCTTCATACCCCCTCTATCTCACCAGTGCTTGTGTGCACTTTGTCAATAATGGACTCATAAAATGTCATAGCTAATTAGATCAACAATACAAGAAGACACAAAGCCCCAAGTCTATCATTGAGAAAATGTTGACGAACTTTGTTAAATGCTTCATGAAAGTCTACAAAACAAAAATAAATCATATGTATTTTAGCCTTAGTTTTCTCAATTGTAGAGGTCGAAGTGAAAATAGTATCAGTGGTGTGATTATTCTTCCTAAAACCTACTTGTCCCTTAGTTCTTAGTTATTTGGTTTTTGTTCATCTAAATATATGGATGTCTGAAGAAATGAGAAAGATCTTTGCAAGTTTATGGCCAGGCATAATGGTTCGATAATGACTATGATCGTTTTGGTCTCTAAATTTGTGAATTGAGTGGATGATGTGGTTTGTCCAAGATGCAAGAAAGTCATATGATACAGTATAATTAAACAAATTGACTAAATAAATAACTATTATTTGTGTATTGTAGACGATTTCTGCTTTAAAATTATCTATTTCTTGAACTTTATTAAAATTGAGTTTAAGGATGAGACGATCAATAAAGAAAAAGAAAGGTAAATAAACATAAGGATAATGTATAACTAAGATTGGTTAAACACATTATAAAGACTAGAAGCATAACCAAATCAAATTGTAAGATCAAATATAACTCAAATCAAATTCTTATAAAGAAATATCCTTCACAATACCAAAAAAAAAAGAGAGAGGGGGTAGAGGAAAAAGATAAGAGTTTGAAAGTGAAAACCAGAAGGTGAAAAAAAAACTTTTCATGGCCAACAAATATCCTTAGAGTTGCAGCCATGGGCGATATAAAAACAATATCTCTAACTATAAAAAGACATTATCCTATTATTCATATTATTGTAAGGCAAGCTTGAACTATTGAAATCTATAAAATGTAAAGATTGTATGATGCCACTTGTCAGGCATTCAAAGGCATCCCGCAACATAACAAGGGGCCAATAATCACAAGGATAAGGTAAAGCTCCAATGCCAAACAAATTGGGTGTTGTATAATCTTATTATTTTTTATTACTCCATTATTATTTTCTTCCTATTCGTTTTGTTTTTGTCTACGTGAACAAGTTGGTTTGTTTTGGTGCTATTTTTAGAATGGATTGCTTCATCTGAGGGAGCTCGAGTGCCTAAGCTCGGACAACGATCAAAGGTCATACTATATCTTCTTTAGCCTGCAAAATTGCTTATAAAACTTTCCAAAAAAATTCTTCCTGCTAGATTTTCTGTGGTTTAATTGCAATACCTATTGTTTTAGCTTGTGGGTATGTTTTTATCAAGAACACAAGCCTTGGTCAATGTCATGTAATGAGCTTGGAATTGTTTTTCTCTGACAGATTTGATTTTGAAACACATTATTACAGTTCGTTTCAGATATGGAGATTGTCAACGTTTCAGAGTATGAGGCTGTGGCAAAGCAGAAGCTGCCTAAGATGGTATTTGATTATTATGCCTCAGGTGCTGAAGATCAGTGGACTTTGAAGGAAAATCGCAATGCTTTTTGAAAGGATAAGGTATGATTATGCCTCTTCTTTTTTAATCCTTGATCATTAATTCCACTCTTTTTGTAATTAGTTTTATTAAGATTCTCAACTCCATTGCTCCTATTTCAGTTTGGTTTTCTTTGTCTCCGAAAAAAATTCCACCTCTGTTTTTTTCCAGTAGTTTTTTGAGTAGCCTAAGAAATTGCAGAATGATCAACAATTTTAGTATTTTTATTTAGTTTCAAGATTTGGGAGTCAATTCCTAACATGTGTTGAGCATATATTAGACTAGTTTCAAGGTTAATAAAAAATAGCATAAAAACCCCTATTGTTGATCATATATCATACTAGTTTCAAGGTTTATACGATCAAAGGTCATACTATATCTTGTTTTTGTAGAGGAAAACTTGGAGAATATAATATTGAATGTAATGAATGGATGATTGTTGAGTGAAATTGGTAGAGCTAGAAAGGTATTTAGGATTATATCTGTACCCCCACTATTTGATCATGTGGAAATCTTGAATGAAGGATGTGGATGTAATCTGTATCAGGTTCCGTCCTCGCATATTAGTTTGATGTAACAAATGTGGACATGACTACCACTGTATTGGGGTTCAAGATATCCATGCCTATTATGATTGCTCCCACGGCCATGCAGAGAATGGCTCATCCGGAAGGTATGTATTTCTCTATTTTCAGCATGCTTGTGATCCAATACTTCGCCCATTTACTAAAGTGCCCTTGCAAACCCCTTTTTAGTGAAAGATGGGCTGAAAATGATTGTCAAGCAAGAATAGGAAGTCTATCCTTACTTCGCTTTCTCGGTGTTTGTTTGTATATCATTAAAAAATTAAGGCTTGGGTTTGTATTGGTAGCATACCTGTTTCCATGGGGAGAGTAGAATCTATTCTAGATGGATATTGAATTGGTCTTGTACTCTGTCTTTTAGGAGAGTTGGCTACTGCAAGAGCCGCGTCAGCTGCTGGAACTATAATGGTTTGAACTTTGGCCTTGTGTTTTATTGTACCAGTCTTATTGAAGCTCAATAGCACAAAATAATTGAAGTGGAGAAAAAACTGATTTCAAGAGTGAAGAAGGCTAATTGCTTCGGTATAGAGTTTCATTGTTCTTCATGCTTTCTGACCCACGCATATATATGTTGTAGACGCTTTCGTCGTGGGCTACATCAAGTGTTGAAGAAGTTGCCTCAACTGGACCAGGCGTTCGCTTCTTCCAGCTTTATGTACATCTCTTACATAGATTTCCATATCTTTCTTGTAATTAGGGTTGGTTTCAATGCAGGGTTTTTATATAGTTTCTTAGAAACAGAGTATGTTTAACCCTCTGGGGAAGGGTTTACTAAATTGGAAAGATGTAGCTAAAAATTCCAATCTTGATCATAGGTTTACAAGGATAGGCATGTGGTGGCACAACTTGTTAGAAGAGCAGAAAAAGCTGGTTTTAAGGCAATTGCACTTACAGTGGACACGCCCAGACTTGGGCGCAGGGAGGCTGACATAAAAAACAGGTAAAAAAAATCTTTCAAATTTAGAAGTATGATCCATATCCATCTTGGACTTGTTTATATTCATGATGGTCTTCTTTTAAGTTATGACCTTAGAACAACAGTTGGTATGTAAATGATCCATATCCGTTTTGGACTTGTTTATATTCATGATGGTCTTCTTTAAGATATGACCTTAGTATAACAGTAGGTATATAATTCTCTATTCTTAAGAACAAAGTTTAATGACCAAGAGAGAGGTCTCAACGGTCTTATTGGTCTTGAGACACTCTTTATGTCACCCATAGATTTTGAAGAAACCTCAAGTCTCATATGTTATTAAGTTTTAACATCTCTTTTCATATTCTTCATTGACTTCCACTGCACTTGTTGGTATCAAAAATGTAGATTTACACTGCCCCCACATCTCACCTTAAAGAACTTTGAAGGCTTGGATCTTGGGAAGATGGAGAAGGTATGGCATTACATTCTAAGCTCGCTTACAACAGAGTTGCACAGTTTCCCATAGCTAGGCCTGTCTTTTAAGCACAGTTCTTTCACAGTTTTGTTTGAATTCTATATCTGTTATTTCCTGCAGAGCCAGGACTCTGGACTAGCCTCATATGTTGCAGGCCAAATTGACAGATCATTGAGTTGGAAGGTCGGTATTAGTAGAGCTAGATTGAAAGGGAGAAATGTACACCTGGAGAAAATTCATGCTTCTGTTGCTATTTCTACCCTTGACATATGGCCTTGTGAATCTAAGAAAACTTGCTTGTCCCATTCCTTTCCAAGAAATTTTGAAATTTTTGATTAGTAATAGAACACTGTGTCTGTGACTCTATTGAGTTCTAACATGAGGGGAAGGGGCAGGGTTCTAAAAATTTAGTTTGGGTTTGTGAGCAGGATGTTAAGTGGCTGCAGACAATCACCAAGTTGCCAATACTTGTGAAGGGGGTAATGACTGCCGAGGACAGTAAGTGTTTTGGCCCTTTTGACATACGAACAATGAAATTTTTGATACAGTCACATATAACATTGAGTTGGTAATTGTGATTGTGTGTTATCATCAAGGTAGCAAATTTCGTATGGAGAGTATTAAATGGTGGAGTTTAAATATGGAAAAAAAAACGATCTATAGGAAAAATACGATAAATATGGAAAAAAATACAATAAATCATATATTTAAAAAATATGATAATTTTAATAATTTGAAATATAGTTCTATACAACATATTCAAAATTATGAATTATGAATTATGAAGAACTCGTGTATGTCCATAGCAAATTATAGTTCTTACTACTTAATATCCTACCTTGCTTGTGTTCCACGTGTACTATATAATGTGTTATAAAATATTTAAAGGTGAGTTTTTAATTAATAATAACATAAGTCTAGATCAGTTTTATATTTCTCTCAGTATTTTTAATTTTTTTCTATATTATAATTATTTAAACATTGAAAAATACGGTGTTTAATACGATTGATCAGAAAAAATGTAAAAATACGGAAATTCTCATGGAATACACCGTATTTGGTAACTATGGTTATCATATATCATGCAGCTAGACTGGCCATTCAAGCAGGAGCAGCAGGTATAATTGTATCGAACCATGGAGCTCGACAACTTGATTATGTTTCAGCAACAATAAGCTGTTTGGAAGAGGTGTGTGCTTGGGAACCTTGAAAACTCAAAGAATGTTTTCAACTCATTTGTATTGCTAGCAGAGAAAGTTCCAAGTACGTGAGTAGCGAAGATTATGGTATGATATGAGATTGTATGCAGGTTGTAAAAGCTGCACAAGGTCGAGTCCCAGTGTTTCTGGATGGAGGAGTTCGGCGAGGAACAGATGTTTTCAAGGCATTGGCCCTGGGAGCCTCTGGTATTTTTGTAAGTATATCTCATTGAGTCTGCCATTTCTTATAGCTCTCTGTCACTGGCACACTACTTCTATTCAAGCATTAGGCTTAGGTTTAGGCTTAACTACTGCCTTTACTTTTACTATTCCCATCTGGGGTAAGAGTGGATCACATTTTTAAGATTTCAACCTGAGTCATGCTCGAACACACCCCCATTAAACTTGGATCTGGAATGCGCGAGCTCGAATATACCCCAAAACCTTGCCACATCTCTTCTTATGGGCGTGGCAGTTGCCTAGTCTGCCTAGAGCTTAATCCCCTCTTGATGGGCCACGTTTTGGGAGTACGTGAATTTAAACCTGGGTCAGCTCTCACTAGTTTCCTTATTACCATTACAACACAAGCCCTTGGGCCAGATTGTCACTAGAGAACCTGCATATATGATTCTGTCTTGTGGTGAGGTGGATCCTTACCTGGAATTGTTGTGTTGGGATTGCAGATTGGAAGGCCTGTAGTATTTGCTTTGGCTGCAGAGGGAGAAGCAGGAGTCGGGAAAGTTTTGCAAATGCTACGAGATGAGTTTGAACTTGCAATGGCTTTAGCGGGATGTCGTTCACTGAAGGAAATCAATCGTAATTACATTCAAACTGAGGCAGACATAGTTCAATCCCTATCAAGGCTCTAAACTACCCTGCTCTCACATCAATACAATGCATATGCAACAGTCTGTTATGTTTTAGTTATGCGACTGTCCTGACATAGTTGAGGACAAGAATTTTTTAATAATTGTAATAGCACCATGATCCTCTAAGGGTGTGGTGAGTATATATGAGTATAAGTTTCCAGTGCTTCTGCTTTCCCGTTTTATCTTGCTAATTTATTTGGTCCGCTCAATTTTTAGCTTCTGATTCTTATGTTGTTACATTTGTGCTAATGTGAATTAAATGAGTCAAAAAGATGTGATCACCGCTCTGGGATTGTCACTTAATTCGAGAGGCGATGTTTGGGGATCACTGTGTTTGCTTATCCAAGAAATGTGGTCTTATGTAACTTTTTTACTGTTATTAAAATTCAACAAAGTTTCTGAAATTTCTGAGCAGCTACAATTTACTGAGAGGTGATGGGGGGCACACAAAAAAATCATGGGCTTGAAAATTTGAGGCAATTTTTTTTGTCACTTGGCATCTCTGTTTGAACTTCCCTCCTATTTTTTCCTTCTAATATTTTGTTGGGGATTCATGGGATTTTGCTTCTGCTACTGGTAAAGTCTCATATTTTGTCTATGTAGAGTAAAATAAAAATCCATGGGACCCTACTAGTGTTAAAATATCTTATTTTTCCTATCCCACACGTGCTCAAACAATTTATCTTGCCCCTTACATGGGACCGCAACCTTAGGAAAGAGTATATTAATTCTATTGGAATTTCAAAAGTCATGACTGCAAATAACTTAGAATGTAATATGTTTGATTATATACTTTATTGATGGGATCCGATAACATGTTTACTTATGGTGTCTCTCATATACAATATATAGTTGATGATTGAGACATTGTCGATTCCCCTCTATATTAAAAAAAATAAACAAATGAAGATGCTTGTTACCTACTCATGAGTCACGAGGTATAAGATATGATGCTTATTTCCACTTATTAGAAAAGAAATTCAAAAAATATGATCTAAGAAAAACATTGGTCTCAACCTCAGTATAAGTGAAGCTTCTTGTGGAAACCTTGGTGATATTAGTTGTACGGGTATCTTTCATGATCATCATAGACAAGTGTGACATCATTTCTATTGATGATTGGGTTGGACCTCTAATAAGTTAACTAAACCCCTCTTGTAAAACAAGGCCTCTTGATCTCCAACAACCACCCACAGCTATTGCAAAAATAAACTCAAAATGAATTATTGACTCAATTCATTGTCTAAGTGGGTTCAAGAAAATTCATTCCCATGTGGAGGGTGTCGACATACTTCTTCTCTCACCAAAAGTATGTTTGAAGGAAGAAGCTTTTACGGAGAGTTCATCGTACCTATCATAGAGACAATGAGAGGAAATAGAAAAGAGATCATCTAGACAATATAAGTAGAGCATAGCTTCTAGCATTTAAAGAAGGTGATTACTTTGGTGATTAAGTATCCAAGGTGATTGAGATTAAACATTGATTAAGTATCCAAAGTGATTGAGATGGTACCAAAGTATCAATAGGAGTTGTTTTGAGTCAAGAAGGTAGTTCCCTTGATTACTTTAGTGAGAAACTGAATGAAGCAAATAAGAGATACTTAGTTTATGACCAAGAGTATTATATCATAATACAAACTCTCAATGTAGACACTCAACTTTGACAATTTACCTTTTGACACTACTAATTATAATTGGGTTTCTTGGCTAAGACAAACACCCACATTGTATCCCCACTCAATGCATGTTTCCATCTCTTTCCTAACTTGCTCATTTACACATACCTATGTGTCGACAAGTTCTAAATATTAATGTATAAGACTAGTGCAAAAACTTTGCTTTTCATTGTGCATCTTTTTTATTTCACTCTTGCTCTCCCTATCTAATACCATACAAATTGGTCATGTTATATAATCTAGTCTTAGATGACCTATACAGTCTTGCATCGACACACTTTCCAACTTTGTTTTGATGTGATATCATTTGTTGGGTCTTTTTATCCTCTTGGATAGGCCTTATCATAATAATTCACTTGCGGAGCCCTATATAAGCAAGATTAAATTAATTCATTTACTCACATGACACTCTATTGGCACACTCATTTTGCAACACTCACAAAAGGCACTCAAGGATCCTTGAATATCCCTCAAGTTGGTACACATCCATCAGGGGAGCCACTACTACAGTTCTAAAGCACCCAACCAAGTCAACGAAACTAGTTTCCCTTATTCCCAAGCACACCAAGTTCCCCACCCCAAATTATCAGCAAGAGCACAATCCTATCAAGCATGTTCAAGGTGTTTCAAGTTGTAAACTAGTTGCATTCATATAGATGTTACATGTTAGGTGGAGAACTACATGTGGTTTTAGACCTCTTCGGAGTAGTGTCGATGTAAGCACTACATTTTTTGCACTTCAACCCAAACACTAATCTTCTTGCAGGGCCTTCCACTCATGGTTAGGATTTTGGCGTGATTTAGCTAATTACAGATGGTTTCAAGACTATGCGACAACTAGGGTTTGAAACTGAAGTACATTTCTAGGCCACCTAAGAACCTAAAAAGTTATAGAGCTCAATTCCAAGAAGGTCCAAGATTGTACTAAAGGGGTAAGACCAAATTATAAATTTTGACTGAACTATAGGGTCTTGCACCAAGAAAAATTCAGGTCATACTATCAGAAGTGAAGTATCATTAGTATCTATACCCTAAATTCTCCAGTTTGTGCACCCAGATCTCTCATGTACAACTCTATATAGATAAGTGCATATCTCCCATTATGTATTTGATCTTATAGCATATTTTTATCACTAGTTGCAAGTATTAATGTGTTATTAATGTAGTGTATGATTAATGTTGGAATTTAATTAATACCTTACATCAAACCTTACATTCTTTTTTGGTATTGTGTATATCCATAACATAAAACCCATAAGGTGGAAAAATGGTGTAAACATTTTGGTGAGCCCGACTTGCAATTGTATCTTGCACCTTCTATCAAACCCTAGTTACCATAGGGTGTCATTTCTACATTTTATAGTCATATCTAAACTAGATTTTTTGGTATCACCTGCCCTGAGTCTGGTTTGCACAAGTTTTCCTAGGGTCTCATTGTCAGTCCTACCCTTCAGGTCTTTTTATAGGGCTCTTGATTATCGAATCACCTTTTTCACATATCTCAAGCATAATGGCTCTATTTTAAAATTCCTTCGAGGTTTTTATTTACTTTGTACATATTTGATGAAAACTTGTTCTTGTTTTCCCTGATTTTTAGCCTAATTATTTGAAATTTAAAATTATTTTTTAGTAATTAGGGCATAATCAAAAGCATATACATCTTTTTTAAAATTCCTTTGATGTTTTTCTTCCACATCATCAGATTCAAAAATACCTTTTTGTTTCATTTAATCCACTACTTATTTTCATATATGTTCATTTTAATAATTTGATAACAACCACTATTTGTTTGACATCACTTTTGGGTCTTATCCTCTATGGTCTTGTTGTCCAAAATAACACCCATGTTATTTTGACAATTTCATTCAAAATAAGGATTAAGCATTTCTTGCAAGAAAATCCACGGAGCAAAGGAATGAAAAATGTAATGTTCCGTAAAAGTTGAAAAATGTAGTGTTCAACGGAAGTTGAAAATGTAGTGGTATGAGGGTTTGAGAAGGAAATTAGTGTTTTGTGGGTTTTCCTAGCCCAAGGAACAAAAGAAAAATACCACGGAGACATACGCCATGTAATAGGGAAAAAAGGACTTCACATCTTTACAGAGAAAATAATGTTGAGTGCGAGAATGTTAGAAAAATTGAGCGCAGAGGAAAGTAAAGAAAGTTGTGTAAGGTTAAGAATCCACAAAGCAAAGTGATAGAAGGAAACTCACATAACAAAGGCAATATATGGTACAAGGAAAACAAAGCTTCAGAACAAAGTAAATGTTGCTAAACACAAAAGACTCTACAAAATGCACTATACTTTGTGGGATGAAGAACAATGAGGCTGTATGTGGTGAGAAGAATTGAGGATTCAGTGGTTGTTTGTGGATCAAGGTGGAAGTAAAAACCAAATCCATGGGTCACCAAAGGTTCTCCAAGTTAAATAGAAAGCCGCAGAGAACAATATTGAGGTGGTAGGACATCAAAAGTCCACGAAGCACAAAAAAGTTGTGCCTGATTCAAACCAAGAGCCCAATCACTCCAACAACCACAATCTAATCTTGAATGACATCATCCTCCTGCATTGACAATATGATAGATTGTGAATTGGAGCAATGGCATGCGCCCATACCTCACCTGTGAAATCAATGGCAATTGATCATTGATACATACAAGGTGATTGAATCTCTTCATTTCTAGCGTAATTTGATTTTCTCACTCTTCTCTTCCTTCTCTATACAATGCAACTCAATATCATTGTAAAAGAATCCTCTCTTGGCTGCAAAGTCACCATGTCAAAATGGTGGTGCAACTCTCTTCCCTCTACTTGCATTTATTGTGTCTCTTACCTCTCTATTCATTTCTAGCATATCATATGTTAGTTTTATTTGTATGTTTTCATTGGCATGTGTCTAAAAATGTGCAAAATGGAATGATCCACATAGTGTTGATTTGTGGCATGTATCTTCCCTCTCATTGCATTTTTTTCCTTTTATGTTCTTCCCCTCACAGAGATAGATTCCCTTTCTATGTTGACGTCATCGATATTCCCTTAGCTTAGTTTTATTTCATGCATTCAGCCTTCCTCTTTTCCCCTGCATATCAGTAGTGTAGCTTAGGAGTAGTGTTAGTGTTAGGTTAGATAGGTAGAGGAAGCCAACTTTCTTCGGAGGTTGATCTCATACAGTCAACTCCACATTGAGAGATCATCCCATGTTTCACTGAGGTGCATATCCATTCTAGTTTTAGCAAGGGTGCAACTTCAGGTAACAAAATTTTTTGACACGTTGATGGGACCTCTTGAGTCGATTATAACTCATTTCACTAATATTGATGTGTTCTTATTGATATCTAGCCTTCTGAGGCATTATCACAACACATCTGGCAATTGTATTGATCCAACAAACCTATTTATTTCATTCGCAAACCATTTTCATTCATCTTTTTCCTTACTTTCATGAAGTTGTGCAATCACGACTTCATTTCCTCATTAGAATCCTCATTTTCAAGAGTAGTATCATTCCCCTCCATTTCTTTTTTTCCAAAACTCCCCTCCAAATCATTATTATTACACTTATCATGATAAATATGTACATTATCCAACCTCCGTTGACCCATATGGTTATCTTATTAACCATGATATTTTTCAAGAATAGGAATATGCAAAAAATGGAGGCATTTTCATGTCTAATGATGATGCTCAGTTGTGGGTCCAGAATATGAAGACGAGCATGCAAATAATAAAGGAGAAGTTTGAAATCATGGAAGCTAAACCACATGGTGTTAGGAAATAAGGAATAAAATATGCGGAATAATCCCTCATAGAATCACAATAGTAGAAACTAATATGCAGAAAAATATTATAGATCTCAAATAAAAGTGCAAAATAAAATTACACAACATAAAGAGACATTATCTAACGTGGTTCACCCAATTTGGGCTACGTCCACCAAGAATCACTTGCTCAGATTTTATTACAAGTCACCGCTCTCTCAATATAATACCCAGATCTATTTGGAGCTATGCTCAACAAACTCTACAGAATTCACACCCGAATTCAAAACACATCTGCAATGTTACATTATACCTATCATATGCATAAAACCATATAATTAGACAACTACTTTAGCATTTGTACAAAACCATGGGCCAAAACCATCCCATAAACATATGGATCAAAAAATCCCGCCCATATGAGAAAAACATGTTTCCCGGTATATCGAGCACAACTGTAGAAAGTGTACAGTACTCTTAGTGTATAGTCTTCAAAACTTTCTCACATGAAAACATGATCCACAACCTAACACATGGTTTTAAGGATCCTTGTCCGACGGTGGTCCTCTGCTAAGATGGTGTAGCCCTCAATCGAAGATAGAGGTAATGGTTGAATCCTTAAATTAGATTTAAGAGTTTATTGAAATAATGGAAGCTAATCCGTCTATTTATAAGGAACCATGTCAATGGGGTAATCCTTCACTACCATCAAACAACTCTCCCATTCCTTCTTTTCAATTTACTCCATCTTATCCTAAATTCCAAATACTTAGCTTTCTCAAAGCTCCTCTTACTACTCATTCTCCTTTACGAGGGGATATTGTACCTCCACCACCATTTGAACCTCTAAAAAATCAATCAAAATATCAATCCTTCCCCCTTTCAAACTTCCAAACCCATTTTTGGATGAGCTTCATGATCAAAAGCACTTTGGAGAGTAGCCAATTGCAGATCCGAACAAATACTTCTGTAAATTTTCAAGGATTGGCGTTAGGAGTTCGAGGTCAATCAAGTTCTTCATCAAGAAGCTAACAATCAACCTTTTTCAAATGCATCAAAATCGGTTGAGGTCAGCTCCATTATTGTAAATCATAAGATATATGTTGAAGAATGGACTGACTCTAAAATCATGGATGAAGGAATGGCCCAACATTTTCAAGATCCTCCTGATTTTTTTCTTGATCAGTCTCAAAAGGAGGATGAATTGGTTAAGCTTAAGAAGAATGAGGTTGAGGTTGAAGAGCACAACAAAATAACTTGGGCTTTACCTTGATCAAGATATTTTCTCTGATAAGGTCAGTCCAAGGGTGGTCCTCCTTGAGAAGCCTCCAACTCATTTTGGAGACAAGAGCAACATTCATTGTTTTGATATTTTTGATTCCTAATCCACCCACTCTTGTGTTGGTGCAAGCCTTATCCCAAACCACTAGATGGAATCTATTTTCCTCCTTAGTTCCTGCCCATCCACAAGAAGTTCTTTTGAATTCTCTCAATCCTATCAATAACAGTAAGAAGGAATAAAGAACAAGAGACATGATGTAGATATGAATGTTTTTTAACGTGCTCTTAATAAGAAGGCAATTTCCAACACTAGAGAGAATGGTTCCCTTCCAACCAGCTAGCTTCCTTTGGAACCTGTCCAATAATGCATTCCAAACATTCATGAAACTTTGTTAGTACCTAAAGGAAGACCAAGATAAGTGGTGGGGAGAGAGTTAATTTCACAACCCAAGATCTTAGCAATTTTCCTTTGCCTTCTAGAGGAGTGTTGAAAAAATAGAGAGAGCTTTTGTCAAAGTTAATTTGTTATCCCGAAGCCTCCTCATAGGTTTTGAGAATAGTTTTCATCATCTTTGCTTCCAGAAGAGAGGCCATGAGAAGAAAAATAGTATCATCAACAAATTTATGGTGAGAAACAGTGATCTCTAAAGAAGTGGGTTTGAAGCCATTGAGGTATCCCAAAGTAACTAGCTCTAGTAATGGATCCGAGCTGAGACTATCTACCATAATGATGAAGAGGAGGGGAGATGGGATCTCCTTGCTGAATACCTCTATTTCTTGAGAAGAATCCCACCAGGGTGTCATTGACAATCACAGAGAATCTGGGAGTTGAAATACAAACACTAATATGCTTTCTAAAACGAGCATCAAACCCAAATTTTTCCATTACCTTATCAAGGAAAAGCCAAGAAACTCTATCAAAGGCTTTATCCATGTCAAGTTTAATGAACCATACCCTTGTTTCTTTCTTTTCTCCATAGAATGGATGGTTTCATGAACCATCACAACACCATCCTGTATAAGCCTTCCTTTCACAAAACCCCCATGCTGTTTGGAAATAAGAAGGGAGAAAGGGTTGGATTCTAATAGTAAGAATTTTGTGAAGATCTTGTATAAGAACATTTGTGAGGCTAATAGGTCCTGAAGTGTTTGAAATCCTTAGCCCCAGTTTCTTAGGAGCTAGAACAATGAAAGTGTTATTGATTTCCTTCAAGAAGTCTCCTTGTCCTTGTAGAATTCGTTTGCCTACTTTGAGGAGATCTTTAGAGTAGATATCCCAAAATTTTTGGTAAAAGTTTGTAGAGAATCCATCCAAGCCCAGAGGATTTATCCCCTTCCATAGAGAAGACCGCCTTTTGTAACTCCTCTAATGTGGCAGGTTTGCTAAGAGATATTGAAATCCTCTGGATCCAAAAGGCCATTAGGAATAAATCTAGCATACAATTTGTTACCTCTAGGAAAAAGAAGGAGTTATCATTTAAGAGGTTCATGTAGAAATTTAAGGCTTCATCCTTGATGTTGTTTTGATCTGAAGTAACTGAACCATCAGGAAGGGAAACTTCTGATATCTTGTTGTGAGCCCTGTGTTTGAGAGTTTTCATATGAAAAAACTTGGTATTTCTATCTCCTTCCTTGAGCCACACAACTCTAGATTTTTGCCTCCAGAAAGTTTCTTCTTTAGCACAGAGGTTATGAAAATCAGATAAAGAGATTTTTTCTTTCATATAATCTTCATGGGACATACCAACCTCTGAAATTCTTTTTTCCAAAGCTTCAAGCTCCTCTCTACCTATTTTTTCTAAGTGAAGACATTTTCCAAAAACTTTCTTATTCCAGTCCTAACTTTCTTTTTAACATTTTTGAGCTTTGGACAAATCTGAATTGTGTTGTACCTTCTACTTCTAAGTTCCACCATTCCTTGATTCTATCCTTAATGTCTGGATGATCAAGCCACATTTTCTCAAACTTAAATGAGGAAGTGAGTAGGATTATCAGTATTAAGCATGCTTCAAGAACAATAGGGTTATGATCTGAGCCAATCTTAGGGAGAGAGGAGAGATGAAATTTTTGAGATAAAATCCAATCAGTAGAGATAATGGCCTGTTCAAGTCACTTGAATGAGCTCATCCTCCAAGTCTCTTATTAGACCAAGTATAGGATTTCCATGAAGCTCCAGATCAAAAGATTAGAATGAGAAATGAAATCCGCCAAATCATCAATCCCTGGATTATGAATAGAAGAATCACCTTTCTTTTTCAGAAGTAGAGAGAGGAGTGTTGAAATCTCCCATGACCATCCAATGTAAGTTATTACAGGTAGAATGAAATTTTTTTAGATCTTTCCAAAGTTGTCTTCTACCATGAAGTGTATTAGGGGCATATATAACCGAAAGGATCCAACTTTTAGCATTGTCATGCAGTGTGAAAAGCAACAACAAGGTGATAAGGAGAGGAAAAACCAACTTACCCAAGATTAAGAGTAGGATCCCAAAACAACAATACCTCCAGAAGCCCCTCTAGAGTCAACAATAGTCCATTCAACCTTTTTCCAAAAGTAATTTTGCTAAAGTCTTCATTGCTTCAAAGTTCATCTTGGTTTCTTGAATTGCCATAATGGTGGGCTTACAGGTTTTTCTTAAATATTTAAGAGTACATGCATGCTTACCACTCCCATTAAGGCCTCTAATGTTCCAAGAAATGAATCTTTCATTTAAAAAATACATGTGGGGAGGTGTGAACCAGATGGTCTAAAGTAGGATTGGGTTCCATCTGCAAGAGCCTTATTAATTTCCTTCTTTCTTTGATCATTTTTTGAAGGTCTTCCCTTTGTGGTGCTGGCCCCCGTATTGGATTGCCTCTTGGAAGATCTAGTGACCCTAGAATAGGATGTAGTCCAATTACCAGGTGAATTTTTCTCATCAAAGAACAAGGCATCAGGAACACCTCCAAAGCCTTTAGATTTCCGGTTTTTTAAAAGAGTAAACTCAGGTGATAAGAGTGTTGGTACAATCCTCCAGCACTCTACTTTTTGTGGGGTAAGTTCCCCTTCTTCTTTTCTGACTAGGAGTCTTCTAGATGTCCTTCAATGATTCCTCTTCAATGGAGGTGATGGGGAAGCTGATATCCTTACTATTTATCCGTTTTGAAGCTATTGATAGGCTTGTCCTCAGCATCGTCCATTGATTTGAGAGTTAGATATCTCGTAAAGGGATTCTCAGAACATTGTCTGATTACATCTTCCGAGGATGATTTAAATCCCTCCAATTTTCTTGGGTTGACATTCCCTTTTTTTGGTTAATCAAGAAGTTGTTGTAGGAGTGAAAGGTTCTTTGTATCCTTTTCAAATCCTTTCAATAGTAATCAAATTTTCAATTTATAACTTCTTCTGAAAGATAGGATTAATGAGAAGAATCTTCAGGTATAAGGAGGGATAAGATAAATTGTGTCATGCATACCACCTTTTGGCAGGTTTAAGATGGATCTCCACCATTTGTATTTTCATCATCAATTTCATGAAAATTTCCACAAGTTTCTCTTCACCGACTTCTTTATTTCCTTATTATCATTATCCTTCTTTTTTTCCATCTTTCGGAAGTGGAGTTTTAGGCACCTAGAGAGTTCTCCTGAATAGGGTTTTTTTTGCAGGAGTTTTAAGATTATCCCCATGAAGTTGGATTTTGAGAGGGCCAATGTTTTTCCTCATTTGTTTTATGATCCTATTTATCTTTTTGAGCTGGGAATCCTAAGCATGGCCGACTTTTTCTTTGTTTTCCCCAATTTTTTTGCATTCAGGACATTTCCTACTAAAATGGCCCATCTTGTGGCATTTGGAGCATCTCATCTGGAAGGATTCATAAAAAATCAGTTGCTTCCAAGTCCCAAATCTAGTTTTAAGGATAACATGATCTAGGTAGCTTCTTGTTCCATGTCGGTGGAGACACATAACCTAGCAAATGCCAACCTAGATCTGTTTTTAGTAGACTGTCTGGACCTATTAGAGATCCAATAGATCTGGAAATATTCAACAAGATCTCATCATCCCAAAACTGCATTGGTAGGTCTGGAAGTCTACACCATAATAGGATGGTATTGATTTTCTCCTTGAAAGGATCAAATCTAGGGTACCATCTTTTAATGAAAAGCCCCATGTTTCCCAAGCACCATGGGCCTCCCAGCAGCACAACATCAATGTCTTCTTGTAGATTAAATTTGAAAAAGAAGAAACAGTTGGCCATACTGGAATAGAACAGAGATAGGGCGTCGGGTTCCACAGAGTTAATGGGGTTCATGTTCTTGTCTTGTTGGTCTCTTGAAAAGCCCCACCCACGTGCCTGGTTTTCTCAGATCTGACCTTTTGTTCAGAAAAGGGAAAGCAAATTTCCTAATGATGTCAACCTTTTCGCTTTTGATGTTGACCTTGACCATACCATTGGAACCCAGATTGCCTAGTGCTTCCAAGCATCCAAAGGATGTTGCTTTGATAGGCCCATCAGCCATAAGAAAACCCCCAATACTTGATTTACATCTTGCAGATTTTACTTCTACCATTTTCTTCCGACTTGATATTGTGGTAGATAGTTTATTTTATTATGATCTCACGTTGTCTTTCAATATACTATCATTTTTTTATGTTTTTGATTAACTATCATAGGTTTTACCTTCCTTCTCTTGAAATCTCTAGCAATATTCATTTCCTACATTACTTAGTTCATCCATTTTTATCCTTCATCCCCAATATGAATCCCCTTTATATTTCTTTACACTTATCCCTTTTTATCATCTATCTATTTTATACATCATTATACACACTCTTATATCCTTGCATCTTGCATGTATCCTTCTCCTTATCTCACTTAAGGCACACTTAGCTCAGATATGAGATCACACTCTTTCCTTAGGGTGGTTTTAGATGTATCTAAGCATATTTGTGTATAGTTTCTCCTTTGTAGTGATTAGTGTTGGCATAGAATATTGTGCACCCTTTTGATTTAGGTAGATATTCAAGCATATAAAGGTCTCTGCAAAAAAAAGTGAATATATCTAAGGTGTTGGACCTTAACCCCTGAGATAAACCTCCAGAGTAAGGTTGGACCCTTTCCTTAAAATATCTATATTAACCACTACTTTAATCTAACTAAAAACTCTGCAAATTTGAGGGAGAAAGAGTGCTAAAATTTGAAAAAAAAAAAATGGTGATACACCAGAGTATGAAGGGATCACTCTCCCTGAGATCAAGGAAAAAGGTATGAACACTGTGAAAAAGGGGCGGATATGAGTTGCCATAAATATTACCAAAATCAGAACCATGCTTATTTTTGGGACACTAGTTACAAAATGAATACTTGTGCGCCTTAGTGTCTCAAAGATTTTTCAAATCACTTTTTTGGATCACATTCAAAGTTTCATAGTTCAAAATGGTTAAGGACTTAGCCATTTTTTCCTTCTTGTTTTGAAATCCTAAGAAATCCATAGAAGCTTGAAATTCCATGGAAGAAATAACCTGTGAAATAAAGGAACTTAATGTTTTGTAGAGTTTGGAAAATGTAGTATTCTGCAAAAAAATGAGGGAACTTAGTGTTTCATGGAAATCAGAAAGTATAATGCATGGCTTGTTTTGTAAAGTCTGTGTAAAAATGGATAGGACTAATATAACACCATGGAGTAAAAGAAAAGGGGATGAGCATAGAAGGAATATGAAAAGTCCAAAGGAAGTACGTCGTGCAATTTTGAAATACTAGGGAGTGAAGTGACATAAAATCCATGGAACACAAAAAATTCGTAGAACACATAAAATTCTGCGAAACAAAGAAATCCTGCATATCAAAGGAAATCCATGGAACAAAAAAAAGTCCGCGCAACAAAGAAAATTTCCATATCAAAGGAAACCCATGGATCAAAGGAGCAGTTATACACCATGGGGAAAGGAAAAAAAATCCAAGGAATGTAGAAAATTTGAGAAAAAATAAAATTTGTCCTAGGATTTTCGTGACATTGACTGGAATCTTCAATATGTTATAACTCTTGATGGAGACAAATTTTTTGAGAAAAAACAGTACCATTGGAAAGGTATTGAAGAGAGATATAGATTGGAGGTGTTTTTTGGGTCATGATAAATATTTTTTTGAGCATATAACCTAATTTGTGTCCCACGGCTATTTTGGATCTGAGTTTGTGACTCAAACATGGGATAGGTTTTTTTTGCTCATATATTTTGATCCAGAGCTCCATTTGATATGATACCAGTCTCATTGAAATCTTTTTTTAGAGGGATTTAATCAATGATAACTTTTGGGGATGATGATGAAGATACTTGGGATATTTTTATGACGGAATTTTGGGTTGCTTTGAGTCATTTTCTCAATCAATTGATTCCCAAATCAGTTATAGATGAATTTGTTTGATTTATTTTATCTCATGATGATTTTTGGATGGAATATTCTCCTCCTGTCCCCCACAAAATGAATAAAATGGGTTGAATGGTCTGTGTAACCAGAAATGAGTATTTAGAAATGGTCTAAAGCATGTTTGTGACAAAAATTGGACATATGGAAGCCCACTATTTATCTATATCCCACGATTTGGTGGATATTCATTGATGTAAGTTAGATATCATCCACATAGGGACTATCTGAAGGTTTTCTTGTAATCCAAGGCACCATCAAGAGTTTTGATGATCATGAGTTTGGTGAATTACCTTTCAGGTCAGTTTTGGGGCGGTTTGGAAGGGTCGAGTAGGTTAAGCATCTCCTATGGCATATTTCGATCCCTTCTCCTTTATTCTCATTATATAAATGTAACGCATTTCATAAGTGAAACTATCCTCTCTTGAATGCAAAGAAACCATGCCCAATCGGTTTTTGAATGTTCTGAGTTTTTGTAGACCCTTGTGCTAAATTGTGTAATGTGTTCACTGCATTCTCAATTACTATGAGAGATTATGCATTCCTTAAGAAATAACATCTAGTTGATTGTGATTATTATCTATATTTTATCTTTTGTTATTCCATCTTACCTTTATCTCTTGTTATTGTATGATGTGTATCAGTTATAGTTGCATAATTTTATTCCATTATTCATTTATACATAGAATTAAATGATAATAGAATACAATGTGGATTGTGGCTCATATCTTCCCCTTTATCATTATATTTATCCCCTTTTCCTTGATCTCAAGGAGATCGATCCCTTCATACTCTAGTATATCACCATTCTTTTCAAATTTCGGCACTCTTTCTGTTATAAACAAATATAATATACCCATTTTAATACCCACAAATATATATATATATATATATATATATATATATATATATATATATACGCCGAAGGTATGTTTCTACCCTCAAAAAGACCCTTGACAACAACGGTCACCTGCACCAGGTGCTTGTCACGGTTGTCTCCCCACCGCTTATTTGTCCTGCCTGTCGTGGTGTCCTGCAGTTAAAGCTCCTTACCATCATCGTCGAGTTTTACCTGTTGCATGTCATCCATGTGCCACTGCGTCTGCCTCCGTGTCATGCAGGTTGTAAGTCTATGCGCTTCCATTTTGGTGGTGTGTAATGTGCAGTGATCCAAATCTTCACTTTGCTATAGGTACTTTGCATGGTTGTTTTCCACCTACTCGCCACCTGTTGCTTATATTCCCTATGTGTGGTTGCATGCGTGGCATGCTCTGGGGTTGCGGTGTGTCTCCTGGTTAGGGTTTTATTAGATGGGTTTCACTAAAAAAAATTGTAATGTCGTTTATGGCCTCTGTTTTGCTGTCGACCTCTGCTACCTAAAACAATCCAGAGTTCATCCGCTCCGTCTTCACAAAAACAATCGACCCTGAAACGATGGGGGAGTTGGAGCATTTTTTATGACTGCAAGGTCGAGCACAATGACAATGGTTGTCAAAAGTTTGGGTGGATAATGACGATGGATGCTTTCTTTCTTTGTCATTTTTTGAAAGAGAGTTTTAATTACACGCTCGATGATCATGATCCCAACGACTCTGATCATCCCTCCGTAATTGGAAGTAGAAAATGTGTTATCGAGTATGTGTTCCTTTTCAACATACAAGGATTTCTGCATCTAGAAAGTGGCAGACGAGCAACATCTGCTTGGTTGCATGCACAAATATGTCGCATCGTTCCTCAAGTTTCAGAGAAAGGAAGGAGGAGGCATGTCACCGACGTCCTGTCAGTAGATATTTAGTGGAATAAGAGACATGGTTGGCTGTGTGTGTGGTGTTTTATGTGCTCACCTAGCTGTAAATGATCAACACAATTTATGTCTCAATGCCAGGGAGTTGGTCAAATCGGGCATTACGTTGAAAGCATTTACCAAAAAATCAGAGAAAATCAGGGTTGACAAGTACTCCAACACGTTGTATATTCCTCAAATCAGTATAATAGATACCTTCACTGAAGCGGTGTTGAGAAATTTGCTGGCATTAGAATTCATAGAGCCAAGTCGAGAGAGGGTGATGATGCGCTACGTGGAGCTCATGTACTGCCTCATTGACATTGCGGATGACATGGAACTGCTAAAAAAACTACGTCATCATTATTCGGGGAATTCTCAACATAAGCGACAAGTATGTCACCAACATGTGGGACGGCATGTGTAAGCCTTTCTTTGCAGGTTTGGCCAATCCTTCCCATGATGTGAAAACTCAAATCTATGAATCGCTCATCAAGAATTATTATAAAGTGAAAAGCAAAGGTATTTTACGGGGAGTATGCTAGAAATTGGTCTCGAATCCACTCAAAACAGTTGTTTCATTCCTAAGGACAGTCTTCACATGCGGCTCTTAGGTCCATCATATATGTGTGTGTGAGAGAGTTACTTCATAGTACTACTACCTTATGAATATATATGTTGTGTGTACATGGTTGTAAATAGCGTACCCCTATTTACATCTTCTATTTTCAGATAGTTTTCTTTTTGTATTTAAGATGAGGTGCCTTCACTTCATAGTTAAGATCTTTTTCAATTTTACTTGGGCCTCCTCACAAAAATGTTGCCATTTCATTTACATGGTATGATTATAAATATATATCTAATTTGATTTATAAAATATATATATATAGAAAAAGAATGTACTAATTTTATTTTAATTTTTAATCAAAATGTGTATTTTATTATTGTTGTCAATTTTTTCCCCCAAGCAAAAATGGACAATATGATAATACCCTGAGACCGAAGATTCTTCCATAAAGATTTCGGGGTTATCAGGATAACTTTAAGCTTTGAAAGCCTTGTATGTTATTTCGGAAGGTTTCTGGATCCTCTGGGATTGTTCCTTCTTTTTCATATCTTGGAGGTTCAAATTGGTCTCAGAACGAGAAAATTTCCTTTGGAAGGGCCCATACTTGCTCAACTCAAGCAAGACACGGTTAAAATTGGCATATGTTTTTTCAGGTGTCTTTTCATACCCTCATGTCCCATTTGTTCATAGAAAAGTTTAGAATTTTAAGAAAGGAAAACGTAAGGCTTGAAAATTTGTCAACGCCAATCACAAATGGGCACACGCTAAAATTGGCTGAGTTGTTCGTTGAGTTTAGTTAGCATGTGTTAGTGTGATTTGCGTAGAGCGAGCTCTGCACCGAGCTCATTTCGGTGGTTGAATCTACATTCAAAAATCAGGAAATCGGGACAGTGAGCAATGAAGGTCGTGGAGTCATCGCAGGACCAAAAGCCCGGAACCCTGAAACTCTGAAATTAAAAAAAATTTCGGAAAAAAATTTCAAAAAAAAAATTCGGAGAAATTTTTTGGAACTTTCAAGTTCGAATTTTTGAAACTTTTGACTTCGGAGATTTCTTTCGAAACTTTCCTCTGCAGAATTTCAAAGATTTTTCTTTCAGGTTTTCGAAGACTTTATTTTCATAATTTCTCCAACTTCAGCTTCCGAAACACAAAGCTTAATGTCTACTTCCACATCAAGGGGAAAAGAGAAAATGAAGTAAGCTATTGAAATATGCAGTGAGTTATAGGGTGCGAGAACCACCATTTCTAAAGTGGATGAGGCATTTTCTGAAGATAGTAACAACCTGAATTTGAACCCAGATCAAGTTGAGCAACCATGAGAGGACAGATTCGAGCTCCAAATCAGTCAAAGTTGCAGGGTTGACTTGGTCAAACCTTTTGCAACAAATTTTCTATTTTCATGGGAGCATATTCCCTTAATATGAATGACATTTCTATTTTTAGTTAAGTGTTAGTTAAGGGCTCAAATGTCATGGCTCAGCCTAAAAGGCTTATAAATAGTTGAGTATAAGGAGTATTTAGGATATAATAGAAAGAACAGAGGATATAGATTATTTTTGGGAGGTTACTCTTCAAGCTTGGAAGAGTACTCCAAATATTTTAAACCTTTCAATTATATTTCAAGAGTAACATGTTTCCTTGAGAGTTTTGATTTATTGTGCCTTTTTTGCATTGTGATTTTGGGAATATAATTTTTCCCATAAATTGATCATCCCCACACAACTAGTTAGACACAAGGGTTCAACACTGAAGAGTGAGTTGAGAGGTTAAAATATTTGGGTAAATTTGTTTAGATTTTTTCATGTTAGAGAGAAATCTTTTGTAAAAGGAACATTTTCCATCAATAAGCCACTAGATAGGACCATACGTAAAAATATCCAAAATGGGAGAAAACGTAAAGAGGGATAAGATACATAATACCTAACATGGGAAGATATGATGATGTAATGATTAAAATATCTACCAATGGACAATAAATTTAGAACTATTTGGACAAGTGAACTCCCTTCGTGTAGAGAATACCCAATGATAAGTATTGTTTGATTTTCCATTTTTGACTTTGAAATACTGTTTTGATGAGGTGTTGACTATGAGATATTGTTTCTTCACCTTTTTATTTTTCATGACAGATTAGGGTTTTTAATGGACTCATCGTTTTAGAGGAGATCCATTGTTTTATGATTTGATTTGTGTTTATTTACGAGATTTGGGTAGATGAGGTCCAAGTCAATGATGTGGATGAAAAGGTTTTCAATGAATAACTTTATATTAACTAGATCATAAAATAAGTTATGTGTGGATAAAATTAATTTACCAATGTGGAGATCATATTGTATTTCACATTCTCCACTACCTTTGACAATTATTTCCAACATAGGTGGAGTAGAATAAGTATATTGTTGGAGTTTTAAAAGGATCTCAATGTCAATGTGGTTTTCATCAGTGAAGGTAATGATATTAGGAGAGAAGTATTAATATAAAGATGGGCATCTAAGGCATCTTAACAATTTCATAGAGTAAATATTTAATGCTTCTCTATTTGCTATAAGCACTCTTTTGATTTTATGATTAGTGATGAATGCTTTAATATATAAGAAATTAGTGTTTATGATGTTAAGATTCAAAAGGTTACAAGGACCAAATGATATGATTGGACAATTGAATGAAAAATGATTTGTGATTAAAAATTAAAATTGTTGTGTAATGATATCCTTAGGAACATGTGCATCATGGAGTGTATAAGTAAGGATTTCTGGAAGAACATGTGAATTTTGGAGTAACTCTATGAGAGATATTTATGTAGATGTATTATCTAATTGTTTGATAATGTCATAAGAATTAGAGGAAGATTTAACATTGATTTTTTTTTGGATAAATGGTATATTTAAGATTGAGTGTTTGAGGTGTTATGGACATGGAAGGATACTTTACTGCAAGTATCCAAACCTGTCTTGTATCACGCTATTACATCACAACTGGGGCTATTAGGTGTAGGATGTAGTAATGAAATGATATAATCAAACTCAACATTGTTTAATGACTGGCCCTTGTATTTAGATTTTTCATTTGTACCATGATTTGGAAAGGATTCCTAAAAAACTTTGAATTCATCATTTGGCATTTTGGTATTTGATGTGTTTTTCAATTTTGATATCTTAGTTGTTAATTAAATCTTAGATATAATGATGGAGTCTTGAATAATGATCAACATGGTGGCATTAACAATATTATGATTCTTTATACCACGTAGGTTTTGGTTGAACTACTATGAAGGGTCTTGTGATTAGACAAGTTACCATATTAACACTCGTTAATTGATAGAGGACAACAAAAATAATTTCTTTGAGAGATATGAATTATCTTCATTTGACTTCACGTGGAGTAGTTTCTTTACTAGATATTATGATTTTTTGATTAATTGATTAGTGGTTTTGAACATTTTGTACATGATGAGAATCAATGATCCCGTCATTTACCTATTTATATTAAAGAATTTAGATTTATCATTGAATTTGGAAGCCAAATGATAGAGTTTTTTTGACATTTCATGATTTTTTTCTAATAAGGCTTTGTTCGATGTGTTGTTTGAATGACATGTTATTTGATTTTTTTACATCCAAATCTAAGCTCAAGGGGGTGATTGATTTGATTTTCAATCGCAAGGAAGAAGAGATTCTATTTTAAATTCAATAGATTGATATTCTAATTTTGATTTGATTTTGGAGTCTAGTTGGAGTGATTTGGATTTTCTTAGATTTGGATATAGGTATCTAAAGTAAAATATTTTTTTATTTTATTTGAATTGATTTTAGAGTTAGGTTGGACTGACTTGGATTTTCTTATATTTGGATGTGTATATCTAAATGATAAGGCTTTGATTGATATTTAAATTAGATTTAGACTTGATTGGATTGGTTTGATTTTAGAGTATGTTAGGAATTATTTACGTATCCAAAGAATAACTTTTGAATTAGATGACTGTATCCATTGTATTAAGGCCGTCGTATTTTAAAGTTTGTTAGGACTAATTTTCTTAAACTTGGATCTGTGTATACAAAGTATAAAACTTTAATTTATTTTCAAATGATTGATTTTAGATTCTGATTGGATTGATTTGCTTAAACTTGGATTTTATGTATCCAAAGGATAAGGCTTAGATTTTGTTTGATTTGATGTGCTTAAAATTGGATTTTTTAAGTCCAAAGGATAAGGATTAGTTGTGGTTTGTTTTTCGTAAAATAACCCCTTGGGTTATTGTTGAAAATTTGCAATTTTGGTTTTGGCATCATGCTGATTAGAAAAGTGAGTTTCGAAGGAAATCCTTCAATTTTTGAATTGTTTTTTATTTTTTTCAGGTTCTGAGATGACTCTTAGGCATTCAAATTTTTATTCTAAATTGATTGCAAAAATTCCCATTTCCAAATACTTAAGTATTTGGTGGGGGGGATTTTTTTATGTTTTACAGTTGCAAGATGCACTGTACGTACCCAAAATTGTAAGGTACTGTACTGCGGAACGGTGTAATAAATGCCCCAATGATGATACAGGTCTCTTCGCAAGGTGTTCGGGATCCAGAGAAGCTTTACGGATATGCGTTAACATCCCGCATGCCCCGCTTAGCCCCCGCGTGCTTTGTTTTCCCCTTTTTTCCCTCTTTTCTTGGCTTTTTGGTCTTCAGTGACCGAAACCGCCGCCCTGAACAGGGCGGCGGTCCTGTAACCGCCGCCCTGAGCAGGGCGGCGGTCCTTTACGCGTTTTCCAGAACGTTCTTTTGACGGAACGCACGCAAAGTTCAACGCTTCACCAGCTTTTCTTGCCGACTTGAGCATGCATTTATGTTTTTGGTCCCCTGGAATAGTGTTTTTCCTTTGTTTATTGTTTAGGAGTTCAGTTTGGTTTTGATCTTTGGGTGTTTGAATTCCTATAAATGCATGGTTTGTGCACATGCAAATGGCCCCTCATTCTTGTTTCAAACTCACCATTTTCAGTAGTTCAGTCTTCTAGTTTGCTTAAGTTTGATAGTTTAAATCCTTTACATGCTTGGTTGCATTACTCAGCTGTTGGTAAGCCACAGATCCAACTTGTGCAAACAGTATTATTGTTTTTGGAGTAGAATAGTTTAGGCAGCCATTAAAGTTGCAGGTTTTGCTCTTCATACAGACTAGTTTCAGGTTCTGGACGCTTTTTGTTGCATGATTCGCAGTAGACCCCGCTAGGAATTGCATAGGCCAAGCTCTGTACTCTTGCGCTATCCCTCTCCTATCCGCATTCTATTCTGTCTGCATTCTGAAGGCTGTCCATTGATCCAAATATCTATTCCTGTTGATGCAAGCATTACACGCTTTTCTGGATTCACGTGAGCACAAAGAACGAAGAGATCATACTGAGGGGACAAGAACACACACACCGTCGGATTCGCCACTGTTCTGCGAAATCCAGGTTCCATCTTTCAAAGTTTTAGTTAGAACTTATCAAATAAAGTAGTTAATCGCTTTATTTCAGTTATTTCCATTCTCGATATTGCCAGGGAAGTTGTGGGGATTGATAGTTTCTGAGAAACTATGATTCATTCCTCACTTCTGAGGTAGGATCGAGAATCTTGCAAATAGATTAGTTATTTCGTTGTTTAGAATAGATATACAAAATTACACAGACAAATAGCTACACTCGGCTATTTTGTTTGTTTTACGTTATTAGTTTAGTTGTCAATTCTAAATATTTTAAATAGCTGCTTTCTTATAAATTGCCAGAAAATACAAAAAGAAATTATATATGCTAGAAGTGTACTTAGATTTTACTTTATTATAGTTTGTTTCATTACTGCTTTTGCATGACAATTACGGGACCTAGGGAGCCCAGGGAATACATTTTCGAGCCAATTGTGCCCCAGCCCAATATCGTAGTGGCAATAACTGACATTGACCAAAACCTTAGGATACAAGTCTTCCAAACAACAACAGACTTCCAACAGGTCAGGTCACAGTTGAGAGGGTTAAACATAGAAGACGACCAAGCACACACATTTTGGTCAAATCAGCCAAACTACAGGTTATCCTAGAAAACATCCGCATGACTGTAGAAGGATTTGAAAGAGAACAAATATTCGGGTGCGATCCTTTAGTTCCACAGCCAGACGCTGGAGACACCCTCGTAGATATAGATACCAGCTTAAGAATTCAAGTTGCTAGAACACCTGTGAGGTATTCTGAGAAAATCACACAATTGCTGATTCTAAACGTAGAGGCTGAGAAAGCATACGATTACTGGATACTAGGGATTAGGACTTGATCTCGCGTATGACCATAACAGGACCGCAACAACCAAGAGTCTACGGTTGTGATCCACAAATCCCACAGCCTAACGAATCCATAAGAGAATTAGACATAGACACTGGCCTACGCACATTAGTATTTCAGTCTACTCCGATTCCACCTATCATCATTCAACAGTTATCCCTACTAGACACAACAGCTAACGAAGCTAGAGAATTTTGGACTAGGCCAGAGAATCGTCCATAGAGTTGACTATATTCACCATATGACCCTATCAGGAGAAATACACGAAACCATCCCGGGTCATTTTCCACGCATCCCACAACCCATAGATCGAATCACGCCAGAGCTCGATATTGATTGGAGCCTTCGAGTAGTCATCCTGGCTGATCGATCTATCACACCGGTCCAGGTTAGAAGGGCCTTCTTTGCCTTAGATTCGCAGATTCCATTAGTGCGTGTCGAAGATATTAGATTGCCTAACTAGTCTATCCGTATACTACCTGTATTCCATCCCCACCGGCTGTCTCGGCACGACCTCGGGAGGTCGGGTACGCGGAAGAGTCGCTTGTAGATTCCCACGCTCGCTTGTCGCTTTTCCGGCGTACAAAATTGGTGAACCCGACGTGAACCTTACAATTGCTTCACCTTCTCTCTGAGAAGTTTCATCTTATCCAAATCACCTTCGCTCCTTCCCATTATTCTGCGGGTATTCATATACCCCCCGAATATGTCGGGATTCGATGCATATGGAAGACCCCTCCTGGGTCTCGAGGCATACTATGCCCAACAGAATAGGCAGTCATCACCCTCACTCTCAATGTGGGGCGACAACTATTCAACTAATCAGTTGTCAACGCAAACGCCAAGGACTAGATATAATTCGTCCTTCCAAGCAGAGGGGTTGGAGCAACTCGCTCAAACACAAACAGAGCCTTCAGGCTCAAACAATATGACATTGACTGGAGAATCTGCTTCATCTCCTCAGGTGTTACTTAGACCACATATTAGCAGACAATCAGATCCATACTCAGTTCTAGATGACGAGTACTCAATACGTTATCCTAGGAGTGAACAACGCTCTCAAGGCATGTACCCACCTGTAGGAATTTTGCAAATACAGCCCGAGTTCTCTCCTCAAGAAAATACCTCTATGCCATCACGTATAGAAAATACTCTCAGAGATGCTTGGCAGGATAGTGATCAGTTCATAGCAGGATATCACATACCTCCGCAAAGCCATGTTATACAACAAACGCCACCAAGGCACGATATCGTGACTTCACCAAACGAAGTCATTTCAACTCTAATAGAAAAGGTTAGAGGATTAGAACTTGCCCAAGCAAGTCAAAATTCGAGATTCATACAAACAGGGAGTTCCAATCCTCCGCACCATCCTAGCCAAGTAGATCTCCTCACAGGAGTAGGCACGTTAGGTATGACTCCTCAGTATTCACAACAAGTGCCAACTAGACCCACTATCGCTAGCACTGTTCCTCCTGGTCCAGTACAGAGCAATCCATTCCTGGATAGTACCCCTTCGTACTTAAACATGTACTCCAAATCGCCACAAGGGGATATGTACTCATCCCCCGGCATGTTTACTCAAATGCAGGGATTGCCTTATGCCCCTGCCAACGCGTACGTTACGCCATATCAACAACCCGTTCCGCCACCGCCTCCTCAACAGGCACCATCAATGGTTGAGACGTATGCGATAGGGACTTATTCAGAATATTTAAAGGAGCCCTTAGATTTCGCCATACGAAGCGTTATGCTTCCAAGGCCTCTTCCCGATTTGCCCAAATACAAAGGAGAAGGAGATCCGAATGCGCATATCAAAGCTTACGCTACAGCCATTCGAGAATTACTCCCATGGGATGGGGTTGTTGCTAAAATATTCCCCAAAACGCTGGAAGGCATTGCCCTCGATTGGTATTACAGAATACCCGAGGCTTCCATACATTCATTCAAACAACTCGTGTCTGAGTTCATCAAAGCCTTCGACATGAACAAACTATTAAGGACAGGAATCAGGGAGTTCTTGCACATCAAGCAAGAACATAACGAGTCTGTCGCCCATTTCATCCAAAGGTGGCGCACAGTCCTTTATTCCTCGGCAAGCGCTCCAAACATGGATCAGATGGAGCTATGTGATTTATTCCTTCATTCTCTTAGCAGAGAAGTGAAGGAAGAAGTCCAGAAGTTCCCACTAAGGACTTATGACGAAGTACTTGAGAGCGCTCTACGAATAGACCAGGCAGCAATAGATAGTGGCCGTAAGACGTATGGAGCAAACGGGAGGTTAATCACCTCTACTCAAAATACTACAACCACCACAAGCGTCAATCAAGGACCCAAAATCCTTAACAAAAATCGTGGGGTAACAACAGATGGGGTAACTGACCAGCCCAAGAGGGTAAATGTCGTTAATACTCCGTCACAAACAAACAACCAAAGAAACAACAATTTTACCCCGACGGTCAATACGGTGGATTTTAATAATCCACAACAACAACAACGGCGAAATCCCATGCAAGGACCAAGCCAAAACTCCTTTGGTTATCAAAACCAAAGTCAAAACCAGAAACAACAAAACTTTAGTCCTAATAGGCAACAGTTTGATCGGAATTTTAGGCCACAATACACACCAAACCAACAAAACGGGAATTACAACCCCAATTCTTATTGTGGTTTCCATAAAATTCGGGGTCATGACACTAGAACGTGTCGTGACTACAACAAATTCATGCAACGCTTGCCAAATGAACAAAAACAATTTTTTATGGATATGTTCTTAGCAGATCCTACGTCACCAACGGCAAGTACCTTCGCAGGGGCAGTTTCCCCTCAGAATGCCCCTCTCAAGATCTTTAATGATCCACTCCCAAATCATGATAGCGATAGGTTGAAACCAACTGGAACAAACAAAGGTGCAATAACAGGAAACAACGATCACGAGGCCTCAACTTCGCTAAATCCGTTAGTCGCGCCACAACTAGGAAGTCAACCACGACCTAAGGTAGTTGGATTAGTAGAGTTAGACTCCGAATTACCCGTTGAAGCAATTACGAGGACACGAGAGTATTTCTCTCAACCAAGTCCAAGCCATCTGCCGGAAACAGATAACATCCAGCAAACCGTAGCAAAACCTATGGGTGCTTACGATCTAATTAATGATCTAACAAAAACCTTCTCGCATATTTCATTCCTTGATTTACTAAAGAATTCCCCTGCTCACAGGGCTGCTCTTTTAGAGGCGTTAGGTTTGGGTCATTTAATTAGTATCACTCCACCACCAGAAGCACAAGTAAATCATATAGACTTTGATGTTTATCCTCCGGGACAGGCGGATAGGGATGTCGAATTCATATTCGAAATAAGTAAAATGCCTACAGATGCTGAGATCGCACGCCGAGGCGATCCAGCCCTACACTTGCAAGTACAGGTTTATAATAATTATGTAAAACGGGCAATGGTTGACGATGGAGCTGCGGTTAACATAGTCCCTTTCTCTTTTCTCCAAAAATTGGGATATGGTGAAACAAACTGTTCCACTACTCGAAATACCTTGAGAGGCTACGATAGCCTTAAAGCCACGTCGATAGGAACCATAATACTACCGGTCACTTTGGGACCTAAAACAATCCTGACTGAGTTTTATATTATAGATCGGGAAACTAACTATAATATGATCCTCGGCCGACCGTGGATACACCGAATGAAGGCAATCCCTTCCACGCTATTTCAAGAAGTAAGATTCTTGCATCTAGGAAAGGTATTTGTAGCCAAAGGTGATCCAAAGCCGTTTGACGTGCACCTAGCTGATTTAAAGAAGAGACCAGGTGTACACTCGGAATTCGAACTTCCAACAAACCAACTTAATAAACCCACTGACTCAAAGTCAAAAGAAAAGTTGGTACCTACGACGGATCTTGAAACCATCAGCGTAGCCAAAACAACCCCAATTCCTGGCGGTAAAACTAAAGAAACTGTATCATTAGGGACTACTGCAAAAATCGTTGAATTAATAGAACAAGATTTACCAATGTTCTTACCATTTGATTCGGTAGGTATAGGATATTCCTTAGGGGTTGGCTCTCTTCCAGCAGAAGATCTTTGCATGGTCGAGGTAGAATGCGCAAACACAATGAATAACCCAACCTCCATATTCCCAGCTAAGTATTGGACTCTCCATTTTGATGGGGCTAGATGCCGTTACGGAGCAGGGGCAGGTATAATTCTTACCTCGCCAGAGGAAAAAGTCATCCCATTTCTTTCAAGCTTAATTTGAATGCACAAACAACAGCGCTGAGTACGAAGCCCTCCTCCTTGGTCTCACCTTAGCCAAAAGAATTGGTATTGATAATATCAGAGTTTTAGGAGACTCGCAATTAGTGGCAAACCAAGTTTCAGAGGTATATGAAACTAAAGCCGAACACTTGCAACTTTACAAAAACGCTGTTTTAGATTTGAGTAAGGCGTTTAACTTTATATCCATTGAGGCAATCCCGCGAGAGAAAAATCTTCTCGCCGATTCAATAGCAACTTCAGCATCACGCTTCACTCCAAGCAATGAATTAGAAGATACTCACTTCACAGTATCCATTCGTGACAAACCATTGATAAAAACAATGACAAATCCTCTTTCAAGTGGAAGTGAATCTACCGTCCTAGACCATGTTGGAAATGATGCGGCTACTTTGGATTATTTAAATGCCTATGCAGCATTACATCTCTCCTATCACATGCTAGATTTATCCCTGATTCCACATTCGTCTTCCTACTTCGAAAATCCTCTAACGAATCTTCCCTCACAAAAAGAACCTAATATATACGCGGTGGAAAATGGGGATGATTTGGATTTACCCCCAGCACCGCCTGAGTTCGAAGAGGGTAACGCCTCTTTAATTGAAGAAACAATCGATGTCAATATCGGAACGGAAGATGAGCCAAGAATTTTAAAGCTAGGTTCTTCGTTAACCCCAGAGGAAGTAGAGATACATACTCAAGTTCTCAAAGAACATCAGAAGGCGTTTGCATTTAATTACAAGGAGATGACGGGAGTCGCACCCCACATTGCGGTGCACAACCTCGTCACTAGATCAGATGCAAAGCCAATTAAACAGAAATCAAGACCCATGAAGCCCAAAGTAGCTCTCATGGTAAAAGAGGAGGTGATAAAACTCCTCCAAGTAGGATTCATCAAGCCAGTTGACTACTCCCAATGGGTATCAAACATCGTTCCCGTTCTCAAGAAGAATGGAAAGATACGCATCTGCATAGATTTCCGGGACATTAACAAAGCATGTCCTAAGGATGACTTCCCATTGCCATCTATCGATGTCATTGTTGATGCAACAGCTGGGTTTGAGCTTTTGTCTCTCATGGATGGATTCTCGGGATACAACCAAATCAGAATATCCGAGCAAGATCAAGCTAAAACCACGTTTATAACTCCTTGGGGAACCTATTGCTACGCTGTTATGCCATTCGGTCTTAAGAACGCCGGTGCTACGTACCAGCGGGCCATGACATACATATTTCACGATCTAATTCATAAAATCGTGGAATCTTACGTGGATGACTTATTGGCTAAGGCCAAAAAGCGCTGTGACCACCCTGAAGTACTCCATCATTCTTTCACGCCTAATAGAATACGGGGTTACCCTAAACCCAGAGAAATGCGTCTTTGGTGTAACAGGAGGAAAGCTCCTAGGTTACATCATATCGTCACGAGGAATCGATGTTGATCCAACCAAAATTCGGGCTGTCCTCGAAATGGTCCCACCTTCCAGTGAATCCGGAATCAGATCATTTCTCGGAAAGCTGGGTGCAATCCGAAGATTCATCCCAGACCTGAGCTTCGCTATTCATCCAATCAACAACTTGCTCAAGAAAGACTATAGCATTGATTGGACTGAAGATTGCAATGAAGCTTTTGATGCGGTTAAGCGCTTTCTGTTGTCACCACCTACGCTAATGCCACCTAAACTAGATCGCCCTTTAATTTTGTACTCACGGGCTACCGATGTTTCGTTAGCTTGCATGCTAGCCCAAGAAGACGATGACAAAAGAGAACGCGCAATTTATTTCATTAGCCGAACATTGCTCGACTACGAAACGCGCTATACACAAGCAGAACGAGAATGCCTTGCCATAGTTTTCGCAACCAAACGCCTAAGACACTACATGCTAAATCAAGAGACAAGGGTCATGGTAAAAACTGACCACTTACGAACCTTCCTCACACAAGGGTCCCTGTCTAAGAAGGCGGGACGCTTTATAACCTTAATGGGAGAGTTCGAATTAACTTTTGTAAACCAAAAGTCAGTTAAAGGGAAAATCATCGCAGATTGGTTAGCTGATAACCCGCTAGACGGAGGTGACTTAGTAGACTTAGACTTTCCAGATGAATGCGTGTACTACGTCGAAACCCGACCTGCTATATCTGAGTGCCCTTGGTACGCTGATATCATTAGTTATATCATGGACCATAGGTACCCAGAAGGAGCTACACCTCAACAAAGAAGGCGGTTACGCATTATCGTAGCTAAATACGTCATTATAGAGCAGGTGCTCTATCGGAAAGCATTCGATGGAATGCTCTTAAGGTGTGTTGACACAGAAGAGTCCAAGAAGATTCTCCATGAATCCCACAGCGGTATATGTGGAGGCCACTTCGGCGGCCACGCCACCACTCGAAAAATACATCGAATGGGCTATTTCTGGCCCACTCTAGAACATGACGCAATAGAGTTTGTACGCAGGTGTCATAAATGTCAGGAGTTCTCTCATGAGATCCACATGCCGGCACAAGCTTTGCAACCGATCGCTACTCCGTGGCCCTTTTCTACATGGGGCCTGGACTTGATAGGGAAGTTCTCTCCCTCGTCCACAGACGGCCACAATTTTATAATCACGGCCACTGAATATTTCACTAAATGGGTAGAGGCCATGCCTCTTACAACTGTACCTGGTTCTGTAATCGCTAAGTTCATTTTGAACCAAATCATTTGCAGGTACGGTATCCCGCAAATCATTATCTCAGATAATGGAACTTCTTTCAAGAATGAAGAAGTTCGTGAGCTATGCAACAAATTTAAAATCAGCCATCATACGGCTTCCTTGTACTATCCCCAAGCCAATGGGCAGGCTGAAGCAACGAACAAAACACTGAAAGCCATTCTCCTTAAAACGGTAAAAGAAAACAAACGGGATTGGCATTTAAAGTTATATCCGGCCTTGTGGGCCCATCGAACCTCAATAAGAACTCCAACAGGAGCAACTCCTTTCTCGCTGGTATTTGGGTCAGAAGCAGTTCTCCCACTTGAAGTTGAAATCCCCAGTCTCCGCATTTCACTACAAGGGATTCTGGATGAGGACGCTTACAGAGAAGCACGTCTTTCTCAATTAGAAAGCCTGGATGAAGCTAGGTTAGATGCTGAACAACGACATAGAGTCTATGCCGACCGAATGTGCCGGCAGTATAACAAGAAAGTCTATGAACGTGACATATACGAAGGTGACCTAGTTCTAAGGTTAGACAGCCGGATCGACAAGAAGACCGGCGAAGGAAGGAAATTCCGGCCCAAATGGTTGGGCCCGTACCGAGTCACAAAGGACTACGGAAATGGTGCATACCTCTTATGCACGCTAGAAGGTGAGGAGTTTGGCGAAACAGTCAATTCTCTCCACCTCAAACGTTTCTACGCGTAAGCAGCTAACGCTACTTATATAACTATCTACATTGCATTTTCATATAGATTAGGATCATTTTGTCCACTTGTTCTTACACAAATTGTGATCAAGGAATCTATTCTCAAAGCAATTTATTTCAAACTCGTGATGTTTCTGGCATGAAGTTCTTTAATCATACCTCTCCATCTTCGATATCATCAATCAATTCAGAATCTTTTATCTAATAAAATCAGACATGACAAAGTCTTAACGGTAACCATACCAAGATCTGCAAGTTTGTTCTCGCTTTGGTTTCTTCTTAGGATAGGTGTCTTGCCTATGGTCTGTTCTAGAAGCTTCATGGTGTCACATCTATCCCATATGCACATCTCTTTGGAAATAAGAATATACTGACATCTTACTCAAACAAACAAGTCAAGAAGTGATTAAACAGAAAATTTTATTTTTACACATTTCCTTGCCCCACCAACCTTCGGTGATGAGCTTGCGTCTCTTACTAGTGACGTAGGGTTGGGAAAGGATGGAAATGCCCTTACTCGCCTATGCCTTGCCCACGGTGATAAACCCACGCTTCTTACTAGTAGCATGGGGCAAAGTGTAGGGGGTCCTCTAGACAATGCAAACGTTAAAAGGTCATAAACAAACTATTCAAACTTTGAGTCAAAAACAAATGAATCAGATGTTCAAAATTCCAAGAGAGTTAAAAATCCTAAAAACCAGATTTTGTCTACTATGTGGCCATCTACGGGTCTAAGTCTGGATAAACCGCAAAGCAAGTTGCACCCAAAACTATGAAGTCATTCAGGTAGAGTAAGCTTATAGCTTTCAATTTGGTTCTGTCAAAGCTTTGTCTGTCTTTCATCACTATCATTTCATCACATTTCATAACTTGTGCCCTTCTTGGCTCTTGGTGATGAGCCCTGCATCTTACTAGTTGCGTGGAGTTAGGAGTGGGGCAACTTTATCTGTTCATCATACTGGTTGTTTTCATCACTGTGCCAAAACAAATACAAGTTATCCAAATTGCTAATAAAAGTTAAGATTCAAGATCACAGTATATCTACAATATCATATATCAGCATCATGAAACACAAAAGGAAAGCAAACATTTGCATCATCTGTTTTCCATTGCATACATTCTAGAAAGCATATAAAACATACATCGTAGTATGCACAAAGCAGTTGGGAATAGAAAGGACGCGCATGAGTGACAAGCTTTTGATCCAAAAATCGACGCATATATATAAATAATCAATGTTTGTATACAATGCCATCATGCACTAGGCATGGTCAAAACGCTCAAAGAGCCCGTGATACACAAAAGAATCTATAATACAAAAATACAGAGAGCCAAGTGGCCTCTCAACCCCTGCGCGACCCCGCCGAAGGTGCGCGCCCTCGCCTAGGACTACGGCTACGCTGGCGCTCTGAATGGACGGAAGGCTCAGGGTCTCGAGGGGCAGTCGTGGTCTCGCCATGAGAATGGCTCCTCATAAGGCGCTCGGCTGTCCTATAGCCTGCCAACTCTGTACGGAGAGTCGACACCATCTTGGCCACATGCCAAACGGGAGCAAAGACGTCGGTATGCCTGCCGGCTGCTGAGGGCTCCCCGGCATCTACGGATAGCTCCGCACGAGTCTTATCCATAGGGATCATCAGAGAATCAGTGCATACCCTACGGATTAGATCCCGCCACTCGTCGACAGTCTCTGCAAAATAAAGAAGAAAGACGAATTAGAAACTAGGCAAGAAGGCTAAAATATACAAGATACAAATATAACGAGAGATAGCAGTTAAAACAAGTCCTAAATCAAACTAACACTGAAAGGGAGAGAGGATAACTTACTCGGATCACCGGGCCTCCAAGATGGGTCACTAGGGCCAGCACCCGCTGCAGATGCCGCCGCCGACTGAGGAGCTGCTCCTGTAGTTGGGGCAACATGACGCCCCGCAACGGACTCATCATCTCCACCATGGCCCCGGGAGAGTGGCTCCTCGGAAACCAGAGTCTCTCTCTCTGCGCTCTGCTCCGCCCTCTCCGCCTGCATGATATCCTGAGTGTCATGCCACTCAGGATCACTCTCGTCCGTCTGCTCCTCCGACCCTCCCTCTGTGGACTCCTCAGAATCGGAGTCAATATCTATAGGGTCATCGCTACTATGAGCAGGACCCGCGGTAATCCGAAGTAAAGGTGCCCGAGGCGCACCAGCTCTCCCTCTGGCCCGAACTATCCCCCTGGCTGCAATAGGAATGCCAGGGGTAACCACTGTCCAACCACGGCCTCTAGGCCCCCCTCTAGCCTCCCGAACTGATCTGTAAACTGGTGCTACTGGAGGAAGCATGCCCACATATGGGAGGCCGAACTGCTGAGGAACCCTGCTGAAAGGATGTACCTCCACCCGTCCCACACGGTCAATAAGCTGCCCTGTGATGGAACAGGAGACCAATGTCATGGCCTCCTCTCCCCATACGCCGGCCATAAGCTGGTACGGTGTGGCCTCCATGTCTGCTGTAGTGAGGGAGGCTACTGGCTGGTGAGGTGCTCTAAGCACCGACATATCTGACCATCTGGCCGCCCTCACAGCCCCAGGATCTGCCACCTCCACGCCTCTGCCATAAGGAATAAAATGCTCATACACCCAACTCATGACTAGAGTTGGGTGGCTCAACGACTGTCCCTGTAAACGGACCACCCTATATAAGTCGTGATAGGTGGTCCCCAAAATGTCTGCCCCCCAGGCGTATATCCGGCCATGCCCCTCTATCTGTGCAATGATGGGGGCCCAACAGTATAACAAAGTGTCCCCTCCCTTGTCCCCGATCAGTCTCGAGGCAAGGATCCCCATGATGGCCTGTCGAAATATGGGGATGGGCAAAGAAGGGATGGATCTGACTCTCACCCCCTTCTTCGACCCCGTGGAGATGACTGCATCTCCCATATATGTCGCCCACTGTGCAATCTGTGCCCGTGAGCCTGCTGTCTCTAATGTAAGTCGCCTCCCGATGATCGGGACCCCCAGAATGCGGTAGACGTCCTCTAATGTAATGGTCCACTCACCACGGACCCCTGGCAATCGGAAAGTGTTCCGATCTGCATCCCAGTATGAGAATAAGTCACAGAGTATGTGACTGGACGGAGCAACGTGAGGCACACGCGATATCCGCAATATGCCGGCCCTCTGCAATGTGTCCTCCTCATCTGCTGAGAGGGCATCCAATACCCCGGGCAGCCAGTCACACTCTCTCTCCCGGCTCCATCTAATATACTCCTCCTTCGCCTGCATACACCCAAAAACACACAAAACAGAGTAAGTTAGTATCTAAACGATATCAAGAGAGTCATAAAAACATACACAAATGCTAAAAATACAAGTGTAAGTTTTCAAAAGAGGTCCTTTTGCATTCTGTGCAAAACCGCCGCCCTGGGCAGGGGGGCGGTTTTGTAACCGCCGCCTTGAAGGCGGCGGTCTCGTGACCGCCGCCCTGGACAGGGCGGCGGTCATGTAACCGCCGCCCTGGCCAGGGCGGCGGTCGCGGTCCGAAAACCCGCGCGGGTTTTTAACCCCAAAAAGCCAAAAACTGGCAAAAAACGACCATTTTAGCTAAAAACAAAGCCTACCCAGTAGGCGCCCCCCCTAGATGGACCTTTTAAACCTAACATTTTCAAAAATGACCCCCCCATTACAACAAATTTAGCATTTCAAAATTGAAGAGGGAAAAGCACAAAATTGAAGAAAAACCAACCTGTGATCTCGCGGGGTGGCGTTCCGCACGTGGAGGCATGATCACTATCTCGCTGTGGACGTTTTGACTCTACTCGCGTGAGAAACCGTTACCGTGGGCCCCAGAGCTCAAAATCTATCAAATCGACTCGCGCAAATGAATAGGAAAATGGGCCCACTTTTATATATATAGCGCTCTAATTCGTTTTAAATCCCCTTTTCACAGGTTCGGAGCGCCAACGGAGGTAAGTTTCTATCCTCGCACTAATGGTACGTCCTCTTCCCCTATTATTTTAGCGTTTATTTTCCAAGTTATTGTATCTATCTGCACTTGAGTTCTCCTTTCATTTTGCAGGTAGCGGGAATTTCGGATGGCGTCATTTCGACACACGGACGTATAAGGTATAACTTCTAGCTTCCCATTTCGGGACGGCCATACTCGGACCCACCGTTTTACGCCTCTTCATGGCTAAAACGCTTCTCCGAGGGGGCAATATGTACGTACCCAAAATTGTAAGGTACTGTACTGCGGAACGGTGTAATAAATGCCCCAATGATGATACAGGTCTCTTCGCAAGGTGTTCGGGATCCAGAGAAGCTTTACGGATATGCGTTAACATCCCGCATGCCCCGCTTAGCCCCCGCGTGCTTTGTTTTCCCCTTTTTTCCCTCTTTTCTTGGCTTTTTGGTCTTCAGTGACGAAACCGCCGCCCTGAAGGGCGGCGGTCCTGTAACCGCCGCCCTGAGCAGGGCGGCGGTCCTTTACGCGTTTTCCAGAACGTTCTTTTGACGGAACGCACGCAAAGTTCAACGCTTCACCAGCTTTTCTTGCCGACTTGAGCATGCATTTATGTTTTTGGTCCCCTGGAATAGTGTTTTTCCTTTGTTTATTGTTTAGGAGTTCAGTTTGGTTTTGATCTTTGGGTGTTTGAATTCCTATAAATGCATGGTTTGTGCACATGCAAATGGCCCCTCATTCTTGTTTCAAACTCACCATTTTCAGTAGTTCAGTCTTCTAGTTTGCTTAAGTTTGATAGTTTAAATCCTTTACATGCTTGGTTGCATTACTCAGCTGTTGGTAAGCCACAGATCCAACTTGTGCAAACAGTATTATTGTTTTTGGAGTAGAATAGTTTAGGCAGCCATTAAAGTTGCAGGTTTTGCTCTTCATACAGACTAGTTTCAGGTTCTGGACGCTTTTTGTTGCATGATTCGCAGTAGACCCCGCTAGGAATTGCATAGGCCAAGCTCTGTACTCTTGCGCTATCCCTCTCCTATCCGCATTCTATTCTGTCTGCATTCTGAAGGCTGTCCATTGATCCAAATATCTATTCCTGTTGATGCAAGCATTACACGCTTTTCTGGATTCACGTGAGCACAAAGAACGAAGAGATCATACTGAGGGGACAAGAACACACACACCGTCGGATTCGCCACTGTTCTGCGAAATCCAGGTTCCATCTTTCAAAGTTTTAGTTAGAACTTATCAAATAAAGTAGTTAATCGCTTTATTTCAGTTATTTCCATTCTCGATATTGCCAGGGAAGTTGTGGGGATTGATAGTTTCTGAGAAACTATGATTCATTCCTCACTTCTGAGGTAGGATCGAGAATCTTGCAAATAGATTAGTTATTTCGTTGTTTAGAATAGATATACAAAATTGCACAGACAAATAGCTACACTCGGCTATTTTGTTTGTTTTACGTTATTAGTTTAGTTGTCAATTCTAAATATTTTAAATAGCTGCTTTCTTATAAATTGCCAGAAAATACAAAAAGAAATTATATATGCTAGAAGTGTACTTAGATTTTACTTTATTATAGTTTGTTTCATTACTGCTTTTGCATGACAATTACGGGACCTAGGGAGCCCAGGGAATACATTTTCGAGCCAATTGTGCCCCAGCCCAATATCGTAGTGGCAATAACTGACATTGACCAAAACCTTAGGATACAAGTCTTCCAAACAACAACAGACTTCCAACAGGTCAGGTCACAGTTGAGAGGGTTAAACATAGAAGACGACCAAGCACACACATTTTGGTCAAATCAGCCAAACTACAGGTTATCCTAGAAAACATCCGCATGACTGTAGAAGGATTTGAAAGAGAACAAATATTCGGGTGCGATCCTTTAGTTCCACAGCCAGACGCTGGAGACACCCTCGTAGATATAGATACCAGCTTAAGAATTCAAGTTGCTAGAACACCTGTGAGGTATTCTGAGAAAATCGCACAATTGCTGATTCTAAACGTAGAGGCTGAGAAAGCATACGATTACTGGATACTAGGGATTAGGACTTGATCTCGCGTATGACCATAACAGGACCGCAACAACCAAGAGTCTACGGTTGTGATCCACAAATCCCACAGCCTAACGAATCCATAAGAGAATTAGACATAGACACTGGCCTACGCACATTAGTATTTCAGTCTACTCCGATTCCACCTATCATCATTCAACAGTTATCCCTACTAGACACAACAGCTAACGAAGCTAGAGAATTTTGGACTAGGCCAGAGAATCGTCCATAGAGTTGACTATATTCACCATATGACCCTATCAGGAGAAATACACGAAACCATCCCGGGTCATTTTCCACGCATCCCACAACCCATAGATCGAATCACGCCAGAGCTCGATATTGATTGGAGCCTTCGAGTAGTCATCCTGGCTGATCGATCTATCACACCGGTCCAGGTTAGAAGGGCCTTCTTTGCCTTAGATTCGCAGATTCCATTAGTGCGTGTCGAAGATATTAGATTGCCTAACTAGTCTATCCGTATACTACCTGTATTCCATCCCCACCGGCTGTCTCGGCACGACCTCGGGAGGTCGGGTACGCGGAAGAGTCGCTTGTAGATTCCCACGCTCGCTTGTCGCTTTTCCGGCGTACAGCTGATGGTAACACAGGAGGACAAGGATTTGAAATTGGGTACAAACCTTGATACGCACAAATTTATTAACAACATGGGAAATCATGTTATACAATTGTTAATTTCATTTATAACTTGGAGTGTTTCTGTGGGAGATACAATTTTTTAACCCATATGTTAAAATGGACTGGAACAATACTATTAAATTTACAAGTTAATGAGAGTGAAATTATATTCATATTTTAATTTCAACAGATACATGATCAATGTTTTAGAAGTTAATGACATAGTCTACTAAATTTACTCCATATATATATCTCATATTATATTTATATGAGATGATTTTGATTGTATTTAGGTAAAAATCCTATGTCAAAAAATTCACATTCATATGGGAATTTTATTCCCATAAAAATAATAACAAATAGATATCTTTACAAAATAAAAATGATCTATAAAAATACAAATAAAACTGAACGAATACAATAAACATAAAATAATATCACCGCCTTTGTGTAAAAAGAATAAAAATAAGTACAAATAGTTTCATGAAATATTGAATGAACTTGAGTGATAATCTACCCCATATTTTAAAGCTTTACATCACTTATCGAAAAACTCACCAACTCTGAACCTTTCCAATATTTAACCCTGATTATCGAAGATGTTAGAGACATCCTAAGCATGATGTATTCGAAATTACCATGGTCTGGCTTTTGATTTCACATAGTCTTTCTAGAAAAATCGAAATTTTTATGCACAACCGTAAAACCTCGAATGTTTACAATTATATATTTCTATGGCTATACTTTTAATATTTCCAGCCACAAAACACACGTCCCTTCACCATGAAACATATTAAAGGATCATTGTCCCTTCAATTGATTGTAATCAGGCAACTAATTGCTTCTGCATAGTTTTCCTTGAAGAATTCGTAGAGCTTGGACACACGTTACAAATCATTTGAAGTTCGTAGGAGGGAAATATGGTCACTAAACAGGGGCTTCATTAGAATGAAGAAGGCTCTACACATTTTGCTTACCACAGGCAATCTCCTAATATACTCTTTAAAAAATGTGTATCATCAACCACTGCACACCTGCATTTTCAAGAATGTGCTTTCACAAGGTAAACAAATCACTCGCAGGGGATTTGCATTTGCTAAACACACATTTTTTTCTAATACCTTATAATTTTTGTATGTCAAAGAATCTGGCAATTATGGTTCTTGCTTGCAACTATTGTATTCGCCTTCTGCTATTACAGAAAGAGATGTACCGTGTGAAATATATGAAAGCTAATGTCCTTGTAGCTATATTTCATTTTTGATAGACATGGAAAATGTTTTCGCGAGGTATTGGCACTTGCAGATGATTGGTGAACAGTTATCTAATCCCTCATTTGCCGAGCTCATTTCTTCCTGTCTGTGCCAAAATACAGAGCTTTGAAACATGGTATGGACATTCATCAAAGTTTAATGCAAAGGGGATTTTCTGTCATTTTGTAATCTGCAAGCCCAAGTAGTTATGTATGCAAAATGTGCCAACATACTCCCACGTGAATTGTCGGATCCTGGAGACATGTGGCTTGTTGAAAAATAGTGGTCTCCTGGAATGCAATTTGCTAGAAATGTTTTTTTAGAATGGTGTTCTTGATTTTCGAGGCTGTATTGCTTCAGAGAGCATGGTTTCACAAGAAAGACAGTCCACTCTTCTTGTGGACCAGGTGATACGATGGTTGCAGGGTATACATAAGAATGGGTTGTCCTCAAAAGATGGCAGTCACATGTAAGCAAATGCAACAAATAGGCCTGTTTAAAGCCATACTCGAGTTTACATTTGCCAGCATACTCTCAATGCTGTGCCAAAATGAGAGCTTTGGAAAAGGAATGAACATCCATCAAAGCATAATGGATAAATTAGGAATTTCTGCAGGATGATGTAGTCATGCAATACCTTGGTAGGATATGTATGCAAAATGTGGAAGCATACTTCGTGAGGCCCTAAGACTTTTCAAAGAAATTCCTCAACCAGATGCCATTTCATGGAATGCCATGGTTGCAGGATATGTTACAATATGGTTTTGATGAAAAGTGCTATAATGATGGCATTTAAGCAAATGCAATTAGTAGGAATAAATCCAAATTCCTCAACCTTTGCCACCATCCTCCCTAGCCTGCACCAAAATGGGAGCTTTAGAACAGGGTATAGATAGATATACATCAAAGCATAATCGAATAAAGGATTTTTGTTAGATGTCATATTTGTGAATGCATTGATAGATATGTGTGCAAAATGTGGAAGCATACACAATGCACGCAAAGTGTTTGACAAAATGCCTCAAAAAAATGTGGGCTCATGGACTGCAATGATTGCAGGATATGCACAAAATGGCATTTGCAAGGATGCTCTCAAAGTTCTTTGAATTATTGAAGCACTCTGGAACATACCCCGATCATGCAAGCTTCACTTGTCTTATTAGCATGCAGCTATGTGGGATTAGTCGATGAGAGTTGTAAATATTTCAATAGCATGAGTAGCCGTTTTTGCATTACACCTACAATTGATCATTATGTGCGCATGGTTGACCTTGGCTGTGATCTGGAGGAAACTTTAATCATTAAAATGCCAATTGAACCTGTGGTGGTTGTGTGGACGTGTTTGCTAGCTGCATGCAGATCACATAAAAATATAAGAATCGGGGTATTTGTGGCAACTTTTCTTTTTGAGCTGGATCCTAAAAATGCTGCAATTCATGTTCTTTTGTCAACCATTTATGCAGAAGTGGGCAGGTGGGGTGAGGTTCAAATGGTAAGGAAATTGATGAAAGAAAGAGGAATTAAAAAGATACCTGGATGATGTTGGATTGAAGGCCATCAAATGGCACATGCTTTTTTATGTACGATACAGATCATACCCAAGGAAATCTATGCAAAGTTGAAGAATTTGTTTTGGGAGATGAAGACAGCAGACTTTTTCCAGTTTCAAGGCATCTTGATTGTTAAATATGCCCCTGGAATAACTATTAGTCATAAAAAACCACGCCTAGTGTTGACCGCCACGCTGCAACCACATTTATCTCCAAGATTGTAGCAATACAAATTGTTGTGAGACACGCAAATCAGCTCCATCATTTCAAATAAGGACAATGTTATTGCAGAGAGTATTGGTGATTCTAAGTGAAGCAATCTGAAACACATGCTTGCACTATAGCGAGGTGCACGATGTCAGACCTGCACTGATAAAGACGGAACCAGGGTTATTTTCGGTTTCTAAAAAAATGTTTTTTCATGAGTTTTCAGAGAGCCAGACCATGCTGTTGACTTTATATTTGTTAAAGCGATATTTTGTCATGCCATGAAGGTGTTATGACATTGAACTGTTTTCAGAAAACCCGTGAATGAAAAGCTGGAACAAGAGGTGAAGGTGGGAAAGGAGTGGATTGTAAAAGGAAATGAAAAGATGCTTGAATATGAAAGAAGGGATTACAATTAAGCCAACAGAAAATGTGAGATAAGGGATTACAGTCAAGCCAATGCTTGAAGATGAAAGAAACGGAAACTTGTTTTGCCAACAGATAATGTAAGGAAATGGAAAAGATGCTTGGCCAACACAAAATATGAGTGACTGGATCACAAGCAATCTAGTGTTTGGAGACGAAAGAAATGGAAAGAAGTTTTGCCTTTGAGAGTAGTACCATCCTATTACCCCCGTGTCATATTATATTCATATTTATATTTATGTACGTGGGTTTTTTCTGTTTATTGAATTATTTGTAGTGATATTAAATTTGTTTGGAATAAATTTATTGATTTTACAAGAAATATACCCATTCAAAAAATTCCAATCGGCCTTCCACAAGCACCTATGGATGCTTTTGCTAGTAAATTAATTAGCCGAAGGCGTGGTTCAACCATGCATACAACCTCGACGACCTCATTTCCTGTTGCATGCTTTTAATCGGCCCTAGGCTGCCACGCATATAGCCAATTTGAGCTGTTTACCAGGTGGCTTCTGCATTTTTGCAGTGATAGCAGTAATCTTAGTAGGTTGCGTGAGTTCTGCTGCTGTAGCTAAGCAGAATCTCATGTATTTTCCTGAGAGATACCGGTATTCCTCTCCTGAGCCAGAGGTGTAGGATTTCAGGTAAAGCATTTATAATTCGAGGTCATAGGTATCTGGACTGCACTGATCTTCTACTCTGCGGTTTGTCATCTTCTCTATGATTGCATTTCACTGATTGTTCACAGGGATGCCGAGCCCATTAACATTGCCAAATACTGGCGGTACGCATTATGCATGTCGTCCATTACAGGCTACACTCAAATCACACCGTTTGGCCATTTCAGCTCCTAAATAGGTGCGACCGAGGACAAAGAGAGCAAGGGGATTGGCAATGATGACTGTTATCATTATGCTGGTGCCTTATAGAATCAATGCCAAGGGACCGTGGGTGTTTGCCAAATGTTTGACATAATGATGGTATGAAATTACTGCAGGAAAGAAATCTGATGAAAATGCCTTATGGATATCAGCTGCTGATTCGATCCCTCTCTCGGAAAACCATCTTCCTTTGGCATGAATCAACAAATCATGTGTCTGATCTGGAGGCGGAAAATGCAGCACACATTGGGAATGCCAATTGTACCAATTGATATTCGATCCCCTTTACTATTTGGCATGGCAAAATGTTCAATGCTCTTGTATCTCCCATTGCTCATCACCTGCATTGAGGGAGGAAATAATATATATTAATGCACATAAATAACAAATAACAAATAACAAAACAGGATCATATACCAAGAATATTTTGAAGCTAAATTTTAAGAAAAAACAAGCTCATTTTGATATTTGTTTGTATTGATATTTGTATACAAATAAATCGACATACTTCTTTCAGACACTTAAAATTGTTAAATTAATTCAATATACATGACATACAGAATTTACTACTCTATAATTATGTTTAACAGGATGCTACATTTAAGAAGAGGGTCGATTGATCTAATAACCATATTTTCCTAAAGGTAAATGGTGGCAAAAGATCTGTAATCGAGATAATACAAAAAATATAAATAAGCTACCTCTTAACATATAAGAAAAACCTCCTCCCTTAAATTTCATAATAAGATAAAAGTATGGAGAAATAAAATACTCAACTATATTAATTTAACATAGGATTGATAAGTTTATAGAATTTCACCCCAATATTCAATCTTACTTTCAATTTTTTTTAGACAGCTTTATAATACAATAGGTGTAATTTTGTAATCAAGTGTGAAAACTATCTTTATCTAATCTTATTTGTAAACATTTTTGAAAAACTTTAGAACACAATAGGAGTATTCCCATGATAAAGTTAAAAAACCATCTCAGATTCTCACTTTTATAAACATTTTAGAGCTTGGACTTTTATTCTTCGAGATCATTAATGTTAAAAATTACATGAAAATGAATTTCAATTTAAAATTGTGATTGAGATTAAGATTTCAAGAAGAAGAATACCTCTAACATATCTCCAATGTTGATAACAAGAACACCAAGAATGGGTCAAACAGGTACCCATTCTTCATCCTTGCATATGTGTATTCTTATTTATTCATCGTCCTGTAGCAATACGGTGATATCTGATGCGCTAGAATGAGGGCCTATTCCGAACACAAGATCAGGCCTAGGGCACTTTTGATAGTAGTTCATTTGGGTCACATGCATCTGCTTTCCTCTAGGATTAATAGAACTCTCAGCCTTGAGACCCAGATCATGCTCTGCTGCCAAGTTACAATATTGGCCAGGACTCCATCCTCCTTATCATGCGGTGATTGAATGGAGGAGATATGGTTTCAGTGTTTCCTTTGAGCTTTGAAACCCAAGCTTCAAAGCATGAGGAAAATGTTTTGATAATGAAGGTCATAGGGAGGTGTGTGACCCAAGACCAAACATGCTTATAAAAATGAGCATCTACTTACATATTTCATGGGTTTTGGAAATTCACATCAGCTCTATATTAATGGATACACATGGCATGGACTAAGAATTGTAAATTTTATCTTTGATTCAAAGGATTTTCCATTTGTCATTTTGAGGACTAGGAAAATTATCACGGAGCCTTTCAACTTTTCTATGTTGTATATACAAATTTGTAGGACATGTTGTATATATAAAATTGTAGGCCACCTAAATGCTACGTGTCTCAGGAATAGGTACATCCTCCCAGGAAAAAAGGGAAAAAAATAATTCCAAAACAATGAAGTTTCTTGGAGTACGACGTAGTGTGTAAATATGTTGCTTAGTTATTGGAAATCCAACATGCATCACACCCATAAAAGAGTAAGCTTGGAGAACCAGTTATTCGGGATGAGGACTATGTGCGTGTATGGGTAAAATTCTCTAGTATTTGAAACTCTTCAAAGTCTTCATCAAGAGGGGTGAAAAAAGGTCATGAATCAGCAAATTCCTTTCTTTTGTTTTCATCTTGTTCATAATTTGCATTTCCATTTGGATTGTTGCATCCATGTCTCTCTCATCTAGTTCATTTTTTGAAAATTTTGTTTTGGGGGTGGAATCATGCATTCAAAATGGCTATGCATGTTGTAGGAAGTTCTACATGCTTGGATTCATCGATGAATACAAGAGAAAAGGATAAGTCTAGGTCCCCACATTTGAGCCATCAACTTCCAACTATGTCCATCGAGTTTCAGGATTCAATACCCCTGAGGAAAATAAACAATGATGATGATGATGTTCATCATCCTGATGTCATTCTTCCAAGGCTTCCCATCCCACTCTAAACACTCTTGCAATGCCCATCATGTCCACCCCCATCACAATGTATATAACAAGCACAACAAATGCTACATGGAGCAGTAATTGCCGTTGATGACGCCTACAAAAAACCCCAACAAAACATTCCATGCATAGCACTATAAATCCACCCATAAATAACCACCTACATACAATGTAAATCTCTTTAACCCTTCGCATACGTGTACCAAAAAAAGGTAACGTGTACATATATCTAACATTCTCTACAAAGAAATCAGCCGCATTACAAAACACCAACACCGACTTTTATCGAATTGTATATGAAATTTCTTATGTTCATCTTCTATTAGTTTCCAATATTTTCTTTCAAACTAAGTCTCTATACTTTCTATGGATTTGCCTCCACCTTCTTGGATTTTTTATTGTGTTTCTTCTTTCTATTCATCTCAGTTCAATGCTTTTTCGATCTTCTCGCAAACTACATCTTCAAACAAATTTCTTATTTCTTCCTCTGTACTTTTAAAATATTCTTGTTGATATACCAATAATTGATAACTCACCCATGTATTTGTATCTAATAATTCTTATTTATGGAAGAATTATCCATGTTTGCGTATTAGCTACTAACCTTGTTGCAAACTAAAAGAAACAAATAGCTTAGAACAAAATAAACAAATTACTTTAGGGATATTATGGTTGTTTCGACATTCTTGTGCCTGCATGTAACTATACAACAGTCATATCATAACCAAAACCAACACAACTCCTCTAAACTACGGATTTCGACATCAACAAATAAAGTATATTATAGTCATATCAGGGCCAAAATCCAAATTAGAGCTTAGCGCATCTAGCATCCATCATCTTTCTGTAACACAAAATGGCCAAGATAATGCCCCTACACTGCTATATGCTTCTGACTTACAAAAAAATGATATCGTATTTGTCGTTAACAGTCTAAACAACTATACAACTTTAGGTTACATTGGTTTCTTGCAAAATGTAGCTCTCCTATAGACTCTTCTAATTTCTTCATTTAAACTTGAAGGACTGCATTGCCAAGATCCCCCAACAAAGGGTAAGCACATTCACACTCTCATCAATTATGTTAAGGGATTTATAATTTCCACTCACATGTTTGCAAGATAGACTTAATCAAAGCATATGAGAACTGCTAAAGTTTGGATTGTACTAGCAAAATTTCCAACCGTATGATTGATCCAACATCTTCTCCTAGATTACACCAATTGCAGCTTTCAGGAGTATGTTTCCTCTAGATGCACTAACCATGTTTGACCAAAATCAATATATAGTAATCCACTCCGACCATCTCATCCCACAATCTCATCAATATCAATAGGGTATTTATATTTGTCACTCAAGTAATTTTACAAGATACACCTATCAATAGGTAAGACAACTCGCACATGCATGGTCAGTGTTGCTGAGACAAGTAGGAACACAAATAGTATATCAAAACACACAAACAAATGGTAGGTGGATTTTTTGAGTTGGCATATAGGGGCTTGCTTTCGTTTTTTATATTTCATTATTTCCTAATTCTTCTTTGTTATTTCTTTATCTGGCCCATTTAGTTGTTCATTATATGATTGTAACTTCTAAACTTCTTTGAGCGTCTGATTTAGAATTCACAGTTTTTATATCTCCCCTTTTCCATTTTCATATTTTTTTTGTCTCCTAATATTGCTTTTAAAGAGCTTCATATCCAAACGTTTTAATTCATCTCTTTAAAATTTCACATTGTTCCTAAACACAATTTAATCTTTCAAAAAACTATATTGGTTCTACCATTCTTTATCATAAAAACTATAAGGTTGGCACACAACAACAACTTGCTCATTCATTCAGGAAAATACTAGGTTGTCTGGATATTGGTACGACTATGGTACAGGGATGTCGGTACATTGATTTTCAAAAAACCATGGGTATGGTTTCTATTTAATAGAAATGTGTTGGAACTACATTCAAGGTCACCCTCTCTTGTGTAGGCTAAGTGTTAATAAAACAAGTATACTAGACAGTTTATATACCTATCTATTAGGTATGCCAACAATATTGAACATAACACAATCAACAATATCTTATTACATACATATACACTATGTTGTTACCTTTTTCCCTACTACTGCTACTGACTCACAAAAATAGATGAGAGCAGCAAGCACTTGCAACTTGTGGCCACAAAAACCATTAACAAATTACATCCACATCATATGAATAGGGTGCTAGAGGGTAGAGTTACTCATAAAGGAATCGATGCCCTCGGTGATGACATGCACTTGATTTGTTTTAGAAATGCAACCTCTTTAAGTTAGCAAGGTTTATGTCATGTCCAAAAGGTAACTTAAAATATGTCAAACAAGAATATACAGGCACCAGAAGTCTTGAAGAACTCGTCTTGAATATGGAATCTCTTTTTCAATTGTGTCTACAACCTACCACATAAATTCTTCTCTACCATTTCCATTTCACTACTAAAATTTTGATCCACAACCTAACACTTGGCTTTATACTTGTTGTTATTAGTGTTGTAACCTTTACATCCTCCATTTCCATCATCACCCGAAAATATGGCAATTATACGCAATGTTGTATTGTTGCCATAAAAGGCAAGACATGTTATACTATACAAATAACCTTGTGGGAAACTTTATGTAATGATAGTACACAACAATTGCCACCGCCACATGAATACAAGAACATACATATACATATATTATCTATTAAGATAGCCAAGGTTACCATATTCAAACAAAGAAGCTTAACCACATGTCCTAATACACAACCTTTTTGGGCATCACTGGTAGAGGAAGTAGAACCCCTCCATATTTGGGTGGGCACCATAGGAACATCACATGTTTCAGTTATACTGAGAGAAAAAAAAGTGGTTATCAAAACCATTGCTAAGGTGGTTAATGGTAAACAATGTTGCAACAAAAGGTTATACATACATATGATTCTTGGCTTTGATTAACATGCAACATCAATTCAACCTTATGTGCATATAAATATGCATTCTACATGATGTTAGACCACCCAAATGACACTATATGGGCAACAAATTTCAATGTTTGTACCAGTGTTGTATGGGACATTATCAAACAAGTCCTCTTCCACAGTTTCAAATTGATCGTTTTCGTTTCGATTGGTACCTACAATGGTAAGTAGTAAACAACATCTAATGTACACAACTCCACTGCAAGCAAACATAATGCTCACAAGATATAGGCATTTGCAATAATGCATCCCTTGTATAAACAAAAAAACTCTATTTCCACTGGCAAGTGTGTAGCACGATGCAAATATTTATAGTGAAGTACTTGTTGAAGATAAAATTCACACAATTAACAGTCACATAACAATTGCTATTATAGGTTCAACCTAACTGCCATACATAGGCCATTCTTTGGCCATTTACTTTTGAAGAACGCCAAAAGGTATATGTTATTTGTTTTAGAGGTATAATTATTACTTTTGTAGTTGATGTTGATTAGGGGTGTGTTTGATTTTTTAAGTGTAGAAATATAGATGGACCACTTAATTTGAAGGTTGTTGCTACATTTCAAACTTGTTAAAAATTCATACATGAATATTTTTTATACCGTTTTCAATAGTTAATTTATTTTATAGTTGATGTTGTATGTATTTAATTTGTGTTTATTGTGTTAGTTGTGCATCGGTTGTTCGGTTGGTGTTTTGTTGGAAAAACATTTATTGTACAGTCGATAACGTGTGTGATTGATAGTTGTAGTGTAGGAATTTAGTTGAAACATTACATTGAAATGTTATATGTGTACATTTAATTATGTTACAGATTTGTGCATTTAAAGTTACATGTCATATTTCAAAACCTCAAATAAATGTAGATGTGTGTGCACATAATGAGACATGCATACATTTGCATTATTTATTTCATGAATGGTAGCCTTTAGTGGGAAATTTATATGTATACAAAAGTGCATGTTTTTTTTTTAATTTTCTTAAAAGTACTAACAATCCACATAGTAGTAGGAGATAATAATATGTCAGTGTATAAGGGAATACAACAGTTTTCTTTTGAAGTGAGGAAATAAAGTGGAACATAGATATGAAATAAGAAACATAGCGGTGATAGTTCAAAGTATAGAATGGGATGGGTGAGGGTGTAATGTTTGAAGGGTCGGGTGGGTTGGAAATCCTTGCGTAAAGGTTACAGAGGAGTTGCACTGTTTTCCACTTTCTTTGAACTAAGGATGACACATTTCAATCTGTTGTTTCCGCAATATGTCTCTTTTTTCAGTGAAAGTGTGAAGCAGTATTCGTTTCCGATGACATTACTTATAATTTCACTAGTCGCATCTTCGTCTATAGACAATATATGGAGGTCGCTAGCTACAACACCCATGATTAATTCAGCTGTCTCATCAAAAGCGGTAACTGATTGAAGTTCTCCTGTTGGGTACTTTAGATCGATCCTCAGTGCATATCTATAATCATAGTTTTGAACTTGTCTATTGCAACTCGAACATAACCATGAACCATTACCATTCTCTCTCACCTTTTTCCTGCATTGTTTGTCACCTTTTTGAAGAGGATATGCCTTGTAAAAAAAATTGTCCATGCTGATATTTGTGATTTCTGCAGTAACCATGGCCCATTCATTTCTCTCAGTGTTTCCCATATTTAGTACCTCTGAAATCATTGCTACTGAGGTCAGGCTTTTTGGAGGGCCCAGAAATTGGCTTGTGATAGAGGGCGCCAAAAGGAAGTAGTCATCGGAATCAACCCAGCCATGAAGTGTATTTGTTTCTAAAATTTGAGGGTTGACAGTAACATTTGGTTCTTGAAACAGTGTCCACTGAGCTTCCATTGAAACTGGAGACACGAGCAGCTTTCAAGGCAAGGACCGGAAGAGGTGGTATAGAAAGCATGTCTTCAAGTTCGTTGCTTATCTCATCTAAGTGTTGTCCCCACAATGTGACACTTACACTGAATCCCGACATGTCCTTTAATTGCAGTGTTCTTCTCTTTGTTTCTGACTTGTCATGCCGACAAATTATTGAGCATGGTGACATCGTAAGAACAATGCCAATCAAATCAACTTTAGAACGGTCAGCGCTTGCAGGTATGTCCTTAATTTTGGTGAAGTGAAAGTGATGGGAAGGTATTGTATCCTCATTTGCTATGAGTGGAGTTATGGTTCAGGAAGCTTGCAGGAAAATCTCCAAAGCATTGTTCAAATGGTTGTAACATAGCTTTGCATCAGGAATCCTCGTAATCCTCCCATTGGAAATTATATATAGCTTCCCATTTTCAATCTGCTCATAGAATGCTTCCACGGCCTCATTGAAACAGGTGATGTGGATTTCCCCTCCTTCCTGATCTACAAAATCAAACCCAAACACGGAACCATCTCCCCTTGCATTGTGATATTGGCGAAGGGTTGTTTTTGCTAGGGCACGACCCTCTACGGACCACATGCACATAGATGTATTCAAAGCACTTATTTTAGTTGGTGTTCTCGCAAAATATTTGTTAACCTGACTAGCACTTGCATGCATCTGTTTGCGGAAATTGACTGTGTTCGAGAGAATTTTTTGGTAGTTGGGTTGGAGCACCGATTACCAAATGTGTTTCAACAACAACATCCATTTCAATGATAAGAACAATCCTGCAATGGAAAAGAAAATCATGATAGAATTAGAACTGAGCAACGTATGAAAAAAAAAGAAAAAGAAATTATAATTAATATAGGGAGTTTATGTACATTGGTAATTGAGTAGGAGATGAAGCTTACAGTTCACTTTTTGATCATTCTAACGAGGGATTTGTGTAAGCACACAATGGAGCCTTCTTGTATTGATTTGTCGGTTACACGACTTGCAAATTTGGAGGGTAGAAGTGCTTGTCTGAAAATGTATCCCATCTGAAAGGTCAACACGATGTTGGGCACCAGTGTTGAGAATGGACCTTAGGGAGGACAAGTGCAGTATCTGAAATGTGGGGTCAACATTGGAACCACCCTCAATCAATTGAGTAATGCCTTCGTGTGTCAAAGTTATTTCCATGGAAACTAAAAGATGCTCGAGATAGTGGGAATTCTGCAAATATATGGTGGACAATGTAAACTTGTAGGGCAGTCAATCATGAAATGAAGGATGTGTTCAGGAAAGCATGCATTTGTAAAGAATGAGAACCTTTAAAGTTGGCTTCCTTATTATTTTATATTTTCTAAAAAGCGCAAACATGAAGTCTAATCCTTTAACAATTCAATATGCAAAAAAGTGATATAACACACAAAGCTTTGGTTGAAAAGAACTAAAATTTGCATGGTTGTTTCTCGACATTTTAAAACTATATGTATTTGTGTGCAAATATTATGAAGAACACATTAAAAATGTGTTGTTGGTTTACATAAAGAAGTGAGCAATTGTATAAAGGAATAATTGAACACGTATGTTGAAAAGTTAGATTCTGTGATCCATATGTTCCACCACAATATATACATGCATTTATTTGAAATGAATTAAAGATTATTATGTTAAGCAAATAGAATGGAAGACAATAACAACAATATGTACACTTGAAGTAAGAAAACTATAGGTATTTATATGGAGATACAATGATAAAGAAATTCAAAATCCATAGTTGTTGGATTACAAAAACTGAACATGTGTTTAAAAAGTTTGATTCTATGTCCGATATATATTGCCACAATGCATACATGGAATTATTTGGTACGAGTTACAGTTTGTTTCAAAAACACTTATAAACTAACCACTACAAGCTATTTCTTTAAATCAAATTTCTTGCTTTTTGCTTGTGCAATTTTCTTAGCACGTTTCTTGTATTTTTGTCCATTTACAGATGCCTCGATTGGTATTCCCATTCTCCTCAATTTTTGGGGTGGTTCATATTTCAGTGCATCTTCGTTAGAATCATAAATCAAACAGAAGCCTCGTGAATGATCTCCAATTGTTCAGGATTTTGGAGAGAAAAATTGGGGATGTTGGCATCAGGTGGAGGCGATCTCTGATCATTTCGGCTATCACTGTTTTAGGTGGTTTCGGTTGCCTGCAATGCAAAACATTAACAACACATTGAATACGCTTAAAATCTTCCTCCCTCTGCAAGCGAGGCATAGTTAATGTCAATCCCATTGTGGGGAGGGGAATTGTGTTTCTAGTCTGCATCATATTAAACTGGAGAGGGAAAATAAGTATGTTAGTCCACCAAGATGTTCTTAGGTATGACGGGAAGCTTTAAAAGCCTTGTCGTTGATTAGTCTAACATCCAACTTGGGACGCTTCGAAATGGCCTCATTGGGGAACGAGCCCCTCAGCACATAACAAATCCTGTCATTGACGAAGGCACGTGCCCCCACATGTCACTTCGGAAAAAGGATTGGAGCCAACTACAAATATAAATGGAACAATCCAAACCAAATAACATGAAAACTCTCTACAATAATTTTTTAGTCCATAACATGCAATAAACAAAACAATTGAATAAATACTTCAATCAGTATTGAAACCCACCTGAAGTTCGTCTAGAGACAACACTCTTTTCTTTACCGCCAAAGAAAGAGAATCACAAATATCCTGCAAAAAAATGAAATAGGAAGTTAATAAAACTAAATGTATCTGCGAATTCAAAAGGAGGGACTCCTCCATTAAGATTAATCTATATTTTCAATTTCATTCTCAGTTATAATACAACAAAACCAAAAAGATTATAAAGAGTTATTAAAAATTGTATATTAGTAGAGGCCATACATAAGAAGATAGTAAATTGTATTTTTTTATTATGGTTTAGAAGAAATTGCACAAAGGTTTCTCTACAAAAATAATATTTCCCCATTTAGTTTTGAGCTTTAGTTTACATCCATAAACTTGAAATTCACCTAATTAGCACAATATGACACCTGACCGTGGGACCCACCCAAGTGTAGGCATATATGTCATCTATGGGGGCATGGTGCATTCTATCAATTATCAGAATAGGCATCGCCTATATATTGTACAAGAAGTAAAATTCTAGGAAGATTTTGAAATTTATTATAATAAATTTTTTTCATAATTTATTGAGTTGTATATTCAACCCCCATCATCAAATTTTTATCACCAAGTTAAAGTTTAGTAACACATTTTCATTTAGTCAAAAGATCACTATTGAATGCTCTTCCCAAATCTATTTTCCTTGTAAGCAACTTCAATGTTCTGTTTATCAGGTCGATATTATTAAACCTACAATGATGCAAATAATAATCATTTTAAATGGGTTTGTTAGTTGAATGATTCATTGTTTCAAAATCAATTACACTCAACTGAGTGAAACTTCTTAACAGATAAATAACTGAGAAGTATAGTTTCAAACAACTGTCAAATAACATTGCCAAGAGCCCCAACATGCAAAGTATGCAAACAAGAAAATGAAATTGATCACCTAGGTGATGCCATAAAGATACTCTCGTGTGGAACATTAAAAATATTAAGAGTTTGATAGCTCAGCCTAAAGATCTCATAAGTTTTCTAGGTTGACTTGTTGACCAACTAATGAAAAAATCAATCTAAAAGAGTTGGTAAACACTGACCCATTCACTGGTCAACAATTCAACCATGCAAACCTACATGATGGATAAACTGCTTCAAAACCCATTTAGAAATTTCTTATCTAGTCCAATATCTAGTAGAAAACATAATTATATAAAACAAATGTCATGAAAATCCTTGTTACAAACAAGCATTTAGCCACAGAATTCATGACAGATTTGCAAATCTGGTTAACCCAGAACTAGAGAAAATCTCAGTTTGTGTGAACTTGAAAATGCTAGGATCTTTCCTTAAGCACATATTGGGTTGGTTAGTCCGCTATTTTGAATTTCACAATCATCAAAGTTTTCCTTTGACCAATAAGGGTAGTGTCTATATGGCACAAAGAATCAGGACTAGAAAACTAATATAGATTACATACCTATTGGGACTGTAGCTCAATGGCCATTAAGTTGATGAAAATCAATAAAAGTGATACATTTTGTAAACAAACAAGAAACTGAAGTATAAATTGGACATCATTTCCAAGGACATAGTTTTTAAAAAGGTAAGTTTCCATATCATCTTGAAAGCTCAAGGTTGATAAAAATTAAGTATTTGAAAAACATTAAGCAAGTATACATGGTGTATGTATAGATTTAGTAAGCAATTCAATAAATGAGGGTTGTTTCTTACCGCCCAATTAATAGAGGAAAGTTTACAATTGAATACTAATTGACGGATTTGTCACAGCAAATTAAGCTAAGAATCTGAAAGTCTTGAAGTTAGAGCTAGAGGCAATGTATTAACAAAATTTCCAACAAGTCCTGTCTAACACCATGTAAATTTATTTCATTTTTAAATGGCCATTATAATTATCTGGAAAGCACAATTACAGCCATCAGGTATACTGATAAGAATATGCATAACAATAAATTGTTTATCTGATACTCCATTGTGCAGTGGCACATATTCTAATTTTAGAATCCATTGTTGCAATTGGAGGTTTTCTTCCAATAATACAAAATCTTCACACATAATAGAAACTGTGAGACAAGCAAATTGGTATCATCTTTTTTACTTCCGTTTTCTTCTTCCTTTGCCCTTGATTTATATTTCTAGAAATTTAAAAAAGAACCTTCCTAATGAAACACCTTTCAAATTGCAGGCAAAAATTCATTCAATTTTCTATCAGGCTAGTTGGAAAAGTTCACTCTACATCTACAAATGTCCTCTGCTTCCGTTGGAGAGGAGATAAAAGAAGTTCAGTTGGTCCTACACTAACTGAGCTTGAGGGCTCTTTGAGGCCTAAATGGCTGTCAGAGATTCACATAGACAAATCGATGGCATTAATTATTCTAAGTTTGATAATGAAATCAAAATACAAAACTGCAACTAATTACATAACAAGGAAGGTTGAATCACGTTACCTGTACCGTTACACGAGCTTCAAAATCATCGCCCAGAAAAATGCTTGTGGGACTTCAAATGACAATGGACGATGGGAGTCTTAGAGTAATCCGCAGCCTATTTCAATGCTAAACAATGTATCAAAGCATAATACAAAGCTCACTGATTTTCCGAAAATTAGTTTGGGGATTCATTGTGACTTGGGTATATATGCTTAAAATTATTTTAAAAAATCACGGATTTTCTATTTTTAGCTAAAGTTGTTAATTAAAAACAAAATCTAAAATTGTTAATTATTAAAAACAAAATTATTAAAAATAGTAGAGAAAAGTTAAAATAGGGAGGAAAAACACAAACGTCATGCATGTGCTTAAAATTAATAAAAAAAAGCTCATTGATTTTCTATTTTTAATTAAAATTGTTAATTATTAAAAATAAAAAATTTAAACATAGAAGAAAAAAGTTAAAATAGGGAAGAAAAACACAAACGTCAAGACGGCTGTCAAATCGTCAAATTCAACACAGTCATAGAAACGTCCGCAGGGGCCTTTCCCATAGGGAGAACGCCTTCGGCGTAATTATCACTTGTTTTATATTATACTTTTATATAAACATAAAATCTTATCCCAAAAACAAACCTAACCTAAACTAGACTTAATTCCACCTACCTGCATAGTAGTTGGTTTGGATTTGATTTAGGTTTTCTTTTTTGTGTTGGCTGTTTTGTGCAGGTGGGCCACCGAATGCTAAGAAAGGAGGGCGACACACTCTTAACGGCCTTTCAAACCTGCCATTTTGCTTATACAAAGCACTTTATTTGAAATCCAGAGGCGTTAACCACACATAAACCCAGGTTAACCTTGCAAATTTAGCAGTAAAAGGATAGTTGTAGCGAGTGCACAAGTCGGAGCTCTCGCTAATGGTCGTGCTAAAATCAATATTAATATGGGTTAAATCGGCCTTGCACATGGAGATAAATCCAAATCCTATATCCCCACATTTTATTACATAAAAATTGATTAACCCAATTCAATCAATTTTTAATATATGGTGGGGGTGGGGACCCTCCAAATTATATATATATTATTGTTGATTATATCATAGGGATCCTATATGACTCTACTTCATCAGATCAGCCAACACCAGAAGGAGAAAATGGAGAAAAGGAGGTTTGTTTTACCTTTTAACAGAACCGTCACTCTGTGCAGAGTGGGTGGTTACAGAACCGCCCAACCAGGGAGGTGTCCTGTAAACTGCCGCCCAGCCAGGGCGGCGGTCTGTGACCACCGGTCTACACCGAGCGGTGGTCCTGTCACTTTTGGACAGAAAAATAAATGGAAGCGTGAATGGACGCAAATTTGGAGCGTCCAACTTTGTCCCTTCCTTGCCATGACCTTTCCCATTCTCCAGTGCACGGGAGGACATGGGGGAGGCTATAAATACTTGGGGAGAACAAAGGAATGGATCATCGAAGACATGAGAGTAAGTGAGCAAGAGTTCTTAGTGTTGGAATTGAGTTTGTAGAAGAAAGGAGCTTGAAGGCAGAGCAAACAAGTAATTGGGAGGAAGTGTGAGATATTATCTACTTCTCTTTCATACTTATTGTAAATTCTGTAACTTCCTATTCAAATTGGCCAATAAAAGTGGGAAGAAAGAGTTTTTTCCCTTCCTGACTGGTTTTTCCTCCTCTGGAGATTTCTAGGATAAAATGTGTTGGTGTTCATAAGCGTAGGATTGTTTTATTTCTCTGCATTAATTGGTTCTAAAGTAGAAGAAATTTATTCACTAGCTCTAAACTGTTATTTTCAAATTGAAAGTAAAACAACAACATATAATTGTGATTTTGTAGATGGTTCCAAAGTAGAGAGTTTACAGATCATTTTGGTATCAGAGCTAACAAGTATCCAAGACTGTGGTATTCGTTCTTGGATTTGTATGACAATGACAAGATCTAAAGGTGAAGAAGCTTTACCTTGAGATCCAGATATTTCTACAAGGAAGTGGAAACAGAGAATTCGGGGACAAATGGAGGAAGAGAACTTGGTCCATAGAATCAAGATGCTGGAGACCATGATGGATAGGATGTATAGGCATCAACAAGAGCTCTCAGATCTACAGAAGATGGCTTCAGTGAAACAAGACTCCATGGACTCAGTGGTTTGAGCGTTGGCCGAGAAGTTTGGCATAGGGAAGAGCCACGAAGAGGAAGATGAAGAGGAAGAACATGAAGAAGAGACTTCAACTGCAAGAGAGAAGGTAAAATCTGATCATGCTCCCTTTAAAGTTGAAACCAAAGTGGAAATTAAGAGCTTTGAAGGACAAGTAGATGCAGAGTTGCTTGATAAATGGTTAAAATAGTTGGAAGTCTATTTTAGCATCCATAATGTTACTGAGGCACAAAGGATTACCTTTGCACGTCTCAAAATGGAGGGTCATGCACTGGTTTGGTGGGAAACCCACTTAGCTACTTGTGAAAAGAAGAAACGTCTGATTGTCAGTACTTGGGAGGGATTTAAGGAATTACTTAGAGCTAATTTTTATCCTATTGGCCATAAAACTGACCAGATGATCAAATGGCAGTATTTTAGACAGGGCAGTGGTCAAAGTGTGCAGGACTATACTACGGAGTTTTAGAGGCAGGCCATGTTGTTGAATATGGACTTGGAGGATGAGGACATTCTGACCAAGTACTTGGGAGGACTTCACACTCACCTTCGAAGAAAAGTCATCTCCACGAAGCCCAAAGATCTCAACGAGGCGTGTGTGTAGGCATACTATATAGATGATGAGAAGAAGCAAGGAGAAGCAGAGCCAAAGGCAAAGCAGTCAACAAATCAGCAGAAGAAAGAACATGGGAAAACAAGTAACAAAGGTAAGTGGAAAGGGAAAGGTAAACAAGCTGCCACTACTTTAAATACTTGTAAAGATCCCAAGAATTTTTGCAAGAACTGTGATATCAATGGTCATATTGATGCTACCTATTGGAAGTTGCATCCAGAGTTACATCCGAAGAACCGAACCAAGGACTCAAAGAAGTCCATGACAACTGTGAAGACAGAAGGGGAGGTGGAAATCGAAGATGACTCTGATGTAGATGAGAGGCTTGGATGCACGGCCACCAACATGGACAGCCAGGAAGAGGAGATGAGTAAACTATTCCAGATCAAAATCCAGATCAAGAGAACTAAGGTAAATGCTTTGGTTGATACCGGTTCTCAGTCTAACTTGATTTCTGAAGCAGTTGTAAAGAAGCTTGGTCTTGAGACTTACGAGCATCCACACCCATATCCCTTGGGTTGGGTGAAGAAGGGTGTTGAAATTCAGGTAACAAAAAGATGTAAGGTCAAGTTTGGGATCAATTCCCAGTATATTGATGTATTGGAGGCTGATGTTATTCCACTTGATGCATTTGATGTTGTTTTCGGGAGTCCTTACTTGTATATCAGGGATGCTATATTCATGAGAAGGGAGAACCGATACAGATGGGTCAAGGATGGGATCAACTACAACATCTGGGCACACCAGCGTAAGACACGGGTTACTATGGTGAGTGCTAACCAAGAAAAATGACTTATTCAGGAAAATCATAATCAGTTTTGTTTACTTTTGTTAAAGGATAAACAAGATGGGGTAGAAGTTTCAGAGATTTCTAACCAGGGAAAACATGATTTGGATAGTATTATTCAGTCTTTTCAGGAAGTTTTTCAGGCTCCCAGTGGGTTACCACCAAAATGGGAGGTAGAGCATGAGATTCAGCTGTTGCCAGAGTCCCCTCTACCGAACATCGGGTTGTATAGGCAATCCTTGCTGGAGAGTACTGAAGTAAAGAAACAACTCCAGGAACTACTAGACCAGGGTGTGATACGTCCGAGCACCTCACCATGCGGTTCACCTATTGTGATGGTGCCGAAGAAGGATGGTTCTTGGAGAATGTGCATCGACTACCACGCTTTTGAACAAGATCACCATAAAGAACAGATATCCACTCCCCCACATAGATGATCTCTTGGACCAGCTTCAGCATGCCAAATTCTTCACAAAGTTGGATCTCAAGTCAGGTTATCACCAAGTCAGAATGAAGGAGGAGGATATATGGAAGACTGCCTTCAAGACAAAACAGGGTTTGTATGAGTGGTTAGTACTTCCTTTTGGTTTATGTAATGCACCCGCTACATTTATGAGATTGATGAATGATGTATTGTGGGATTTCATAGATTCATGTGTCATTGTTTATCTGGATGATATCTTGATTTTTAGTGCCACATGGGAGGAACATCTAACTCATTTGCAGCAAGTCTTGCAAGTTCTCAAGGAGAAACAACTGCTATGCAATATGAAGAAATGTGAATTTTCCAAACAGTCACTTGTCTATCTTGGGCACATGGTTGGAGGAGGAGAGCTACGAGTGGATCCGAAGAAGGTGGAAGCCATCACCAACTGGCCAACACCAACGGAGCCACAAAGACTAGGAGTTTTGTGGGAGCAGTACAGTACATGTGGAAGTTCATTCCGGGCTTCTCCATGATTGCAGCACCTCTACACACAGTGGCCACAAAGAGTAAGGGTTTTGACTGGGGTAAGGAACAAGATAAATCCTTTGAGTTATTGAAGTACAAGATTAGTCATGCTCCAGTACTTTCTCTTCCTAACTTGCAACAACCCTTTGAAGTAGAGACAGATGCCAGTGGCTATGTTATGGGCACAGTGTCGCCATAAGGAGGTAAGCCAGTCTGTTATCATTCTGAGACCTTTACTTCAGCAGTTAGAGGATATTCAGTATATGATAAGGAAATGTATGCACTAGTTCAGGCCATTAAGAAATGGAAGCATTATTTGTTGGGTAAAGAAACTATTGTGCACACTGACCACAAACCTCTCCAGTATTTGCAAGCACAGTCTAAATTGCAGCAGGCAAGGCACTACAAATGGATGGGGTTCCTTCAGCAGTTCCATCTGGTGATCAAATACAAGAAGGGTAGTACAAACTTGGTGGCAGACATGTTGTCTAGGCCACCTACACAGGAGAAAATATCCTGCTTGGCCACTATCTCTCAGATCGAGCCCTTCACGAAGGAAGCTTACAGAGAGGCATATGCCCAAGACAGAGACTTTGGGGTGACATTTCAGCAGTTGCAGTCCCAAGGGGCTGAAAGGATGGGGATTGAAGATTTTTATCTCAAGGACGGGCTGCTCTACCGATGGGGGAAGCTTTGTGTGCCAAAAGAAGAAAGACTTCTATTGATGAGGGAAGCACATACCTCAAAAGTAGCGGGACATTTCGGTGTTGGTAAGACCCTAGCCCACTTGCAAAGGTACGTGTATTGGCCCAATATGCAAGAAGAAGTATCAAAATTTATACGTGGATGTAAACTTTGTTGTACCAACAAGCCTAAGACTAGGAAGGAGGGTTTGTATATGCCTTTACCAGTACCTACTCATCCGTGGGAGGACATTTCTATGGATTTTGTAGGAGGATTACCTATGTCTAAACATGGCCATGACTATCTCTATGTTGTTGTTGATAGATTCAGTAAGATGTGTATTCTTATGGCATGTAAAAAGATAGTAAAAGCACATGAGGCAGCAAATCTTTTCTTTGCTAATGTATGGGTGCATTTTGGCTTGCCAAAGTCTATTGTTTCTGACAGGGATTCCAGGTTCTTGGGGAAGTTTTGGACTACTTTGTGGGACAAGATGGATACCAGGTTACAGAGGAGCACAACTTTCCATCCACAGACAGATGGACAAACAGAGGTGGTGAACAGGACTTTGGTACAGTTGATCAGAGGGTATAACAGCAAATACCCAAGGACTTGGGATGAGTCCTTAGCCTACATTCAACATTCCTACAACCGGGCAGTACACACATCCACCATGAAGTCACCATTTGAAGCATGCTTGGGATATCTACCTACAAATCCACTGGACATAGCAGTTGGGCAGTAGGATGAGGAGGAGACACGAGACACAGAGGTGACTAGAGAAAACAAATTCATTGAGAGGATCTGACAAATCCATCTCAAAGTCAAAGAACAGTTGGAGAAATCCCAAGCCAAGTACAAGGCTAGACACGATCAACATAGGAGAGAGCATAAGCTTCATGTTGGAGATAGAGTTTGGCTTTACTTGAGCAAGGAGAGACTACAAGGTCAAGCAGAAGCTCAAGCCACTATGATATGGACCCTTCACCATATTGGAGCAGGTTGGAGAAAATGCCTTTCAACTTGATTTGCCACCATTTATGAGGATGTACTCAGTAGTAAACTGTGATAACTTGCACCTATATGATCCATCCATGCTTGATGAAGATGAAGGATTACAGTTGCTACCTTCCATTGAGGATTGCGTCTTGGACTCACGAGGTGAATTGGAGGAGGATGTAGTGCTGCAGCAGAAGGTCAGAGAGACAAGGAGAGGTCCACAGGAGTCTTGGCAGGTTGGACTGAAAGGAAAGACACCAAGGCAGGCCCGGTGGTACTCAAAGGAGCAAGTGAGGGAATTATTTCCTCATCTACTCCCCCACTAAGATTTTGTGGGACCAAAATCCTCCTAAGCAGGGGAGGTGTGATCCATAGGGATCCTATATGACTCTACTTCATCAGATCAGCCAGCTACCAGAAGGAGAAAATGGAGAAAAGGAGGTTCTGTTTGCATTTTAATAGAACCGATAATCTATGTAGAGCGGTGGTTATAAACCTCCGCCAAACTAGGGTGGTGATCCTGTAACCACCACCCATCCAGGGTGGTGGTCCTGTGACCACTGGTCTGCACCGGGTGGCGGTCCTGTCACTTTTGGACAGAAAAATAAATGGAAGCGTGAATGGACACGAATTTGGAGCATCTGACTTTGTCCCTTCCCTGCCATGACCTTTCCCATTCTCCAGTGCATGGGAGGACATGGGGGAGGCTATAAATACTTGGGGAGAACAAAGGAATGGATCATCGAAGACATGAGAGTAAGTGAGCAAGAGTTCTTAGTGCTGGAATTGAGTTTGTAGAAGAAAGGAGCTTGAAGGCAGAGCAAGCAAGTAATTGGGAGGAAGTGTGAGATATTATCTACTTCTCTTTCATACTTATTGTAAATTCTGTAACTTCCTATTCAAATTGGCCAATAAAAGTGGGAAGAAAGAGTGTTTTGCACTTCCCAAATGGTTTTCTTCCTCTGGAGGTTTCTAGGATAAAATTGTTGGTGTTCATAAGCTAAGAATTGTTTATTTCTCTGCATTAATTGGTTCTAAAGCACAAAAAATTTATTCACTAGCTCTAAACTGTTATTTTCAAATTGAAAGTAAAACAACAACATATAATTGTGATTCTGTAGGATATACTCTAGTGTCACTCCTTATTAGATAATAGTAGGAAAGATACAAACTAAGCAAGGAAATAAGTTATTTCCCTTGCACAAAGTATGAATCATGCTATTGATTTTTTTCCTCTTTTCTAGTTGGTAAACTAGATTTGAGTGCTTATTGCTATTATGTGCAAAAATCACTAAAAACTTGTTCCATCTGTCAAATTCTTGTTTTTTTCCCCAGGAAAAAACTTCCCAAGTGGGAAAATAGCGCCCACCATTATTTTTTGATCTAGGTTTTTCTTTCCCCATGTTATTCATCAACATGATTTTAAACTAATTTCCAAGTCCATTTATGTATAATTTTTCCTATACCATTTTGTCTCTATATGTCAAACTACTAAACGGTGAAATAATCACCCAGATGAAATTTCCCTACCTGAACACAATTGAGGTGTTATTAAGATTGTATTAATGCATATAATGGCAAGTTTCAAATGAAGGACTTAAATTAAGATGTGCACATCTAATTGAAGAATGAATCCTAATTATGCATTCTTCCCTCAATAGGGTATATCACATGGTAATAACCATAATATGAAAAATAATTGAGAAAATTCAAATCTAGAAATAAAGTATCTAGTGATCAACAGTCATTCCATAATGTAATAGAAACAAGTCTCCCTCCATCATGTAATAACATAACAAGTGACAACATATTGTAGCTATTTGACAATAATTCATGGTGAGACCACTGAAGTTAGTCACTCCACAATCAAGGTACAAAATTCGTCATTTCCAAGAAATTCAAGTTATGGATCTATTGAATAACCTGCAAACAATGGAAACTTTTCAAGTAACAATCATAGAAGAAGATACATCAAAACATTAGTCTTTAAGTTCCATGGTCCTAACCCATGACAATATTACTAAGATAGATGCTCACACATAAAGAACTCATTATCATGTTAGAATAATGAATAGTATTAGAACTCACTAATGTGTATATAGCTAAATGAAATATAAATGTTAGTTGATACTATTATTCCTGATAGGACATGTTCATATGGAAATTTATGGTTCATAGATGCCCCCAATTTAGCCTCGGTGGGACAATTAGTGCACAATTAAGCTATTTTCATCATGTGAATAACCCATATATAGTTTACATTCACCTCAATGACATACATTTGAATGTAATGTTTATATGTAAAAGGATAGAACATGTTTTAATCAAGCTTTGATGTTGAAAAATACAACTTAATAATTATAAGAAATTTTATGTACATCAAACTATAGATTTAAGATAAATGTTTATAGCCATTTTTGCATTTAAATATCTTACCATGTTTTTGTAACTTTTAAGAATATAATATGATATGACTAAGGGATATGGATTCAACATTTCCCCAACCTGTTGTGTATGTAGCCAAAGGTGTAAGGTTCATGTATTGTAAGTGCATAAGATCAACATTATGTAAGTGAACAAGAATCTGTCTTTCATAGAAATCAAATTATGATTCCCCACAAGTGTTAATGTCATTTAATTATAACTTTATTTCATCAAAAGACACAATTTAAATCTGGTAGAAATAACTAATTTGGCTTGGTTTGGATAGAAATATGAAATATTTTTTTAGTTTTTTAGAATAAACAATCTAGTAATGCATTGGCTCATACCCATGACATTTAGACACAATCATCAGTAAAAGGAATACCATGAACTATTATGTTACAACCATTGTCCTTAGGAAATGTGTAATCTAGAAATGAATGTGTTAACATGAATAACAAATTCTTTAGACAATACAAAAATAGTCGATGCAACAATAACCAACAAGGAGATTATAATCTTCTGTCACTTGATTATCCAATAAGGTCAAGTATGGAACAACCAAAAAGAGGAGGGGGCAAATACTCTCCACCCAACCTTATCAATGGAAGGATTAACCCTCCCATTGAACCATAGCCCCAACAAAGTAGGAATTTCCACATGTTATCCCAAATGAGCACAACAATTGAAAAATCAAAAAAGACAAATCATTTCAATGGAGCAAACAACACAAAGGATTCTCACTAGAATCCTAAAAGAGAAATAGTGATACTCTCCTTATGCCTCCCAAGTGAGAAGGTAAAATATCCATCTCACACTCCCTCTAATAAAATAATTTCACTCCAACCCTTTTACCTCCACTCTTTGAAAGTGCATTGATTAACTATTGTAAAGAAAAAATATAAATACATCAAGGGTAAATCCCACACACATATTATGATAAAACCTTATCCCTCCATTTTATGTAAGTAGATTATTGATTTGCTTACTAAGTAAACCCCTTTTTCCTCCACTCTTCTGAAAGGCATTGATTTTCAGCAAGTTTGGCTACTTTTCTCCCACACCATTCCAATGGTCATTCACTACCCAAACCCAATTTCATGGAAACAATACAAAGTAATAACATTTCAGAAATAATTTCAAGAAAATGAATAATAAAAGGTAAAATAGGATTGACCTTTGGGTACATACTTGTATTTAAGCATTCCAAAATCCAAGAAAATCTTTGGACAAGTGTTCTTCCTCCAAAAATGGAGTCTGTAATCCAATGAAATTTTAAAAAAATTTTCCAACTAAAATGGGGGATGTAATAATAGTTCAACCTAAATTAAACACATAAATATTGTAAATTTAAGAGGAAAATATGGGGTGATGTGAAGTGAGTACACAAGTCAAAATAAAACAATAAATATGCAATTAAGAAGGTAAGAAAATTTGTAAGAACAGGTATGGGGAGATCAAATCAAAAGACACATGGGTGTAAGGAAGTTTCCTTCCACACTCCAAAAAGCACATCCCAAGGCAATCACCAACATCAAAATAAATAAAGGAAATAATATCAAATCAACCAAGGAGTGAAAAAGGGTAGAAAAATCCTTCAAAAGAAATAAAAAGTACCTTTTGTCCTTCAAAAATCCCACCTACCCCATGGGATGGCCTTGGGGACAATTTTAGGAGTGTGAAGCAAGGTAACCCTTCTCCACACTCTTTGAAAATGGGCCTAAAGGACAAATTCATGAGTTTGCATGTGCGTTTGAGTTCAAATTACTCAACACAAAAGAAAAGAAAACATAATTAAGAATCACAAACATAATTAACTAACCCAAATAAAACACCACTTAACCAAAATTCATAAAATTCACTTTTCAAAAGTTACACAATTAGGAAAATGTGAGAAAAGCTCCTTCAAATGAATTAAACACATGTAAATCTCCTATTACAAGGTCACTTGATGGAACTATGTTTACAATGGATGTAACACAAACAATACATTTTGAGTGATAGTAGTAAGTGACCCTGTTAACACATGGATTCCTATTATTGGTCTCATAACTTCCTCATATATATGGTATTTGTAGTATAATTTTCTTAATTTATCTTGACATGGCACAACTCAAAAAGTGTCATATTCCGCATGAAAAATGTAGTAGAACTAAGGCCCATATATAACCATATGAAAATGGAATAAATCCCCCACATAATCCAACAATTTATGGGGAATTCAAATAAAAATCTATAATTAAAATTAGAAATTTCAATTTCATTGATGAACATAAACATATATGATTAGGATTCCAAATTTGGGAATCCTAATTAAATTACTTTCTTCACTTAAGAACCTTCTATAGATAGAGTAGATTTGGGCTAAAATAATTAGCCTATACAGTGTTGATTTTGTGACTAATCATTTCTTCCCCCACTTTATGTTGGTGAATCTTTGATTAGAATTCGATAATCATAAAGTAACTTAGAGATGCGTACCTAATTGTCCATGTAGAGTGTTTGTAGAAAATGCCTATTGTGCGAAGGACTAGACAAATCTTTTGTTTGGAATGTGATTAACTAAAAATAAAAACTTATGAAACCCTATATTTTATAGTTAATCTAAATACAAACAGAATGTAAATACAATAAAATGTTAAAAAAGTATAAATATTGACCCAATTTATTAAGATCTAATGAAATAGTGAAACCCTAAAATGCAGAGGGGAAGAATAACCTTAGCTGATTCAGACTTAGACTCGTTGTATGAACTGTGTCACAAAGTGAACATACCAATGAAAAAGCTAGGCAAGTTGTGACAGGGTGGCCTCGGGAAGGGAAAAATCTAAGTATCTGACTAGACTGAAGCACTTGGAATTATTCTAGAGGCACCTAGGGTGCCCTGGTCTATGATCTAGGCACCCTGGTCTGTAAAAAATCTCAGGACCTAGATTTTACAGTGTCGCAAGGGGTCTCTATAATACCCTTTCATCTTTGTCACATCAGGTTCGTTGCAATGTCGCTTATGTCATTGATAATCCTTAGATGTGAAGACCTTGTAAAAGACCTAATCAAGACATCAAAACCCTAAAAAAAAATATTCATAATGAATAGGTTGGAATGACCTCAGATGCCACAATAGTGGACTTACAACTAAGCGTTGCACTACATTTCAGACCCAAATGTAGTTCTGGTGTGTGTGTGTGTGTGTGTGTGTTTTCTAGGTGCTCTTGTGTCAGCACACTTTGTGGAGTAGTGAGCAATAACTAGATGTATAAAATGTAATATAGATGTGTGCATGGAATAGAATAGAATCCCTCCCCTATGCTTGTGTGATGTATGATGAACCAACCTTATCCTTGATGATGGAGCTAATGGATGCAAATGATCTCCAGATGGATGGAAAATAGCTAGGTGGGTGATAGTAGTGATGTGTTTGGTCCCTCATTATGGTCTCATAAAATTTATATTTATAGGGTTCTCTTGATCAAATTTCATAATTAACCTCAAAATGACCGACCAAAAAAAGGTAATAAAGACCTAAAATGGCTAGAAAGACCCCAAAAAGTGGTAGGAAAAAATGTGAAAAGGATCAAAGCACCCATAGTGGGACCAGGGAACCCATGGGCACCCCAATATTAGCCTTAGGCACCCTTAGTATCAAAGCTAAAATTATGACAATGACTGAAAACTAATTAGGCATGTGGGTGCTAAGATGTCAGAAATGATGAAAGGAAACAAAGTATAGATGGTGTTAGTACTTTCTTCACTCAAAGAACCTTCTAAATAGTACTATGAAGACTGACCCAAATAATGTCTAAAGTGCATGATTTTGTGTCTACATTTTTCCCCCACTTTATGTTGGTGAGTGGAAATCTCATAACATAAAGTAACATAGAGATGCGTACTAAATGTACATGAAGAGTGTAGTGAAAACATGCTTTACTAGACAAAGCGTGGAATGATAAAAAGATGATGGAGGAGCGTGGAAACTATAGATGAAAAACGTGCATAAAAAGTGATGAGAGTGAACCTAGGGAAGAAACGCTGCATGTAGTTGTTGATGTGTGTAGTGTACCTGGATGGTTAGTAAGGTGTGTGCTATCACGGAAGTGTTGTTGTTGATTTTGTTTTATTTTTTTTGTTGTTTCCCCAATTTGACTGCTTGTTTCTCATACGGTTGGACCTGCAAGGAGGAAATGATCAAGTAGTCAAATATGTATGTATGTATGTAAAAACAAACATATGTATAGAAGATGCATGTAAAAGTATGCAAATGTAAAATACATGAAATGAAAAAGTGTAAATGGAACATGTGCATGTGATCCATGTCAATAAAGAGAGTGTAGAAGGATATCCTTTACTGCTGCAAGTTTTTTGGGTGATCTCATGCGACCCTGGCCGAAGAAGTGTAGGGAGAAACCTGCATTATTATCCTTCTTGTAAATACTTCCTTGAATGTGTGTGAAGAGATCTCTGTGCATTCTAGTTTTTTGGGTGATCCGACGCCACTGGCCAAAGTAGTGTAGGGAGGCACACCCATTGTAACCCCTAGCCTATAACTGCTTCCTAGAATGCTAAGGACACCATGTCCTATAAAAGTAGCTATGTACGAGGTTTGTAGACTAGTCTAACCTACTCACTGTATGTAACCCACAATGCCTAGGTTAGAAAGTGCATTGAATTGAATCGGTGTAAGTGATGAGATGAGTTTCCTTTGTCAAGTGATGTTTGACTATTCCTGTGCTTAATCGTTTAATGATCCTTCAATGTAGGGAGGTCTTTCCTTCCTCTATTGTGTGGTGTCTTACCCGCAAATATGTTCCTTGGTTCTGTGGACCTTGAAACCCATGAAACACTTTTAGTGTCTCGCGGTTTCTAACCTTAGTCTTATTTGAGCTTTATTTCCATTTCCATGTGGTGCCTAGTAACACTTCTTCCTCTTGCATCATGATTTCTAACATAGTGGGCTTCATGTTTGGTTTTACAAAATTAACAAACTCCACAGATCGATGCTTCTTCCAAGTCTATGTAATATTGTGCCTTCCCATACCGCGAAACACTAAGCTTCTCATTCTCTTTCTTGCTTTGTAGGTCCTATCCTTAGGTTAGTTTCTAACTTTTCATGGGAATGCGAACCTCGCAGTACCTGGACCTACCTGTGACCCATACAAGACTGATTTGGTACGTACGGTGTATCGACTTCCTCAATTCCGCGAAGATCAAACAAACTCTGCAAAGCACTAATTCTACCAAAAATTTCCTAAGTCCTGAACACTCATTCCTTTGTTTGGAGGATTAGGAGAACCCACGGAACACTATATTTCTTGTATTTTGTGGAACACTAAGATAGTGTTTTATGGCTCTTCCCGAGTAAAATTGTATAAGTCCCAACTTAGATGAGTTGTTCAACATTGCATGAGGTGCAATTTTGGACAACAATATTTATTTACAAATATTTTGATTCCTTTATGTCTTACAAGCCTCATTTTACACATCTTTTGCTTCTTTGATCTCTTTCTTAGATTTTATCAAGTATCTTACAATACCTTCTAGCTTATATTGTTGATTGATTTCATGAGATTTCATTATCATCTATCTACCACATTTTTAGCACATCTTTTGATTTCTACAGTTTCCTAAATTTTTCATTAGGTTTCCTTCTTAGCAGTTATCTTACTTTTACCTTTTAACTTTTTATAATCCATTAATGTCATGACATTTGTACAAACATAGAAATGAGAACATAGATAAATCCAAGCACACAACATTCCATAAGCCAAAATGCTCTCTCTCTCTCTCTCTCTCTCTCTCTCTCTCTCTCTCTCTCTCTCTCCTCTCTCTCTCTCTCTCTCTCTCTCTCTCTCTCTCTCTCTCTCTCACACACACACACACACACACACACACACACATTAGTGTTTCAAAATGGGTACATGATAAAATCGTCATCATATACAACCCTCTATCTCGTATATCCCTCCTCCCTTGAAGTAAGAGGTGTTATACTCTATGCATATGGTTATCCCACGTACTCTCCTACTGAGGGAACAATATGATTCAGCATCACCATGGGGTCTATCCTCTAGAGCATTGGGGTCTAAAATATCATGGTGTGTTCCTTATATCAAGGCCCTCTAATCAATCATAGGATCCTCTACAAATGATATCATACATGAAACAAATTATCATATTATAAATCATCCTACATCCTAAGTGGTATATCTAGACTCTTGGAAAGGAAATAAATCAACTACACAATCTTACCTCATTAACCAAGTCAATCCTCTATGAATGCTCTATCCCATCCATTCGCCTAACACAACATCATTGTTTTCATCTTTGGCCTCACAGGAACTAATTAGTGTCATATCTCTCTTATGCCAAGATCATAGGTTTTCCTCTATGTTTGAGGGTGATCTCGTTGGATCTTTAAAAAAACATATCGTGACACCTTGGGGAGAAAAATAGCCTCCCCCTGGTCATCTCATTAATCTCTACTCTCATTCCCATCCATGGGGCCATTGTATCTTCCTCCTAAACTATGACATCCTTCTCAGGATTGTCCCTCACCTCTATAATCACACCTTCATTACATCCCTCTTCTCCTTCTGCATTTTCATCTCCTCTATAATTCTCCTATGTTGGCATGACATTCAATGGTGGATGACAGCATCTGGTGCCTCCCTAATAAACCTTATGGATCTCTATTATATGCCTAGTCGATATGGTGGGACTGATAATGGTACAATCAGATGACGGCCTCCCAAATTTCCTAACACTTTATCCACATGATGTGTCTTTCACCACCAATGATAGTGACCTATGTGAATCTCTATGACATCATTATACTGTCTTTATGTTATGGGCCATGTGCCATCCTATCAAATCGATCCCACATATAGGGATCCATATCACCTAGATCTCAATACAATGGTGTGTACAAATAGAAAACCAACTCTATCTCTCATCACCTCACCTCTCTCCCACTACAACATCCTTGAGTAATCTATCTACTATATGTAATGGAGGTCCTATCATTTTATACATCGAAAATCTCATAGATCCATGACAACATTAAAATAATGGGCCCAATCAGTCCATTATTATCTCACCCACACTCTATACAAATCATGGGCCAAACTGCACCCAAATAGTTGCACCCCAATCTAAATTGAACACCCTACTCTAAAGTTTTCCTACAACCACTAAGGTAAATCAAGGGTACCCCCCATCTTATTTGTGACAAAAAACATGTGTCATAACCATCCCAATCACAAATTTATGGATATCTGGAATGTCTAAAGCATAAATGACACTAATTCAAAATATAAGTGATCATCGGTAATACTCCACTTTCCTTTGTATCCCACTATGTCATATCTCTCCTCTCATCTATACCCCTGGTCACATCAACAAAACATGCATGCCCCTAGATTGGAAGTCCTAAAATAACATGGACATCCTCTAGTGTAAATTCATCACTATATATCTCCATCAACATGTCATCTAAATGTGTTGGTGTGATACTCCCATACACAATAAATATATGATGTCAAATAAAAATCCAATGGAATATGCGCCATCTACATAATCCCTCCAAATCCCAATCTATGCAATTAGGTCTTATATGTGGCTAACAGTCTCTCCAAAAAATATGGAAACCATATCACATCTACTAGATCTCCAAAATCAGATCCTCTGTGGGATCTATAAAATATCAAACAAAAAGCCCCCATTAGACTCATTCAAAGGAAAAATCATAGCAAAATAAATAATCATTGACATCACAAATACAAAATCAATAAACAATCATACATCAATCTACATGACATCATCGTCCATTACCATAAATGACATGTCTCTTGACAAAAATCCTAGACTTTACAGATGGAATCTACCGTGTTATTATCACATGGCATCGGCCCTCCTTCTAAACAGGTCGCCCATATTAGCCGTGATAAATCTCTATGATACCTTTTGATCAACCATGTAGAAACATCATCTACCTAATAAGGTCAATGTCATCGACACTGTAGAAAATGGTATCGTGCACCTATTTTCCTAAATTCCCTAAAAATCGACCTAAAGGTGCTAAAAAAGTCGTAAAATTTTGCACCCAAACCCACCAAGATATCGACCTCATCTACATTTTGATTATCTTTGGGGAACTTTTGCTAGCCAAATTTTCCTTAGGACATATTTTACACTTTTCTCTAACTACCCCTTCCCAATTTAAATATAAAACTACCTAAGGATTTGCCTCACATCTCACCCTCCTCAGTCATCACCTTGTCCACCAACCCCTATTTCACAGTTCTGGCCATCATCTCTCGTTTCATCCAAATCAGTTATAATGAGAGCTCTAAAATTCCAAAAAATAGCCAAATGCACAAAATGACAAATGAATCACATCACTTTGCATTTATAGCAAATTTTAACACCCTCTTCTCATTTCGATTTCTTCAAACTGATATATATTTTTAACACCTAAAATTCTCTGATTTTCATTCCAAAAGAAGCATTATGATCATATTCTTGAAACGCAATTCAATGACATATTACACATATTTTTCCAAAAATATTCAAAAATCACCTGCTTTAGGTAGCATGTAATCCCTACTCATCCTTGTTTTTTATTACACCTTCTAACATTTTATCTCACCATCATTCAACTCTTAACTCATCCTCCTCCCATGATATCCCCCTTAGACTAGGGTTTATTCACTTATTTATCTAATTTATCTTCTATTGTTTCTTTTCAATTGTGCCTTGGGTTCTCATAGCAACTCTTTCTACACTTTTGGTGATTCAGTATGTAACACACTCATGGGAAGGTAGGTATATATAGGTAGGTATTCTTTATTTGAGTTCATGCTTTCTTCACTTTTTTACATTTCTACATATCATTTTTCAATATTTTGATTTCAATGTTGCATGTTATTTTCCTAAAGACCATCTCATGTACACTTGTTGTGACACATGATGATCTTTGATTAGGGCATATGTATACACATAATTTTTCACTTTACTAACTTTTGTTCTTCGCATGACACCATTGTCACATTAGCTTCATTGGGGCAATATGTCTTCAAGGATACTATCGAGAGCAAAGAGAAGTAACTAGAAATGGTTATATGCATCCTTCAAATTGCATTGGGTTAGTCAACAATGGTTCTTATGAGATATATTTTGATGTGTAGCCCGATTATATCATATATTTCACATGTTGTCGTCATTTTTATAGCATCCTTTACAGTCGTCTTTTGCAATCTCCTTGTGATATCATCTTATTATCCTCTTGTGTTCACTCTTACACCTACATTTGAGCACACTCACATCTTCATCATTATCTTCCTTAGCACACTTCCCAATATCTTGGCCTACTTTTCTTATTTTTCCTCATGCCTTGCATTTCTCTCTCAGACAACATCAACTGTGGTTGATTATCCTCTACTGAGTGAATTTCCCTTACCAACAACATCAACCATGGTAGTCATTCTTAATATTTTGTCACATACTACCATCAACCATAGTTGATACCATAGCTAGCACAAAATATTATGCATTCATTAGGCTATTTATACTAGGTTATTGAGCATCATTTTCTAATCTCATTCCATCACACATTCATCTACTAGTTCTCACCAATTTTGCTCTAAAAGATTAGAATGTCTTGAAGTTAGTCATATTTATGTCTTATTTAAAGTCCACTTGGAGCATTGGGTACTTAGGATCTACAAGCATAAGAGTTGTACTTGTCATGGTCTACCAAGCTTTTGGAGTCATCGAAGTTTTCAATGAAGGGTGTTTTTAGGTCTTCATCTATTCATTTGTGGTCCCCCAAATTATCAACACACACTCTTCTCATAAGGTGTTGTTGAACCTCGGGGGGAAGTTAATGTGCCAATGGTGCCTTTACATGTAGGTAAGTATCTCTAACCTCGCTATGTCCTTTACTTTCATTTTAGATTTGGATGGTTTTTATGTTGTCGTCCATTGATTAGGACAGGGTAGTATATATATTTTCTATTTTATTATTTATCTATCAGTTCTTACCTTACAACCCTTGTACAACCCCTTGATCCTTTGTTTTGCATTCTCTTTGACCTCACTTGCCATCCTTGCGACTCTTACCTAACAACCTCTTGGATCATATTACCACCATGATTACAATCATATTTGCAACCTTGCCTTAATATTATCATATTACAATGGAGAGCTAGTTTGACGTCACCACCCTATTATACGTTTAGGCTTTGGAACCCTATACCTCTTACAGAGTGTGGAGTAACGCCTTCCTAATTCCACGTTTACACCAATTTACAATATAAGGTTTGCATCTTTAGTGTGACCCTCTTTGTTATCCTAGTCTATAATACCCCTAGTATAGAGAGGCGAAAGGAATTTTTATTGGGCCACTCTTTATTTACATACACTTTGAACCACATGGTTTTCTTGACCTAACTTCTGTTTTGTTTTGAAATATTTCTGATATGAATACAAGATCTATTTATAATTGTGCACGTGTTGGGTTTGAACCGGGGTCTCTACATTAATACAAACTCAATAACCTCATTGCTTAATGATATAGACCAATGGGTATATTTTTGACCTAACTTGCTACAAATCCTTGGAATATATTTGAAAAAGTCCTCTAATTCTAAAATTCACAATTTTTCTTCAAATCATAAGTCTTTTATAATGCCACGAAAGTAAGTTTGCATTCAACGTATCACAAGGTAGGACTTACAGAAATCAACGTACAAAAAGATTGACGATAATTTCAAAGTTAAGATCATGGAATCCCACAAGGTGAGGTTACTTGAGTACAAAATGTCCCCTAACAATCAAGTGTAGCAATAAGTCAATGTATTTATCTCCATTTTTAACCTATATTCCCTAGTTAAACCCTTTTAGGTCCAATGATCAGTCCAATTTAGGTACAAAATTGTCTAACTTACTATATTCTTTATATTTTGTTAATATTTTTTTAAACAATTTTAAAATAAAAATTCCTTGGAAGTTTGTGGAAGAATCCATCGTTTTTTTTTTTCATGGGACGATATCACTGCCAAAGGGATCCTAGAATTTTTGTTGTTTTTTTTGGCAACCCCAGTTGTGAAAACAGCAAAATGCCCCCTTATGGGACCAAACTATATCACGTCATAATAGTCCAAAATTTTCTCATTTGTTAATAGGCAGTAGGGTGTCCAACCACAAAAGGATTAATATAGGCAATAACTCTGCAACTTATGCATGAAAAATATTTTTGTAGCCAGCCATGAAGCAGGCAAAGCTATTTCTAGGTGTGATATAACTGCTCATTTTTTCATATGCGGGTGCAAATTTTTTATGTTAATAGCTTAGTAGTCAAAATGAAATTGTGTTCCTCCTCCACAATTAGCTATCATTCAGTTTGACGTGAATGAAAACTATAATACACAAACTTCCATATCCATTTACTTAAATTTTATTTAATTTAAGGGCAAGGGGATACTTTTCAATTACATTGAAAATTATTAAAAGTACCGAACAATTACATGGAAAATTAAAGGTTTAATTAAAGTGCTACGAATATTTGTATCAGTGCTCCATTAATATTTGAATGGGTGTATTTTAATATTAGTATGTGAGTTAGTTAAATAACATCATATAATATTGTGATGAGTTGTTAATACAATTTTAGATGTTATGTGAGTAAGTTGTTAGACATGTTACAACTAAAGTAAATAGAAAAATTGGCTACCCTCCATAAATCAAGGGGTTAATTAGCCTATAAATATGAAGTGTACGTTTTGGATTATTATCATGTGTTTTCATCTCTACAAACTGAACCAAATTTAGCATTTGGTATCATAGCTTGTATGAGGTCTTGAGCATTGTGTGGTGCAAATCAATTGATATTCAAGGTCACCCCTCTTATGTGAGATCTCTAGTTTCATTTGTATGTTAGTATTAATTGGCTATTTTTCGTAGGTATTGTTTTTGTTGTCAATCGTGGGAAAAAAGAGAATGCCAAAAAATCGGCAGAGCGAGAGGTGTTATAAGAAGTTGAACATAAAATTAGAACATCAACTTAACATTTATAGGGACTTTATGGTCTTGAAAGCTCAACCCACCAACATCAACACAACCTAAGGGCACATGCCCTTGTTGTAATCCTCTATGGTTTCCAACTTCTTGTTGTCATATTCATATCCACTTTGCAATTTTCTATCCGCCTATAATTCGGATCTTTGGTCATCAATGATCTAATCCACATGTCATAACATTTTGTGCCCTTCATTGTGTTCGTATACTTTCCCATCGATCAATTCAACCTTCATTTGCATCTCTATGTTCAATCGTCTCTTGTGCAGATTGGACTACGCAAAGCATGTAATATTCTAAGTCCTAATGGATGATATTCATAGCTACCCTTCAACATTTGTTCACTAAATACTCAAAACACATCCTTGGGGTTTCTAGCTAATTGTTCACGTGCCTAATCTATGGTTGGAGTTTTTTTGATAGGTCTTCTGGATCTTTCAATCCCTGTCTGGTTGAAGCTTTACGATTCTGTCATCAACGTGTTCTTGTTGTCTTGTGTCCATTTGACTATCATTTGGCATTAATAACCATGTATTTGGTCAATAGATGCAAAACACCCACCATCCACATGATCCCATCCAAACCCGTACTTTGCATTTACAATTCACTACCAAGATTGCCATTGTCAACTCTATATGCGAAGGAATAGATTTCATGGTAATTTTATATCTATGACCTTATAAAATAGTTTGCGTTTAAGGTTTTCTACATAATTTAAAGTATTGTCTTTATTGCTTTAATTTTGTCTTGTCACTCAATTAAATCTCAAGTTGTATAGTTAGTTGGATATTTTATTAATTTACTTCATCAACTATAGTAGTTTTGTATCATTGGTGTTGTTTATGGAATCCAATCTTTAATTGAATTGTGTAATATTTTTTGTCTTAAAGTCAAGTCTTCCAAAGTCCTAAAAAGCATGTACTATTTTGTGCGAGAGATTTCCCTTCATTGAACTAACTATTTGAGATAAACCAACCGGGAGATAGGCATTGGAGGTTGTTCAGTGACATCTCATCAATCACTAGCTACGAGGCCGCGTAACTGCTTTAACAACCAATTGCACCAAAAAAACAAAAGCCAAGGATGATATTTGGGTGGCCACAAAGATCATCTCATACCATTTCAAATCAGAGTGGCAATTATCCAAAATGGTGTCTACATATGAAGACAACGAGGACAATGTGCTCGTCATTTCCATGTTTGAGTATTAGTTTATGTTGTGTAGTGTGTTCAATGTTTTCCTTTGGTGTGCTGAATAACTAACTCCTGCTGACATTTGAGAAAGACACGTGTTCAAAAGAACCTGATTTTTTTGGAGGCAAGAGAAGATTTTGAGGTAAACTGAAAATGGATTGTTGTCTATAGATAGTTTGGGAGCTCTAGGAATCTTGAGGATTCGAAATTCAGAAGTTTAGGGGAAAGGGTCCAAAAACTATCTTACAGAATTCGACTCGAAAATTACGCTTTTACGAGGATCACAAGACAACTTGATGGACTCATACCTAGTTTAAGCAATGTTTTCAAATAGCAACATTTGTAAGATATGTTTTTCTTCTCCCATGTTGCCACTAAGAGGGAATGTTATGAATATTTGTATTAGTGTTCCATTAATACTTGTATGAGTGTAATTCAATATTAATGAATATGTGACTTAGTTAAATAATAGCATATAATATTGTAATGAGTTGTTGATACAACTCATTTATATGTTATGTGAATAAGTTGTTGGAGCTGTTACGACTCACATAAATAGGAAATTTGGCTACCCTCCATAAATCAATGGTTTAATTAGCCTATAAATATGTAATGTATGTTATCAAATAAATAATATAGAGGATAATTATCGTGTGTTTTCGTGCTTGCAAACTGAACCAAATGTAGCACAGTTTCTTTGTGATCTCCGTATCTGCTCAACTAAAAAAGAGTTAAAACAAATGCACTTCATCTACGAGTTAACTCTCTGTGATATCCATTGTGAAAAATTTTATATCTCATAAACATACAGTCAAGGGGAAAAAATAGTTCTTTGTCACGATGACATGCAAATCAATTAGCCCATTTTCAATACATCATTATCATATATCCTCCAATCTCAGATATACAAGACGCCTGCACCTTTCTACACTCCAGGTAGCATCAATTACCAGTATGGAAGTCATACCCAAAATAGTGGGTCTATGATCTCCAGATCTACGTACAGAACTAGATAATAGTAATAAAAACATCATTTGCAAACAGACTTCCAGAGGTTTCATATTCTCACTCTCTGACATGCGTTGTATAGTCATCTACAGAAGAAAAAGAAAATAGAGACACATCCAGACAAATTTTATACATCCCGTAATAGACAATCTAGGCTAAAATGTAGAACTTTCATCGCAATGACATGCAAACCAGTTAGCCTAATCCTTTAATCCCAGATATACAAGATGCCTGAACCTTTCTAGGCTTTGGGTAGCATCAACTAGCATTTGGGAATTCATAGGCAAAGTGTGTTTCTCTGTTATCTCCTGATCTACACATACAGAACTAGAATGTATGAAAACAAAATGTACTCATTGCAAATTAACTTCAAGGTTTTATACACAAAACAATCTCTCTCTGAGATCTCCTAATCTACTAGTACAGAATAACAAGAATACAGTTAAAAAACAAATGCACATCATCTGCAAGTTAACTCTCTTTGTGATATCCATTGTATAGTCTCCTACAGAAGAAAAAGAAAACAGCAATGTATCCGGACAAATTTTACACATCCCATAAACATACAGTCGAGGGAAAAAAAAAATGACTTTCATCACAATGATATGCAAACCAATTAGCCTATCTTTGAATACATCATTTTCATATGTCCTCTAATTTCATATATACAACACCCCTACATCTTTCTGTACTCCACGTATCATCAACTACCAATAGGAAATTCATAGTTAAAATAGTGTTTCTCTGTGATCTCCACATCTACTCATACAGAATTAGATAATAGTAACAAAATAAACCATATCATTCGCAAACAAAATTCCAAAGATTTCATATGCTCTCTCTCTAACATCCATTGTATGGTCATCTCCAGAAGAAAAAGAAAATAGAGAGACATATCCAGACAAATTTTATACATTCCATAAACAGCAATAGTAGAGGCAAAAAAGTAAAACTTTAATCACAATGACATGCAAACCAATCAGCCTATTTTTGAATATATCACTTTTATATATCCTCTAATCCCCGATATATAAGATGCCTGCACCTTTCTACAATATGGGTAGCATCTACTAGCAGTAGGGAATTCATAGGTAAAACAGTGTTTCTCTGTGATCTCCTGACCTATTCATAACTAGAAAATAGTAATTAAATAAAGCACGTCATTTGCGAATTAATTTCAAAGGTTTCATATACTCTGTGATATCCACCGTATAATCTCCTACAGAAAGAAAACGAAAAATAGAGAGAAATATCCAGACAAATTTTATACATCTCATAAACATCAACAGTCTTACAGAAGAAAAAGAAAATAGAGAAACATATCCAGACAAATTTTATGCAACCAACATCAACAATCAAGGCAAAATATTAAAATTTCATAGCAATGACATGCAAACCAATTAGCCTGTTTTTGAATACATCATTTTTATATATCCTTTAATCTCAGATATTATACAAGACGACTGCACCTTTCTACACTCTGGATATTATCAACTACCAGTAGTGAATTCATAAAATGAATCAACAGAAGATCAATCCCCTGTTGCCACAAATGATGTGGCCAAAAAAACCCATTGCCCATATCAAACTTATGATAATTACTTCATCTGCGGGCCAATGCCCTGCATACTTAATATTCTATTCAAATATTTTTGTTTCCTTTTTGCACCCGTCTTTCTATGTTTGCAAAATATTCAGGTGGTACAACACCATCAAAACCTTCAGTCAAAATCACTCCATTTTCAGAACGGTAGAGCTTCATTCCATCTACAAAAGGAGTCGAGACAAATTTAAATGTAGTCAAACACTAGACTTGAGTGCAACTTGCTTTAAAGCTAACAGATCATCCGAGGAAACTACAACATTTACCTTTAAAAGCCTTCTGCACATTCAAATAAATAAAAAAACTTCACAGCTGCTTCGCATTCCTATCATATGGATCCCAATGTTAGCAAAAATAGAAGAAAATAATTGATTGCATGTTCCGTAGGTATTAAAATAAAGTCAAGACAGATATAACTTTCATATTTTTTATTTATCATTCAGGTCTGAAACGTAGGTAATGTGCAGCGAATCGGAAATCGACCCATGCCATTTGATGTGCCGTGCCACACAGCAGGTTAACCCACGAACTATCCAGTCAAACCCACAGCATTTTCAAAGAACACCCCATAATTCAAAAAACCATGTTTTAAAACACGTGCAAGCAAAAATTCACGATTTATTCAAAAAAAGCTTGGTAGTTTTCCATTATAAAAGGCTGCCAACAAAGTTTGAGACTGGCATTTTAAACATTTGATAGTACTGAAAACTGAAAGTCTTTTGACCTGTTTAGAAACATTTTCATCATAGCTGTTATAATTTCCATATTTAATATATATTATATGTTAATGTTGATATCTACACACTATATTTGGAATAAAATAACAAAATCGATTTGTTTTGCTAATTTAATTTGACTTATCTAAGTAGATTTATGTGATTTTTTGATTCCATGTGGTTTACTGGATAAATTATGTCCAAAAACGTATATGTATAAGCTCTTGCGAGTAGTAGGTACTCTGTCATCGATTCATAAACTGCTGTGTACAGCTGTTGATACAAATGGAAAGAGATAACCTTGTAAAGTAACCTGAATTTGTTCAGCAACCATAGAATGCAAATGTTGGCCTGAGAATCTTGGATATACCAGTACCTTGTATATGTGAATTGTAGGATGAAAGGTTCACAATGATGATGAAGTCTGGAAACTAGCACTCTCTATATTGCGCCATCTCAGAAAATAGGGGTGTCCTGTTCCAGCTGCAATTCTGATAGATGAATGCTGTCAATGGTAGGTGGAATATCTATGACCCTTTCCATAGACTAGAGAGAAAATCCAATGATTGAAGCCCTGTGATACATTTTTAAATCAGTGATGTTCAATATATTTTGTGAATTAACAGCTCATGAAGCAAAGTAATCTCCGGGTCCAGGTGATGACATTTCAAGTTAACTCTGAAAGCCAGTAGAGAATGTATAAGCCCTGACATGATCAGAATTATAGTATTGTTGGAAATATTGTCATTGATGTCAACAGAGAATGCACAGCAATCAAAAGAAAAATAACAGTGATCAGATTGATGTGTTACAGTGATCAGATTTAATAACAGTGAATGTAATAATTGTATACCAAAATGTGCAGCATTTATTCATGAAGGGATAGCATTTATTTAATGGGCCAGCTGACCTCCATTAAGATTAAATGATTTGTTTTTATGTGGTCGACCTCCCTTGAAGAAGGCCGACCCTATTGGGTGAAGAGTCATGACCATTCGAAAGGGCATTTTTGGGCTATAAAAGGAAGATTTGTTGGATGGAGGAAGGGCAGATTTTGAGCGAATATCATTCGGAAGAAGAGCAGAATTTTATAAGTGTGAAATAAGAGTTATATCTTGAGAAGACAAGCATATTTGTGAAGAGGAAATAAAAGTCTCCATCATTCGTTGAAACAGCAACACTACGAAGGTGGTATCATCATCGGTTTGGAGGTTGGTGCCTCATAAAACAAAGAGATTGGTGTCTCTTGCTGAGTTGGTGCTCGGCAGAAAAGATTGGTGTCTGAATTGCTAAGTTGGTGCTTGGCATTGGGGATCAGTGTCTCCAGTAGGTTGGTGCCTACACGAATTGTAAAAGAGTTATATATATATAAGCAAATATTTTGCCGTGGTTTTTTTCCAGAAAGGGTTTCCACGTAAATATTGTGTTCCTCTTGTGTTGCATAATTTTTAGATCTTGTGAGATTGTTGTTGTTCTGACTATTAAAGTTTTGAATTATTAAAAGTTTATCTTATATTGATTCACCCCCCTCTCAGTATAAGTGTGTGTTTAACAATTGGTATCAGAGTCGGTTCCTTCAAGAACAGTCTAATCAACGGAAGATAGATCTTGGCAACACACATGGCCAGTAATCAAGTACCAGAGGATTTCTCCACAAACAAGGCTGTCATTATTCGACGAAACAAATTATGTTTTCTAGAGCATACGAATCAAAACCTATCTAATGTTTATAGGGTTCAATATTTGGCAATCGGTAGTAGCGGAATATATAACTCCTCAGACTCCACCGACGGATCAAGCCGGAAAGAGGGCCAGTGAAAACAATGCCAAAGCCTTGAACGCAATATTATGTGGCTTGTCTGAATCTAAGTTTGTCAAAGTTATGCATTGTGACACAACAAAGGAGACATGGGACAAACTGCAAAATATCTATGAGGGAGACACCAAAGTAAAGCAGGATAAGCTCCAAACCCACAGAAGGCAGTTTGAGAGTCTAAAAATGAAAGAAGAAGAGAATGTTGCAGCCTATCTTCTTTGTGTGGATGAAATTGTGAATACCATCAGAGGGCTCGGTGAAAAGATAGAAGAACCAATAATAGTATAAAAGGTGCTAAGGTCTCTCCCCTTAATATTTGATCCTAAGGTTTCCAATTGAGGAAATAAAAGATCTAAACACGCTAAAGATGGATGACTTGCAATGAAACCTCGCAGCATATGAAATGAGGACAGAAACAAAAAAGTTGTCAAAGCAAGAAGTTACCTTCAAAGCTTCAAAAAGGGTCAAAAATAAAAATTTGAGTCAAGTGATGAATCAGAAGAAGAAGAAGCTCTTTTTGTGAGAAATATGAAAAAGGGATTTGGCAAGTGTAAAGGTAAGCTTCCTTTCACATGTTTCAATTGTGGTGAGATAGGGCATTTTGTTGCTTAGTGTCCTCATGCAAAAGATGATAGTAGTGATAAAGAAGAACATGTTAAGGTAGGAAAGAGCAAACATCCATACAAAAAGAACTATAAGCCGGGAAAATATGAAAAGAAGAAAAGCTCTGACAGGCATAAGAAAAGCCTCTACACCAAGAAGGAGAGTAGCTCAGAAGAAGAGAGTGATAGAGAAGAAACTCTTTTCATGGCAATAGAAACAAATAACGATGAAGACCAAATGTTTCTGGAAGAGGAAGAAAATTTTGAGGATGAAGGAGAAGTGGATCTGGAAGAAGAACTTGTTTGTGCCTTGGGTGAAATAAAGAGGCTTAAGAAAAAGAACTTGAAGCAAAAATTACAGCTTCAGAAATATGAAGAAGAAGGTGGAAATTCGCAATCGAACATATCTCAAAGCTTCGAAGAGTCTGAAAAGATTATTATCAGTCTAAAAACTCAATTAGAAGAGGCTAAAAGAATTGAGGAGGTAGTAAGAGATCAGCTGAAATCAAAAGAAGAAAATTGTGCTAAGCTTGAATCTGAAATTGTTGATTTAAGAAAGGAATTGGAGAAGTCTAGTGATAAGCTAAAAAATAGCTTAAAATTTGAAAAGAGCACCGAGGTCTTGGATAACATTCTTAATAGCCAAAGGTCCTATGAAGAAAAACAAGAGGTTACTAAGAAGGATTTGAATTCAAAAATTGTTGAACCTCCGAAGAAAGAAGATAAGACTCCTCATAAGAACAACATTCCTCAAAAGGATAACAAAGATGAGAACAAGTGGCATAAGGTTCCCGCAAGAAACTTCAAAAGATCCTTCTATCCAAGGCAGCCTTACATGATTAGGTATCAAAACTCCTTTTATGGCTATTGTTTCTCATGCAACAATTTTGGTCATAAGGCAATAGATTGTAAGGTTCAGGCAAGGAATAATGGTTGGAATAAAAGTGCTTATGGTTATTCAAGTAGAAATCATAACTCATTTGTTGCACTATCGGATTACAATGAATATGATATTGTGTGTTATGAGTGCAACAAAGTTGGTCATATAGCACGATATTGTAGAAGTGTTTCTGTAGAGAATCTAAAGCAAACCAGGAAAGTGTATACCCTGGCCAAGTAAAAAACAAAATCTACAAAAGCTTGGAAGAAGAAACAAAAGGAAGAGAAAGAGAAAGCTATGTTTGTTTAAACTATTTTTCATGTGCAAAATGCAGAGCAACATTGGTACATTAATAGTGGATTCTCGAGCCATATGACAGGAGATAAGAGCAAGTTCCATTCCTTGAAGAAAGTAAGCAGAGGAACAGTAAAATTTGGAGACAACGCTACAACAAGGACAGCAGGAAAAGGTTATCTGAGTCTCAATGATGGAAAGACAAAAATTGAGAATGTGTTGTACATTGAAGGGCTGAAGCATAACCTCCTAAGTGTTAGTCAAATGTGTGATCAAGGACACATCCTCACTTTCCATCCTCAAGGTTGTGAAGTAAGGAAAGTTGATTCAGGAAGATTAGTTGCAGATGCAAACAGAACCATGAATAACTTGTATGTGCTCAGTGAAGTTAAGAAAGAAAGATGTTATATGACACAATCAAATGAGAGTTGGTTATGGCACAGAAGAATGGGCCATATGAATTTTGACAATTTGGTGAAAATCAGCAATAAGCAGTGTGTGAGAGACATGCCAAAAATCACAAAGCCTTCAAACACCATTTGCAAGCAATGTCAACATGGAAAACAAACTAGAGGCAGATTCAAATCAAAGGAATATTCAACAATGAAGCCTTTGGAATTGATTCATACAGACTTGTGTGGGCCCACAAGAACTCAAAGTTTAAAAGGTGAGAGTTACTTTATGTTGTTAATTGATGACTATTCTAGAATGACATGGGTTGCTCTTCTAAAGGATAAATCTGAGGCATTTGAGAACTTTAAAAATTAGGAAATCATTGGTAGAAAATGAAATTGGGTTGAAAATTAATTGCTTGAGATCAGATAGAGGAGAGATTTCTTTCAGACCAATTCATGAGAGAATTTTGTGAGGAACATGGAATAAGAAGACAACTTCACAGCTGCACGAACTCCACAACAAAATGCTGAAGTTTCTGCTGAAAGAAAGAACCGAACGGCTTTTAAGGCTGGTAACTATATCCCCCTACAGTTATAAGAAGTAAAAAAATTGAAATTGAGTCAAAGAAACACACTTAAAGTTTGTTCCTTCAAATGACTGTAGAAAAAGAAATCCTGAATGATAGATTGAAAATCCTCCAGCAATTTCTTTAGATACAGTCAATAACATTGAGTATATATGGAACTGAACTCCAATAACTAAGGAAGTCCTTTACATCTTTCAGGAATCACTATGTAAATCACAGAGAAACAAATTCATAAGATTACACTAAAAACAATAATCATGGATTTTTTGTTTTTGAATTCAAACTATAAAGAAATCTTTAGTTATGAAATTAACTAGCTAGTATTTCTCTATCTCAGGTGATGGTAGTATATCAGATACGATTTTTGGGAGCGTAATTCTTGGTCTATAGATTAGCAGGAAGAAGAGTCGATGTGAACACATGAGAATCGAGTCAAGAAACAGGGTAGGGATATCATCTGGCTATAGCAACTTTCTATGAGACTCTTAGTCTTCAGTGTTGAAATCTATTCCATTACAGGTTATGTGCATCTAGAGCGGAGGGTTGGGTGACTCGCTAAGTCAACCTATGCAGATGCTTGGGCAAAGAGACCTACAAAAAAGCTCATGATGCAGAAGCAAAACTGCAAAGGACAATCTAGTACATCTATATCAAATTTTGCGTTTGAGGGGGCGAAGGGGGAAGATATAGGCGACATGTGATTACTGATGCCGATTCACATTTCAAACATGTTTAAGTCTCATTATGATGTGCCCCTTTTCTGTCACTGTGTAAATGGATCTGTCTCCTTCCTAGTCAACAATATTAAAAATAAATAAAAATAAGTAGTAAGATTTATAGAGAGCCTTATTTTCCGTTGGCTTCCTCCTAGGATAGTTCAGCCTAGCCCCCTCTGCCCTGTACATTCCCCTATAAGCATTCTCAAATCCTGCTTGTGACCTTTTGCAATGGTGAATGATGATCCTTCGTTAGTGTAACTTCCAAGCATGGTCCAAGTGATTCCTGCAGATATGTAACAGTGTTGAGTCAAAGAATTTCAATGATGGGGGTACTTGAAATGCTTCATCACCTTCATGTTTCTTTGAGGGATCCTTCACTCCTTCCCTTGCAGGAGCTAAGAACTTGGAGCTTCAAGAGTAGTTTCTAGGGTTATGTCTTACGGCACAGGTTTATAACAGTCATCTTAGGTGTATTAGCCCCCTCTAAAACTTTGTTCAAAGGCATTCTTTTGTTACTTTGTAGTTTCAGCTAAGGAATTCATACCCTAGGGTCTTTTTGACCCCAGCACTTCTGCTTTGCTATAACCAGTGACTTTTGTGGTGGTCAACAAATATTCAAGAAGACCTCAAGTTAGTTATTTCAAACCTCGACTCTTATTAATGATTGTTTATCTTGTTTCTTTCTTGAAATGCTAGAGTTACAGTGTCTAATAGCTTCCATAAAGCTTCAAAGCATGGTAGGAGTATGTATTTCAAATTTTATTTCAATACTAATTGGGTACTGCTTTCATTAATGTGTAAAAAATGAGTTGTACTATGTGATCGAAGACTCATTCACCACTTACCTCTTCTGGTAATGCAACTGTCCCAAAGCTCATGGGCAGAAACTGATGTGCTATATAGCACCACAAGACTACAGTTACTAGAGCCAACAATAGACTGTCACAAGATCCATTATTGGTATTAAATGATGATGGATCCTAATATTTCATAAGAACATGAAAAATCTGTCAGATATTAATAGACCATGGACTCTAGGGCCCATTGACTATTAATAGCAATTTATGCAGATAATTAGAAGGAGAATTATCATTATGTTTTCAAGACAGCTTTCTAAGTGGATAATTGATCTAGTACCTGCTACAAAAAAGGTATATGAGGTCCTGTACTGATAAGGGAATCTGACAGATTTCGCCACTCAATGTGAGGCATGAATGTTCAGAAGCAATCAGTAAGCCTTCATCTACGCTTTCAAATAATCAAAACCTACTGACGTGCATTCTCGGAGAAACTCACTTTGTCAAGCCCTTTACTAGTTGGGTTATACCATATCCTTGCTTTTACTAGCCAAGTTTGAGTCGTTTGCAAAACTTTGGTAAGGAAGTTGTGAGCATTATTACATCATATTATTGATGGATGCAGCCTTCATTTTACCTTGATCATGTGCCCTTACAATGACTAGGAAAGAAAGTGTACAGTTTCACCTTCAGTTAGCATGTCATCCACTCATTGACTTATAACACCCAATTACAGCCATCAAAATGTTGATTTGTTAGTTCAGATCAAGGGCTTCCAAGGAGAACAGTATTTGATGTATGATACATATAAGACATCTTAACAAACCTAAAGCTGCTGTATAATATATCTCTCAATGTATGAGATAAACTGTCATTGTGAAAAGTTATCTGTCGAGCATTACTACTCAGACAGGCTTGCTGTGAAGGATACATGGTCTTGTGAATTGGTTATTTAAGGCTAAGTAGAGACATCTTTGTAGAGTCCATTAAAGGACAGCCTAGTAGCCCACACCTGAAACAACATTCAAGGGCACTCATAAAAACATACATACAGCCCTTACCAGAAGCCTTCTAGAAAGTCATAGGATGAAGGTCTATTGCTTTCAATGAGGAATTACTGAATGCATTGAACCACAACATGTTTTTCAGCTTTTGCAAAGGAAAGGGAAATGATCAATTCCATTTCAAAGGTCAATCATTTGAAGAGCTACATGCACTCGAATTGACATCCTAATGCATCAACCTTTATTGCCTTGCTTGAGCCTACAGGATCAAAACCCCTTCCAAGAAAGAGTTGCTTGTTTTCTTATATTGAGATCATCGCTTTCAAGAGGAATAGTTTGTGATGTAGCACCAAGGTTGAACCGCTTGTGTTAATCGTTAGAGCCACATGCATCACCAAGGGTGTGTAGACCAATTTGTGCAGAAGTGAAAGCCTCAGGCCAATAAGTATGACTTAGAGTTGGACTCGGAACCGAAAGCAGACCGGTTCAAACTTTAGTTAACCAGTCTTGACTGAAAAAAGCTCGTGCAAAAAATTACAGAATTTGTGTTGAAATGAAAGCTGTGCATATTTGAAAGATATAGTTGAACCATGATCTTTTGTAGTCATTCCAGCACAAAAGACTCAAAGGCTCATTGTATATACTATATCCTATGTATGAAAGTGTTTAAGAAATGCAGAAGTTGCTTCAAACTGCCAGAGTCTGAATGATTCACAACAAGTAGAATCTTGCATATGAGATTAGAAGTCAAACTATGCAAAACTTATAAAGAATGAGGCTCATAACTTGTGCATAGTCCAAGACTCAAAAACAATGCCATTGTTTTGAAAGTTACAAAACTTTAGAAGATACTAGATGAATAAATCATCAAGGCAGATTGCACACTATTGAGATAGTGTGATCCGTCATTATCCTTATGATCAAAATCGCCAGTTACAAAACAGTTGACTATAGTTACAACTGGTTACACACCCCTATCTTGTAGTTAAATATTTTCAAAAAACCTTGGATACGAAACGTTACCGGAAACGTCCGTACAATATATATATATATATATATATATATATATATATATATATATATATATATATATATATATATATATATATATATATATGCTCATTTTATAATTGTAAATTTGTAGACCATAAGAGATAATTGATAAAGCACTCAAAATATTTTGTATTCATTGAAATTTGAACTTCTAAAGAGTCATAACTCATCATTCAACATGGTTACAATTTCAATGATTCACATATACATGATAATAATCTAGATTCTAGAATATATCATCCAGATTTTCCTTATCATCTCCATAAACACAACTGACAGCTCCACTCCCACTAGCTCCACTTTCCATCCCTTGTGCAATGGATCTTGATTCTTCTTCATCAATACCAAGCAGTGAAAGTTGGCTAAGAGTAGCCGCAGAAGCATCAAAGTCACTACTCTCAGGATCAATATCCCAAAGTTTGTTGGGACCTTTACGATAGCCTTCAGTCTTGTGTGTGAGGATGCGCAAATTGGAGTGTACATACACTAAATCCTCAGCCTTCTTGGATCCTAACTTGTTCCGTTTGGCTGAGTGGATGAAGCTATATGTACTCCAATTCCGCTCTGCTGAAGAATTGCTAGCCACCTGTTACAAAAATGAAAAAAGAAGTTAGAAATTTTCAATTAGAAATAAAATTAATTTACTAAGAAGTAAGAACTTCGAACATACAATTTTAAATTTAATTAATTAATAATAAACAAACTTTTGATTTCATTTTAATATTTTATACCTGTGAGAGGACTTTAATGGCAACAGGTCGTATGTACTTGGCATCATGGCCATGTACATACCACCACATGAATGGGGTCAACTTGTACTTGTCAACTGCTGCATCCATTTCACCCATGCTACCATTAGATGAAGAGACAAAGAGCGCCATTTCATAGCGGACCGTACTAGCTATATCTGGATCAGGAAAAAGCCTCCGGAATGCTGCCTTAGCTCCAATTGCAACTTCGTGGTCATCATATGGTTTTTGCCTACCAGGTAGCGAAATTATTTCACTGCTATAAAATTTGGGATTCAGGGCATAGGCTAGGAGATGCAATGGGGTGGTCATTTTATTCCACCTTCTCATGATCACACTCTTAACTTCATTGTAGAAGGTTTCTTCAGGATCCTGCTCTTTTTGCTATATGATGTCTCTAATTTTTTCAAGCATAGAGTCAATGCCATCATAGATCTCCCCTATGCAAGCGTCATCTGTGTCTGTATATCTAATCATAGATAAAATAGGCTCAGTAAAACTAAGCAAGTATGCAACCTTTGCCCACCAACTATCATCAAGTATAATTGATTTTACTTTGATGGCTCTTTCTGTGTTTGCTTGCTTCCACACAGACCAAACATCATCAATCACCATAAGCCTTAAGGCTTGTTTTACCTTCACAAGTCGTCTTAAGACGAGCGTGTGAGAGGCAAATCTTGTTTCAACAACCTATTAAAATAAATTAAAACAAGTTAATAAAATATAAAATTAAATTTAAAAGAAATTCAATTGATAATTTGATATTTCATAGAAAGTTAGCAAATAAATATTAAAAATTAAAAACTAGGAAATTGTTTCGTTACCTTCAGCAACTCCAACGTTGAGAACTTCCTAAAGATAGCCTGAGACATATGATGATTTGTGACAAACATTTGAATCTCATTTGCCTCTGTATAAGTTTCTTCTATCCATGGAATTTTGCCAATCTTCTGCAACATCAAATTCAAGGAGTGTACTGCACAAGGTGTCCAAAAAATGTGCTCATATCTCCCCTCAACAATCATCCCTGCTGCTCTACAATTTTTGGCATTGTCCGTGATGACTTGGACAACGTTTTGAGGGCCCACTGACTCAATAGCCTCAATCAAAATATTAGCAATAAATTGAGCATCTTTCACTTCACCCTCACAATCAACAACCCTTAAGAACATTGCCCCTTTAGGGCACACTGCAACAATGTTGATTAGGGGTCTATTTCGGGCATCTTTCCATCCATCTGAAATGATAGATACCCCTGAGTCCTTCCATGAATCCCTAATTGGCTGCAAAGAAGTATGTACATGGGCCACTTCTTTCGCCAACAATGATGTTCTCACCTTCTGATAACCAGGGCTTGTATACCCTTGTGGTGCATCATTAATTCCTCTCACCATTTGTTGCCAATAAGGTGACCGCAACACATTGAAGGGCAACCCACATGCATAAACGCATCGAGCAACCAACTCATCAGCAACATCCCTTTTCTCATTTGCAAATGCTTGCTCTAATGGGCCTTTGGTACTTCTCTTTCGTGACAAGCACTCTCCCTCTGATGGAGTTTCAACTGCAACTTGGATAAATGGATGGTTTGATGGGGTGGGTGGTTTTACAGAACCCCTATTTTGCAAAGGAGCGGTTTTAAATCTAGCTCTTGAAGCTTGCCAAATCAGCCTCCTCTTGCTCTTTCATATATGCCAATATATGTTTCCCTTCAACCTTGGCGCATTTTCTAATCCCCGTTCCCCCTTTCCCCATTAAATGAGCTTTGAGGCGGGTGTAAGAGGATTTGAATTGTATATTGCAATGATTGCATACCCAAACTCGAGAGCCACCGCCAACAAGGTTCTCCACAATTTGCACATGTCTCCAAAGAGGAGCTCTAGGATCCACACCCCCACTTTGACTTGCTTCCCCTTCCCCATGCCCTCCCACTGAAGCTGAACTGGATGCCATTTATGTTTTTATATCTCAAGAGTCAAAGAATCAAACCTACATTGAATTTTTTAAAAACATAAACTTAGATAACAATAAATTATTATATTATTAAATAGAAGTTAGAACTACACCCTACATATCCTATTCTGCTTTTGATCACCAAGTTCACCGTATAGGCGCGAGGTGAGAGCATACACAGAGTTCGGATTTTTTTTATTTAATAAACACAAAAAAACTCTTAAAATACAAAAAAAAACCTAATCCTATTCTGCTTTTGATCACCAAGTTCACCGTATAGGCGCGAGGTGAGAGCATACACAGAGTTCGGATTTTTTTTTTAATTTAATAAACACAAAAAACTCTTAAAATAGCAAAAAAAAACCTACGCATCCTATTCTGCTTTTGATCACCAAGTTCACCGTATAGGCGCGAGGTGAGAGCATACACAGAGTTCGGATTTTTTTAATTTAATAAATACAAAAAGAACTCTTAAAATAGCTAAAAAAACCTACGCATCCTATTCTGCTTTTGATCACCAAGTTCACCGTATAGGTGCGAGGTGAGAGCATACACAGAGTTTGGATGATATTTATAATTTAAAAAAAAAACATGATTTTTATTTTAAAACCGCAAAGGAAATGTTACAATTTTTTTTTTTTTAGCATAGAGTTTAAAAATTACTAAATTAAAACTACATATTGATATCATGATCAATGATCATGAATGATGTGTGCATTATGCACACATCATTCGTGATCATTGATCACATTAACATTTTCTTTATTAAAAAAAAAAACTTGAAAAATACCTGGTTTTTCCTTCTTGAAGCTTCCAAATCTGCTTTGAAATTCCTCCTTGATGCTCTTTGCCCTTAGCACCACCTCCTAAACTCTTCCTTCAAGCTGCTCCTTGATGTCTCTTTGCTCTTCACAATGCTAAATGTTAGTTTAGTGAAAACTGAATTTAGCAAGAGAGAAAATGAGAGTGTGATTTAGAATGGACCCAAGAGGTCATTATATAGCTTTTAGGAAGTGTCTTTAGCAAGTCTAGGTAGGTAGATTAGGGTTAGGTGTATTAAATGCTTTTATTTTTTATTTTTTTTTAAGTTTTGATGCTTAAAAGTATGAAAAAGCGGCGGAAACGTGGTGGGGCCCTAGGACGTTTCGGTGCTTCCGAGTAAATAACTAATGACATCCTTATAAATAAACCTTACATTCTAATAACCCCCTCTTAAGGCTTACTTATCCTACATAAAGAAAAAACAAACATTTTATCAAAGCTAGAACCAAAAAATACGTTATCTTCAGAGGCTTTCACTTTGAAAGCAATGCTATGACTAGGTAGGGCTCCATCAAGCTGCTTCGTGACCTTCGTAAAGGTGTAGCTCCCGAGTTGAATTCCCGAGTTCTTGGATTCCACCTCCCCAAACTCTTGAATCACAAATCTCCCTACAAGAATTATTGGACAACCATCCATACTAAGCCATCCACAAGCTCCATCAAGTTGTCTCATGACCCTCGTGAGGGTATAATTCCCAAGATCCATAGTCTCCCAAACTATCTGAGCAACCATCCATACCGAGCTTCATCTACCTTGTATCCTTTCTTGCCTTCAAAGTTTAGAGCATCTTTATATTGCGTATTTTTCACTGTCCTCACTACCTTCTGCATCTGGTGGGTCTTCAACCATGGCTATATTGGTTGTATTTGATATGCCTTTACCCTTGAGCACATCATTGGCTCGAACACAACAATCCCATGCTGTGTGACCTCTTTTCTTACAATAATGACATTCAATCTCCCAGTTATCTTTATTTGATCTTCTACGAGAGTTTTTGGTTCTGTAATAGAATGCACTTTCTTGCTGAGAATGACCTTCTACATCTTTTGTAGTTCGTTTTTCTTCAGCTAGAAGGGCTGCAATCATATCATCTAGAGATTGAGATTGAATTTGACTGAGGGTAAAAACTACATTATTGTATTTTGAAGATAGACTATTTAATAGGATAGCTTTGGTAGCCTCATCCTTAATCGTAGCTTTGACTTCTGCTAGTTGTCTGATGAAGGACCTCAGATTATTGATGTGGCTTGACATAAAGACTCCATCCATTTTGAACCTATATAATTGAAGTTTTAGGGAAAATTTGGCATTAACTGCTTTTGCTCCAAATAATTTATTTAGAGCATCCCAAATTTCCTTAGATGATTTGTCTAGGTCTACATGATGAAGTTAAGAGTCGGAGAGAGCAAGGCCAATAATAGCTTTCGGATCTATCATCTCTGCTTTGCCAATCTAACAATTTAAGATGCATCAGTGGGTGCTGTCTCTTTCCCATTTACAATGCCCCACAAATTTTTATTCATAAGTTGCATTTGTATTTTCACTTTCCATGTATGAAAATTTAGACCAGAATATTTTTCTAAGGAATTTCCATTTTAATAAAATAAAATAATAAATTTTACAAGAAACAAAGAATAAAATATCAGTTATTTGTTGCAACTGTGATGTGCACAGTTTGAGTGCCCTAGCACAAACAGTCTGAAACTTTGTTGTGCCCTTGATTTGATTCGTGAATGCGACTTCTGAGTGTGACTTTTCAAACACTCACGATTTTCATTTTTCGTGTAATATGAGTGTGTTATTCTCCTGAAATCTGCAAATCGCGACTGTATATTTGTTCTGGTTTTGTGGTTATTTCATACACTTGGAAATTGTGACTGTATTCGTTACTGGTTCCAGTGTGTTTGTTTGACTGTAATGGCTGGAAAATGTGCCCTTCCAAACTGTAAATTCATGGATTTTGGCTTTGCTATGCCCTCGTCAATGGCGGAAATGCACTGTATACCATTCATGGAATTTTAATCTAATACTGTCTTAAAAATGACTGTATATTAATGGCACGACTACATTTGCCTTTGAAAAACTTTGGTGACTGTCTACTTTGACCCTCCCTTACAAATGTGCCCTTGATTTCACTTCGATTTTGCCCTCGTCTGTGCCCTTTCGTGGTTAGAAAATGCCCTCGAAAATCAAAACAAAAATCTTTTGAAAAACTTTTGATTTCCTTCAATTCAAACTTTGTGCCCTAATGGGACTGATTTTGTATATTCTCTCTTTCCTTGCTTGTTTCGCTCTGATATCAATGTTGGAAGACGTGCACAAGGAAGAAATAAAGAAGAAGGCAGATCAGCACACTATGGAGATAGCTGTGTCTGTCATTATATTATGAATGAAGTAGTTACAAAACAGTTGATATCTTACACAATGGTTACAACCATCTTGTAGTTAAGATAACTAATGACATCCTTATAAATAAGCCTTACATTCTAATACCCCCCCTTAAGTTACACTATAGAAAGCATGATTTTGTTCCAATACACCTACGAAAAATGTTTTGTCAGGAAATGTCCCCTCACCCGCCTATAATCCACTACAAGTGAAATCATTTTCGATTTGGGCATTACTTAAAACATGTATGAAACGTCTAGAAAGTCCAGTGTACATTTTATAAGGGCTAATTGTTAAAGTTAACTTCTTTCAAAATGCAGTTTGTAATGAGGTGCAATTAAAAATTCAAATTACAGATTCAAATATAGCCTATATATTCCTGATGCATAGAGACACTTTGCCAAACCCAGGAATAAGTTGGATAGTTTGCAAGTAAGGTAAAGTCTTATAACATTAAAACTGTACTGTACATTTCAAATTTCACATTAAGTGCACAAGTCAGAGATAGTTTAGGTCATAATTTAAAAGCCAAAAACAAAAGGAAGAATCTAGCAGAAACTTGAGCATTTATGCTTTAAAAGCTAATCTTGACTCAGTATAACCTTCCTTGGAAAGACACTTCCTTGGAAGCCTAAATCAATGAATCTTTGGACCAGGTCTAAATCACACTCATTTTTTTTGAAACATGGCTGAATTCAGTTGATTATGAGGAAAATCTAGATTGTGATATATTCTAGAATCTAGATTATAATCATGTATATATGAAACATTGAAATTGTAACCATGTTAAATGATGAATCTTTAGAACTTCAATGAATACAAAATATTTTGAGTGCGTTATCTCTTATGGTCCATGGACTAAAATTTTGAAAATGAGTACTATGCACATATATTTATATATATTTAAAAATTTTAATTTTTTAATAATATCTTGTACAAACATTTCTGTAACGTTTCGTACTCAAGGTTTTTTTGAAAATCGACGTTTTTCTGCATTTCGGACCTGTAACTATAGTCGTTTCCTAGTAACAAAGATATTAAAAAGAACTAGAACTTTTTTCGCACCCTTCTGCAAATTAGCAATCATTGGATCCATCTCGTCGAGACACTTGCAACTACATAAGCCACAGGTAACTATTTTTCCATAAAGTTTTTGCCTTTTTGCAATAGCAATAATTGGAATCATCTCAAAGAGACATTCACAATGGTATAAGCCTCTAGCAATACTACTTTTGACCCTTAAAACCAAAACTAACCCCAAACCCTAAACCTTAAACCCTAATCCTAAAACCTAAACCCTAAAGTTCTTAAATGGGAGGTCCACAAACTAGAGGCCGAAAAAAAGACTAGTCACTCTTGAAAGCATGTCTAGATAAGGAAGAGATGGAGGTCGAAACTTATGATATAAGGGATCTCTAGGATAGTGAACCAAGTCCAAGTAGATGCGCAAGGCATCCAACCGGATATGGCCAAAAAAGAATCTAGACGACGTTCGAGGAGAACTTCAGCACAATCAAAGGAGAATTGAGCACAATCAAAGGAGACATGAGAAGCTTCACCACAAAATTGGCAAAGATCGCAATGGCCTTGTGGACTAATCCGCAAAACCAACCACCATTCCACCAATGCACAGCCCAACCAAGGTGGATCTTGTAGCCAACCCAATCCAAATCCAAATAAATCACCAACCCAACCCACATCTTGCTCCAATTTAGGCCCTTGGAACATGTTACCAAAAGTGGAAATGCACAAGTTTGATGGGAAGGATCCATCACATAGATCAATCTAAATGGAGAATTGATTTTATTTACATGAAACATCAAGTGCACAAAATGTGGTCATGGCATCCTTATAGTTGGAACATGGGAATTCATTTGGTATCAGATTGATATGCATGCTCAAGAGAACAAGGGCTTTACTTATTGCATGGTCAATATTTATTAATGAATTGCAAATGCACCACAACAATGTGACAAAGAACTACTTCAACCAGTTAGCAAAACTACGATTAAACAAGGACCTGTCAAGGATTATATTCAGCAATTCTAGAACCTGTCCTTGCAAGTGGAGAACATCAAAGGAGGACAACTTGAATGACTTGTTTTTGGGATGGGCTCAAGGATACCATCCAACTCGATGTTTGCATGTTTAATCCAAGTTCTATTTTGGAGTCCATTGTCTTTGCATGCAGGGCAAGGAAAGAGATTGGTCAAATGACAAACATTCACATTATTAGGGATCACATACTCCAAAACCATCATGCCCTTGACCTACAAGATTGACTCCTCAACAAATTGATGAGAAATGGTCAAAAGGTTGTGTTTCAACTGTGACAACAACATATACAAGAAGGACATAAATGTGCTGATAAGAAATTGTTCTACATTGAAGGTGCCAATGTAGAAAAAGGAGAAGAAGTAGTAGGTGAGGTTGAGGAGCGGAGAGGAATCAGAAGAGACCCAACTATTTCTTGTCCATGCACTTTTAGGCATTAGCACTCCACAAACCCTAAAGGTAGTGGGTTTTCTAAAGAAATTGAAACACAATGTTAATTGACTCAAGGAGTACTCATAGCTTCATCAACAATAAGTTGCCTGCACGCTTAACTGTTTTGTTATCCAACTCCAAAATTTCAGGTCATGATTGCAAATGGTAGCACAGTTAGTTGTTTTGGGAAATACCATAGTATTAAAATTTACATGGGTGATTACCAGCTAGACTCTCCTAAGATTTCCATCCCAATGGGGGGAGCAGACATCATTCTGGGATTCCAATGGCTCACAACCTTGGGAACGATCTAGATGAATTTTTAAGAGTCATTCATGCATTTTCATTCAAAGGGAAGGACATTTAAATTGTGTGGGTTGCATGCAAAATCCCCACAACTGGTTAATTCTCATCAGATGCAGAAGATTCTCAACAAGGGAGCAAGCATGGGTTTGTAGTCACAACTGTTTTCATTAGAAGCACAACCAACAAAGTTGACTACACCGCCAGAGTTATACACGAGGATTGTTGATAACCACTCAGAGTTTTTGAGTAGTGTCCAAAAGGACTACCACCAAAAAGGGATCACAATCATGCCATTCAACTAATACCAAGGAGTCAACCACCCAACATCGGACCTTACAAGTACCTCATACGTACAAAAGAGTGAGATTGAGAAGATGGTACGGGAGATGATGGAGGTTGGTATTATCAGACATAGCCAAAGTGTGTATTCCTCTCTAGTCGTAATGGTGTGTTAGAAGGATGATATTTAGCAAATGTGCCCAAATTACAGAGAACTCAACAAGTACACCATCAAAGATAAGTTTCCCATTTCTATAATTGATGATTTGCTAGATGAGTTACATGGTTGTATTTACTTTACGAAACTTGATCTTCACTCGGGTTACTTTCAAATCAAATCAGAGGATCATATGCATAAGACAACTTTCATAATGAAGACCAGATGAGTATGACAACTTTCATAACCCATGAGGGCCCATACAGTTTTTTGGTGACGCCTTTTGGTCTTACAAATGCAACATCTACATTTCAAGTTTGATGAACACTATAATTGGGCCATTTTTGCTGAAAATTTGTCTTGGTGTTTTTTGATGACATATTAATATATGGCAAAGACATGGGAAGAACACTTGCAGCATGTGGATCAGACGTTAATAACCCTAAAACAACATCAACTTTACACCAAGCCTTCCAGGTGTGCTTTTGGAGTGAAAAAGGTGGAGTACTTGGGTCACATTGTTTCGCATGAAGGTGTAAAAGTGGACCTCCATAAGATTAAGGCCATGGTCGAATGGAAAGTTCTAAAACCCTCAAAAACCTTAAGGGGCTTCTTAGGGTTGACATGGTTATTATCGTTTTGTGAAAAACATATGGCAACATAACAACACCACTCACAACATTGTTGAAGAGTCTCCTTCCATAGAACAAAGCAACCACCAAGGCATTTGAGAAGTTTAAGGAGGCCATGTGCACCACTCCAATTTTGGCTACCCATTTTTTTTCAAAGACCTTCATTGTTGAATGTGATGCACTAGGGTATGGAATGGGGGCGGTACTCATTCAAGTGAGGACAATGCCATTGCATTTGAGAGTTGCAACTCAAAGGTAAGAATTCACTAAAGCCCATTTATGAGAAGGAGAATGATGGTTATCTTCACATGCTGTCAAACAATGGAGACCATATATGATGAGGTAGACACCTTTAAGGTGAAGACAAATCATGATGGTCTAAAATACTTCTTGGAACAAAGGTTGTTATCTGAAGAACAACAAAAATGGGTAGCAAAAATGTTGGGATATGACTTTGAAATCATCTATAAGAAAGGGAAGGATAATGAAGTGGTTGGATGCACTATCCTGAAGGGATGCGAATCCATAAGATGCATTGTTATGTGCAATGTCCATATTACAAGTAGATTGGGTGGATGAGGCAAGATCAAATGGGAGAATGACACAGATATTCAAAAGTTTTGATTCAAAAACTCCAACAAGATTTTAGTGTATCAGATCAAATTTGTGTGGAAAGGGAATGCCCTATGGTACAAGGATTAGTTGTACTTGTGCAAGAATTCAACCCTTAAGCATAAGGTTCTTGCAGAGCTCATGCATCTCCAATAGGGGGGCACTTAGGATTCTTGAAGACATATCATAGAATCAAACAAGATTTCTTTTGGGAAGGACTCAAGGGGAAGTCTAGAAATTTGTGGCAAAATGAATGGTGTATCAACAAAACAAAGGTTGAGACAAGCAAAACCTTGGACATCTTTTCTACAACCCTATCTATTCTTAGCCAAAGGTGGGAGAAGGTTTCCATGGATTTCATAATAGGGTTGCCCAAGTCAGAAAGGAAAAATGTCATCATGGTGATCGTGGATAGGCTCACCAAATATGCCCATTTTTGTGCCTCGTCGGCATCCATTTGTAGCAAGCACAGTAGCATCTAGCTTTTTTGGATACAATTCAGAAGTACTACATGGGACCCCTAAGATCATAGTGAATGTGTGATCCCATCTTTACCAATAATTTTTTGACTTGATTTATTTTCATGTTTGGGTACTCAGTTGGTTCATAGTTCGTCATATCATCTCTCAATCCGATGGCAAACAGAGATGTGGTCAACAAATGCCTAGAACGTTATCTCTGTTGCTTTAGGAGCTTTGGATTAAACAGCCAAGAGATGGGTTCAATGGCTGCCACTAGCAGAATGGTGGTATAACACTTCCATAACTCATCTAAAGTGTCTCCATTTGTGGCATTGTATGTACCAACCACCATCCATCACCTCATCCTTGAGGGCACAACCAAAGTTCAAAGCTATTGAAGATCACATTCAACACCATGAAGATGTTTTAGCTAGTCTAAGGGAGAACTTGGCAATGGCACAAAACTCGAATGAAGCAGCAAGTTGAGGTAAGCATCTGTAGTGAAAGGCATTTTGAAGTAGGTGATTGGGTTTTTGTGCATCTACAACCATACAAGCAAATGTCCTTGAAACAACAGAAGAAGGATAACAAGCTTGCTCCTAAGTATTACGGTCCTTATCAAGTCTTACCAACGGATTGGCAATGTAGCATGCAGGCTGGAGATACCTCAGTCCCACACAAATACATCCAATCGTTTTAAATGTCTCTTGCTTGAAGAACCTCATTAGGGACAAGAGAATAATCCAGCCCAGTCAAAGTATACCAAAGCTTAATGAGGAGGGCAGAAGTCATTTTGGAGCCTAAGGAGATCCTTCAAACACACACTAAGAGGCTATCAACCACGGTGACGAAGGAGTATTTGATCAAGTGGAATATTATGATCTAGTGAGGGTGCGATATGGGAGAAGTCAATGTTGATGACAACATGGGCTTAAAGGGGAGGGTAAGTCAATGTGTAAGACAATGGTGTTTGAAGGGGAGGGTTAGTCAATGCTGATGGTCAACATTGATTTGAAGGGGAGTGGCATGCTCTACCCTTAACCTATAACATGTATTAGGATATGTGTGGCCGACTTGTGGCTAGCTTGACATATCACATTTCTCTAAGTCATCATATTATTGGTAGGATCGGCCTATGGAGTAATCTTAGCCTAAGTAAAGTATATATAAGAGGAAGTAGTTATTACTTGAACATCATATTGCATATTGTATTCTTATTGTCATGCAGTGGAGATTGCCCCCTCAAAGTGGCTCCGTCATGTAATTCCATTGTTTTGTTCTATTTGATCTCACATTATGAGAATCTACTCTATTCTGCTCTTTTTATTGCTATCTGCTGCTATTGCTTTGTACCTTATATTCATACTACGATTTCTGGCCAAATGTCGTAATTTCACTACGTGATATGACCTAAACCTCAAAGGTGGTCTCCATAAACACCAATCATGTCCAGTGAAGTTGTACTAGGTGGGCAAAATGATGGTATCATCAGTTGGAAACCAGAACCCACTAACTATTCTGCTGAGAAAAAAGTGGTAGGTTATTAATGTGGAGACCTTTAATGAAGAGGCTATGCCCTAATTGAGTTCTAGACGCCTGTACCTTAGAAAGAGAATGAAATGGAATATGATAGAGCCAACCTCTCTTACAGCAAACTGTTTATAAAAATGCATCACTTGGGGACTTTAGATTAAAAATGATGTGTTGTATGAGATTGTATGAGAAAAGTATTGCTTTTGTACCAACAGATCATTAATACTTGATCTTCTAACCTAAGATTCAGGAATTTATTTGAAATACTTGTGAATTGGTGAAATTTATCATCATTAGAAGGTCACTCCTCCACGTAGAGCAGGATGTAGAGACTAATGACTTCTTTCATTGCTTTGGATGAGTGGAATAAATGGGAGGTTACCACCTCACAGTCCACACCTCCTCTTACCTAAGGGACAATGGAGAAATTCATGTGGTCAGATGAACCTGAGGGCCTAGGAACCTCTAAACACATCAATTACAGGTAAATTTGAAGAACAAAAATCAATACTGTTTTTTACCATCGATATGGTTCGCTACGAATTTGTGGTTGCAATAAGCCTATTGAAAAGAGTTTCTTTGATATTATCAATAATGTTATTGTAGGGTGAGCATCCAAGAATTGAAATCTGAAGGGGATTATAGTAGAGGCTTACACTTGGATAATCATTTCAATGAAATCTCTTTCGAGCACCATTTCAAAGAAGCCAACAAAGCAACAGACTTCCTGGCAAATGAATATGTTTGGCATACTTCCACCACCTATATTCATAGCAGAGGCATGGGCACTTAAGTTGGTCTAGAGGATCTTTGGGTACATGATATGGAGGAGGGAGAACATGACATTAATATACAGTATACCCAACCCTCACTCGCTAGACATACTGAGAAGTTATTAGCTGAGAGTGGCTGCAGAAGTCTCAAGGAGATTGGTTCCTTGATCCCCATACACATTAATGATTTATGTAGTGTTCCACAGACATGTCCTCTGCCCTCTGGGAAAGTCCCAGACATCCTGGACATTTCAGGAACACAGCAACAGAGATGACATTTCTGATAACCATCTGAGAAAAAAACTGACGATTGACCTATTAAACTTCAATGTCAAATATAAGTTATATGATATATTGTTAAATATGTTTTTTTTGTTTGGATACAACTGAGTTACATAGCTAAATCTCTTCCCTTGAGAAACCATTGTGCCATTAATACCAAGGGATTAAATCTGGCCCGCACATATTAAGTATCTCCAGGGATTTGTACCTTGGTGAATGGCATGACATACCATCATCCTCGGCAATTGAACTACAAATCCTTCCATCAATACATTAATTTTCACAATAAACGGGGATATTCATAAGGTTACCTCCCCATCATGTCTCTCCACATGCCGACCCTTCTCAACATAAAACGACAGATAAGGAGGTTAAATTTGCAGAGATAGCAGAGACAATAGCCACAAAAAGGGGAGATTAAAGACTCAATTTTGGAGGCACAAAGAAGAGGCCTGAGGCATACTCATATGCAGGGCAAAAAAACATACTGAATACGAAATTAAGATTGATGAAATCTAATACCTTGAAGAAGAGCGGAAATAAGATTCCCACACGATATATTTTTTTTATTCTTTTCAATTTGAACTTTAACAGAAAAAAAAAGACGAACTAAGGGGGAAAAATTGAATAAATTTTATTCGTGAATGGCGAATCTCAGAATAGTTGGTATTCCTTATAGATTAACATGAACAATAAGGAGAACTTCAAGGCCTATAATAAAAAGTCGGCAATTTACAAACAAGTATCAACTTTGCTGAACCCAGCACAGTAGCTATTATATTTGTGTACTAAAAAACAGGATAATAAAGAATACACACCACTGATTACGCCATCCTCCTTACATAAACCTGTTGCAAAATGGATGTGAATCCTATTCATGCTTTTGAGGCCCTCCTTTTTAATCACTTCCAAATATCTTAAATAAGTTCCATGTACACAAACTGCATTTTACAAAAACAAGAAGCAAAATGAGGAGTTATAAAGTGAAGAAGAACAAATATAAAAAATAACAGTTGTAAGCATTGAGATGAGATATTGTTCAAGTATATAAATTATAAATATATAGTAGATCTTATCTTGGTGGAAAGGAATCATAATCACATTCTCTAGTGTTAAACAGATCCATATTCAAGGTATCATCTGTAGGGCATAACAAACTAGGCTGCAACACTTAAACTTATAAAATAGAGGTAGACTCCAATGAAGAATCAAAAGAAATCTGACTAAGCCCATATATGAACTTGTTAAGAAGTTGTCAGAGTACTGATTAATATTCAATTTTCAACTCAATTGCAGAAAATAGAATTTAATTATTTATAACCACCAAAGCAAATACTGTCAGATCCTTTGAATGGCTTCAATTCTACAAGTGTTCTGAAAATAAGGAGTTGCCTCTGCTCAAGTTCTCCAAAAGGCATTAAGTAAAACTTAAAGGACACCGAGAAACAATAAAGCAGAAGAAATAAAACAAAGCATATTTAGTTTCACTGTTACTTTGAATAAAGCAAAATAGATTATGCAATTTCATACCTGGAACTTCTTCAGGTGAAATGATTGAGTTTAACAACTCCACTGACTTTATTTTCTGCGCCGTTAAACAACAAATACAAATCAACACATTTGAAGGTAAGAACTTGAACTTCATAGAGTCAAAATAAAGAATCTGATTTGTGTTTTCTGTGTTAGAGACTGAATAGGTATTTAACTATTAAGTTGAACAATTTACAATGCCTAGCAGAGCATCAAAAAACTACTAAAAAAAATCAAAATTGGCAAAGAACATCCAAAAGATCAAATTCAAAAACAACCAATCAGAAACTCTATTTAAATAATACCCGTATGCTATGGCCTTGATTTGCCCTAATCAGGAGTTGGCCATTTTCTTCGTGTAATCCAAATCGTTGCTTATTGTCCCTCTTTACAGCCTAGAAGATTAAGCATCCATTGCAATCACACAAGTTAAGTAGCATAATAAATCATAAAACATGAAAAGCAAAAACGTGCAAGGTTCTAGACAAACAGCTGATGAATCCATTTGAACCCACAAAACGTTGCAGCAAATGGAGATCAAGAAGTGAGAAAGAAGATTTCCTATGTAAAGAAGTTGTAAGCATAAAATTGTGGTGAATGCAACCATAACCATAGTTACCGAAATAATTCGTTGGACTACAAGATCTACTCTAAATGCAGACAGAAAGCAGAAGGAATCTGCTCTAATTTCTTTGGACTCAAAAATATATTTTTGACACTACCTAACCTCTAAACACAGGGAGCTCTGATGACAAGTTAAAAACAGTAAATCAAAACATTCTTGTATTATAACTGAACAATTTCACATGCCAGGGTCCATCTGTAATGCATAATGACAACTACTGTTCTTCAATTTAACATAAGTCATCCCGACTGAAAATACAATCCCCTATAATCTTTTTCAACTTGAGTATAAATTTGCTAAAAGGCAGCTTATCTAGCTAAAAGGTTGTTTATCCAAGGCATGTACTTGATATGAATACATGCTCACCTCTTTTAAATCGTCAACAGAGTGAGAATGAAGGGGCAATCCCACCAGAGTTTTTGTAGAGAGACTTAGCAAATCTTTTACTGCTACATATCCATCACTGCGAACTTTCAATCCCAACCCAACAGCTTTGTGTCGCAAAACAGAAGATCTGCAAAAAACACAAAATATCAGTGAACCTCTCTGACTAAGGAAGAATAATCTTAGAGAAGGTCATCTGTAAAATTACTGACATACTAATAAAAATAATTAAATCGGGCAATGGTAAACAAAAACCAGATTAATGATAAACTGTGTATGCATGACATGTAAATTTCAATCAGCATTCTTTAATATTCTTTACAGACTACACACTCGAACAAGTAAGAACAATGCCATAAATACAACCATGCATCCCTCAATAGTTAGTTGACATAAATTATGTAAAGATCATTATTGCCAATCACGGTGCCATCCAGGCTCACACATGAATAATGTAGAATACAGAACTTGTATTTCATATATATAAGAAAAAAACTTTTTTGGTTTTTTTCACATAGAGCAAGAAATGCAACTTCATTTGTGAGCATTTTTGTAATAAAAACGAAGGAATTCTCAAGTAGAAAAGGGCCAAGAAGGGTAGCAGCCTAAAAGGCATGAAAAAGTAAAGGCTGGAGCTAGCTTCGACATTTTCATCTTAGTTTCCTGATTACCTGAATAGAACTTCAATCAAATTTTCATTAGCTGGCCATAGTTGAAATTTCAAAAATGATATATTGTATTTTACTCGTATACTGAATATTCTCGTGACAAGATTTTTTAAACAAGTTTATTACAGGTGGATGAAAGATTCAATTCACTCAATGTAACGAACCTATAGATTTCGCAATGGCTTGTTGCATTATCTGAGGAACCTGACCTGCGGAAGTAGGATTAAAAACCCCAAACCAGTGAATTGAATCATTGATTTAAAAGGCACTTCTTTGATTGAGAGAAGATCAAACAGTGAGCATTATGCTTTAGAACTCAAGAAAATAGCAAAGAAGAATATTCTCGTGACAGGATTTTTTGAGCAAGTTTATTGCAGGTTAATTGAAATATCCCTTTCTCAAAATTAATAGGTTGAAGACCCTTAGCCCATTCATTGTTTCCCGACGGCTAGGGAAATGAAAAAATAAGGGAAACTTATCCAAATAAAATTATTTTAGTGCATAATGAATTTGAATAAGCACTATAATTATTTATTAGTGATAAATCATAAAACAATAAATGGAAAAAAAATCACTTTATTTTTGTTTCCCCCTAGTGAGAAAATGCAGCCCATATAGGGACATAAAACAAGGGGGAAATATTAAATAAAGTGAAGAGAGCTGATTGGGCCTTTGTGTGGGCAAATATGCCAAGAGATATTATAAAAGGAGGTCACCACACTTGGAGAAGGCATCTTTTTACATCTTTTGATATTTGAAATTTGGCTGAACTAATTGCTTTTCAATTCTACATTAAAAGAAGAAAACCCTTTGATGTGTTGCATTAGAGTACGAAAACCCCTTTATTGCCAAGGTTGAAGAACGAAAACTTTTCATCCTTTGTGTGAAGAAGCTCTATTCAAGGGTTTTTATTGAGCTTCAAAGAGTATTTCAGAATTTCAGCAGTGATTGAAGACCCAATATTGCAAATTTAATGCATTTCCAGCTAGGTTTTGAAGACACAAGTGTTGAGGAAGATTTCTATTTTGAGATTCAGCCAGATCTAGGGTTATCTACACCCTTGTGTGTGGAGTTTAACACATTCTAGGGCACCGCTATCCCGGATCTCATCACCAACATCTTTGTCATAATTTTGGAGGCCATATTCAACTTTGTTTCGGTGGGGATTTGGGCTTGCAATCACTTCCTTCCGGCCATTTTTGTAAGTTGTACTTCTGCAAAAAATTTAATAAATTTTCAGCACTTATTTTGGGTCCAAAAATTATATATTTTGTTCATACATGCATAATTGATTCTGATTATTTTGGCCAAGATTTGGTTAAGTTTAGATCAGATTTAAAGGTTGATCATCTCTAGATAAATCGTCATTTTTAGGGAAAATTCAGATCTGCATAAAATATTTTTATTTTATTCAACCAATTGGCTGTCATAAATCAGATTTTACAGGTGTTCCATTTGGGGTTAGAAATTATCCCATTGGGGACATTACATATTTGCTAGATGGAACAAACTTGTAGATTTCACAATGGCTTACTGCATTATCTGGAGAACATGACGAAGGGAAGTAGGTTTTAAAACCCCATACAATCATTGATTTAGAAGTAACTTCCTTGTTTGAGAGATGATCAAACAATGCATTATGCTTTAGAACTCCAAAAAATAGCAAAGAAGGCCTGAACTAAGGAAAAGCAAAAGCATTGCACTTTAAAATTTCAATGAATTCGAAGCAGAAAATTTATTTTATGGTGTTTTCTTGAGTACATTGTGTATTATTTTGATCACCTATGTTTTGAGTCACATATCAGACTCAACATCAGGTGATGAAATTTATGTCCAATGCATGCCCCACAAAATTTAGGAAATGCAATTATGATGGTGTCAAATGATTTGGACACTTCAGGTCTATTAGCATGATATGAAGAAACTTCGGAAACCAACAACTGGACTTTTGTATCCATTAAACATGTAGGATGAAATCCTCAAATCCAACAACAAGAAAGGGCTTGCAATGAAAAGTGAGAGTCAACTACTAGCATCTCAACAATATCAAGCATAGACGGGCTTGGTGAAGGTGACTTTTAGTATTTCATGAAGAAATATGGTAACAAAACTGATCCCTCGATTATGCAAACACTTTCAATAGTTGAAGCTATTTTCTGCTAATACACTATCAATATTGACTGAGACCTTGGAACCAACCAAAAGAAACAGGACAGCTTGTTTAAGATTAAAAACCCATTCAAATGCTAATGAAGAATGCCTAAATGAGTGTGACAAAAAAAATGTCAAATGGAAGATAATTCAATTTATTCTAATTAGACAACAGAAGATGTCTGGGATGAATAGAGAGCAGTAAAAATTCCAAGCAATGGAAGAAGGATATTCAGAAGCATCGAGCGAAACAAATGTGGATGGATTTAATTTCACTACACTGAAGCCAACGGAGATAAGCAGGCATACCTAATTTTGACAATTACGTTACAAAAGAATAAGCAAAAAGTACAGGCATACGTAACAGGAAATTAACAAATACACTGTAAAAGGAATTTTCTTGGGTGCATAGAATAAGTAGAGAAATATAAAGACAAAGCACTAGGCAGGGCATCAATGCCGAAAATGCCCCAAAAATATTCTAAAAATTACTTGCAAAATGCAACACTGAAAAAATTCATTAGGTAAAGGGGTATAAACATAGTTGCATTGTTGATACAGCTTATTTTAGGATGTCAAAAATGTTTATTACTTGAACCTTTAATAATCTCGAATCTGATATAGATCATGTAGTTGTTTGTCGCCACAAATAATCTTAGATAACTTGGTCAAAATAATTAAAAAATTTAAATTCCTTATCTCTACCGTCCCTTAGCACTAAAAATAATAACCCTCCCAGGATCAGGTCAAAGATAGAGTAATGATACTTAGCCAAGAGATCTCGTTTGCCATACAAATTGAAACCCCAGTTCTAAAAAATCTGAAACTCCTACCAAAGAAAGTGGTTGTATCAAAGGGGTTGTCTAAATATAAAAAGGAACATTTGTTAATTTGTGTGGCCCAGGTTCAAACATAATCACGGCGGTAAGACGCAGCAGAAAGTCCCATGAAATGTTTTGAAGCCAGCTACAAGAAATAAAAGAATCTTGCCTTGGAAGATAGGAGCTCCACTTTTTTTACCATTGAACTTGAGGGGTCGCTAGGGACGGGGACTGGAAGTTCCTCCCTACAGTTTAGGGTGATTTTTGTCCATCTCGCACATAATATGCATTCCCACCATCAATTTTTTGTAATTTTGGAGGGAAATTTGATCTTTATTTACTTGCAACTTGTCAGTGTTCCGCAACCCAGAAGAGAAGAAAGGTGTTCAAAATCTGCAGGTAATCATTTATTCTTTTCTCCTATTTATCTTATGGCAGCTATCAAGTTAATTTTTTGTTGTTTTTAGCTCGCCGTACACCTAGCAAAGCATCTTCTCTCACAGTCTTGTCTTCAGCTGATTCTTACCCTTTCGGGCCCTTTCAGGGATTTCCTGTTCCTGGTTTCAACTTTTTAAGTACAGGCTGTACCCAAATTCTTCCCCTTCTCAGAACTATACTGACCTCAGAAAAACATAACATTGACATAAGTGTACACATAACTGTAGTGTTGGGCTGCAAGCAATCTAAAAAAAACATTCATTCAACATTTCAAATGGTTCTATTTTCACCTTATGCTCCGTACTATAGTTTGTAGTTTTATGGCAAATGTTTTAAGCCCTTGCCCTAAAGGGCACAGGTAATGATAGGCAGTTCTGGCTTAACTGTCACGAGCTACAATTAACCTAGCTACTTTAACATTGCATGGCAGAATAACATTGCCCATAATTCAATCAGGATTGATATATGTTGTTGAAAAGGAAATTAGAACGTGAGGATTGTCAATTGCGCTTCACAGGTGATGTATTATTGGCTTTTTGGTTAATCTTGAAATCTTCACAAATATCCAAGCAATGGCTTCTCTGTATGAATGTTGTTTGTTTTTCTGCTCAACATATCATAAGAATTTGTTTCCCATCTTTAAGCTAGCATATGTACTGTTTAGCCTGTTGATTGGGAACACCATAATTCACTTCAATTCATTAAGAAAGCAGTTGTTTTAACCTTTATTGTATTTCATTAGACGATGTCCAATAAAGATCCATAAGGAAATATAAAGTCTAAACTGAAGATATGTAACTCACCCTTTGGTAAAAGCACCATTTCCATTTGCAACAAATAAAAGGAACAAATGCCTAGTTACATGGAATATATCCAGTAGAAGAATGTCAAGAGTAGTGTGAATCTCCTTAGGTGCATATTGTCTCTTGTCTGATAGTCTAATTGTAATCAAGTTAAAGATAAAATAGACCTGCAGTTTTTTACTCAATATTGACACTTAGAAAACAGATTGTTGCAATCAGGCCAATTTTAATTCTTAGAAGCATAGGCTAGTTCCTTGGACAGGTAGAGCAATGGATGTACCCAAATTTATGTTGGGGAAGTTTTATAGCAAACCAATTAACTACTGTATTTTTTCTCTTGTTTTGTATGCTGCTATCATAATGACTACATGTTTTTTGTGCTCAAATAGAAAGCTTGGAAGTACAGAATTCTGTATTTTTGCATGTTGCCTGAATTCTTCATTATTTTGTGTATTCATAATCTGGTGTAGAATCACATCACTAATTATTTTAATTTAAGCATGATTATATGGCCTGCCTGGTCATAAAAAATTATTCATATTTAGCAAAGCTTGCTTGTGTTCTATTTTAATTGGTCAAGGATGTATTTAAGTTGGAATTTGTGTGTGATTTTTAACTTCACGCTAAATGGGCCTAATAATCTGTTTACCTTTACCTTATTTCTATTTGAATTTTTGAATGTACAATTTATTGCAGGTATAAGCGAGGTATTGTTCTTGTTTGTTGTCATGGACAAACCATTGTATTGTCCAAATCCCATGAAGAGTGGTGGTAAACTGCAATGCTTTCACAAAATGACATAGAAGATGAAGATATATACTTGATAGATGATGACTTCCCTCATTTTGTGTCGAGTACACAAATGCGCAAGGAAGAAGTAATCATCCTTGATCATGTTCCAAGTACGCAAAAGATAAATGATAACCACTTGGAGTGTGCATCATCACATATTAATGATGTCCCTCTAACTCAAGAAAATTTCAACCAAAGAAGCACATAGCCGAGAAAATCAGTCTTTGGTTCCTCCTACACAAAAATGTAGGGCTTATTAGAGCATTGCGAACACTCTAGTCCTTTTTGAAGCAAAGAATATTGGGAGGGACACCCAATTCAATGGTGGAGAAATGAAAAAAACTACAACATCACTAAAAAGTGGAGAATTGTGGAAGATTATTGTAGTCATGGCCTCCTCCACACAGCAAGTCTATGCCGAGATCGATAGGAACATGTGTTGTCTGCTTAGAAAAGAAAAAGAGACCGAAGCATGTATACCTTCTCGGAATGAAAGTTATTGGAGTATGACAAGCCAAGAGAGAGTTAAAAAAAAACTTCCAACAAACTTTGCTATGGAACTTCTTGGTGCAAAGGAAATCAGCTTCGGTAATGATAGACCTATTAATCCTAGTAAAATATTCATTGATACTCCTAACACAAACTATGCATTTACTAAGGGTGTGTCTTCTCCAAATGAAAATGAGCCACTAAAGGAGTGTGAGAAACCAAAAATGGCATGTGAAAGCTCTTTGAACACTGGAAACGATGTCACATCCTATTTTTGGGTTCCCCAAACTTAATGCCTGCAAGGCCATCATTGGGTTGTATTAATTGGCATGTGCAATTTTAACCTATTTAGACACTAATTAGAGGTGTAAGTTTTGCATTTAATGTTGAATTAATAGTTGGGAGTCTTAGCTCACACCAACGTCATTAAAATGAAGCATCGTAGTTTTATAGCGCTCCACCATGATATTGTGTTTGAAAATATTACGAATATAATGATATAGAATTACTATGCCTTTGAATGTTGGATAGGCCTTAGGGCCTTGTCTTTACACATTGATAGTTCTTGTTGGACAAGTAATTATAGTTGTCTCTTTGCGTTATTACTATTTGATGATTTACCTTGGCATTTATAATGGAGTATATATTATTACTTTTGCATCAATATTGTCTCTTGTATACATTAGTTTTCTTAAAGGTGTTTTTGAAAATGATTGTTATTTTATCATATCATTTAGTCTATACCATTTGACTCCCCCCTTTGTAGGACATGATAAGTTTGGGGCATTATTATGTTATTTTGACTTAACATGGAGGCTTTCGGAGAATGCACTCTTATTGGACATTAGGGTCATGATAAGTTGGAAACATTATTGTTTTACAGATTTAAAGCATTTGGAAAAATGTCAATTCTAATTTGGAGGTCAAATTCTTGCATCTCGGAACCTGACATTCCATGGTCAAATTGGATCCTTATGAGACAATTAGAAATGATGGGTTCTTGCATGGCATTGGGTTGATACCTATAAGTTGCATTGCTTTCACGAAAATCTAGAAATGGTCATTGTATGAAAACTCGTGGCTAACCGGCAATGTACAGAGATTGATATCAACGAGCCCTAGATATCAGGACACAGTGACTTCAGTTAAGGGAATGTAGATGTAATTGCTAAATCTGGGTTTCATTACAAGGCTTCAAAACCCTGAATGCACGTTGCATGATTTATTTATTTGTAAGTGGTAGGCTTAACTTGCAGGAATGACATAGTATTGTCGCAATTGTAACACCATTTTTGGGATACTATGAAGTTGTCCTACTTCTTGTTATAGCTCCAACTAGTTGTTCTCTTGGTAGAACTCGGGGTAGTTAGCGGTTGGATGCCATGTAATATGCCCTAAAATACGGACTTGAATTTCTAGTTTTGGGAAAGACCCTCAGTGAAAGGCATAGTAGTGAGAGTTGAGTTGTGAGTTGCTATTTCCTCTGAATAGCCATAGGCAATATTGTTGTTGGAGCTATATGTCGGACTAGCAAGCATTTCCATTATTGTGGCAGCCAAGAGCACAGACCTAATCTAGGGCATGAATGAGGCTAGAAGGCATTTAGCTTCGTATAAATACAGGCATGGAGTTTATTTCTCTAATTACAATATATATAAATATGCATTTGATTTCTTGGGGACTCTGGATGATGAAATGTATGCTATTGAAAAGGGTATATGCATAGTTGCACGCATATATAAATCAATGTATGTTTTCAAACAGCATACGGTATATGTGTGTATACAATATGCATAAACTCTATCTTGTGTCTCTCTCTGATGTGCATAGCAAACTTTGTGGTATTGTGTGAACACTCTCTTCCTGTGCTTGAAATTTACTGTGAAGAAATGAAATGTCGCTTAATCTTTCTTTCCTCTGTTAAATGCATGTTTATATGTGGATTTTATCACAAAGAATTATCTCCATGCCACTTCGATTTAAGCTGACCCCTGTTTTACAGATTTTGCAGGGAATGAGAAGAAAACATGAAAAGTTGCTTGTATTCTAGACTCGCAAGTTGCTGAAGAAATAACGAATTACTGTTGTAAATCTGCAAGTTTTTGTATGATAAAAGATATAATTTTGGAAATATGGCTTTTATTGACTATAATAAAAGATGAAATTGAGAAGAAATAAAATAAGCTTTGCCTTCAGTTGTTTGGTTTCTTGCTGATCTATGAAAAAGGATTTCTAATTTTTCACTGACAAAATATAGGAGTGAAGAGTTTTATTGCATCATAAGGTCTACCATGTTCTGAATCATGCATGTTAGTACTCTTGTGGTCATTGAATAAATTGTAAACCCTAACTAGATGCTGTGTTATACAATGAAGAACTGTATGGATAGATACTGTTAGTCTCTCTCAAATAGCTATGAAGTACTACCTCTGTAAATGAGTTTGGTTCCTGGCTTTGTCTGGACTGTAATTTGCTTGAGCATGACATATCCTATTATGTTGAGTGGAAAGGAACACCTTGTGGGCTACAATTTGACTGATTCGAGACTATAAAAATGGTAATAAGAACACCGACTGAGATGTTAAATATAAAATGACTAGTCTAACCTCCTGATTGATAGATAAATGAGAAAGTAAATGCTTTAGCTGCTTCAGATTGATGTATGAAACCTTTTTGCTTATCTCCAGCCTAGATACAATTTATATCCAACCGCGCTTCGATCTGTACTTTTTGTTTCAGACAAAGTTTGTATGAATTTGCTAGATGTTTGAGGGAAGAAGTGTTGTTATCTTTATGTACTATACAGTACTGAGAATTACTGCAACAGTCAATGACAGCCAGACTAATTCTTCCCCTCACAAGAAATCGCAAGGGTTATCATAGTTTAATGAAATTGGTCGTTGTCTCTTTGAAGCGTGCTAAGCATTTCAAGCTTTATGCATTTGTGAATGTGTTTGAATTACCATTATGAGCATTGTTTGGAATTTGCCTTCACAATACAGTAGGCCTGTGTAACTTCTCAGGAGGATATTTGATCTTCATAGTTAAGTCTTCTTGACCTAAGAATTCATATTTCCCACTTGAGGACAGTCATAGATATGTAAGCTGTTATGGAAACATACAGTTTTTGGATTCTTGGGATTAATATGGGCATCTTATAGAACACAATCTTCTCCTTGGAACTGTAACTATTCATTTCACAAGTAATCTTAAAGTTATCACTATTGAATGAGATGTTGGTCTTGGCATGGGTGTTGGTTGTATATGATGTTGAAGCTGGTATGCTCTTGTATACATCAGTTGCACTGTAGCATCAAACGAGTAAGCCATGCTTGACTTTTGGTAGGATGGATAGTTACTGCATGACAGCATAATATTTGTATAGTTACGTAATAAGAGCATTGACATTGACCTTCATTGCTGGAATTCAATTGGAGGATATGCTCTAAATCCCTTCTTAGGAAATGGTGTGAATGCACTCTAGGTTTTGTTAAGCCTAGAATTCTTAAGAAATAACGGCCATCATCTTGAGAAAGTTGTAGCATGGCTACATGGCCTATTCTTCGCTGAATCCTTTGATTCATGTACTACAATGGTTTATAATCTTGAAATATTGACATGATAAATAGACTTAACACTTTTATTGGGTGTCGCAATTAATAGAGAAGGTTGTGTAGATGAACAACCGGGAACTCTCTTTTGAGCCATAATGACATTTATTATTGTGTCGTACTTTATTAAATCTTTGTTTCTACTATGACTCACTTAGGGGGGGGTGCAAAGGAAGTCAAGTATAAACAATTGGTTATTGCATTATAGTATCTGCAGCCAACATGTGACCAATCTCAACCTTGAACAATAGAGGAATCTAAATAATATGAAAGTGACCTATCTCAACATTCGGAGCTTTGAAGTAGGAATACTTCCGTCCATGACCATTGATCAAAGTTAGTAAGACTATGAATGATCCTGTGAAAAGGATAACAAATGGGTAAAGCAGCCATGTCATTCTAACAGATCTGCGCACTTAATTTTTTGGGTCTTATTTGATCAGGACACACAGATTAAGTCCAAAGATTAATCGAAAGATATGGGAATATGTATATTAGTCTCACTAGCAATATATAATATGTGCTATTTGAACAAACTTAGCAAATGCTATTATGAAATAAGATCTGAGTCAAACAAACTAGTACTAAGTCAACGTGAGTCAATGATTACGAAACAAGTTGGATGGCTTTAATCAACATAGGACATATTAAGTCCGGAGTGAGTCGCTACAAATGAACAAGCAAAAACATTCCTCATTTCGATGAGAACGAATTCCAGCTTTAGCTAATCTATTTATGCGTCATCAATTCTGAGATACTCTGGATCTTGATATCATTCTATGGCGTCATGGTCACTTTTATCCCCCCAGATCGCTAGAGAGGGGCTATTTTAGGTGATCCATGCCATATATTTCTAGGGGATCGTCTTGCACCCCCCTCCCTCCATAGGGATGCTCAGAATGTTGACCCAAATAGAATAGGGCATATAGTATTCCATGTCCACAATGCCATATCATATTTGTCAGGTCGTCAATGTTATGCGATCATATAATGTACTTACCTATATGACAGCGTAATTTTCAACTAGGCTGATATATACAGTTGGTAGTCTCCGAGCCCATAGCTAGCCATATATATAGAGGGCACTCTCCCCTGCTCCCAGCTGTCGATATCTCATATAGAGGGCATTATGCACGACTCAACACAACAAAAGAACTATATAAAGTTGATTCAACCACCTACCCATGAGACTTGCTTAGAATAGCTCACTCCAATAATTACTAAGTTATCGGAACCTCCATAGAATGTTTGTAATGTCCCCTTTTCAGAATTAGTCATTATAAATACCTAAAGCCTATTTTTATTATTTTCCGTAGGCTAGGGGGAAATTAAAAGATGAAAATAAATTGATATAAGTGGTCCAAGGATATTTTTATATTTTAATTGGAGAAAGAGCGCTTAAAGTATATTTTAATCCAAAAAGCAGAAATAGAATAAAATACTAATAGAATGATGTACTTCTATCATTAGGCGTCAAAGATAGAACAATAACTAAATAAAGCATTCTATTATGGGGCGCCAAAGATCGAATTGGTTGCATGAGCATCAAGATCCTATTTTTAGGATGGAGCATAGTTACCATGTTAGTACGAACACATGCCAAATTCAGTTCGGAACGAATTTTAGGGAAAACCGAACTTGTTCAGTAGGTTCGTTTGGGTCTAAAAAAAAATTTCCTTTTTTGGCAATTTTTTTCCATTTTTGGATTTTTTTCATTTGCCAAAAAAAAAATTGCCATTTTTGGAAAGGGCCAGAGAAGATGTAGCAGCAAAAACTTGCATGTGCCATAACTTTCATTATGTGGCTCAGTTTCCGGTGCCGTTTTCTCTAAAAGTGTATATTTTCTCGAGCTCGACGCATTGATGGCAATATTTTTCTTATTTTCATAAAATCCATTTTTGCACCTTTTTGGACCAAGCAACTTCTTATTATTTAGAGACATTAACAATTTAATAACAATATGTAGAGATTAATACTTAATAATAGTAATACTTGAATTTATTACCGAATGTTTAAGTTACTTTAGTAACTAGTTACATAAATTTAATTATTTTAGGTTTAACTTTTAGTATATTATTAATAAGTATTTTAGTTAATCCCTGCCTCAATCACCATAGCGACGCAAACCTCTAGGGAACTGTCGCTGATAGGAAAGCTTATGGGTCCCAGACCGCCTTTGGAAGAGATTCGCAAATGGGTACGTATTAAATGGGCCCCCTGTGGTCCGGTAGATATTGTTGCTCTTTCCAATGGGTTCATGTTGTTCACTTTCTCTCATAAAGAAGATTTTGCTCGGGCTCTTCTGGGTGGACCTTGGTTTTTCGGAAGGAGAGGCTTCTATATCCGTCGTTGGACACCCAGGTTCAATGCTAAAACTGAAACAATGTCTCAGGCTCCGGTCTGGGTTCGTCTTCCTGACCTCCCCTTAGAGTTTTGGCACTCTGTTGTCATTGAAGGCATCACCAGATCCATTGGTACTCTAATAGTTGTTGATCAAGCTACCAAGGCAGGCTCCAAATTCATTCACGCTAGATTATGTGTCAATGCTGACATAAGCTCACCTTTGTCGTCCTCTATTGATCTTCACTCTGAGCTGGGAACTTGGGTTCAGCCCATTGAATATGAATATATTCCTCAAGCTTGCTCCAACTGCAAAAGCATTGGACATCGGGCTATGGCTTGCCCAGCCAAGCCAGCCCAATCTACCAAAGAAAGAGCTCAATCACCATTGAACAAAGGCAAGTACATTCCCAAAAAATCTAATGTTGTTAGTACTTCTAATCCTTTTGATGTTCTTTCAGAGGATATTGTTCTCCCTTCTACTTCTGCCTCGCTGCCCTTTCCTTCCTCATCTCCTTTGGTGGCTCCGTCTGTCTCCACTCCACCCCCTCCTGCTTCCTCTCCCCATTGGTGGTTTCCTCCTTGCCATGTTTTTCTCTGTTTCACTTCCCTCTGCCTCCTCCCCTTCTTGTTCCACTCCTTCCCTTCCCTTCTTCTTTTTTCCTTCTCCCTCTGCTCCTCTTTCAGCTTCCTCCCCCTCCTTCATCTTCCTCTCACCTTTCCTCTTTTTGGCTCCTCCCCTTCTGCCTCCTCTCCTCCTTCCTCCCCTTCTCTTTGTGATTTTTTGGAGCCTATCCTTCATCATGTTCCTTCTTGTTCGGTCTGTTGGAACTGCTGTCGTTCTCCCCCTCTTCGTGAGAATGCCATCATCTCTCCTTTTGCTTCGTTATCTACTGATAGCAGTCCCGCTAAGAATACTAGAAACAACACTAAGGCAAAGATTGATGTGGGCACTAAGAAAACCAAAGGGAGACTCACAAATCAAGCAAAGCTTTAGGAGGAAGCATTTCTCAATATAGCTCAAGGAACACAGGGACTCCTTGCCATCCCAAGTGGAGGTAAGCCAAAAACAAAGAAATGAAGATTTTCTCTTGGAATGTTCGGGGATTGAACGCTCCCCGGAAAAAAAGAATCCTCAAGGATTTTAGACTCAAACATTTTCTAGATATTTTGATGCTTCAAGAAACTAAATTGAAAGAGGAGAATCTACTTGATAAATAAGCTTTGGCCCAATGCCTCTGTGGTTTTTCCCAGGAGTCTGGCTGGTAATGTTGGGGGTTTATGCACTTTTTAGAATCCGAAGATTCTCTTTGGGGAATGTATCATCAAATCCCCCCATTTCTTAGGAATGTTCTTCCAAGAAATTGGGTCTAATTTGGGTTGGATTGTTGTTAATACATATGCACCTAACATGGAGTCTCAGAGAGAAAAACTTTGGGCTGACCTGTTGGATTTTCGTTATACCTGCAAGCATCTACCCTGGCTGATAGCAGGAGATTTTAATACTCCTTTATATCTTTCTGAGAAGCAAGGTGGAACCAGCGTCAGCACTTCTAGCACTGAAGCTCTTGCTGACTTTATCAGAATGGGGGAATTTTTTGATATTGATCTACATGGAGCCAATTATACTTGGTCTAACAGAAGGCTGGGAAACAATCACATTCAATGTAAATTGGATAGATTCCTTGTTTCTATGGATTGGATGGCTCACTATAATGATTTCTATTTGCAGGCTTTGCCTAAGATAGCCTCTGATCATTGCCCTTTGCTTCTTACCGCCTCACAAGCTCAAAACTTGAAACATCCTCCCTTTCGTTTTGAGTTGGCTTGGTTGCAAAATCATCAATTAGAAGCTCTTATCAAGGACTGGTGGCAGATTGATATTCAAGGCACGGCTATGTACAGGTTCGCTAAGAAGCTTAGCTTTGTCAAGAATAAGCTGAAGAATTGGAAAACTCGGATTTTTGGGGATATCCGTAGAAGAAAGGATTTGCTAACTCTAAATCTAGCTTCTATTTTGGAGGAGATTGAATCGAAAGGAAGATCCCCTCAGCTTCATCATCAAGCTTTCCCTGCTCAGTGACTATCACAACACTCTGGCTGAAGAAGAAATCTATTAGCGTCAAATATCTACAAAGCCACCTGGCTTCAGCAGGGAGATTGAAACACGAAATTCTTCCATGAATGCTACGAAACACAAGAGTAGGGACAACATAAAAGAGTTAGTCACGATGAATGGCACCTACATTAACAAAGATGATGCAGTTAATGTTGAACTTGTCAACTACTATGCTAACCTTTTACATGAGGGCCCTCCCCCGAATGAAGAGGATTGTCAGGAAATGCTCAGTCATATTCCTAATTTAATTAACGATGATATGAATTTCAGACTCACCCAGCCCTTCTCTATTGATGAAATAAGGAAAGTTGTCTTCGATTTGAAGGGTGATAAATCACCTGGCCTCGATGGATTCCCTGTGGCTTTTTTTCAATCTTTCTGGCACATCATAGAATCTGACGTACATGCAACTATTCTTGAGTTTCAACAAAATAACCTTCTGTTAAAGGAATGGAATAATACCTTTATTGCCCTTGCACCTAAGTCAATGGGATCTAAATTGATCACTAATTATAGGCCCATTAGCCTGTGCAATACCTCTTATAAAATTATTACAAAAATGCTTGCCTCCAAGCTCAAACCAGTTATGGCAAGTTTAATTTCGAAACAGCAAAATGGGTTCATTGGAGGTAGATTGATCCAAGGAGGCATCATTACTATTCATGAGGCAATGCACTCGACTTCACTCAAAAAATTGGCTAGTATGATCCTTAAACTTGACGTGCAAAAGGTGTTTGATAGATTTAGCTGACCTTTCTTACTTCAAGTCCTTAAGAAATTTGGTTTTGGGGAAAAATGGAGATCCTGGATTTAAAACTATATTTCAACACCTAAATTCTTCATTCTCATTAACAGTATCCCTCAAGGCTATTTTAACTCAAGTCGGGGAATCAGGCAAGGGGATCCTTTATCCCCTTCTTGTTTATTCTTATGGCTGATACTCTCAGCAGAGCTTTGGAAGCAGCTAAAAGTGAAGGCAACATCAAAGGTATCACTACTACTTCTAGGACTCTCAGCATCTCCACTCACAGCCAATTCACTGATGACACCCTTTTGCTAGGTTTAGCTTCAGTCCAGGAGGCAAAAGTGTAGAAACGTATTTTGGATTGTTATCAATCGGCGTCGGGTCAAAAGATAAACTTTGAGAAGAGTAGCATTTCTTTCATTAACACAACTAGAAGACAAAGAAAGATTGCTGACATCTTTGTCTGCAGGATTATGGATCTCCCCTCTTCTTACCTTGGTCTTCCACTCTTTTTGGGAAGACAAACTAAGTGCCTCCGGAATTCAGTTATTGACAGATTCAAAAAGAAACTTGCTGGCTGGAAAGGCTCCCTCCTCAGTCAGGTAGGTAAGCTACAACTAGTTAAGGCCACATTGCAAAATTTGTCCGATCTACTTTATGTCCTTACTGAAAATGCCTGCCTCTGTGGCTGCCACTATTGAACAAATCCAGAAAAATATCCTTTGGTTAGGGATCTAAAGAAGGAAATAGAAGTCACTTAGTTTCTTGGAAAGTTGTTTGTAAACCTACTGCTTTAGGGGGGTTGGGATTGAGCAGAATTGCTGATATAAATGTTGCCATGCTCGCTAAATTAGGTTGGGAAATTGATAACAAAGAAAGAGCGTCTTGGACTCAGATGATGATCTCTAAATATCTTTCTTCGGTTGAGGACTTCTATGATGAAAATACCCCAAATGGCTCGGCTATTTGGAATTCCATTAAGAGCACCAAAATCTTGATTCAAGCAAGCACTAGATGGAAAATTGGCAATGGTCACACGGTCGCCTTCTAGAATGACAAATGGATGGGAGACAAGGCATTATCTGATGACCCCTTATGGTACCCTATAAGAGCTAGACTTATTATAACATGTGGTCCTTATGTCGCAAATTATGTGGATAGATCATCATTGCACCCAAGCTGGTCTATACGTGTTTGGGATGACACTAGTTGTCTCCAGATGCAATTGATAGAAAAATTGAAGCTCTTACTGGTGCAACAGTTTTTTACCCACTTCTTATGTGGAGGATGCTAGAATATGACATCTTTCAGTTTCGGGATCCTTTTCTGTCAAGGCTGCCTACCTCTCCCTTCCACACAGCCCAGGAGGGCCCTGCATTACATCAGATCTGGATGCCTCAGGTATTCCCTAAACTGGGCTTTTTCACTTGGCTCGCTTCTAGAGATGCATTCCTATCGGGAGAAAACCTAAAAAGGAGGGGATACTCATTACCTACCAGGTGTGTGCTTGTGCCTTTACCAGGTTCTTTGTTTTAACGCTCTTGAATCTTCATCCCATTTACGCTTTCATTATAATTATGCCTTCACTATTTGGAGTCTTTTGTTTAATATTTTTGGAGTGTCTTGGGTTTTTCCTAAAACCATCTCGAAGTTATCGATCAATGGATTCCATTCTTTCATCATCAAATTGTCAATCTTGCTTGGAAAATTACTTCTCCCACACACCCTATGGAACATATGGAAAGAACGAAACAGGAGAATCTTTAAGGATCAACAAAGTACCCCCCAACAGGTCTTCACTTTGGTCTCTGTGGTCTTCAAGAAAATCTGAATTGTTGCATTTGGAAACAACACAAGTGTAAAATTGTTCTCAGCATGGAAAGACAGTGGTTACAGCAACTCATGGTTCCCCTCCAGCCTCATAATTCAACTGCATTAAGGGATATTACTACCTGGACCCCTCCCCCTGCTGGATGGCTTAAAGTCAATACAGACGGGGCTGCAAAAGGTAATCCGGGCCTCTCTGGTGGGGGTGTTGCTATTAGGGATGATTTGGGACAACCGATGGTAGCTTCTGCCTCCTTTTTTGACTTGGGCACTAACCATAGAGCTGAAGCTTTGGCTATTTTAAAGGGTCTTGAACTGGCCACTAATTTTGGCAAGATCAACATAATTGTGGAAAGTGACTCACTAAACTTGATTAATCTTCTTAACAACAAGGGTATCGCCAGTTGGACTATGAACAACATCATATCAGACATAAGACTCCTCCAATCTCAATTTAGCAACGTTAAATATCAACATGTTTTCAGGGAAGGAAACAAAGTGGCCGATCTGCTTGCTAATCTTGGAGTCTTATAGTGGAATCAACAACAATGGATAAGGAATCTTCTTGAATTAATTCTAAAAGCAGTTAAGGATGACTATCATAAACATTGCTAAGTTTTGCATGTATAAGGTTGGCACCTCTTCTCATGATTACTTGGGAGTTAGATTTTTTTTGGTCGTATGCTTCCCTCACCGCCGGCGATGATCACATTTATGATGATTGGAAAGTTTATTTTATTGATTACCTTCGTCGCACGTGGGAAGCCGAGCAAGCGAAATTTGAATCATTAATGCAGATTTTCAAAAATAATTGCAAGCAGTGTTTTCTCTCGTGGGCACGTGTCAATAGAGGTTTGGGTTTGGTTAGTAATACCCGTGTTAAAACTTCATTTCATACCATTTGTTCTATTTGTTATCTTTGTTTCTCGATTCTGGAAAATATAGGGGTGCCCTGGTTCAACTTGAGCCTGCGAACTGCGATGATCTTAAACAAGACGAAGCCGTATGGAAGATTCTAGTAGAAAAAGGGGTGGCGACTTTCATTGAAAGACTCTCAGGGCACTCCGTGGTGGTTTCTAGCAGTGTTTTGTCCTCCTGGAAGCAAGGCAATGTTTGTGTGGGCAAAACGAAGTTTGTAATTTCAGTGGAGAGCATTGCCGAAGCGACTGGGCTTCCCAACGAAGGGGATATTTATTTTAAGAGGTCTCTAAAGGCTGAAATGGCAGGCTTTTTTGGCTAAAAGGAAAGAGAAAGTTTTCATTTACAAGTCTATCAAAACCATGGGCCAAAACCGTCCCATAAACCTATGGGTCAAAAATCACACCCATATGAGAAAAACACATTTCCCGGTATATCAGGCACGTTTTAAGGCCCAAAAAAAAAAAATTGGGGGTTGCGCCCCCAAACCCCTGCTACTGGGGGCTGTCGCCCCAGAACCCCAACAAGACAACTATGGAAAGTGTACAGTACTCTTAGTGTACAGTCTTCAACACTTTCTCACATGAAAACAGGCTCCACAACCTAACAATCTCCCACTTGGAGACTAGTTTTCCTCTAAGCAAGCTTCTCAACCCTTCACTAGTTTCCGTGAAGACCAACCAAAGCTGAACATAGCTTCAGTTTGATTCCCTTCGTGACCACCTTGGTCATCATGTTTGCAAGATTAAATTCTAGACTATATGAAATTCTATAATATATCAACTTCTCTTCCTCCATAAATGCTATCAACTATAAATGGTACCTTAACTGGTACATATAAATTATTCCTATAATGGTAAATTTGTCATAGAAAGCAGATTCTTAGCTAGGTGTATAGCACTCTGACTATCACTATGCAACTTTCCTTCCTCCTACTTATAAATAACTCCTAAAGAAATTGTTGTAACCAAATCATTTCATTTTCTTTTATCTGTGGCCAAAACATACTTGATCCTCTGTGGTTGAGACAACCATAGCTTCTGAAGTACCAAACTAAATCCAACTTACTATTGTCCCACCTAAAGTGTAAACATAACCTGTCTTGCTCCTCCTACAAGCAGTCTCAAATTTTTGATAGCCAAATCTGATTTACTAACCACAATATTCCATATAACTTATTATTAAACTAATTGTTTAAAACATTTAACACTAAAAATTAAAAATTTAAAAACCAAAGGATCCACTTGAAATTATGTCATGATAAGTAGATCTCGCCAGTAGAACATATAAAGATCTCAAATGTTGAGTGGGGATATTGATAGCCGATTCAAAAATGGATGAATAGTCAAGGAACTCTGTAGCCTCCAACTATGACGCTAAACAAAGGCATTATGAATGGCATTTCCAGCAGAAACAGGGCATAGGGCAGACGCCCATAAAATCGAAAAAAAAACTTAGTCAACGTTTTCAATTTGACACAACCTAAATCAATGGCGGAACATTTAAACACGATTATTGCAGGGAATCAATAATAAAAAGTTGCACATCCATTCCATACAATAAATTGAAATTTTCAACGAATTCTTAGATGCTCAATAGGCCTTATCCGGCGAATAATAGGATTTTTAATTCAAGGTGTTGTACATTAAGCGGTCACTAAGGCTTGCTGACATCAACCAAAGCTGACTTACATGCTTCAGTTTTTCCCTTGTAACCACCTTGGTCATCATGTATTAAGAATTCTAGCTAGTATGAATCTTCATGGGAATTGGCAAGTTCTTTCCATGATAAAGTACCATGTCCTAATGAAATGGTACCTTAAGATATGATTTGTCCTAGAGTAAAATGCAGAGTTCATTAGCTAGGTGTATAAGTTCACTCTGAACTATCACTATGCAACTTTCCTTCCTCAACTGCATTATGCCCCAACTAAGTAAATTGTTGTAACCAAATCATTCCTTTGGGAATGTGGCAGCAACATACTCAGAAATCTGTGGTTGACAAAGCCACCAGCTTTGTAGTCGTGAAATCTAGCATACTGTTGTCCCACCTACAGTGTAAACAGCCTTATGTCGTACTCCTCCTGACTATCTACATCTCAAGCCATATATGAATCTACATAACCATGCAAAGTGGCATCTGATCCACTGTAGCACAAAATTGTCCCCATGGTCCCTCTCAAATACCTAAGGATCCACTTTACTGCTTGTCAATGATCTCTACCTGGATCACTCATAAATCTACTCACCGCTCCCACTGCATGGGCAATATTAGGCCTAGTGCACACCATGGCATACATCAAACTACCAACCGCTAATGAGTAAGGTACCTTGGACATCTGGTTTCTCTCCTGCTCTGTCTTGGGACACTGTTCCTTTGATAACTTGAAATGGCCTGCCAAAGGAGTCCCAACCAGTTTAGCATCCTACATATTAAACCTCTCCAAGACCTTCTTAATGTACTCTTCCTGAGATAAAGTCAGCTTCCGTTCCTTCCTATCCCGAGATATCCTCATACCAAGGATTTGTTTGGCTGCCCCCAAATCCTTCATAGCAAAGGATTCACTTAGCTACTTCTTGAGTACTTTTATTTCCTGCATGTTTTTACCTGCAACCAACATGTCATCCACATACAACAAAGGATAATATAACTTCCATCCTCAAATTTCTTTGTATACACGCAATGGTCAGAATGACATCTAATATAACCTTGCTCCATCATAAAGCTATCAAATTTCTTATACCATTGACGTGGAGCTTGTTTCAAGCCATACAAGCTCTTCTTCAGTTTGCACACCATCTCCTCTTTACCTTTGACCTCATAGCCCTCTGGTTGCTGCATATATAGTTCCTCCTCCAAATCACCATGGAGAAATGCAGTCTTTACATCAAGCTGTTCTAAGTGCAAGTCTTCTGTTGCAACTATTCCTAGAACAATTCTAATAGAAGTCATTTTTACTACAGGAGAAAAAATCTCATCAAAATCTATACCTTTTTTCTGTGCAAACCCCTTGACCACCAACCGGGCCTTGTATCTTTTCTTGCCTCCTTCCTCTTTGACTCTGAACACCCACTTGTTCTGTAATGCTATTTTTCCTTCGGGTAGCTTCACCAAATCCCATGTCTGGTTCTCCATGAGAGCTTGATGCTCCTCATCCATGGCTTGCTCCCACTTCTTCCTGGCATCTACCTGCATTGCTTCATCAAAGCTCTTTGGCTCTCCACTATCAGTGAGTAATAAATAATAAAGAGAAGGAGAAAAACGTTCAGGTTCTCTTCTTACCAGACCTCCTCAATATAGGAGTTTGGAGTTCCTGTTGAGGAGGTTCCTGAACTGATTCATGTGTCATTTTTCATCGGGAAGATCCTCTACCACTGCATATTCTTTCTTGGATTCTTCCCTGTTTTCCTGCAACTACTGCTTATACATGACTTTCTCATTAAAGACCACATCCCTAGATCGAATGATTTTCTTGTCCTTAATACTCCAACATTTATATCCAAATTCATCACCACCATAACCAATGAAAGTACATTTTTCTGATTTAGCCTCTAGCTTGGTCCTATCATCCTTGTCTATATGAACAAACACCTCACATCCAAAGACTCTAAGAAATGAATAATCAACTTTCTTACCATACCAAGCCTCCTCAGGTATGCCTCCATCCAAAGCACTTGAGAATCCTCTATTTATCAAGTACACAGCTGTGCTCACCGCTTCTGCCCAAAAATAAAGAGGCAGTCTTTCATGTAGCCTCATGCTCCTAGCACGTTCCATTATTGTTTTGTTCATCCTTTCTGACACCCCATTCTGTTGCAAAGTTCCTTGAACCATATTTTTCCTGCGGATTCCATTCTTAGAACAATAATCATCAAATTCATTGCTGCAATACTCCCCTCCATTATCTGACCTAAGACATTTTAACTTAAGACCTGTTTTCATTCTCTACCAAGGCTTTCATTTAACAAAAGTGTCAAATACATCAGATTTGTTTCTAATACAATAAACCCAAACTTTCCTTGTTGCATCATCAATAAAAGTAACATAATAACTTGAACCCCCAAGAGATGATACCTGAGTCACCCCCCATACATCAAAATGCACCAGCTCTAACTTACTCTCTTTCTTTGTAGGTCCAACCTTGAGAAACCTTACTCACTTATGTTTCCCATATATGCAGTCCTCACAGAACTCCAAACCTGTTTCTGTATATCCAGGCAAATCCTTCTTTATGATCTCATGCCTTATGGCTCATATGACCGAGCCTATAGTGCCACAATGTTGTATCTACTTCTGAAGCCACAAGATTACAAACATTAGTGCTATAAGTAGTTAAATACAAGTTTCCAACCTTCTTTATCTCTTGATTTTTCCACCACAAGAGCACCCTTGGTAACCTTCCAAGAGTTCGCTATAAATATCACAGTATGTTAACCATCACTTCCCAACTGCTCTGCCGATAGCAAATTTCGTCTTAATGTAGGCACATGTCTGACATTCTTCAATAGCCAAGTATTCTCATTCTGCATCTTAACCTGAACAAAACCTTTTCCAACTATGTTGCAAGGCTCATCATCACCAAGAAAAACATGCCCAAAATCTCCTTGAACATAATCAACAAAATAATGCCTATGGAGTAGCATGGAAAGAAGCCCCCGAATCTAAAACCCAAGATTCAGTAATATTGTGCAAAGAAAGAATCAAAGCATCCTGACATACATTACCCGTTGCCACATTTTCCTCCTTATTTTCTTCCTGTTGTTTCTTCTTGTCCCGAAGCTCCCAACAGTCCTTCTTTGCATGCCCAGACTTTCCACAGTGCCAACATACTATCTTGCTTTTGGATTTTGACCTTGCCCGATCCTTTGATTTTCCACGGCTTCCTCTATTCTTTTATTCTCCCTCTAGTTTCCACTGTCAAAGCATTCCCTGAAGTAGAAGATTCCCCAGAGCTTTTTCTTCGCATTTCCTCACTTAGAATCACCCCTACAACATCCTCAAACTTCAACTTTGAGTTAGCTGGAACAGAGTTGCTTACCGCCATTACCAGGGTATTCCAACTCTCAGATAAAGAGCACAGAACTAATAAAGCCCTAACTTCTTTAAATTCTATTGTAACCGAAGCTAGCATATTTACAACCGTATTAAAATCATTTAAATGATCTATTACTGAACCATTCTCAGACATCTTCATATTAAACAACTTTTTCATTAAAAACATCTTATTTGAGGCAGAGGGTTTTTCATACAACTTCCCTAATGCATCCATCAATTCTTTTGTGGTCTTTTCCTTTGAAGCATTAAATAATACCGAAGATGCAAAACACAACCGGATTGTCCCAAGTGCCTTCCTATCCAGCAAATCCCATTCTGCATCCGTCATGCTCGAGGGTTTGTTCATCTTCTCAGACAGCAAAATATAAAGATCCTTCTGATAAAGGTAATCTTCCATCTACATCTTCCAAACACTGAAATTCTACCTGTTGAATTTATCAACCCTAGATCTTTTATCATCTGTCATAGCTCCCACTCAAGATAAAATTTTCCCTGCGATTCAACACTTCAGCAAACCAAACCAGGCTCTGATACCAATTGTTAGGAAATAAGAGATAAAATATGTGGAATAATCCCTCACAAAATCGCAACAATAGAAACTAATATGCAAAAAATATTACAGATCTCAAATAAAAGTGCAGAATAAAATAACACAACACAAAGAGACAGTATTTAACGCGGTTCATCCAATTTGAGCTACGTCCACCAAGAATCACTTGCTCAGATTTTATTATAAATCACCACTCTCTCAATACAATACCCATATCTATTTGGAGCTACGCTCAACAAACTCTACAGAATTCACACCCAAATTCAAAACACATCTGCAATGTTACATCATACCTACCATATGCATAAAACCATATAAGTAAACAACTGCTTAAGCAGTTTTACACAACCGTGGGTATTAAAACCATGGGCCAAAACCGTCCCATAAACCTATGGGTCAAAAAACCCACCCATATGAGAAAATCACGTTTCCGGATATGTCGGGCACGTTTTAAGGCCCAAAAATTGTACAGTACTCTTAGTGTATAGTTTTCAACACTTTCTCACATGAAAACAGGCTCCACAACATAACACGTGTAACTGAACAGATTATGAGGTACATTACTTTGGAGGGCAGATACAAATTGGTTTACAGGCCCCAACTCTTTATCTTGGTTCACTTCTGTAATGGGGGTAAGGTTAATCTTGCCAACTTTCTTTATCAGTCTCTAGTTTTATCCATCCAAAAGGCAAGAGCAGGTGAAGATAATTTACTTCACCAAGGTCTTATTTATCTTCTGTTTAAGCATGTTGCGGATACTCGTGCCCTGATTCACTTTCCCACCGTTATTGGCTCAGCTCGCCACAGCCCCCTCCTCCGCCTCCTCCCCGCCCTGCCACTCGCCGCCTCCGCTGCCGCCTGAATCCCCCGCCTTCCTCCGACCCGGAAGTGGAAATTACTAGTCATCGCGATGCTGCCTCTTCTCCCCTTGCTCGCTCTCTGCCCCCACTCTTGGTTTCTACCACCCCGGCAGCTGCTCCCCATCCATCTCATGTCTCCCCCTCTCTTGTTTCCGAGAGTGTTGTTACTCCTGGGCTAGATGCTTCGGATACTGTAAAAGATGACCCAATTCCCAAGAATTTGCTTAGACTAACTAATGCCTACCCGGAATCCCTGACTCACTCTAGTTCTGGGGGAAAATTGGAAGTTTCTGAGGAGATGGAAGAGGATTCTGGTTTTGAAGCTGAGGAAGATGCTGCGGAAGAAGAAGACTATGCTAAGGAGGATGTTGAGGATGTCACTGAGGAAATTACTGAAGATGTTGCCGAGGAAGAAGTTGCTGAGGATTGTGCCGAGGATGCTACTGAGGATGTGCCCACCCAGGATGCTGATTTGGAACCCAGTGCTACTACTAACAAGCGTGCGGAAGCTGCCGTGGAACTGATTCATGGCATTCTTGGTAACATTACCACTGTTTTTAATGTCATTAAGAACTGGAAAATCACTACGGATGCCACCTGGCTCCATCTTCAAAATAGTTGTAAGGATCTGATAAATGTTGTTGAAACCTTTGTTAGCAAAACCCAGGACTCCGTTGTGAAGGATGGTATTAACGAACTTAAGAATAATATACCTATATAGCCCGAGGTGAGGGCTTTTTGCAAACTTTTTGGATGATGGTTTACTTTTTGTCGTTAGGCTAGCTACTCTTATGTTATATCAAATTTATCTAACCGGTAAGGGTCGTATGTAACAAGGATGTGGGTCCTATCAAAACCCTCACTTTTTACCATAATCCAAAAAAATTGTAAGACTTTATTTTTAAATTTGTTAGTTGTATCATCTTTTTTTTTATTATATTTTTTAATGGTACATTTTTATTTATGCTTTTATAGGGAGGAAACTTTTATATTTATCAATTTTTAACATTATCCATTTATATACAATGAATCATAATTCAATAGCAAAAATAAAATTTCTTCTTGCAAAGGCATCAATTATTGTCCAATGAGCATTGCAAATTTGAAACAACCTTCAAGATTCAACCAATATACAACGCATTTATAAGAAGCATAAGGTAGATTCATTTCAAACTGGACAATCCTCAACTATGGACACGAATGACATGGAAATGGAGCTTCGTGCTATCACTTGTGGACAGCAAAGTCAAATCATTGAAACTGGTTTATCTCTTTTTCAATGGGAAGGAAGGATTTAGGGTGAGTGGTATATCAAACCACATTATTTACATTAGTGGAACCACTATATTTTTGAAGTGAGATGTGATGATCAACGTTTTTACAGCACTTTTAGGATACCATAATATTATTTAAGTGTTTGTCAATTGTTGAATGACGACACTAAACAAGGTGATATACCCTTTTCATTTGCCACCTCTATAAAAGTAGGGTCTTTCCAGTCAAAAAACAAGTGGCCATTGTAATTTTAAGATTGTCATCTGAAATAACAATGGTTAACATTTGTGAATGGTTTGATTGTGAAATAAGTTCAACCAAGGTGAGAACCATAAATAAGTTCATAGATGCCATGTACACTCAGTTTCGAAGTCATGTTCAATGGTCAAGTGAGCATGTGTCAGTTGAGCATGTAAGAGAAGGATTTAACAGAAAAAAAAGGTTTTCCAAATTGTTGTGGGGCTATTGATGTAACTCGTGTTCCAATCCAACTTTCATCTAATGTGTGTTCATCTTATTGGTATGTTCGAGATCACACTTACAATATGGCATTACAGGGGATTGTTGGCAGTAATATGCATTTCATGGATGTGTTCACAGGATGGCCGAGTTCTGTTAATGAAATTCTAGACTTCTCTTAAATTCATCTTTTTATAGAATGTGTGGAGAAGAGAGATTAAATGGTCATCCAATTCCTATTGGTTCATTAAACACAAGGGAGTACATTATTCGCGATGGTGGATATTCATTATTATCTGGGTTAATCACGTATTTCAATGGATTTGTAATTACTACTCAAGTGGAATTCAATTTAAAGTCATCATCCACTTGCATTGTTGTCAAGAGTACATTCGGAAGGCTAAAACAGATATGGCAGCTTCTAGAATCCACAATGTAGCACCCAAATTTGCAAATGCTACCAAAAACCATTCTTGTTTGTTGCATGCTACATAATATAATGTTAACATTCCTTGACGATGACACTCATACATGCGATGATGTAGATTTTGAGAATGAAAATAGTATGTCAACTAATGGATTGATTGATCCAGCAGCAACACTTGCTCAAGCAGCCTTTATGGAATTTGTTAATGGCAATGCCAATATTGTGGACATGTAAGTAATGTAGAATGTGAAGGGTATTCTTTTGTAGTGATTATGATTCCGATATATATGTCAAGCTCAATGAGCTGGCAGCATGTAAAATTAACATAACATGTTTCAGTTTAACGTGTCCTACCATAATTTTCTCTTGAAAAATTATATGCAAAAGTAATGCTTGAACTGGACATGTCATTATCTTAATGTATTTTGTTAATTTCAGTGACAGTGTTGTATGTGCAAGGTATAAACTCAAAACCTCTATTACGTCTATTATGACTATAACAATGAGTATAGGTCATATATGGTGGTGGACTGCACAAATCCATTTCACATTAAGATATTTTGAAGCCAGATCATGTTGGCGAGGTGAACTATCTTTAAAGTTTAAATCTGGTTCAAGATTCAGAGTGGTATGTTGCAAGTTGGGTCACATCTCGGCTCTATTGGGAGTAATCTTTTTATTATTCTTCATCATGCTAACAATTATACCAAAAAGTTTCAGGCAGGAAAATTTTAGAAGTTGTGGCTCTATTGAAAGATGTAAATGTCTCAAAAAGTGCATTTGCAGGACCAGATGCAGCTACAATGATACCTGTATTGCGTCCTGCCATTTAAAGGGCATGGTCCTGCCATTTAAGACTTTATCTCTCTGCTACAAACATATTAACAATTATGTTGACATGTCTAAGGTATGTCAAAACATTCCTCAATACTGTTCGTTGCAAGTTGACATATATCCCATAATATTTATTATTAACTACAAATCCAGACTGAATCTAGTGACACTATCACTGCTTGGCATACAAGAAATGAAACAACAGGGCATTGAAGAAGATAGGCTACAACTACAGCTATTACAAATCCAGACTGAATCGAAATAGTTTTATACATTGTGACCAGATTCTGCTTTCTGCGATTACCTCTCTATTATGTAATAGGCAAAAAGTGGAGATTGCATCGTGTGCTACACTCACCATCATATGTATCACTCTGTTTTTCAAAACTGACAAATGAACATCATACAGAGTAATTATACTGTTGTCTGCAAATGATGAAATGATTTGGTTGTTTATTATTATTACAGAGAAAACATGGCCCTCTTTGAAAGCTTGGGCACTCCCCTTCAAGATTCAGAGGACCTGTATTTCTCTACTTGGTGATCTCATCCTTTCCTTGAGCAATTCATGACCTGCCTTTGGAAGTAGCATTGGTCTTATCAACAGAATCCTCAATACACAGCAGTGTGCAATTTCTTTACAGATACCATCTCATTGTTGTTTGGTTCGATTTGCTCAGATCTTGGCTCTAAGAGGTTTTGTTAGTCTAGATCTCTACTCCTAATCAGTTTATATGATTTTGGCACATTTTCTACTCCTTGTACAAATTTTAATCAAGAGACTAGTTTTCATTGTTCAAAGAAAAAGAAACCAGAGTCATTCTATATTTGGGGTAATATTATACAGAAACAAACAGCAGGATCTATTGAACATTCTCGGTTCCATGTTAGCATCTGTACTGTTTATTGGGATAAACAATGCAACATCCACTTGAAAGGGTGATTTTCTATCATGAAAGGGCTGCTGGAATGTATTCGGCACTAGCTTATGCATTGGCTCAGGTTTGTAGCCATTTTTGGTTGTCATTTACTAATTTATACAATACCAATGGAAATTTAAATTCATTTTAGCGTATGTCTCTGCACATGCAGTTAGCAATTGAGCTTCCATATGTACTGATTCAAGCACTTGTGTATGGCTCAATGGTGTATTCGATGATGGCCCTTGAGTGGAGTTTGGTCAAATTTGTGTGGTACTTGTTCTTAAAATGTGTGTGGTACCCAAAAGAGGAAATTTAACAGATCATTGACAGAAAATTCTCAAGATACAGCAGTACATGCGGCTATGTAAAGAAATCACTTCACTAAATGAGCAATTCAAACAAAAACAATCATTCTAGAAAAACAAAGAATCAGAAAATAGAAAACTTTTACAAGCCTCTGTCAAGGGCATAAATCAAAAGCAGTCATTCTAAAAACAAAGAATCGGAAAATGGATAACCCTTACAAGGCTCTGCCGAGGGCATCAATGCGCCTGTTGTCGTCTCTTGCTCCTTGGCTTCGATAACCATCATGTCCATAACTTACTCCTTGGCGTCGATAACAATCAGGTCCATAACTTCCTCCTTGGCTTAGATAACCATAACTTCCTCCTCTGCCTCTCCCAACGCTTTGAAAACTCCCTTCTTGACCGCCTCCTCTTCTGGAATCTTCGCCTGTACAGCCCTGAAATTGACCTGAATTCCTACCATTAAAACCTGAGTTCCGACCCTCACTGAAACCCTTATTTCCCGCCGGACTCGAACCCGCGACCCTCTGTTTCTGCCTCGTTTCTAACTGGGATGGATGCAAGCTTACGGATTCTTCACGGGATTCATTCGGAGGCCCTCTTTGTACGACACTCGTTCCGTCCTTCGTAGTTCTAGCCGAACACTTTTCAGCTCTCTCCACCTGGATAGCTTCAGCGATACTATTTTCAACAACAGGCTCTGCAACGTTATTTCCTCCGGCCGTTAGAGCTTGGGATTCTCCCGCTGGAATAATGTGAGAGCTTGAACCGCAGGCATTGCAATGCAGAGTGGAATCCTGCTGTGATTCTCCGGCTGGAATAACCTGAGAGCTTGAACCGCAGGCATTGCTATGCAGAGCGGAATCCTGCTGTGAAGCTACTGCTTGCGAGGTGGTAGTGTTAAGATCATCATTACTATTCTGGGAAGCTTTCAAAGCTTCTTGTTTAGCCTTCCGAGCATCTTTTTGGGCCCTCGTCAGCCTAGGCATGGCTGGTTGTATTATGCACGAATTATCAAGAAATTGGCAATTCAGAACAACTAATCATAAATTGGCGATTTACAAATTCGCTGGTTTTTTACGTTCGTTTTTCTCACAGATAGAAAAGCGCCTGAGTGATGATATTCGCTTGATTAGAATCGAAACAAGACCGAGCAGAATTAAGCTTTACAACTGTGTCGATTCAGCTCATCGACATGATTATTCTGTCGTCCTACTCAGTTTTTATCGTGAATCCCACCCATTTTCTTAACTAGTGTACTTTCAAACTCTCTTTTTACTGTATATATTGTGCATGTCATTCCCTCTATGATATGCTTAGTGTCATTATGTTTCCATTACCTTTTTGATGCAAAATATACATGTTCTCTTTTTCTAGGGTTTCACATTTTGAATGGTGGGAAGTGAGTCTTTAACTACGCCATTAATATGTTTACCTTTCATTTGATTTTTGTCATTAAGTAGGTTTTTTCCCTCAGGGCATGAGTTGGATTAAATTTTTTGATGTAATATTCTATCTTCCGTCTAAGTTGTGTCTATCTACCTATCTTAAAAAAAAAATCACATCCTTTTTTATTTCCTCATTAGTGTTTTAACACTCTTGCATGTTAATATTCCATTTGTTCATTCATTTGATGTTTTGTTTCATCTACGTGTTCTTCCTCCTATTTAATTTTCCCTCTATAACTTTTCTAGGCTACTTGTGAATTTTCATGTTTTGCACCTTTTTGAAATAAGTTAACACTCGAGTTGAAATTGATTCCTCTATAGGTAAAGTACTGGTTCAACTAACATAATATCATATGGAACTGACGTTATGATTTTGAAGCTACTTGTGATTAATTACTTTTTGATTCTTTCTATTTGTCTCCACTTAAAATCTGAAACATTGTTGCCGCAAATTTCCCAACCATAAAGTATTATTAGTGTGACAAGCAAGCCAAACACAATTTTTTGGTTTTTCAATCCCACAATTTTGCACTTTTGCACCTATTTTTTTAATAAATATAATGTCTTCTGCCCTCTTTGAATAGTTTTTGCACTGCATTCTTCCCAAGTGAGCTTGTTGTGCAAATCCAACCGAAGATATTTGTATTCTTCCACTACTTCCAACGGTTTTTCCTTAAAAAAAGCTAATTTGATTAGTTTTTCCTTATAGTGAGAAGATCGTGACTTTGATTTTGTTGATATTTACTTGCATTCCAACCTATTGGTAGAAAAGCTCAAGGGCCCTCAATTGTTCTCCCAAATTATGTAATATTTTTACAATTAATATGACGTTGTCTGTATAGAGAAGCCATTTTATTACATAATTCGCTAAGTGGATACCTCCTTCGTCCATTTTGTTTATCCGTTCCTCTAGCTTATCAATATAAATCCAAATAAAGTGGGTGAAAGTCGACATCCTTGTTTAACACCAATATTGGTCCCAAAACTTTTTGACATTCCCTAACATGTTTTGCTTTTGGCCCTTACTTACTCATAAAGCTGATGAATAGTTGTTCTATACTCATCTAGAACTCGAAGCTCCTCCATTTTGCTCTAGATTTTATTTCTAGGTATTGTGTCAAACACTTTTTTGAAGTCAACAAAGCAGTAAAAAACTTCTTCACCTTGGTTGTCCTATAATTTTTCAATCAAGTATCTAAGAGTGATGCAATGGTTGATAGTGGAGTGCTTCGACTTGAAACTCATTTCCCCTTTGCTCTTTTTCCCTTGTTTTCTACCCAATTGTCAATTATATGTTCTATTATGCTCCCAAATAATTTTCCAAGAAGAGGGTTTACCATGATAGTGTTGTAGTTTGACGAGTTATTGATATCATTGCTTTTGCATAGGGGATAATGACGCCAATTGCCAAATCTGATGGGAAGCCTTCCTGAATGATACCATTGAATATGTATTTAGTGTGCGATGTGAGGACTTGTACACCCTATTTGAGACACTTTACTTGCAAGCCATCTATATCTAAAGCCTTTCCCGATGATATTCCCTCACCAATCTATTTATGCCTTGAGTGGTATACCCTACAAAAAAGGGCTTGTCCATTATGTTGATAATGGGGGTGTCTTTATCTTGATCACACTCGTATAGCAATTATGCATAATCTAGACATTAGGTGTTTATAATATTATTCTATAGTTGTTTTCTCTTTTGTTGAAGTTATCTCTAGAATCCTTTGGGATTATGATTTCCTAGGGAAAACAACGCTTTCCTTCTAATGTTCATGTAAACCTCCTTTTTAGATTGAATCAAATTTTCATTAGCCTTGTTTTCTTTATATTTTCCAAGATCTCTTAAAGTTATTTTCTACCTTTCACGCTTCATCATACTACATATTTGTTTGAAAATTGTTATGTTTCTTTTTTTGGGCTTGGATCTTTTGCAAATGTTTAATGTTTTGTGGATGATAGGAATTAGCATATATTTTTTACACGCATGTATGCCATGAGAGAAGAGATGTGACTGTTTGTGTATGTTTGTTTCCTTGGAGATGGTTGGAATAATACCAAGGTTTTAGGTGTCATGTCGGTGAACTAAGGATTTAAGCATCATGTCGTTAAACTGTGGATTTAGGCGTCTTGTCTCCAAGGGAAGAGTATTGGGAGAGTTGTAGGATTTTCCCTCTAACTGTTAATGCATCCCCACGGATAAGTGTTATTGTAGATGATCAAAAACCTAATACAAACTAGTCATGGATGACACATCATTTCATGCATATTGATGTCCTACATATTCCCTAGGTGTCATTCCTTATTAGATACCCAGAAAATATAGTAATTAGTTCCCTTACTGAAATTGTGTAACTTGCCACTGATTATGTTCCTATTGTATCAGATAATAACTTGTAATCAAGTACATGTTGTTGGATTTTGGAGAAACCTATCACTGGAAATATGTTGATCTTGTATTGTACTTTTTTCCCGCAAGACAGAACCACCTAGGTGGGACACTAGCGCCCATTGTCCCTACCTGCATTGGGCGCTTATATCCCTGTTGTGATTTTGGCCCAATTTTGGTTTTGAATCTATTTTTTTAGCTCTTGTTTATTCCTATTCTATTGTGTACCAATATGTGTCTGGTTTCTGGACTTTTGAGAGGGTGAAATGATAACCCAATGATTTCCCCCACTCATTTGGGGTGTGTGAGATGAACCAAGACGAGTGCGACCCAAACAAGGAAAGTTGAAACTAATGTGCACATCGTAAATATAACTCCTGTAGGGGAATTGGGAATGTGCATCTTAACTACCATGGCACATGAAAAACAATGGGAAATGCTAGCAAAAAGTGTTAGTCACTAACAAACACAATATGAAACACGTAGTAATATGGCAAAATACATAGCAAGTAGTTAGTTGAATACATGGGACACCACTCAAGATGTCACAAGACACATGAAGCCTTCAAGGATATAGAAGTAAAACAAATAATCAAGCATAGGGCATATCCCGTAAACAATGACAATCAAGACATAAGCATAGAAAAGATACAAGAAAATCAAATAACCATGGTTGGAAGTAATCCTGTGAGACAAATACTACACATGACGCACCCATTAGCATGTTAGAAAAAAAAATTAATAGTATGTCATAATGTATATAGTTGAAAATAAGAAAGAAAGTAATAGAAATTGCAATGATAGAAACTAAATATAGAGAAATAGGACAGTAGATGCCCCCAAGATCCTCAATGGGACTGGTAGAGAATAGTGTCAAACATCATACATTGTGTGATAACATGTAAGTATCTTGTATTCACCTCAAGAATACCATGTGAACATGCATGTTTGTATGGAAAAAGGATAGAGCATACAATGACTCAAAGTAACATGGTAAGAAATGTGCAACATAGAATAATATAAGCAAACAATAATACATCCAATCAAGATCTAAGTTAGTATTGTTGAATTTTTGCCAATATTTGAATGTTTTTAAATTATTAGAATATGAAATGTAATGAGTAGGAGAGAGAAGAAAGGTTTTTCCCATTATATGTGTGCAAAGTGAGGTCCATGTAGGTAATTACACCCTCAATAGTCATGTTTAAACCTAGAACAATAGTGTGTCATAGGGTAGCAAGGGTAACACAAGAGCTACCATAGAATAGAGTCAACATAGTGAGGGGAAAACCCTATAGAGTCCAAGATTCCAACTGCATGAGTAGTAAGTGTAATGATAGAAACAAGAAGAGTGTGTCCCATATGAGAAACTAGAATAGGTGGAACCTCGAGCTTGTTGGAAATAGTGGGAAAAGTAAGTGCAAACATAAGGATCAATGTGTGCTTCAATATATGTGTAACATATATAGTGTTATGAGGCTCATCAGTATCAACTGCAAATAATGGAGGAAGAGACACAAGACTCGTCATAAACAATAGGTGCAATTTGGGAAGATTAAAAGCATTAAAGTTGTATGAACTAGCCCCTCTGACCATAGACATAAATGTGGAAAGAGGGAAATTGATTTCCCCATGGATGTAACAAGATGAGGTGTATCCATAGTAAATGAATAATGCATAGAAGCTTGGAAAGTGAGAGCATTGGGAATCATTGTCAAATCAACACATGATATTCTAACTTGCGATGAGAAAGATGTGGGGAGTGATGCAACACTAGAATCAGTAAGTATATGATAATTAGAAGAGCATCTAAAATCTGCTTACTCAGTTTTAATACTAAAATTGCACTAATTACCCTCTTTCCCATCATTTCCATAATAATTAGGGCGTTTCCGTTAATTAGCTAACATTCCCCTTCTTATTCGTTGATTAACAACCTTTCATTACTTAACTGACCCTTCCCCCATTCTAGATGCTAATTAATGACCTTTCGTTAGTTATAATCCACTTTTAAGTGATTAATTAAACATTACTAGTTAATTATGCCTTCTATTTTAACCAATAAACCCCTTTTATTTGTTAAATTCCCCTCTTACATCCCTCAAATCATGTTAATTTTCCTCTAAATCCCTTCTAAATAGCTTATATAAGCTTATCCCTACCTATTAATTAATCACATTTGATTAATTTAAACCCCTCTCAACTCCCATAAAGTGAGAATCCTTTATTAAACATGCATATCCTTTGTATTTCTTCTTTGGGCTTTGTCCCACATCCACTAATTTGAAATCCTTTCCCAAACAGGAAAGATGTATAAGGAACCCTCCTCCTTCCCTTTTTTCCTAGACCTCATTTTGACTAGTGAAAACTATAGGCATTTTGATTTGAGCCATTCTCCATTGTTGGAAATAGTTCTCCATCTTGCATCCATTCTCTCAAATTGAAGTAGCATGGGAAGATCCAAAATGGCCTTGTAGCCATTTCTTAGTGAGATCTCATCTTCAATTCTTGAGGAAAACAACACTAATTTGATTGCTAGATGATCTAATTAGGTTCATTTTAGGTAGCAATCTCAAAGAGTAGGAATGGCTTGGCATTTAATGGATTTATCATGTTTATGCATTGTAGAAGTTGTTTTCCCTTAAGCTCTTATCTTATGTTCTTAGTAGATTTGGCTTTGTCTTTGAAGCTACTAGGTGTTATTTCATTTAACTTAGCATATTAGTTTCACATGCTCACATATGGCACGCCCAGTGGGACTTACTCCATTGTCCTTATGCATTTGATTTCAAGCTTTGTTAAGTTTTGGCTCAATTTTTGGCTAACCCTTATTATGCACATGTTAAATAACTTGAATTCCTTGATGTATTTTGTTAATATGTGTTGAGTCTCTTTTGTAGGTTTAAAGGAGATGGGTTGTTAATTAATTTTGGGCTAAGATGACAAATTTTTTTCTACCTTTTTGAAGTTTTCTATGTCAGATTCACGTATTTATGATGTCATTCTAGAAACCTGCGTTGGTGTTATGTTGCCCCGCGCTACTGTCTAAAACCTACTGTTTACACTACTGTATAATTAAATTGCTACTGTTGTAATTTTTGCTTGCTACCATTATGTTGAGCACTCCACTATGAGGATTCTAGATGTGTTTTCATCTGTTTCTTATTTAATTATCCCCCTCGCGATAATGTGCACCCCCAGTGTTATTGCCTTCTCTGGTCGTGCTCTATTCATTATGTGTTAGTCCAGATATGCCTTTTTTCTCAAATTTGTGTTATCTCTCACTATATGTCACCACATGTATATTGTCTCTCTAGTCACACTGGTGTAGGTCTCAGATCTATATGCTAGTATATTTTCTATATCAGACCTGCACTATTGTGTTTTAGGTCGCGTATGTGTTCTCAGGGCCACACTGATGTTGTTAGAGACTCACTACAGTCTTAAGGTCCACGTTGGTGTGCTTTGTTCAAAATTTGGGATCTATTTTCAAGGTTTTGTAGGATTTGGTCTTTGATATTTCTAACATATTTTTACAGGTTTTTAATGCTAACTTATGTTTGCATGGTGTTTTTGAGATCTCATCATTTTATAACTTGTTTGATGATCTTTAAATGAATGTCGTGCTTTCATGTTTAGGATAGAGTTGCGGGTGCTCTTCCCTCTTGCACCTTTTAGGTGATCTTGGGAATTAGAAATAACTCTAAGCCTTCTTGCATTTACAAACACTTCATTAAATTCATGGTTAAGGGAATGAACAAAAAATGGTTAAAACAAGTTGCCTAGTTCTTTGATTTACAAGCTTTTCCATTTTCAATATAGTTGGGTTACTTGTTGCGTATGCTTTTCTCTTGCGTCTTAGGACGATCTTGAGAATCAAAAACAACATTTAATCCTCTTTCCTAATGTTTTGATCCTATGTGAAACTATTAACCTTCGTGTGCAAAACCAAATACTCGTTTGTCAAAGAATCAGGATCTAAACAAATACTAATACAGTTTGATTACACGTTGTCAACGGTATGCAAAACCACATTAAGATCAAAAGATAAAAAACACATGCCACTATTCAAAACATTTGATATTTACAGGTTCAGTTAAGAGCTACGGCTCATCCATTTTAACTGGGGGAATTATCTCGGCATAAGCCATAAAACTCATTGTGAGGATTACCCCAAGAACCCCAAAGTAGTCCACACCTTGAGAGAACTGGTGGATGAAATGGGAAGTGCTCCACTTACCCACTTGACTAGTTGAAACCCTTGTGAGATAAGCTTCATGTTGTCCATATGCGGCCTCGTTCATTAATTTTATTATTTGGTTATGGTCCACCTCACTAGAATAATTCCTAGAAGTGCGTACCTCCATTAGCTAAAAATTGGTGAGTGTTGTGGATAAAATCATAGGAAGCCATTTTGCACAGGAGCCAACTTTACCAAAACTAGTCCATCGTGTTTCAAAGAGCTCTCACGAAGTAAGAATTGTTTTGAAGTCAAAACCTTGTTAGTCGAACAAGGGGAGAGTCCATTCAATTTTAAGCCTAGTGTTATTCATCACGAAATTTGTAAGTGTTACTTTGTCCTAGTTTTTCACTTATCTACAAGACAAGGCAAAACTCTGATGAATTTACGCCAAGTATTTTTCACCACCACTTGGTCTACTCCTTTATTTTCTTGTTTCCATTTTTGGAACAAAAGAAAGCATACATACGAATGTTACTCAAGACTATGTCCACCTCTTTTGCACCTCGCTTACATCCTTCCTTATTGCGACTTGTGATAATAAGCATTGAAAGTGTGTTGGTAACATCCTCAAATCTTGAGTAACCTTTTCTTGATACCCACATCAAGATGTTTCATTGTAGTCAGGCTTAATTCATCATCGATCTTCCCTTGAGGTGTTACATTGCTCGCATCATTTTGATACAATTTTGATACTTACATCTTGTTTTTCATAAACTTGATTTAAGTTTAAAGATTGTACTATTATGTGCCCGCACCTTAACAACTCCTTGGTATACTTTGATCTTGTTTCCTTCAAAACATTGCCTTAATCTTGAAAAGTGTTGTTGTTACGTTGTTCGTTTCATATCAAAATTATTTCGATACTAATATCTTTCTTTTCCACAAAGCTAGATTAACGTATCTAAGTGGTATTGTTGCTTTACTTGCATTTGTAACTTCCACTTTTTGAGATTCAGGCCTTATTTGTATCTAGACTAGTTATGCTATAATTTGAATCGGAAATCACTTCAACCCCTTGTTTACTTATCTTTTTATCCTCATAAACTTGACTTAAGTGTTGACATTGTGTTGATCATCTTGCGTCAACCTACCTTTGAGATACATTTTTACATTGAGAGTAATTTCTTGTAGATTTAATTGGTTTGTAACTTATGTGATTCTTCCTTATGACCTTTCATCTTGTAGATTTTTTTCCTTAGGACAATTATTTGAGTCTTTGATTCTTTGGTGCCTTATTCTTTAGACTCTTTTAACTTTATTGGTTAAGACATTCATAGAAACATTTGAAATTATCGCGCTGCTTGATTTTTTCCTATGTTCATTGTAGTACTTGTACACATTTTTCAAAACTTAGCAAAAACATTTCCTATCAAGAAACTCTTGAATCAATATTGAACATTGGGAATTTTTCTTTAATGCATCCTTTATGTTGCTAAATTTTGATCAACCATTTTGACATTTACACTTGCAACTTGTTGTCGAAACCTTGTTGGATTATCAAAATTAGTGTCATTACGATGTGTGTTTTCTTAGATCCCCTTTGGAAAATCACACAAGTATCCCCTATTTCTTTTGCAAAATTTCTAGTTGGCCATCATTATGTTACCCAAATCAACATGTAACTTCCTTACTATTTGAAGGAGTTCAATCATATGTATTCTCCAATCATTTAACTAACTGAATCTTCTGTTAGTGTCATTATAAACCGGGGTTGTGTCCTAGGTTGTATGCAATGGAGCTTTATGTAACCAATTTTCCTATTGGGTCTTCTGTTGGGGGGTTGTTGTGAGATATTTCTAAGTTGGTTACTAATCTACAAAACTCAATATAAATCTATAGAATTTAGTTACTGTGATGAAATGAAGTTTAAAAGTTATACTTCTAAATTAAATGGAAATGCACACACAGAATCTGAAAGAACGGAATTGAAATTACACACTCATAACTAAGAATCAGTAGAATTAAAATCACATGCTAACTAAACTTTGCATAAAGGGAAACACACATTTTGAATAGAAATTTCAATAGGGAAAGAAAATACATTCAAACTGAGATTGCATGAAACATACTGAAATAGAGATTGCAGTAAAACTTATCAGAAAACCATATGTGTATGTGAATGTAAACAACCTCCTGTCTCCTTGGTCGAGTGGGCCCTTGCTCTCCCTTGGGACAGAGGAAATCTCAACAGCTCTAGATCCTCAAAATGATGCTTACTTATATTAATTCAAATAAGTTCCATGACATATCCAGTATATGAAAAAGAGAGTGCTAAAAACAATAGGATATGTATTGCATATTATATCCCAAAAATAACAACTACTATTGTGTTCTTAAGAAGGTGTCTTTATATAGACACAAGCAGTTACAGAATATGCCATAATAGCCAGCACTAACATCTCCCACTAATCAACATTAATCAAGACTCATAAATTCCTATAGGACTGCTAGAAACAAGTCCCATACTTATAGGTCGATAGGTGGAAAAAGTCTTCCGCTTCCGCATTCCAGCTCCAAACTCAGACTTCTTAATTACATTGGCAATAAATGTTCATTATTTCCCTGCACACATCATCACATTTCCCTCATGAAGGTAGTTAGTAGGAAGTTATACGGTAATCAGGTTGCATGAACAAAAGCAAGGAAAATGCATCAAACTCACTAAGATATAACTATACAAAGCATCCCCATGCATTAGCAAATCATATCTAAATGACAATTTATTAACCATAGGAATGATATAAATGAGCCAAATAATGCACTCATCATTTCCCCTGCACTTTACCTGTTGCATGTCCCAATGCAACTTATCTACACCCTGCCCTATGACCAAGCTGTTGGGCCATGTCATACTCTTCAAACTGGTCAGCATATTGCTTCCTGGTACCTTTACATCCCTGAGTGTTGGAAGTTACTTCGACCCAAGCTGTAAAACCCTCATTTGATTGTGCAACATTGTTTTTCCAGGTGGTAGTAGGACTCAAGAGGAGAGGTGGTCACACCTGAAGTCCTACCCATTCATCATTGTACTGCTTGCTAGTTTTTTCTGACAACTACCTTATGATTGTGATGAGGGCATCACCTCGTCGCATACTCCAACTCAAATTCTGAGGTGAAATAACCTCCCTTCTCTTTAATGGTAAGCTCAAAGTGTCCCATCTCCTATCACAGGCCTGCCTTGCTGCCCCAAAGTGCTGCTGACTATAGGTTTCAAAGTCCCCCACACATTTCAGTAATATCTTTGAAGTATTCTCTCCAATACCAGCTTGGTAGTAAAGAGATCTGAAGTTTTTCCACATAGCCACATCATTGTGATGTGTAGGCTGAATATAGAATATGATTGTTTGAGTTGTGTGATTAAAGATATCCATTTGTTCACCCCACATGATCTGATTTCAAAGCAAGGACTGAAAGGATTTTAATTGAAAATCCCCCATGAACAAGTTAATGAAGAAGTCAGGGACATTGGGAACTAACATATTATGGAGGTAGAACTCACAGAGTAGGTTTTGAATTTTGGGGGTACTGGATTTGTAAATGGATAAGAAAAAACATTACCATCAGGGGCTTCGTAAGGTGCCTGACAACACAACTGCAATAACTACCAAGAGTAAAACTGTTCCTGAACAAACATGTTGTAAATTGAAGATGGTCTCCTACAAGACAGGAGCTTACAAGCCAAAGGACAGACAGAGTCCAAAAGAGACTGCAATTTTTGTTTTTCACCTTGGATGATTTCCATTTCCCCCTTTAATTTCTTATTTTCCTTTTTTAATTCTGAATTCTGAAGAGACAATTGGTGGAAATCATTCAAAATACTAAGACCTCTATCTCTCTGCCACTTTAGGCTGCTAACTTCTATTTGTAAAGCTGTAATTTCTCTAACCTTTTCTACTATGCGTTGATTAAATTCAGTTTGTAAAGAAAGGTTTGTTTCTTCCATACCTTTAAATTGGGCTTTAAGGAGTGCAATCTCTTCTAAATAACCATGAGGATCGACAACTTGACATAACCCGAGGCAACCAATTTCCATTGCAATTGATTCTGGAGCTGGATTTTGTGCTTCAAGTACCGAAGTAGTTTCCAAAGCTGCGAAGTGGACTTCTGAAGATGAGATCATAACCAAGATTTGTGGGGTCAGAATAGCTGTAGTGAATATAGTGTCTGGTGATTTGTTAGTGGGGACAGCTAGGTTTTCTTCCTCACCCCTTACCTCTCACACAGGAGCAGAAGCATCAGCAAAACCCTCCGACCGGGAACTTCCAGGTTTATGCAATGCACAGGACTCGCATGGCTATAGGAAAATAGAAGAAGAGGGAGTCAAGGTATTTCTACCTTTAGAACTGGAAGGTGTTGAAGATGGGCTCACTTGATCACTAGATTTTTCCATGTTTATCTGAGCACCAGGTTCCTCCTTCTTCTTGTGTGTATGGTGGTTGACTGATGCGATAATGGGTTGAGGTGTGGAAGATGGCCCTAGTTTGAGCTACTTCAGCTTGGAACCTTCCCCCACATTCATCCTTTCAAGCCTTCACTTTGGTTTTAAAAACACTTGATGTGAGCACAGTAAGTGAATGAGCCCTGGGTGCTTTAGCACTACCTTTCCTCCTCCAGTCTTGTATTTTTGGCCGACTTTGATAACTGCATCTACCAAGTATTCTGGTAAATTCACCCTGAGTGTAGGGTTGACACATCCTTTCTTTAAATGAATGAGAATTTTGAGTGAATTGCCACCCAACACAGATGGTTGGCCATCACATATAAAGTATCTGTTAACCCATTTGGCCATCTCCCTCCAAATGTCAGGTAGACTGTCCCTCTTAACTCCTTTCTGAACACCCTGGGAGGTAAGGATTACCTCAGGAAATGCCTCACCCTCCTCATGAAACAGAGTAAGAAGTCTTTGAGGGGAGCATTTTTCATGACTTTCAGACCAAAATCTGGTAAACCAGATAGTTCAGAAACTACCTGGCTGGTAATCTCCACTTGCTTCCCTCCAACGCATGAGCAAGTAGCTTCAAAATTCTCCAGAATTCATCCACTATTCCTTCATCAAAACCTTCAAATTTCTGGATGAAGTCAAGCCAACCAGAATCATAAAATACCTACGAAAGCACAACATTCCTGAGTAATGGGTCTGGAGAATCGGGCTCTGACTTTTTCTTTTGTCCCATGATGAAGGTGAATGAATCCAGATAGTAGAGAAACAAGAACAAGGGCATGCTTGAATTCATGGTGTGATGGTAGGTAGAAAGGTGCATTCAATATTCACAAAGCAATGACAGGAAGTGGTTAGGAACTATCAATTTGAAATGCACCTGGATCCTCAAATCACATAAAAGTAGAGAAAATTTGGTGGCATAAAAAGGTTGACAAGACTAGGTATCCATGAGTAATTTTGATATGTGAGATGGCACACATCCCATCACTTGAAATGGAAATGCCACCTGTCCCTTTCGTAGAATGTGACACATGTGGTGTGCATGGAAATCATGACTCATTACACCCTCATGTCATCATGTCGTAGCATCAGATTTGGAAGGATATCCATAATAAATACATCAATCATTGTGTATGGATGCAATTATGATAAGTTTATTCATGGGGAGTTGCTTCATAAGGAAATATCCATAGTGAATTAAAATGAACTTACACATGCTAGTTCAACATCTGATATCCATATATTCCCACGTCCTGTAGTCTGAGAAAAAATGTGATTAGTGGCCTTGAAATAATGAAGATTTCTGCATTTATTAAAAAAACAAAACAACTAACTAAGGGAAGAAGATCAAGGTCATGACCATCCTCCTTTATTGAAATTGAAAGACAACAATTACTCTTGGCCAGAGGACATAAGATCCACCTCAGCATGCATTTCCTCACTCAGCATGATGTCACTGGTGAAAGTTCCCTTGTCAAGAGGTCATTGATAAATCCTGAGCCTGTGGCCATTCACAAGAAGAGTCCTTCTGTCACCATCGATTGGTACCAGTCACACAGAACCATTATCAAACACTTTGTCGATCTGATATGGACCCAACCAGCATGTTCGTAACTTACCTTTAAACTGTTGATATTTAGAATCAAAGAGTAAGACCCATTCCCCCTCATGAAACATCCTGGATTTGATATGAGCATCATGTCAGGTCTTCCTCTGATGTTGGAGAATTTCCTCCTGTTGTGTTGTGTGCTTCCATCCACATTTCATCCAATTCGTTCAGCTGCATCACCCATTCATTTGTGCTTCATCCAAATTAATGCCGACTTCCAGTGTTGTTCTCCAGGTGCATAACTCAAACTCAACAGGTAACAGTGGCTTCTTCCCATATACCAACTCATAGGGAGAAAAACCAGTAGTGGTTTTCCAGGTCGTGTTATAGGCCCAAACTACCTCGGGAAGTTTTGGTACCCAATTTTTCCTGTCAGCACTGACCACTTTAGTTAGAATGTTCTCAAGTTCTCTGTTGGTGACTTCCACCTGCCCATTGGATTGGGGGTGATATGGTGACGATTTTTGGTGCTTGATTCGGTAGATTTCCAAAAAATCCTCAATCATTTTAGACACAAATTGAGGACCTTGATCAGATACAATGGCCCTGGGGGCCCCAAATCATAGCAATATCTGATTGTACAGGAAATCAACAACAACATCCTCATTGGTAGATGCCAATGCTTGAACTTCAGCCCATTTCATAATGTATTCCATGCATACCAAGAGGTATTCTTTCCCAAAATATGGAGGATCAAAAGGTCCAACGAAATCAATTCCCCATTTCTCAAATGGTCCTAAGACCAGCAGAGGATTAAGAGCCATTTCCATGGATAGAGTAGGCTTCCCCATTCTTTGACATGCATCACACTGCCACACATACTTCTTGACAGTCTTGTGGAGGGAAGGCCAATAGTACCCAGCTCCAAGGACTTTGTGAATTGTCCTCTTTACTGAGTAATGTCCTCCTCCTGGCTCATCATGACAAGCTCACAGTATGTCGTATACTTCATCTTCTCGAATACACCTGCGAAGAACCATATCAGGACAACATTTGAATAAAATTCCATTACACCATTTATATGTTGCACTATTTTTAACCAATCTTCATCTCTCTTTATGAGTAAAATAGGCAGGAAACTTCCCTGTAGTTAAATAATTTGCAAGATCGGTGAACCACACAGTATGGGTTGATATAGAAAACAAATGTTCATCTGGAAATTGATCCTGGACTACCTCATCATTACCTGAAACATTCAATCTCGAAAGAAAATCAGCAACAACATTAGATTTCCGGGGCTTATCAATAATGGTCAGATTGAATTCCTGTAACAAGAGTAACCATCTAATAATCTGACCTCCGACTACTGGTTTATTCATCAAATATCAGATGGCAGAGTGGTCAGTATAAATAAATATTTTATACCCAGTGATGTAATGTCAGAATTTATTCAAGGAATACACAACAGCTAAAAACTCCTTTTCCGTAGTGGTATAGTTTCTTTCCATAGGAGTCAGGTTCTTGTTGATAAATTAAATGGCATACATGTGATCCTCTTCATCTTTCTACCCAAGAACAACTCCCATAGCTGTATTGGAGGCATCAGTGTGGATATGGAAAGGTTTCCCCCAATTGGGACCTCGTAAGACTGGGGTTGTGGTCAGCTTCTCCTTGATAATATCGAATGCCTGCTGACACTGAGGGGACCATTCAAAAACACAATCTTTTGTCAGCAATGAAAACATAGGTGCAACAATTTTACTAAAGTCTTTAATGAATCACCGATAATACCCTGCATGTCCAAGGAAACTTTTGATGTCAGTCTGATTTGTTGGTGTAGGTAGCTGAGTGATGACTGCGATCTTTTTGGGGTCGACCTGTATACCTTTGGCAGAAACATGGTGACCTAAGACAATTCCCTGATCAACCATCATCAGACATTTTTCATGACTCAGGGATAGTTGGTGCTGCTCACATCTGCTCAATACTTTTTCAAGGTTATTCAGAGATTCGTCAAAAGTGGATCCATGGACAGTGAAATCATCCATGTAAACCTCAACACAGTCATTTGTAAGATCTGCAAAAATGGCCAAGACTACTCTCTGAAATGTAGCAGGTGCATTACAAATCCCAAAAGGTAAGACTCGATAAGAAAATGTACCCCAAGGGAAAGTAAAGGTGGTTTTATCCTGGTCAGCAGGTGCAATACTTATTTGGTTATACCCACTAAACCCATCCAAGAAAGAAAAATATTTCTTACCGGTGAGATTATCCAGAACCTGGTCAATAAAAGGCAGGGGAAAATAATCTTTCTTGGTGGCTTTGTTAAGTTCCCTATAGTCAACACAGATTCTCCATTTACCATTTTTCTTGGGAACTATAACTAATGGTGAGACCCACTGACTATCAGATATAGGGTAGATGAATCCTACCTTTAGCAATTTTTCTATCTCATTTTTTACTATGTCTCTGAGGGCTGGGTTAATTCTTCTTTGTGGCTGCCTTATGGGTTTAACATCTTCAGTGTAGATATGTTGAGTACAAATTGTAGGATGAATTCCCTTCATATCAGTGTAATCCCAAGAAAAAGCATGGGAATGTTTCCTCAAAATCTCGAGAACCCTAGCCTCTTGGTTGGCCTCCAAATTATTACCAATGGTCAGTTCTTTCCCTATGTCAATAGGAACTTGTTTAGTATCTTCCAAAATGGTGAGCTCTGCATTGGTGATTAAAGAATTCAATGGGAAAACATGGGGCTGAAGCATGTGCAAAATGGATACATTTTCAAGAGACAAAATCTTGGTCAAAGGACAATAGAAATCAGAGACTGTGGATTCTATATTATAAGCATAGATTTCTTTACAAGCTTCATTAGAAGTATCACTTACCAAGGCAACAGTATCAGTCATGTCTAGAAAAAATGGGTCTGCAGTCAGAGTTCCAATTTCCATAGCCACAGTGTTGATTTCTGTAGTCACAGAGCCCTCTGCATCAGTCAGTGTGTATGACTCAACAACTTCCATCATATGGTTTTGCACTGCAATGGTGGCCAAATAAGAAGAACTCAGAGAATTAGTATCCAAAGAATCCACCCATACATGTTCACAAGCATACACATAAGGCTGGGCAGGAGGATATAATGAAATATGTTTGGATTTCTGCCCATTTAGAATAGTCATTTTTCCCGACCTACAGTCAATATATGTAGCAACAGTAGCCAACCAAGGTCTTCCCAAGATGACTGGATATCCCAATTTCTGAGCTTTAGGCTGTAAGACCATAAAATCAACAGGATACTCCCAGGATTCAATGGTGACCATTATATCCTCAATCACACCATCTGGTACAACAATGGATTGATCTGCTAATTGAAGAATGGTATTGGTAGGTTGTAGTCCTGTCAAGGACAACAGATTGAACATATCTATTGTTATAACATTTATGGCAGCACCAAGATCCACCAAAACATTAGATATTGACTGATTATTTATACAAATGGTAATGACTGGACTCCTAGGATCCCCATATTTTGGTGAAATAAGTGTGCCAGCAACAAGATCAGCCAAATTTCCTTCCACCCTGATGGTCTTTGGGTATTTCTTCTTTCTTCCAGGTGTCTTTATACACTCATTTCTAATGGTTTGGTTTAATTCTGGAATGTCCCTTATTGCTCACAGAAGTGGGACCTCAATGTGCACCTTTTTCAACTCTTGAACTAGCATCATTTCATCAACAGTTTGAGTGTCCTGTAACCACTCAGGAAAAGGAGCTTTATGGGCATTTTGATTAGTTTCTTGACCGTTCTGAGTGTTTTGTGTTTTTGGAGAAGGTGCAGTTCCTTCATTTTCCTCAATTATATCATCTTTATCAATTTCTACAGGCATTTCCATGATAACAATAGGAGGATTTAATGTTTTCCCAGACTTTAGTCATAGATTACAAATAGTATTAACATGCATTGTATTACTTGGTCTTGCTTCATCAATTGAAGTTGTCTGCTGATTTTTAGGGTTCACTACAGGCTGGGCTGGAAGTTGTTTTTGTGTTTCCTATGTATGTGTTGTTGATAGGTTTTTGGTGGGGCCATTAAAGCTTGTTGTGGTTGTTGGAACCTCCGTTGTTGATTAATGTTCTGTTGTGGTGCCCACTGCTGGTTTTGGTTAGGATTCTGTTGAGGTACCCACTGTTGGTTGTGCCATGGACTTGCTGGGGTCGGTGGTGTCCAACCTGGCTGAGTGTAGGGATTCATCCAGGGTGGTGGATGTGGGTAAGTCATCCAATTTGATGTTGTCCACTCAGGTTGTCCCCAAGTAGGCTGAGGAGCCTGACTGGGCCATGACATCCTCCAGGGGTTCTGAGCAGGTCGAGGGGAATATACAACCTGATTATTTGGCCTTTGAACAAAGTTTACCTCTGCATCAGCTTGAGAGACAACATTCAAGCCTCCTTTCAACTGTGATAAGAAGGTGCAATGCTTAGTGTCATGGTCAGCAACTTCACAGATCAAACACATGTCTGTAACATCCAAAGGACATTCTCTCAGGGGATGTCTCTTCCTACACTTAGGGAAATATATGTCCAGAGGTTCTTTGGCAGCACTGGTTTTGGCCTTAAGCCCATCTATGGTTGATGTTAATTGTAACAAAATGTTTGTTTTCATGTTAGCCATTTCCTCCAAAAGTTCAGAGGTACCTAGGGTAAGCTTGGATGTTTTTCTCTTCCTTATACCCCCTCGTGTTCTGGAGTAACTTCTGCATAGCTCAGTGATTTGTTCCATAGTAAGTTTATGCACATCTCCTCCTCCCATAAGATGGAGGGAATATTTGGTTTCCTCATCAAGTCCTTTAAGGAAAATTGTCTTAGTGATGTCTGCATGTAACTCATAACCACTCCGTCGATGGAGAAAGAGAAATCTATCCAGATAATCCTCTAGATTTTCATCTTCTTTTTTCCATATCTGGAAGAACTCTTCTTTCCTATCCCTTCCCCTGTAGTAGTCTTGGTATTTATCCAAAAAGGTTGTCTCCATGGCTTCCCAAGAATCAATGGAGTTAGAGGACAACCCCATGAACCATCTCATAGTAGAGTCTTTGAGAGTGGAAGGAAAGAGTTTGAGTTTTTTATTATTGGTTCTGTAGTCATAGGTTTGGCAAAGAATTTTGAACTCAAACAAGAACTGATCGGGGTCTTCCATAGACATGCCTCAAAAGATAGGGAGGATGGATGGTGAGATGTTTTTCATGGGTGCATCCTCATCCTCATCCAAGACAATGGGATAAGTAAAGGTTCTACCCAAGGGTCGGTCTCCATTATTCCCATGGTCCCCCATTTCTGAGTGTTGGTCAGAGGATGCAGGATGCTCACAACGGTTTCTAGGCATTTGTATTGGATTCAGTTTCACTCTTATTATTCCCTATGTAATCTATTTGGAGATATTTGTTGGATGTTGCATGGTGTAAATATCCCTTGATCGTCCCGTGGCCTATGCATCAAGGTTGGTTATTGAAACAAGGACCAAGACTTCTACTGGTTACATATGTGAACTCCATTAACACCCATAACATGTAAAGTGAAAAAAATGATGTGGCATGCTATGGTGTCCCCAAAAATGGTGCCAAAAATGATGGGTCATTGTATTCTCCAATCATTTAACTAACCGAATCTTCTTGTTAGTGTCATTATAAACTGGGGTTGTGTCCTAGGTTGTATGTAATGGAGCTTTATGTAACCAGTTTTCTTGTTGGGTCTCTATTGGGGGGTTGTTGTGAGATCTTTCTAAGTTGGTTACTAATCTATGGAAACTCAATATAAATCTACAAAATTTAGTTACTGTGATGAAATGAAGTTTAAAAGCTATACTTCTAAATTAAATGGAAATGCACACATAGAATCTGAAAGAACATAATTGAAATTGCACACTCGTAACTAAGAATCAGTAGAAGTAAAAGAACATGCTAACTAAACTTTGTATAAATAGAAACAAACGTTCTGAATAGAAATTCCAATAGGGAAAAGAAAATACGTTCAAACTGAGATTGCATGAAAAACATACTGAAATAGAGATTGTAGTAAAAATTATCAAAAAACCATATGTGTATGTGAATGTAAACAACCTCCTGTCTCCTTGGTCGAGTGGGCCCTTGCTCTCCCTTGGGACAGAGGAAATCTCAACAGCTCTAGATCCTCAAAATGATGCTTACTTATATTAATTCAAATAAGTTCCATGACATATCCAGTATATGAAAAAGAGAGTGCTAAAAACAACAGGCTATATATTGCAGATTATATCTCAAAAAATAACAGATACTATCATGTTCTTAAGAAGGTGTCTTTATATAGACACAAGAAGTTACAGAATATGCCATAATAGCTGGCACTAACATCTCCCACTAATCAACATTAATCAAGACTCATAAATTCCTATAGGACTGCTAGAAACAAGTCCCATACTTATAGGTCGATAGGTGGAAAAAGTCTTCCACTTCCACATTCCAGCTCCAAACTCAGGACTTCTTAATTACATTGGCAATAAATGTTCATTATTTCCCTACACACATCATCACATTTTCCTCAGGAAGGCAGTTAGTAGGAAGTTATATGGTAATCAGGTTGCATGAACAAAAGTAAGGAAAATGCATCAAACTCACTAAGATATAACTATACAAAGCATCCCCATGCATTAGCAAATCATATCTAAATGACAATTTATTAACCATAGGAATGATATAATTAAGAACCATATGAATAGTAGTATGAGACCGGGACTAAATAATGACTCAAAGTGCGTGATTTATTGTCTACATTTTCCCCCAACTTTATGTTGGTGAGTGGAAATCTCGGTAACATAAAGTAGATAGAGATATGTACCTAATATACATGTAGATTGATGTTAGGATGCATACTAAGAGGAATAGACAAAGTAGTAGAGTGATAAAAACATGGAGCGTGGAGACTAACGATGCAAAAAAGTGTAAAAAGTGATGAGAATGAACCTAGGGTGAAAACATGTGTGTGTAGATGCCAATATGTCTAGTGTACCTGCATGGTTAGTATCATTTGTGTTATGTACCCGCCATGTGTGTATTGTTGACTGCTTGCTTCCTATACGGATGGACCTGTAAAAGAGAAGACGGTCAAGTAGTCAAATACGCATGTATATGTGTAATGTCTAAAAACACATGTATATGTGTAAAAAGCATGTAAAGAAAATATGAAAATGAAAAAGGAACGTGTGTACCTTGTTCGTGATGATAAAAGGGGTATAGAAAGGATCCTATTGATGTCGTGCAAATTTTTTTTGGTGATCTCATGCCATATACCCAAATAAGTGTAGCGAGGAAGAATTCTAAGTTATCTTCCATCTTGTAACTGCTTCCTAAGAGTGAAGAGATATATGTACTATATGGTTTTATTTGGTGATCCGATGCCAGGGAAATGAAGAGAGGAAGGTCTAGTTTAATCCTTTATCATTTAACTACTCCTGAATGTGCTAAGGACACTTTTTTTCCTATTAAATTCATTTTGTATGGATTTTTGTAGCTGTGCTGAACCAACTCACTATGTAACCCACTATGTCATGGACACAAAAACTAAAAATGATTTTTTAGTATTGTTTTTTATTATCTCAGATGTTCACAGACTGAGCACTCACCCAAAGTGTAAAAGGTACCAATTCCTCTTTAGGGTGTTGTCTTAGGATGTTAGCATGATGAAGGCTTAATACATGCAGTTCCATTATAATACATAATTCTACAGAGCATGTCAGATCTATAACTAAGGAAGAAAAGAATTAAGTACTAACCATGATGAAATCAAGAACAGACTAGATCTAAACACACACAGAACTAACACTTAGATCCAGCCAATATCCTGCATTATATTAAATATGACGATTACACATAAGCTTCTTATAGTAATGACATTCTATGTGCACAGATCTGATATAGTAGTCCAATCTTGCACACTTCCATACATACATATATATACATATATATATATATATATACTCATCCATGTATATATATATATATATGTCTTCTACTACGTAGTTCACTACATATTTATAACTGTGGGGACTAACCTATCACCGCTTATCCAATCTTGAAATAGGTCACATACTATTATTAGCTATGTTCCTTTTACATTCATAGCCCCACATGCAAGTGTGTTGCTAATAGATTTCCTTTAGTTAACTGAGAGTGATAAACCTAGTCTTAGCCCACATCCATGCAAAGTTATTTGTAATCAATCCTCCAAAAATAGCCAATGCATGGTGTGTATGTCTTTGATTTGTTTGTGTGCTCTACATGCCATCTCTAAAAATAGATCATCATGTGCAAAAACAGCGAAGTACCGAAATATGAACTTAACCTTTGTGTGTATGTTTCCCTTATACGTTCCCACCTTTGACCATGCCTTGTTTTCCTGCGTAGATCTCTTGTGTGCCATTTGTTAAGTATTCTTTTCTCAACATTGCCCTACACTAATTTTATTGCTGCCCTAGAAATGGTTGTCTCAAAAATGAAATAAATAATCTAAAAAAAACAATAAGAACAAATATATACACAAAAGAATGATGTTACCTTGCAGTGTCATCCACTTCAACCTGAAAAATTAATTTGGGATTTTCCTCCTTTATTTCAGCCTCCAAGGTTTACCACTCAATGAGTGTTTCCTCTTCTTTTTCTGGATTGTCCAAAGAAATGGACTCCAAATCATCTTGTGAAATATCTCCTTTCTCATTATACAAGACCAATACAATGTTGGACATCACAGTCATCCTTCCCACTAGCAAATCCAGCGATGAATTTCCTAAGCTCATGTAGTCATCCCCTTTATGGTTCTTGTGCTGCTGTAAAGACCTTGTGCTTCTATTTAACCAGTGCTAGTCTTTCTACATGGCCCAATGGGTCATCCTTCATCACTTTTTGGACCTCATTGTCCTCCAGGGTTTTTATTTTGATGAACTCCTCTAGAGCTATACAGATGTTCAAGGCTTGGTCTACCTTCTTTAGTTCTTCCCATGGTGTTTACACTAGTCCTTCGTAAGATGAAATATTTCTCTTCACTACAACCTTTTCCCTTTCTTCCTCTTGCTCAAGATTCTTTGGTGTTGGAATTCACATGGTTTCATCTTCAAGTACCAAATCCACCAAATTCTTGACATAGTGCATTGCTGAAGGAAATTTTTCTGCTACCTTTGACTCCAAATGTGGGCGCACTTTTAGTACATTGTCCCCAATAGTCTCTTCCATGCTAATAAACGCACAGTTCTTCTTTTGTTCCAAATCATTTTCCTAGATTAGGCACACTATTTCTGCATATATATTTTTTAATTTCCCCTCACAAAACCCTGATGGTTGCAGCCTTATCCATGTTCTTGTGAGCCACCTCTGTGGAGACCTTTACCAATGCATTTCTTACTTTCTCATCGAACATAACAATAGGCTTTATTGTTATGTGTCTATATTGGGGATTATTTTTCAACCTTCTTAACACGAATGAATCCTCACACACATCGAAGTCTGGTTCATCCATATACATGTGCATCAACCACAAAAGTTACTTCCTTGTGTGCATAGTCACCATATCTTCATCCATCAACTCCTAGCCAAATAGATCCTTTTACATCACAGTGCTCTGAAAATAGGTGTGGATAATTTTACCTATGTCCTCAGCATAGCCCATGATTGGTGCACTATGTTCTCCACTCATTCTCTTTATTATAGGCCCCTTAGGGACTGGGGCTCCAAGATTTGGAGTTTGTTCTGACATCCCCCAAGTAGTCTCATTTGTAGCTTCTATTTTCTCCTTCCTTCCCCTCCTTCATTCCTTCATCCTTTGATTCCTCTTTTTTTTCCTCCATACTTTATGCTTCCTCCTCATATTTAGGTTGTGTAGGAGACCCTGGCACACTTTCCTTGGATTCCTCCAACTCTTCATCTAATTTCAACTTTCTTCCTTTTTTTTGAGTTGTCTCCCTTTTTGGAGATAGTCGAGGTGACCTATGCACTGATTATGGAGTAGCACCTTGACTCCTTGTTTTCCTGAATACTCTTTTAAAGAGGTGCTCTCCTTGAACTGCTTCTGGATCCTCTTCTTCTTCTTGGCCATGAGTCGGTGTAGTTGTGCGCTCTGATTCCCTTTTATCTGATGGATGCCTCCTCCTGTGTTCCAAAATACCACTATGCATGTGCTCATCCTCTTGATCCTCTACTTTGATTGTGCCTATGGGCTTAGGCATTGGAATGTTCTCCATGGTATGCTTACCCTTGTACGGCTTTAGGAGCGTGAACTCATCTTTCACATATTTTTTATTTTCCATCTTGGGCTTCAGTTAGAGGTACACAAGTGTTGCTCCAATGTCTCAAATAGCCAAACTTATTGGCTTTATTCTCAACACATTTGAGATGATCCTTTCAATTTATGCATTACACCTTAGATATCCATACTTCTTCCTCAGTGTGTGTAGTTGCATTCTACCTTGTCTGCATTGAGTGTTAGGTGGCACGCATTTGAGAAACTATGAACCGATTCCTTAAAATACCTCGTTGTGAAGGAATATGGTAGTTTTCACCATGGGCTCCAAGTCCCATCCTTCATCACAAATTACGCGATGTAAAAATGCTGGTATACTAAAAAATGTACTTCCTTACCCACCACCGAAGGTAATTATTTGGGGATGTGACATTCCTCTTCAAACATCTTACAGAGCCTATCATACCACTTCTCAACCCTCTACTTGAACAATTTGGTCATCAATCCTTCACACAAGTACTTTCTAAATCATTCTGTAGGTGATTTGTTCTCTATGGGATACTCTGAGATCTTCTCCTTTGGTCCATCAGGCACCCCGATCTCCATGAATACCAGAGACAACAGAACAGCCCCAAAACTAATCTTTCCTCCTGGATGTGCTTCTTCTACAACAATTTCCACAATGTACTTTGAAATGTTCTATACTACGCCTTCAGAAATATTCTTTGCAATGTGTAGCCACATGGTGTTCACTTGTGACCACCTCTCTTGGTCATTCCTCTTTGTTACAAGGTGTACAATTGTTTACATAACTGGGTACTTTTTTAGTTTGTCTCTGTTCATGCCATGCAAACCCTTGGTGTACCCCAACTCCCTCCTGGTCTCCAGAATTGCAGCTTTTTCTGTTAAGTCCTCTTTGAGGTCTTAACATATAGCCTTCAACCCTATCACTGTGGAGATCAGCATGGTTGAAATCCTTACTCTACGTCCTGTAAAGTAAAAGAAGTTTTCATGTAATCTTCTCATGAGCCATTAGTACAAGGGCTCGTATTTTCCAAAGTAGGGGAGCTCATATAATTGATATAATCCAATATTTTTCAATAACTTCTCCCTGACATCATTATAGACCAGCATGTCCTCCATCGCGCACTTATTTATCTTTGTGTTCAACAGTGCATCCATCTCCTTTTTTTTTCTATGGTACAATGGTTATACTCACTTATCTTACTTCTCTGAATGTGGGAATCCCATTCCTGGCCTAATATCACCCCCTTTGGATATTGCATCTCTAAAAAATTTCTCTCAGGGGTCATTTCTTCTTCCTCCACGACCACCTTCTTCTTTCCCTTAACTCCTGTTGTAGCTACCTTCTTTGGTGCCATTTCTACCCTCCAATCCTCTGAAAATACTCACCTTTTGACTTCTATAATGTACAACTCAAACCTGTGTGCCCTAGTGGAAATCACATTCCCTAACTCATTTCTAACGTGTCTTCTTCACTCAAACCCTTCTCCTCTGTGAATGTAAGCTTGTCCTTCATACAAACCTCCTTTCTACATTTAGTTTCACACTCTTCACACCTTAACACGATTGTTTGGCTCTTCTCACTTAGATATTTTCAAATTCTCTTAATCACAATGGTAAAAATGAACTTGTATCCCATCCTTATATAGATTTTCACACTTTTGATGCATTTATTGCTCCTTCACCTACCCAATGTCCTATCATTTATTGACCAATTTTGTTCATTCCGCGTGGTACATCTTCACACCCTAGATATAACCTTCTAGTGTGCCTTCCTACCCTTTGGTCACATACTTCTCTTTAGTGTGCTTCTTTGCACCTGAGTACCTTTTCACTTACTTTTTAGTACATTAGAACAAGAAATTTTTTTTTTGATAGAAGCATCCTAGTTCTAAATACATAATTTAGAACTCTCAGATCATAACAATCATTCTTATAACAGATAACCATATGCAGCTGTGATGACTCGGAGTACCTCCGATCTATTCATTCCATGACTCGGTAATCTACCGATCTATTCATGAGTATCAAAGAGTTGGCGTTTTTATTTTAACACATCACTCTTGCGGTTCTCTTCCCTAATCTGGGATTCAGAATGCTCTATCCAAGGAACCTATCTGAATAATTGTTACCATTATTCATCGGCATCTCGTCCCTCAGACTAGGTGACATAGGACAACGCAATCAGCAGCTTGCGATACTTTGGCCAAAGATTTGAAACATACTGCTTATGTCTCGTATTCCTTGACGGCATACTCGTCAATCTGGAATACGTCCTTCACCCCATTCCTATGTTATGTAGAATGTCTTACACTGACTTCTGTCAGCCTCCCCTGTCCCAAGTTATTCACTCAGGAACGGATTAATAATATGACAATGATATAAGGATGTTCTCAAGAACTAGGGATACGCTGACATACTGGGTCAACCCTAGTTAACCCTGTGTGTCAAGGTACCCCGAGTCTCCAGGGCAGCCTCATATCATGACCACATTCCTAACCAGTCCCAGAGTAAAAACTTGTTCGAGTTTAAGGTGTAAATCTTAACGATCAATGCAAAGGGTGTCGCCATAAGTCACCTGCATTGTTGTATCTTCGAGAAGATCCTAATCTTCTCGAAGGTACAACCCTGCAGTTGACTTGTGCCATCAACCTTCAAATCCACCTCGAAAAGATCTACTTAACTTTAAGGTGTTACTTACGTTGAGTTAAAGTTATACTTTAAGACGCTCCTTTTAGGGTAGTCTTTTCCCAACCCCTGGGTTCCTCACCTTAGAATTGCCTTTCTTATTAAGACCCATTTCACAAAGAGAAGTTAATAAGATTTGAGGTTTCATTAAGGAGTTCTTTGTTACACAATGATCTAAATCAACGAAATTGGGCAGTAGCCCTAAGTCTTCTCATAAGGTTGCTAACCATACCCTTATTAGGTTTATATCAGTTCTCAAAACTGAAATACATCTTACTTATTAGTATTAAGATATAGTGATTTAAAATCAAATTAAACGTTGTCTTGACTTAGATCAAGATTAGGGAGTAATAATTTATTCTTCCCGTTCAGCTTCCTGTTGAGGTTTATTTTAACCTTAGCTTCTCGAAAGACAGTGATCTAAATTCCAATTTAGCTTTAGATAGAACATAACAGAACTACTAAACATTCACAAGTATTCAGTCACATAATCTTTGCAAAGCTTACTTAGAGAATCCCAAATGTCTCCAAGGTATACAATAATAACAATGCTCTTAAAATCATTCGAACCGAAGAAGTTCAATCCATCAAGATACGAATGCAAACACATAAGTAACAAATACCTCATTTCATTCATTTCTAAGCTAATCAAATACATTTTATGCATTCAGCATATTTGATACAATACTCAACAGCAAAAGAACATCTTTCTTCAAGTAGTACATTTAGAGAATCAAGTTGGAATTCATCATAAAACCAAATTAAACAATCTAAACATCATATCAGATCTGCGTGCCTTTACCACTTACGGCAACCATCTGCAAAAATTGTCAACACGGGTCAGTTCGGTGAACTGAGCATGATAAGCACTAATTCTTAAAACAATTGCAATCCACCAATTGTTCTCATTAAACAACCTATTTAAATGAAATCATTTCTTCAAATTCCAAACATAAATCAGGCTATTCATCTTATATGTTAGAGACTAAGAACAAATGAATACAACCATTCTAAAGATAGACAAAACTCCTACAAGAATGTTTCTAACAATTACTCAAAGGCAGTTTATAACATTCAACAAGCTCAACTGTCGTAATTTCCTTTCAATCATACATTATTTTAATGGTATTGACGAGTATACCTACTTATACAGCAACACACATTTTATACTAGTCTCTCCATACAATACCACAGTCTATTCTTGTTATGCCCTTACCGTAGAGATCGCATAAGGATACAAGGAGAAAGCACATAAAGTTTCCAGACTAGGAGAGAGAGAGTATTTTCTTATTCCTCTTATTACACATCAACATATAATTTACAGCTCAGGAGAAGGAAACAGAGTAAATCAGATTCCCATTTCAATCATGTTCTGGACTGTACCGACTCCTCTAGAATAATGCAATTACTTTTACGCATGCAATTAAAATAGTCGAGATCACAAGAAGAAACTACAGTTTCATCTAAATTCATTAATAAAAATCACCTATAGCTATTAAGCATTACAAGAGCTCTCGTGACAAAGCAAAAGAAAATAATCCAACCATGAAAGACTCAACAAATCTTTTCCATATCATTCATCAACATGAAAATACCCAACGCCATCGCCTGACATGGTACAGCTAAGAGCTCTTTGTTTCAGTCAAACAGAGACAAGATAACATTAAAAACAAATAACATTTCCATATGCAAATACAGTGACATTCACACTGAGTCAAAACTCAAACATGCACAACTTCATTCAACTGAAATAAATCCCTACGATTATACAGCAAGGACTTGTATTAGAAGCCGATTTCAAGAAAAATAATCACAACAAGGTCTTCACAGAAGCCGAATTCCATAACAATAATTTCCTCAAAGTTTCATCCGAAGTCGAGCTACTACGAAAATACAACAGGGTCTCAAACAGAGTCAAGTTTGTAAAGAAAACCCATCCTTTAATTCCACAGAAGCGAACTGAATATAACACAACAATGTTAAGAAAGAGTCTTACGATATGCATGCACAGCGAGGACTTAATTCGAGAATCGAGCCAACTCGCAACATATCAAGGACTCCAACAGTGTCAAATACAACTAGTACTCACAACCAGGGCTTTGATTGAAGTCGAATTCATACGACAACAATTCAAGGACTCCAACAGAGTATCACAACAAAGCTTCTACAGAAGTCTTCATACTATCCAATTCAAGGATTCCAAGTATGCACAACAAACATAAAAACAAAACGTTTCAAGGACTCCAACTAAGTCAATACCATATAGTATTCACAACTAAACTTATACAGAAGTTGAAATACAAGATACATTTCAAGGACTCCAACTGAGTCAATACCATATAGTATTCACAACTAAGCAAAGTATTCATAACTACAGAAGTTGAAATACAAGATACATTTCAAGGACTCCACAATGAGTCAATACCAACAGTATTCACAACTAAACTTCTACAAAGTTAAAACATAAATTACGTTCCACAGTCCCACTCACAACCAAGCTTAGACAGAAGTTGAAAACATACGAAACATTACAAAGGACTCCCACTGAGTCATTTTCGTATATAATCCTTGCAAAATTTCAACAGATTCTAACCCAAAATTGCAAACACAGTAAGGACCTCGACAATAGTCACATTCAAGTAGTATAATCACAGCAAGCATTCCAAACAGAAGAAACTTCAAGTATTCACAGCAAGATTCAACAGGATTCAACAACAATAAAAGCACAGCCGGTCTTCAATCGAAATGAAGCCAAAAGGAAGAATAAATACAGTAAACATTCCAACAAAGTCTTCGAAAAACCTGAGATTCCTAATTCCACAGGAAAAGAAGAACCAAAACATTGCTTCAAACCAACTGAACTGAAATCACCTGAACAGAGTTGTTTTAATGAAAGCATTTGGAGTAAAGCAAGATTTTTAAAAGTCAGGGCCTATCATGCCTGGTAATGTCGCTTAAAAATCTGAAGAAGACCTCTGAATGTGCTCGCGCCTTCTCCTCTTCTTCCACAATAGATTCAGCAACAATAATTTGTTACCCTCATGTCTTATAAACTTTCCCCGACAGAGAAAAGAGCTACATAATCTCATAGTTGCCATGCAACACAAAGTGGACTGGTTCAAAGAACCAGTGATCAAACAGAGAGAAAAACGGAGCGTATAGAAAACCAAACAACTAACTAGTTTTCCATTTGCATGCCTTCCCAAGCAATCTGCGCTCGGGAACCGAAGTTCATCAATGACATTAACTCCAAGATTCCCACCTAATCTCCATTGCCACCGACCACCAAAGTTGGTGATTCACAAATGAAAACAAATGACCATTCCCAGATTTCGCGACTCTACCACGTCAGGTCTCAATAGCCGTTTGAAATCTCTACCAAATCCCTTGTCCTTCATGCTTATCCTTCTCATTTAATGCCATAGAAACTACCGCCCATGGTTCGCACCCCTTCATAGGTCCCCCTTCATCCATGATCATTAGTTAGGTTAGAAACATAGGTTAGATCATAAGGTAATACTTTAGTCTAACTTCCATAGTGCTAGGTTGCTAACCTTAGGAGCATTAAACCTATAGTTTAGGGCTAGGTTAGATTAGCAATAATTCAACCCATAGGTTATAGTTTAGGTTAAGGTTATTAACCTTAACAAATCCATTCTAGGTCCCACAAGTAGGATCGTTCAGTATAGAACCAACAGGGTATAACATTCCCGAAATGGATTCTATCCGGCATTGATAATAAGCTTGCAGTATACACCAGAATTTATTACCTGGCTTAAGGTCTAGGCCTTCCTGATATTACGATATTGGGAACCAATTCATTTAACACGATCAGCCTGAGTTAGACTCCGGAATTGCTTATTCAACACATTCAGACCTTGCAACTTTCGTAAGGTCTATAATTTTTGTTCATCCAGAATAAACTTAAAACATCTCTTGGATCAATGCAACTGATCCAAGGCTGAGTCATAAAGACGGATAAATCCACAATTCCTTTCGAAATCAAATTGAACTCAGGTGCTAAAAATGAAAGAAATAAAAGAGTCCAAGCATATCCTGACTCAGTCAAAGATCTTCAAGAGCAAAGAAGATACAATCCATATCAAGCATGACTTCACAATCAAAGGAACACATCCTTTTACAGAAGAAATCATATATCAACACTTGAATGCTTAGGAGGAAGTAACAATAGTTCAGGGTGTTACATGCTTCCCTCCTAAAAGATTCATCGTCCCGATGATTACATATTTGATTTACCTTCAGGTCAACCAATTTATTAGTTCACAATACAATAAGACTATTTCCAACTTGAATAGTTCCAGAAATCAATGTCACGATACATTTTATTCAGCCTGAATAATGTTTGCCTCAATCTGGCTTTCATATAGACATGAAAAAGATAAGTTCATAAAAATGTTTTGTCAACAGATTTCATTCTGTTGAAAAAGAAAAGGAAAAGCAATTTTCATCTCTTCCAGATTTTCCCAAGTTGCACTTTCTTCGTTAAACTGGTCCCACTGGACCTTACATTGCTGTATTTCACGATTTCTCAAATGCAATTGGTGAGTTTCCAGCACTCGTGTGGGTTTAACCATGATTATTCCTGGGTCTTGGACCTGCAAGGAATTCCAATTTAAGACATGTGACAAATCTGAAACGTATTTCTTAAGCAAAGAAATATGGAAAACATCATGCATGCGAGACAAAGCAGGTGGTAATGCTAATCGATAAGCTACAGGATTGATTATTTCGACAATTTCGAAAGGTCCCACGTAACGAGGTGACAACTTGGCAGCCTTGCCAAAAGTTATAGAACTCTTTCTGGGTTTAACACGAAGAAAAACCTTCTCACCAAGCTCAAACCTTCGATCAACCCGCTTAAGGTCAGCATAGCTCTTCTGCCTATCTGCTGCTTCCTTTAATCGTTCACGAATCAACTTAACTTGCTGTTCCATTTCAGTGAGGATCTCTGGTCCAATTACCACTCTATCCTCAATACTATCCCAACTAACAGGGGTTCTGCACTTTCTTCCATAAAGTGCTTCAAAAGGTGCCATTTTAAGAGATGAGTGATAAGTGTTGTTGTATGCGAATTCAACTAGTGGAAGATACTCTTCCCATTTATACTGTTGATCCATGCAATACATTCGCAACATATCTTCCAACACTTGATTTACTCTCTCGGTTTGTCCATCCGTTTCCGGATGATATGCAGAACTGAAGTTTAGTTTCGTTCCAAGAGCTGTATTAAGCGTTTGCCAAAATCTTGACGTCATTCTAGGATCCCTGTCAGATATAATCAATTCTGGTACACCATGTAACCTGAAAATTTCATGCACGAATCTTTTGGCCAACACTGGTGAATCATCCTTTAGATTTCCAGCGATGAAATGAGCTACCTTAGTTAGTTTATCTACAACTACCAGGATAACATCATGTTTATTCCTGGACATAGGTAACCCTTGTACAAAGTCCATGCTTATTACTTGCCATTTGTACTGCGGTATGCTATGGGGATATAATAGTCCAGCAGGGTGCATGTGTTCTGCCTTAACCCGCTGACATTCCAGACAATGAGTCACAAAATCAATAACATCCTTTTTCATACCTTTCCAAAAGTATTGTTGTTTTAGATCAGCAAGCATTTTTGTGATACCCGGGTGTCCAGAGAAGGGCGAATTATGAAATTCAACTAACAACTTCTTTCTCAAATCGTTCAGCATAGGTACGTATACCCTGTTTTCATAACGTAAGATTCCTTCATTATCAAAATGAAAACCTTTATACCTTTCATCATTAGGTTCTGCAGCAAGCGCTGCTTTTACTTGCTGAAAGTATATATCAGATTCTGAGGCACTTTTTACCTCATCCTTAAACTGAGTTCTTAATGTTATAAGAGCAGAAATGTGCTTCCTACGACTTAGAGCATCTGCTACCCTATTCTCTTTCCCTTTGATGTAGCTAATATCAAAATCATATTGAGATAAAAACTCTAACCACCTTCTCTGTCTGGCATTTAGATTAGGCTGAGTGAAAATATATTTCAGTCCTAAGTGATCAGTTTTCAACTCAAAAGGTTTCCCAAGTAAATAGTGTCTCCAGACTTGAAGCGCATGAACAATGGCAGCAAGCTCCAAATCATGAGGAGCATAATTCAGCTCATGTAACTTAAGTTTTCTACTTTCATATGCTATGACTTGATCATTTTGTAACAAAACACCTCCAAGGCCTTCCCCAGAAGCATCCGTTACAACAGTAAAGCTCCCATTAGGGTCTGGTACAGCTAATATAGGTGCGGAAGTCAACTGGCTTTTCAGACTTTTGAAAGCAGTTTCACACTTATCATTCCAAATAAATTTCTTATCCTTCTTCTGCAATGAAGTTATCGGTGCAGCCACTTTAGAAAAATCCTTAACAAATTTTCTATAATAACCAGCAAGACCCATGAAGCTTCTTACTTCGTGCACATTCTTTGGTGCAGGCCACTCAGTTATTGCCACTATTTTTGAAGGATCTACAGCAATTCCTTCTTTACTAATGACATGACCCAAATAGTGAACTTCTGTATCAAAGAAAGAACATTTGGATAACTTACCATACAACTTTCTTTTTCTCAAAATTCCCAAAACTATCTTCAAATGCTCATTGTGCTCTTCAACACTTTTAGAATAAATGAGAATATCGTCCAAGAATACAAGTACAAACTTGTCCAAATATTCTTGAAAGATATTATTCATTAAGTTCATAAAAGCTGCGGGTGCATTAGTTAATCCAAAGGGTAGAACCGTGAATTCATAATGTCCGTACCTTGTTCGGAAAGTTGTTTTATGAATATCTTCTTCTCTAATCCTTAATTGATGATAACCAGATCGAAGATCTATCTTAGAATAAACCGCTGCCCCACGCATCTGATCAAATAGATCGTCGATCCTTGGAAGTGGGTATCTGTTCTTAATTGTTGCTTTGTTCAACATCCGATAATCAATACACAGCCTAAGTGTTCCATCCTTCTTTTTCACAAATATTACTGGCGCTCCCCAAGGTGAAACACTTGGTCTAATCAAACCCTTAGACAAAAGTTCTTGCAATTGTGCCTTAAGCTCGACTAACTCTGTAGTAGTCATCTGATAAGGTGCTTTGGAAATAGGTTCCGTTCCTGGTTTGATTTCGATGGTGAAGTCAAATTCCCTCTTGGGTGGTAAACCTGGTAATTCCTCCGGAAAAAACATCTTTGAAACTTTGCAACAGTGGAAATCGTTTCATGGAAATCACCATCTTCTTCTGAAAATTCAGATATCTTTACTGCATAAAGGGTACATCCTTTGTTTTTAGCCTTTTTAAGCTGCATAGCTGATAGTTTTCTAACTGAAATTTCCCGTTTCACACCTTGAATCTCTGCTGCTTTCAGCCAATCATCTAAACATTTTATATTCTTTTCATAGCAGTCTACTTTTGCTTTATGGTCAGCCCTATCTATATATGGGGGCTACTCCTCTAGAGCCGTTAAGAAGTTATAGTATAGGCAACACCCCCCTTTCAATTTTAGAGGGGATATGGAGGCCTAGAACTCTATAGGGAAACCCTCTCCTGTTGGTCGAGGTGAATAATGGATAGGATGCTCTCGGACCGCCATGCTATCTATCTATGTAGGGGAGAGGGAGATGGATGGATGGCTCGACCCCCCTCTCTATTATATCTCGGCTCGGCACTACCCGACGAAACTTGGACAAAAGCAACCTGAAAATTGATTTCCCAACTCTGGCCATCATGCATTTGGAACAAAGTGTTGCGGTGAGTGACAACGGGGCCTCTCTCTATTGGGGGATATATAAGGGAGTTCTCGAATAGTAAAGTTGATAGTCCCCTAATCAATGTTTTTACTCTATAGTAAAGAGTTGATAGTCCCCTATTGTCAGTGCTCTTTCCTTGAATTTAGATGACTGATAGAATCTACCCCCTGACCTCCTCTCACGTATAAATTCCATTCCGGTCTGAAGGTTATTTATTGATGGTAGCCACACCAACACCAGTACCAGCAAAGGGTGAGTCCCAAACCAAACAAACGCGGCCGCCTGCCTATAATACAATGGCAGATGGATCAAAAACACAACAATATGGTAGGGCCAACCCTCCCAATAGGCCCGTGTGATTTGACTCCCCGATGCCTGGGGGTCTTCATAAATAAAGAGATAGGGGCGAGGTCATATACCGTTCTAGGGACGCCGCCCCTTATATCTATATAGTGTCCCCTCAAATGCATAGAACAACATTAACTTGATATCATATGATCTCAGCCCCTATCTCGGGTATGCTCATGCTCCGCCCAGTATTTGATATCCAAGTGGCATTTCGGGTCATAATCTGGAATTTGCATTGTATTGGCCCAGACCAATCCCCTTCCGTATCCGAGGGCGGTGCCCACGGTCACCGTGCACTCCCCGTCCCAGCCTATTGTTTAGTGGCATATATCCACTAGAAGAAAGGCATCAGATGGCTGCAGGACTGTCGACTCACAGGTGAGCTTGGAAATGTGATCCGGCGTATCTCTCCGGCGTATCTCTCTATCCTATATTCTCCTTCCGTACTATCCCAAGCAAAGTTTTCAATCACTGGTCTCGGCCCCCCTCCCTCCTGAACTATCTATCTTATCTATGGGGCCTCTCTTCACCCGCGCCTTGTATGAGTAAATAGGATATTGATATTGATGCTCATGAAGCTCCATGCTCACTCCCCATCATGATCATCTGGAATGTAACGTTCTCAATTTAGTACATTAGAACAAGATTTTTTTTGGGGGGGGGGGGGGGGGGGGGGGATAGTGCACCTAGTTCTAATACATAATTAGAACTCTTAGATCCAATAACCATCATTCTTAAACAGATAACCCTATGCAGCTGTGATGACTCAGAGTACCTCCGACTATCATTCCATGACCGGTAATCTACCGATCTTTCATGAGTATCAAAAGTTGGCATTTTTTTTTAAAACACGTTCACGCTTAATACGGTTCTCTTTCCCTAATCCCGGATTCAGATGCTGGTCCAGAACCTATCGATAATTGTTACCATTGATTCATCGGGCATCTCCTCCCTGCAGACTAGTACATAGACAAACGCAATCAGCATCTTGCGATACTTTGCCAAAGATTTGAACATACTGCTTATGTTTTCATATTCCTTGAGGCATATCTTAATCTGGAATACGTCCTTCACCCCCATTCCATGTTATGAGAAATGTCTTACACGAACTTCTGTCAGCCTCCCAGCCCCAGTTATTCACTCAGGAACGGATTATAATATACCAGCCCGTTATAAGGATGCCTCTCGAGTACTAGGATAACGCTACCATAACCTGGGTCAACAACCCTAGTTAACCCTGCGTATCAAGATACCCCGAGTCTCCTCATGGGCAGTCTTATAACATGACCACGGTTCCTAACCGTCCCAGCATTAAAACTTGTTCAATTTCAGGTGTAAACTTAACGATCAATGCAAAGGGTGCCCGTCATAAGTCCCACCTGCATTTGTTTGTATCTTCGAGAGATCATCCTATGCTTCTCGAAGGTACAACCCTGCGTTGACTTGTGCCACAACCTTCAAATCCACCTCGAAAAGATCTACTTAACTTTAAGGTGTTACTTTACGGTAGTTAAAGCTATACTTTAAGACGCTCCTTTTTAGGGTATCTTTTCCCAACCCTTGGTCCTCACCTTGAATTGCCTTCTTATTAAAACCCATTTCACAAAGAGAAGTTATTAATATTTGAGGTCCTCATCAGGAGTCATTTATAAACAGTATCTAATCAACGAAATTGGGCAATAGCCCTAAATCTTCTCATAAGGTTTGTAACCATACCTTTTAGGTTTATATCAGTTCTCAAAACTGAAATATATCTTACTTTTATTATAAGATATCGTGATTTAAATCAAATTAAAAGGTTTCCTTGACTTAGATCAAGACTAGGAGTAATAATTTATTCTTCCCATTCAGCTTCCTCCTCCCTGTTGAGGTTTATTTTAACCTAACTTCTCGGAAAGACAGTGATCTAAATTCCAATTTACTTTAGATAGACCATAACAACTCCTAACATTTACAAGTATGCAGTCAATAATCTTTCAAAGTTTTACGTTCAGAGAATCCCAAATGTCTCCAAGGTATACAATAATAAATGCTCTTAACATATTCGAACTGAGACGTTCAATCCTCAAGATACGAAGCAACACATAAGTCAATTCCCTCATTCATTCATTTCAAGCTATCAAATAACAATTATGCATTCAGCATATTTGATACAATACTGACCAAAAAAGAACATCTTTCTTCAAGTCTACATTTTAGAGAATCAGTTGGAATTCATCCATAAACCAAATTTAACAAATCTGAACATCATATCGATCTACGTGCCTTTACCACTTACGGCAAACCACTGCAAAAATTGTCAACACGGGTCAGTTCGTGACTGAGCATATAATCACTAATTCTTAAAACCAATTTCAATCCACACTTGTTTTCTCATTAAACACCTCTGTTTTAAATGAAATCCTTTCTTCAAATGTCCAAACATAAATCAGGCTTATTCATCTCTTATATTTCGAACTGACCTTTAAAATGCATAACTCGTATTCTAGATGTCAAGTAAGGCCTTAATGCCTTTCTAAATCATCTATATGTTAGAGACTAAGAACATGAAATACATACAACCATTCAAATGATAGCAATACTCCATACAAGCATGTTTCTAAACAATTACTCAAAGGCAGTTAAAACAGTCAACAAGCTCACTGTCTTAAATCTTTTATAATCATCATAACACTTTTCAAGGTATTGACAAGTTATACCTATTTATCAGCATCACACATTTATACAGTCTCTCCATAAAATACAACGGTCTATTCTTGTTTTGCCCTTACGTAGAGATCACATAAGGGTTCAAGAAGAAAGCACCAAAGTTTTTTTTTTTCTGACATGAGAGATTATTTTCTTATTCCTGCTATTATGCATCATATAAATCTTTCCAACATTTACCAGCCTCAGGAAAAGAAACAGAGACAGGTCATATTCCAATATCACTCATGTCTGGACCTGTACGCATCCTCTAGAATAATGCAATTACATTTTAATTTACCATACGACTAAAAAGTCGAGATTACTTAGAAGAAACTACAATTTCATCTAAATCCATTATAAAAATCACACTGTAGACTATTAACAATAACAAAGCTCTCGCGACAAGCAATGTAATAATAATCCATCTACCAGACTCAAAAATTCTTTTTCATATCATTCATCACTGAAAATACTCAAACCCATCGTCTAACATGGCACATCTAGAGCTCTTTACACAGTCAAGTCACGAAACTAGATACCACTAAACAAATGCGTTCCATAGTCCAAATTCATTGACATTCACACTGAGTCGACAACACAAACATGCATAGCTTCAGTCAACTACATCAAATTCCTACAATTAAATACAACAAGGACTTATAATAGAAGCCCGATTCAACGAATCCTCACAACAGACTTCACAGAAGCCGATTTTAAAATCAATAATTTCCTCAACGTTTTCATCATCTAGAGCTAGTACAAAATGCAACAGGGTCTCAAACAGAGTTCAAGTTGTAAAGAAAACCCATCCCTTAATTATTCATAATCAACTGACCATAACACACAATATTAAGAAGAGGCTATACAAATGTGAACATCCTCCCATTTTAGAAAACAATAAAGCAAAGAATTTTTAGTTTTTTTTATAAATGCTTCCTAGTTCTAATACATAATTTTAGACTCACAAATCAAACAACATCTGTATAACAGATCAACCATTAGCCTGCTTTAAATGACTCGGACTACCTCGATCTATTGATTCCATGACTTGGTATCTACAACTATTCATGATATCAAGAGTTGGGCGTTTTTATTTTAACACATCACTCTTATACGGTTCTCTTTCCGCTAATCTGGGATTCAGAATGCTCTGTCCAAGGACTTATTTGAATAATTGTTACCTTATTCAAGTGGCATATCATCCATTAGACTAGGTTGACATAGGACCAATTCAATCGCATCTTGTGAGTACTTCAGGCAAGGCCCAAGATTTTGAAACATACTGTTTATCGTCTCGTATCCCTTGACAGGCATGCTTGTCAATCTGAATACTTCTGTTTCATTCACCCCATTCCTATGTTATGTAGAATGTCCTTTACTACTTCTTTCAGTCTCTCCTACCCCAATTTATTCACTCAGAACAGGATTAGTAATATACAACGTTATAAGGGATGCTCCCGAGTACTAGGGGTCTGCTGACATACTGGGTCAACCCTATTTAACCCAGTGTGTCAAGATACCCGATCTCCTGGTGTGCCTTAATCATGAACCACTTCCTAATGCAGTCCCAGAGTAAAACTTGTTCAAGTTTTAAGGTGTAAATCTTAATGATGACAATGCAAAGAGTGTCACCATAAGTCACCCTGCA